>CM069611.1:27243787-28443787 GCA_035771175.1 Paratinospora sagittata
ATACCGGCGGTGTGATGGGCACCTCATACCGGTGGTGTGATTGGCACCTCATATCGAGCGTACCACAGCCATTATATACCACATAATATTGTCACATCCCAGTACACAACACACCGCAACGTCTAGTACCCCAGGGATCATTTCAGTGGCTACTCAGAGTTCGAAATTAAACCTTATGAGGTCTCGAGTTCGACTCTGGGGGAGGCCCTACACTATTCATGAGTGAATATTGTGGACAAATGATCCCGGGGGTACTAGACGCTACGGTGTGCTGTGTAATGGGATGTGACAATATTATGTGGTATATAATGGCTGGGGTACGCTCGGTATGAGGTGTCCATCACACCGCCGGTATGGGGTGTGAAAAAAAGGTCTTATGTACTCTCTGCTCGTTCTTCTCTCTCTCTTTCTGCTTCTTCTCTTTCTTTCTTTTTTTCGTTGCATTCTAGCAACTTCTTTCCTTTTATTTTTTTATTTTTTTATTTTTTTCATATGAGTATTGTTCTATGAACAGTACCCACAAATGAACAGTAATGTATTTTTATTTTATTTTTTTCTTACTTCATTCCTCCTCTTCTTTTATACACTCAATCCACATGAGACATACACGTGTTGTAAATCGATTTCTATTTAAAATCACATTCCAAACTCACTTTTGACATTTTCAAGTTCATTTACCACATGTACACATGACTTTAAATGTACTTATACGTGTATTATATTCTTCAGTGTACGTATAAATTAACCAAATATATTGATTAAAAGCACGGGGTGTTACATCTTCACATTTGGAAGGCAACCCTTTGACAAAAAGATTTTGGATCCCTGTGCTTGCCAAAGTGTCAAAGCGATTGAATGGGTGAAAAAAGGTGTTTTCTCTCAAAAGGGGTAGGTTGGCACTAATAAGATCAGTTTTATCAGCCCTTCTTACCTATTTTATGTTGCTTTTTAAGATGCCTAGCGGAATAGCCAAGGAAATAAAGAACCAAATTCTTCTTGTGGAAAGGTGCAAATAGAGAGGATAATTGTTATTTGGTGAACTGGAGGGTGGTGCAACTACCTATTCACAGAGGAAGCTTGGGGATTGGTAACTTGGAGCCGAGAAATTTGGAGCTTGCTGCTAAGTGGTTATGGAGATTTCCAAATGAACGACATTTGCTTTGGGCACAAGTTATTTGCAGTATTCATGGGATGGCACAGATGGATGGGGTTATTGGACTCTCTCCTCTTACCACATATAGGAGCCCATAAAAATTTACTTCTTCCATTATTCCTATTTTCTCCCATCATTTATCCCCCAGAGTTGGAAACAGTCTTACATTTAGATTTTGAGAAAATGTGTGGTGTGGTGACACATCTTTTCAACTTAGGTTCCCTTGTCTTTACCATCTATCCTCTTTTCATTTCGCACTCATTTCATCATTGATATCCACCGAATCTAGTAACAATTCATTTTCTTATCATCGGGACCTTCATTTCTCGAGACCTCCCTCTTCTAGAACCCATGATCAATTACAGATCTACTCTCTTTGCTACCAAGCCCAAGTTTGTCCCAAACTGAGGATGGTTTTAGATGGTCTTTACCCTCTTGAGGTGTTTTTACTTGTAATTCTTTTATAAATCTCCTTATTGATAGCCCACCCCACTGTTGTACTTCTACGTTAGTACCCTTTATATGGAATACTCAAGTGTCATCCAAAGTCAAATTCTTTAGTTGGACTTTGGTCAATCAAAAGTTAAACACGACCTATATGGTGCAAAAATGATTTTCTTACTCTTGTTTATCCCCACATTGTTTTCCAATGTGCTTGAGTGATGGGGAACCCATTGAACATTTATTTGTGTCTTGTGCGGACACTAGGAAACTATGGAGAAGATGGCAAATATGTTGTGATGGATATTTTACTTGCCCTTGTTCATGTGAAGAGTGCTTCTCCCTTTCCCTTTCTCCTATGTAATACATAATAGGAGGGTAATGGAAATTGGAAGAATAATGTCATGTGCTACTTTATGGGGTATATGGCTTGAAAGAAATAGGAGAATATTTCAAAATAGGACAAAAGATGAGATGGGTTTGTGGGATGATATATTGTTGGCAGCAGCTAGCTAGTTGGGTTGCCTCACAATTTTTCTGGTAGTGAGCGCTTGGGCGATAGGGTTGTGGGTCTTGAAGATGATTAACATTTTGGACGATGGTGTTGTAACATGGTTGTAATAATCTTTTTGCATTTTTACTATATTGTAAGATGAGAAGGATTTGTGGGATGATATATTATTAGCGGCAGCTAGTTGGGTTGCCTCGCAATTTTTTTGGTAGTGAGCGCTTGGGTGATTGGGTTGTGGATCTTGGAGACGATTAACATTTTGGATTATGGTGTTGTAACGTGGTTGTAATATTCTTTTTGCATTTTTACTATATTAATACAATTATACTTGTTTCCTTGTTAAAAATAAATAAATAAATAATACAATTGTTTAACAAAATTATATTTACATCCAATACATCATCTTTCAATATTCAAAAACTTAAATATGGTAGATAAATAAATAAAAAGTAGATAAATATTTCTTGTTAAGTTTTTTTTTTTTTTTTTTTTTTAAAGATTGTTAAGTTAATAATTAAAGAATCTCCAAGCCAATGGAGATGCTACAAATTGAAATACAGTCATTGATCTCCAACTGGTTGTCAAATTAAATCTATATTTGGCATCAGGAAAAGTGTGAACTACTTTTTTTTATGCCCAACTTTTAAAAAGCTTGTCCATTGGATAAGAAAAACCCACTTTATTTATAATTTAACTGAAAAAATATCATTTTTTTATTGTTTATAACTATTGGAGTGGGCAATGAATTTGACAATCTTTGCCCTATATTTAGTTGTGTTTATTGCAACATCACAAATAATAATAATAATAATAATAATAACATAAAAATTACATTATCTAGTGGAAAATGCTCTCTTGGACCCTTTGTGCATTTGCTTAATTGACATTTTAAAAACTTATTGGTACTAAAATTAACTTTTACTTCTTATATCTTTGTTATTAATCTCTTAATTATTTGTCATTTTCTTTTATTATGGTCAATACCTAAATTTAAATTATTTAAAAAAGTTAAATAATTCTTTTTTCAGCTTTTACCTGCATTTGGCTTTTTCCTGACAATTAATGCATGTATGACACTGAAACAATTAATGACAAGTATACACTTGATTGATTCTAGAAAGAAAAAAAATCTGTACTTTTTACATCATCTCACTCATCAGCCACGCTTTCTCAGAAAAATCTGCACTTCTACATCTCTCCGTCTCTCCGGCCACTCCTTTCTTTCTTCTCATCTCTCCTTCTCTTCTTCTCTCACATATTTTGCAAAAATTTCTGCAATTATGTGTCTCAAGGACCTGGAAAGTGTAGGTGAAGAAGCACTGGAACTGGAAGATCTGAATCTGTGTGATAAAGAGCAATCTGCAGTTTCAAAATCAAGAATCATGAATGCCCAGAATGAGATTTCAGGAAATAATTCAGTTATTGCCAATGCATCATCATCTACTGTAAGACCTCTACTTGATCTTGTCATCTCTGGTTTTTGTGGAATAGTATAGAATCATAGTTTCTGAGCTCTATATATGTGTTGCAGAAAATTTATTTGGTTTGAATGGGTAAATTTAATATGAGAGGTTCTGTTTCACTTGATTTGTAGTCTTTTTTTTTTTATTATGGATTGATCATAGATCCCTTTTGGAGTTTCTAAGTACATATACCAAAATCCTTTGCTTGCCCTCAAGGGTTACTGGCATTTTTGCCCTGTTTGAATCTGATTTTGATATCAATCAAACCCTTGTTACAGAATCAGACATTAAAGTGAAGTACAGAACAGACTATGGGAGAAGAAGAACTTGGCTTATCATGAGGATGATTAGAAATTAGGGTGTGATTCAAGATCATATCCTGCTTCGTTAGATATGAATTTGTGTTTCAATTTTTAGAATGTGATAGCCAAATCACTCAAGTTACTTTTTTGATAGCTGTAGGTATCACTTTGGCATCAGAAATTTCTAAAGAGTGTAATGAGAACTATGCTCTTCATATTCTTTCTCCACATATTGAAAAGCAAGTTAAAATAAGATAGTTAGATAACTATGATTATTTAAAACCAGAGAACAATAACCATCACCACTCTTAGATATTTTGCCTTTTAATCTAAGATCTGTTGTTATTTTGGGTTTCACAGCTGGGAAGTATTTGCGAGAACGCTGCACTCAATAAGGACGAACAGAACAAGTTGGAAAATTTTGTTCCTGCAATTCGAGCCGGAGAGTGGTCTGATATAGGGGGACGTCAGCATATGGAGGATACACGCGTCTCCATCACAGACCTAGCTAAGAAATTTGGTCATCATATCATTGAGAATGATGCAATTTCCTTCTTTGGTGTAAGTCTTCTTGAGCTACTTTATTTATGCTGCATTTGTTCCACAACTTGAATAATTGGCCATGTATTCTTCCTGCATAAACAGTCATTACAATGAAATGATGGCCAAAGAAGGAAATACCCACACCAGAATATCTGCATTAGCCGTTGTTTGTTTTGTGATATTTGCATTGGGATTCAGAGCATGCATGGTGAGTTTTTTTAGTTCATGCAGGTATTTGATGGGCATGGAGGAAAGAGTGCCGCAAATTTTGTCCGTGATAATTTGCCAAGGGTCATCGTGGAGGATGCAGAATTCCCGTTGAAACTTGAAAAGGTGGTTGCCCGTTCTTTTATGCAAACAGATGCTGCATTTGCAGAGAAATGCACAGTCCAGTCCACTCTTTCTTCAGGCACAACTGCCCTCACTGCAATGATATTTGGGAGGTGAGTTCACTTTCATTGTAACTAAATTAGCATCATGGTTCTTCAGGTACTCCTTAAAAATAACTCCAATCTAGTGTTTGTTCCATTTGGGAATGGCCTTAACTTGCCATTAGAAAACTCCTATCCATTAAGATCAGGGGCTCATGAATCCCCAATTTGAATGCTTGGTGCTTGTTTCAGAAATATAACATCCGGCTTAATGCTGCAAAATTGACTGTGCAGATCTCTACTGGTAGCAAATGCCGGGGACTGCCGTGCAGTCCTATCAAGGCGTGGAGCAGCGATCGAGATGTCCAAGGATCACAGACCTTGTTGCAAAAAGGAAAGAAGGCGAATCGAATCCCTAGGCGGTTTCATCGATGATGGCTACTTGAACGGGGAGTTGGGCGTAACACGAGCTCTCGGTGATTGGCACATTAAGGGGATGAAGAAAATCAGCGAACAAGGCGGGCCTTTGAGTGCTGAGCCAGAACTGAAATTGATCACATTGACAAAAGAGGATGAGTTTTTTATCATCGGGAGTGATGGTTTATGGGATGTATTTACCAGTGAAAATGCCGTAGACTTTGCCAGGAGGAGACTGCGACGCCACAATAATGTAAAACTCTGCTGCAGGGAAATGGTGGAGGAAGCGATTAAGCGGGGGGCAATTGATAATCTTACGGTTGTTGTAGTTTTGTTTCACTCAGAATTGCCTCCCAATGCTGTAATCCATAGACCAAGAGTGAGAAGAAGTGTATCTGCAGAGGGGTTGCACACTGTCAATTGCCTGTTAGAAGCTTAGAATAAATTGGCTAGTTAGTCAACTGTATATACACATATATAACATTTATGGTTGGAAAGTAAATGTGGTTTAGTTTTTCTGTAGGTTTTTGAATGTTCTTGAGCTAGTTGGTTGTATCATAGCAAGAGTCAGGAGTTCAACCTGCAGTAATACTGGCTCTGTGATTCTGGCATTTGTCAATTAGAACTTGGTAGCAAAGGCAGTGGCAAAGATGTTGAGTTGCAGCAAAGTGCTATAGATGTTTGGCAAAGATAAGATTTGAATTCAATCCTTTTTGCATTTAAAAGAAAAGTTATAAACAAATTTTAAAATCCCTACTATATAATGATTTCTTTATAAATATACAATATAGACACCTACCATTTTTTGTACAACCGATCAACTTTCAGAATCTCTAAATATTTTAGAAAGATTAACAGAAGTATAAGCAAAAACAAATGAAAACGAACAAAATCCTTTCCCTGAATAAATGAAAACAACCAAGTATTTTGTCCTGCATGTTAGCCTGCTCTAGATGAGACTGTTGAATCAAATATGAACACCGAAAAAAGGCGAAAGAATGTGAAGAAATTTTTCTGGTATCAAGGGTATTATCTATCAAGGCAATGATGATGGAACAAAGAGGCACTTAAGCTATGAAGATAAATAGATTTCAAAGGACGAATGTTACTTCCAGTCAACAGAATATCTTTCTTTTAGATTTGAAAACTGTGAATATGCATGGATCTCTAAATAAAAGGTCATGCAAACCTAGGAGATTTGAAGTTACAATAAGCGTGAATAAAAACAACTATCAAAAACAAAATCAGGACCGTGCTTGGAATCATACATAGGAAACATATGTATGGTGAAAGCAATAAGTTCAGATGTTATAATCATGGACTTAAACCTCACATTCTATGATAAATTCTGCGCAGCCCCCACCATCCAGGGTAAAGTTTAAGCTCAATATTACACAGTTGAGTTGAGTAATGTATTACAGTCACCATAGTAAAAGTAGCTGCATTGAGTGGTAGTTCACTGCAGCAACTCATTGATCTCATAGCCATAGTGTCAAGCTTGTATCAGCTGGTAAACTTCTGTTAAACAAAATCAGAAAGACAACTCAATAATGATAATTTTTTTCTGAAATTCAAATCAGACTGTTCCATCACCAGTAAAAATGTTCATCTTACCTGCCATTTTCCTTGTCTCTGAAGATTCCAAAGATCTGCAGTAGTGGATGATCTCAATTGACCTTGGGATCCATACGGTCATTACAGAAACATCCAGTTACAAGCTTATGGAAGAGCATTCTCATCCTTCACAAAGGACAGTTCTTTTTTCATTCATTCCCTTTTAATCAATGCTATATGAAAAGATGTTAACAATGAGCAGAAAAATAAAAATTGACACAACATTTGTATTGCCCTTCCCAAGGTAATTCATTAATAAAAACGGCACCGATACATTTGTTAAACAAAAAAATCTCATTATAACACAGATAACTACAATGTAAGGGATAGTTTCAAAGCCTCCCCAAAGAAAAAATGGGAGACATATACAACTACATTTTTAATCCAGAGTTTCTTGTATTTGTATATCTCTAACCACTTACAATAGATAAAAAATGAATCTAAAGAATGAGTAACAAGAAATCATACATAAATTACAGCTAAGTTATTGAGCTTCTTCCCATCATTGACTAGTCCTTTCATTCATCTTGCCAACTATCTCAGCTTTTGCAAGGTGGATCAAGAACAAGCCAGCAAAAGATATTGCAAGAATAAGCATCACAAAGACGCTGTTCCATCCCCTAGTTGAAATATATCCAGTTAGTAAGGGACCAAGAGCTGCCCCTACAGAACCAGTACCATCTATAATGGCTGTCACAGTAGCCAAAGCTCGGGAATTCCCTTTGATGAAGCTCTGAGTACCAAGATCAGTGGCAACAGCTGTTGTAATAAGTGAATATGGACCATTGACAAGCAATCCAGATAAAAACATTAATCCAATGTTTGTGTACATGGAAATACTTCCATATATTCTATATAAAATAAGTGCTGGAATCGAGAAAAACAAGAATGTAATTGATGTAACAGCTCGAGCATCTATTTTATCAGAAATGTAGCCCGCAGAAACTCCACCAAGTACTCCACCAACATCAAATATCGTTGAAAGGATGCCAGCCGATTTATGAGATAATTGCACACCAGCAACAGCTTCAATGTCAAAATAAAATTGAAGTGAATATTCACTTGCTTCAACAATTTAAAAAAGTTCTAAAGAAATCGAAGGGCCATAACTAAATTAAAGATTGTAGTCTACAGATACTAACCTGTATGCCGAATGTAGAAGGGCAACCAATAAAGGAAAGTATAAGCGACTAATTTGGAGAAGAATAGGCAAAAGGCGTAAGGAGCAACACCAGGTAATCTCCAAGCATCAAGAAATCCAATGGCATCGCTCGAATCCAAAGTTTCAGTTCCTAGAAGCCCAACTTCATCTTCCTCCTCTTCAATTTTTCCTGAATTCTCGACATCCTCAACTTCCAAACTCATTTCAATCTCCTTCCCCGTCAATTCAAACCCCGCATCTTCCGGTCTAACAACCAAGAACATAAAAACCAAAATGCCAACCGAAACAATAAAAATCCCGGGCAAAACAAATGACCAACCCCACCCAAACTCCAGCACGGACGATGCGACAATCGAACCGAATATATTCCCCACTGAAGTATTCGAACTCCATACCCCCATTATCAACCCTCTCTTCGACTTCCCAAACCAATTCCCCACAACAGAAACCACACAAGGCCACCCTATAGACTGAACCAATCCACTAACAATCTGAACCACTAAAAAAAATCCTAATTTATGAACATTCAACCAATACCCTAAACCAAAAACCACAGTCAAAACTCCACTACCGAACATCCCAAATGCAAGAAAAAGCCGGAGATCGATCCGATCTCCGACGTGCCCGGAAAAGTACATTCCAATTGAGTAAGCTGAAAGGAAAGCGAGATCCAATTCGCCTAACCTGTGTGTTCCACGCTCTCCATCAAATGGAGCCCAACCGGTATCAAATTGGCTGGAATTGAAACTTGGTTTGGGGCTCAGGACGCTCTTGACGATGCTCGGCGGCTTTCGGGAGGCGTGGAATGAGGCGTATGCGAAGAATGTGATTAGGAGGACTAGGATCTGGAAGAAAAGGAGGGATCTTTGGGAGAGTTTGGTTGAGGAAATGAGATTGAAACCGGGAGGTAAGGTTAGGGTTTTGGGTTCTTCCATTGTTGATTTGGATTAGGGAAAATGAAGAACCCTAGAATGGTCCATAATATAGAATTATATATGGAAATGGAGCTAGAGATCTGTTGGTCGCCATTGATGACTAGAGAAGAAAAAACGCGGTGGTTTTTGTCTTAAGATTCAAGATTTCATTTTCAGGTCAAATTGGTACCTGGCGTGGACCGGGTTCTTGAGCCGGTCCCGTTCAGTTGAAGCTACCGGGTTAGGTTCGGTTAAAAAACAACTTGGAAGAAAATGTTGTGGGGTGAAAAATATGGAGGCCCAATCACTGAATTGGACCAGATTTTGGTCCTTTCAAAGGCCCAAAATAGTCATCCTAGTGGCCCAGCCCAGCCTGTGATTCCAGTCTCTTTTTTGTAAGGGCTTCCAGTCTTATTTAGCTTTATGCACAAATTTTTAAACTAGTGAAGAAAAGTTATGCTCCAAGGCTTCTTCCATTGTAAAGATGTATGCAATCTTAACCTGAAAGGATTAAGATAATATATACAACCTTGCCTCTAAATTGAATAAGTTGTTTTCAAGTTTGAATCCAAGACTTCAATGTCACAATAGAGTAACTTCAATTATTCTGCCAAAACTCACCTTTCGTATCAAAAGTCATTTATAATATACAAATTAATCTTAGAAGATTCATGCTTAGTTGATATGATGAAAGAAGGCGAAATAGGTGAAGATGTCAACCATAAAGTTAAAGCAAGATGGGTTAAGTGTAAGAGTGCTCTTAGACTATTATATAATAGGCGCATCTCATTGAAGTTAAAAGAAAAATTTTATAAAGTTACTATTAGGCCAGCTATGATATATCGAACCATGTTTATAGTTCACATGGTTCCTTCTTCAGGTCTCATACGCATTCTGCCGGTATGAGCGACTTATGACCCTATTGAGGTTTCAGTTCCCTCTTACCTTATCTCAAACATTTGAAGAAGAAAAAAAAAGTGTATAGCATAGATTAACTTTATGTAAATGATAGGCATGAAATATATATTGTAATGATATATTCTCCAGTCAAATTATTTCTAAAATTAGCCTGTGTAATTTAATTCTTAAAATACCAAACCTTCTGATCATTTTTTTTCTTTTCAATATATATACATATTTGGTTGGCCATTTGCTTATGTTACAAAGGGGCTGCATAAATGCTCAACGTGATACAATTTTTCCAATAATTACCACTTTTCTAAAGCTCTCCCTGACACTCAACTTTACCATTAGATAAGAGACGAGTATCTGTCATAGTTGAAAGGCAATGTCTCAATTTTGAGTTTAAATTCGTGTTCATACTTATTCACTTATTTTTTATTTTAAAATAGTTTCGTACCCGCAAAGAAGTTAGCGAGGGCATCGAAAGATTTTAGGACCAAAAAAAAAAAAAGAACCCTATGTTAAAAATCTAATGACCAAGTCACGTACACAAAAGAAAATAATTAAAAGCCAAGTTGCTCGTGACCATGTCTATAAATATATAAAAATACCTGTCTATATCAATAGATTCTAGAAGTATAACACATTAACGAAGTAAGTCGAGTTTTTGTGATTACAAAATCATCATCAATTTCATCATCTTTTCTTTACTTGCATAATCTACCTCCTCGAACCTAATGACTTTGAAAGCCTCGTGCGTACCTCAAGAGTATGAAAAATAAACTCACATTTATATTAAAAGTAATTATATATATATATTATTTTAATATTTTTAATTACCCTTAACCTCCATCATATATATTATTATATATATGATTATTATATTATAATAATAATATATAATTATTTTTATAAGTATCTATATGTGTGTACATGTACGTATGTATTTGATTTTTTCTTAGAAAACGTCTTGGACTATTGCTTCAACGACATTATAACAATCCAAAAATACCTAATGTTAAGATAAGGATTGCTCAAGTCTTTTCTCGAGAAAATTAAAATGTCTTGACTTTATATGATTGCCCAACCCCGAAGTTCAAGTTCTAATATCATCTCTCAAGTCAGTCATTATATTTCCCAAAAAAAAAAAAAAAAAAAAAAGGATGATTATGGCTCAAGTTCTTAATTAGAGAAGGAGACTCGTCAGGGTACTGGCTAGTTGATCGAGAGGCGAGGGCGAGGGCGAGATCAGGGAGGTCTCAAGTTTAAATCTTGACTTGGCGAATTTTTCATTATGGGTATCTAGACTGATGTGTAGTGGGTGCATGTAAGTCCTAGTAGATTAATTAATCAGAGAAGGAGATAGCACATTGGATGACCCTGATCAGTTTTAAGCTAAGAGCATGACCCACAATCATCCTCCTTAAACATTTTTTTTAGTTTGTAATGAAAATTTATTTAGAATAATCATAACTTTAATTGCTATTTTAATTTAATTTTTGAATGAGGTATTTCTTTTCTTAATTTTATTTTACGAAAGCGACCGACCAAGAAATTGGTTGTATAAATTCCTCATTTGACATCAACACGACTTGCAAAGGGTATTTGCTGCGAAGTTACTACTATCTCATGCCAACGGGAACATTTATTATGTTTCATTATGATTTTTTATCCCAAAATATATTCGATGAAAAAATAAAATGAAATTGTTATGTTGGAGATTTTATAGTAATGTTAGAATTTTAAAACTATCTTATATCTTAAGGCTTAGTTTAATTGTGGGTCGAAAAAGCTTCTTCAAAGTTTTTTTACTGTAAAAATACTTTTAAAAGCGTTTGGCAACATCATCTTTTAGCTAAACTGTGATGAAAAAAAAAAAAATATTTTAAAAAAAAATTAAAAGATGTAAGTTTTTTTTAAAAGTGCTTCCCGAGAAAAGCTTTTCAAAATTGGGTCATAGACTAACCAACCCCGAGAATTAAATTGCTTACTAATTTTCCTAGAAAGTTTGTGATAAATTATTATGGGATACCCTTCTCTTTTTTTTCATGGGTTTTTTCACCAAAAAAAGTACTCTTGTTGACCAAGCATAAATTATTAGATTAAATTGATAAATTTTTTAAAAAATCATTTGTAAAATTGAGTAATTTTTTTGTACGTCAACACAAAAGTGGCCAAAAAGTCTTTCTCATGGCGGAGGGAAAGAGAGAGACCTCCATTTCTGTCTTGAAGCCACCTTTGAGCATCTTCCTCAATGTTAAAAAGAAATATTTCTATATATATATATACATACAAGTTAATTTAAAAAATAAATATTGAAGGGACTTTAGCAAGATGTGTGCTTTTAGTCCCTTAATTATTCTCCGGATTTATGTATTAGGTGGCTCTAAGATGATTTTATGTAATAGCACAGATAAAGAAGAGGAAAGAACAAAAAAAGCACAAATAAAATTACCTAATTTCAATCCACCCAATTTTAGAACTCCTTTAAGAGTTGAAAAGTCGCCTTGAATTACGTAAATAACCAGTAATTTAAAACGATCTAACAACACTTAAAAAAAAAGTAAGTGTCGTAGAGTGTATTTTCAAAATATTTTTTATATATTGAAAGATAAAATAGGGTTTAGAGTTTGAAAAGTGTATATGATTCTTGAGAGGTGCTTTTCACACCAACATATTTTTCTCTTTGCGCCATGATAAATAGTTTTATTTATTTATTTTTAATTTTACACTTTTTTTTGCCTTTTTTGCCTTTTTTGCCCAACCTATCCTAATTTTATCTTTTTTTTTTTTTTTTTGCCCATCACCCATTATCTCATGCTATTCAAGCCATCTTTATTGGTTTAATTTACTTATATTGATTTTCATTCCAAAAAAAAAATGAATTTTTGATTTTTTTAATTTTAAATATTAGTTTAATTATTTAAAATTTATTCTTTTAATTTTAATTTTTATTAAAAAAAAGGTTGCCTATTCTGAGTTTTTTTATTATTGAGTTTTATAATCTCCATTCTACTTTATTAAGAAAAAAATTTCAAAAAAAAACTTATTTTAGTAATTGTATAATTGTATAATATTTCTTTTCTTTAAATGTCTTAAATTATTATTATTATTATTATTATTATTATTATTATTATTATATTTTATTTTTTGTTACATTACGTTCAAAATTTTTAGACGAGTGCGTGGTTATCACATTATTATGAGAATTTAGGCATAATGGCTTGGGTTTCAAATTATTTTTGAAGTTAAAAAGTAAAAGTGTATTAAGTGAGGAAGAAAGTGGTGGGAAGAGTATATTTTGAATATGAAAGTCATTTTTTAAAAACTTATATGACAAAGAAGTAATTTTATAAGAGGTTATTTTAATAATAATGAAAAATACGTTTTAATTGGCGTAAAAAGAAGAAACAGCGGTACATTTAGCCGCTCCCATGATTCTGAGTTGATGGATCGCCTTAAATCACGCAACGGCGGTGCGTTGAGCCGCTCTGAGTTGATGGATCGCCTTAAATCATGCAACGGCGGTACATTGAGCCGCTCCCATGATTCTGAGTTCATAGATGGCCTTAAATCACGCAAGCGTGTGTGATTTAAAGCAATTTAACAACACGGGGCATTGCTCAAAAATGTTTCAAAGTATTTTCCACATATTAAGAGTTAAAATAGGGTTTAGGGTTCCAAAAAGTGTACATGATTTAGCAAAGAACCTTGTAGTTTATACACTACAACAAGGTTTTGTACTAAAATTGTGTCTAGGGATTAGGGTTTCTACTACTGTAATAATTTGCAAAATATCTACCTTTCAATCCATCAGAATTTGAGTTTTTTGCCTTACAAAAAGCACCTTAGACCCAATAAAACCACAAAAACACCCATAACTTACCTTCCTTCCTTCCTTCCTCCTTTTTTTTCCTTCTTCTTCTTCTTCCTTAGACTCAAAACAATTGCAGGGACATAAAAAACCAGCCATGTATCGTGTGGCAAAAGCTTCTGAATATCTAGTAGTCACGGGCTTCGGCGTAGAAGACATAAAACTAGCAAAGAAAGCATGGATACTTCCCGGGCAATCCTGCATGGTCTTCGACGTCTCTCCGGTGAACTACACCTTCGAAGTCCAAGCCATGAGCGCTGAGAAGCTTCCCTTCATCCTTCCCGCCGTCTTCACCGTCGGCCCACGAATTGACGACAAAGAAAGCCTCCTCAAATATGCCATGCTCATATCTCCACATGACAAGCTCTCAAACCATTGCAAAGAGCTTGTACAAGGCATCATAGAAGGAGAGACTAGAGTTCTTGCAGCTTCCATGACAATGGAAGAGATATTCAGAGGCACCAAGGAGTTTAAGAAGGAAGTGTTTGAGAAAGTTCAGCTTGAGTTGAACCAGTTTGGGCTCTTGATATACAATGCCAATGTGAAGCAACTGGTCGACGTTCCGGGCCACGAGTACTTCTCGTATCTCGGGCAGAAGACGCAGATGGAGGCGGCGAACCAAGCGAAAGTAGACGTGGCGGAAGCGAAGATGAAGGGCGAGATTGGATCGAAGTTGAGACAAGGGCAGACGATGCAGAATGCGGCGAAGATCGACGCGGAGACAAAGGTGATATCGACGCAGAGGCAAGGAGAAGGGAAGAAGGAGGAGATTAAGGTGAGTACAGAAGTGAAGATATTTGAGAACAAGAGGGAAGCTGATGTAGCTGAGGCTAATGCAGAGTTGGCTATGAAGAAGGCAGGGTGGTCTCAGCAGAGTCAGATGGCTGAAGTGGAAGCAGCTAAAGCTGTGGCTCTTAGAGAGGCTGAGTTGCAGAGGGAAGTGGAGAAGATGAGTGCCATGACTAAAACTGAGAAGTTCAGGGCTGAGTTGTTGAGTAAAGCTAGTGTTGAGTATGAAGCTCAGGTGAGAATAATCAAGGACCCTTCTGATTTACTGTTCAAATTCTAAAAATGTGTATCCGCTGTTTGGTATAAAAATCAAATTACCCATGTTTAATTTCTTTTTCTTGGTCAAGGACCCTTTTGATGTAAGGTTCAACATCTAAAAATAAATTCACTGTTTAGTATGAAAATTAAATTGCCCATGTTTTTTCTTTTCTTGGTTAAACCCCCTTTTGGTTTAAGGTTCAAAAATCTAAAATAAATACATTGTTTAGTATAAAAAAAAAAATCTTCCATGTTGTTGTTTTTTTTCTTGGTTAAGGGCCCTTTTGATTTAATGTTCAAAATCTGAAAACAAATCCACTGTTGTTTAGTATAAAAATCAAATTACCCATGTTTGTTTTTTTCTTGGTTAAGCTGGTTGTATGATCATATTTATGGTGTTATGATATATTTTTACAGGTTCAAGAGGCAAATTGGGAGCTATATAAGAAACAGAAGGCAGCAGAAGCAGTGCTGTATGAGAAGGAGAAGGAAGCAGAGGCACAGAGAGCAACTGCAGCTGCAGCTCTGTTTGCAAGGCAGCTAGTTGCAGATGGAGAATTGTATGCAAGGAAGAAAGAAGCAGAAGGGCTTCTGGCCCTGGCTGAAGCCCAAGCAACTCAGCTGAGAATCCTTTTAGAGGCTTTGGGTGGCGACTATGCTGCATTGAGGGATTACATGATGATTAATGGTGGAATGTTTCAGGAAATTGCAAAGATTAATGCAAGTGCAGTGCAGGGATTGCAGCCAAAGATTAGCATTTGGACTGATGGAAGTAATGGAGATATGGTTGGTGGAGTAGGAGGAAGCAAAACCTCTGGTGCAATGAAGGAGGTAGCAGGGGTGTATAGGATGTTGCCTCCATTGTTTAAGACAGTGCATGAGCAGACAGGTATGCTTCCACCAGCTTGGATGGGAAAATTAAGTGACTCAACTGACAATTAAATAGATAATTTCAGCGTGTTTGTGATGGAGGGCTTCTTTTGAAAATATGTTCAATGGTTTATTTTTAGAAATAGTTGCTATAGTTTTCTTAGTACAGTGGTATGCTATGGGTGTTTTTTTTTTTGGGGAAACAACTTAGGTTATAACTGAATAGGTTGTAGTAGAAGTTCTAAAATCTTACATTATAGAGTTTTTCTTTTCCTTTCTTTTCTTTTGTACAAGTTCTTTCATGTTGGATGGATATGGATTTTACAACCAAACTTGGAGCACCATTCAAATAGAATTGTTTCTCTTATGTTGAAAGAAGAGCAACAAAATTGGTGAAAAGAACTTCTTTGCTTGGAGTTTGAAGGATTCTGCAGGGCATGTATAACAGTATAAATTTAATAGAGTTTAACTAAATTACAAACTCCACCGAATACTGGTGGAGGCCCTAGTGATAGAAGCAAGAATTCATTAATACATAGCTCTGTGTTTTAACATTCATACCCAAGAAACAAGGGAAGCATGGTTTTTATCATTCACATCATTTGTTGATGAAGGTCAGCTGCCTGCTGAGCGAGCTCAACCATCATAGCTTCATCAAAGAACTTGTTGATGCTAACATCTTCACTCATACCCTGCCAAGAGCAGTGAAAAGATCATGAAGTTAGTATCCCTCAAAATCCACCATTTACAAGACCTCACAAAAGACATTAAAATTTAGTAGAAGAAACAATACCTTGCGGCGCCTAGTCTTCACCATAAACTCACGAGCAAGGTGTTGCATTGGTGCAGGCTCAAGAGGCCGAAGTACAATGCTTTTGTCTAGGGGGTCTCCAGGAACTATATGCCAATGATCAAAGACAGATAAGCAGAAAGCCTGTCCTTGCGTATGGTACCTCAAATCCGTCTCAAAACCAAATGACTCTATCACTGGTAGAAGTGCCTAAACATCCAAAGAAAAAGAAAAAAAAAGGCAAAAAAATAAAGATAAAATTCAATATAAGGAGGTAATTGGAAAGTTGAAAATAATACTGTTCGGCAACTAGCTAGCAAGCAAGCAGGTGAATCAATGAAGAACATAACACAGAAAGCAAAGATAAGCATGCATTTCTTTTACAGATATGAGATATTTAATATAAATAAAAAATTGCAAGTATATTTTTGTCACCGAACTTTGACAATATAAGCTGGTGTGCCAGGCTGAGGAACATCAGCTGTAACATGCCCACGCCGCCGAGATAAAACCGTGTAGATTGCAGAGACACAGTCTATTGGGGTTTGTATCTGAAAATAGCCAATACGAAGATTCAGAATTACGAAGATCGTGACCAAAGGTAACTAGAGGAATGTCGTTCTATTCTCTTGGCTTTTTGTCCAAATTCGAAATTGTTTTTCCAACCAGTAGAAAACATACTTCAACGTAGTATATTGGTTCCATAAGCCTTGGAGTTGCCATGAGGAAAGCTGAATACGCCACCCGTCGAGCAGTGGGAATGATTTGACCAGTGCCCCTGTGCAAGGGCTCAGGAGCAATTTTTGCATCTACAATCTTGAATTTCACATTTCTGATGGGCTCGTCGCAGAGGGGCCCTTCTCGTGCACCCCACTGAAACCTGAATAAGGGTACACAACTCAATGTTCAGTATAAAGCTTTATTATACAAATAACCAAAAGTGAGATTACATGAACTAGTTTACCCCTGAACAATTGAATCCTTGACTGAATTCAACAAGTTCTTGTCCACTTCACTGGGAAGTGTATCATCTAACAAGATATTAGGGCCCTACAAACACAATCGATCCAGATACAATCAGAAAAGAATGATATGAAGGGAATCAATCAATGATTAAACAGGGTTGCAAGCTAGTAATGAAACTTTAGAACTACCTAGTAAAGAGCCATATAAAAAAAGTTGACTTTTTTTTGGTCAAAACTAGCTACTTAGATACTAACTATAATGCAAGTGACCTTACCTGCTTATCGGGCCCAAAAGCCCAGATAGATCTTGCTGCAAGCAAATCCCAATCATATTTTGTCTGGAAGAAGTCACCGAGTCTTTTGCGAGGCCAGTCTATGCTTACAACACCATTTTCAATATCCTCTGCGAGCCCTTTCTCCAGTGGCTCCGAAATCTAATGCCAAAATAAAGAAACAAATAACAATATGCTTTTTCCACTACATACTGAATCATATCGTTCAACCTTCCAAACAACCCCCGCCCCCCTCCAAAAAAAAAAAAAAAAAAAAAAAAAAAAAGAGAGAGAGGCTTCTGTACCATGGTTATTTTGTTCTTTTTGTTGGGTGTTTCAGCAAAACATTTCATTGATGAGGTCTCTACCACTGTTTCACAAAATGAAACAACTGGATCTGCTACCTACACCAACAGCAAGCATTTACTAATTAAACTAAAACAATTAACATATAACAAGAAGCGTGCCCACTAAGCAGAATCCCAAATTACAGTGAAACTGGACAAAAAAGAAGCGCCCAAAAAACAACAATGAATAAAAGAAAGATTGAATGGAAGGAACAAAATAAAGTGAACAGAGAAGGGGATAACCAAAAAGAAAAAACATCCACACCTTGACTTCCACTTCAGAGTACAGCTCCCTGAGGTCCTTCATTATACAATCTAAATATAGCTCACCAGTACCTAATATAGTATGTTCCCCTGACTCCTCCACTTTGGTAATGGCCAGAGGGTAGCTCTTGCTAATCTTTCTAAGACCCTCCACCATTTTTGGTAACTCACTAGGATTCAAAGGCTCCGTGGCAGTCTTAACAACAGGCAGGGTATTGAAGAGAAGAGGCCTGAATATATAAACATCTTCATCATAATCCACATTACAAAGTGTAGCAGTCTTCATGATTGAAGCATCCACACCTTCAATGAGCACCCATGAACCAGCAGGAGCTTTGCTTATGGGAATCCGGTAACGAGCTTGATAAACCCATAACTTCGTCACTTCTTTTACGGTCATGTCCTCTTCATCTTCTGGTGAATAACCTTCTCCTAGTACACGTACAGTCTGGCCAGTCTGAATCTCACCACTATAAACTCTACCAAAAGCATCAAACACGCTGCAATCTGACTTGGGGTAAAGTTTTGTAATATTAACCATGAGAGGACCAGAAGAATCACAACTTTCCATCGAATCATAGATAGAAGAATCCCGAGGCCCAGTATATATGTGCTCTACCTTCCTGCTCGCAGCCTCCTTGGCAGAAGGAATATGTTGAACCAACATATCTGTGAACCCAGTAGCCGAACCAAAAACTGAGCTACAAGCCAACCTTAGAAGAGGTCGAACGTTTAACCTATATGCTGCATTACTAAGGGTAACACCAAGTTCAGCAAGAGTTGCCTCCACACTCTTCTTGTGTTCTCCAATTACTTGGCTATAGATCTTATACAGAGGCTCAAGGATAAACTGCACAAAAGATCTATCCCCACCACTCAAAGGGGGCTTCCTCTTGAAAGCCCGAGTGTCTGGATGATAGTACATATCTCCCCAGAGACGGGGTGCAAATTTTGCAGCATCAAATGGTATCCCATGTAGCTTAACATAAAGCTTTGCAAATGATTGCAATGTAAAAGACCACCCTGCACTTGCACTTGCAAAACAAACATTACCCGCAGCTGGATCAATGGCCTGGACACCTCCAGCAGTTGCTGATGCAGCAGAGATGTGGTTATTGATTACTTCTATTATATGCCTTAACTTATGATAGGTGTCATTTGGAGGCAGTTTGAGTTCAGTTATCAGTCTGTCAACCTTGAGGGGAAACAGTGGAAGAGGAACGTTTGATATTAGATTAGTATATATAACTTCTAATGACAGCAAGGAAGAGAGAGAGAGAGAGTAGGATTCCAGAACCATTGCAAATAAGTTACCTTATTGATTACAACTACAATAGGAAGCCTTTCTTGAATTGCATGACGTATAGCCCTCTCTGTGTTTACCTGCTCATCAATTTAAAAATGCACAACTATCACATTGAGCAGTTTAACCACGTCCAAGTAAATTCCCAACTTATATATCATAATTATTGGTATCATGTTCCAACTATTTAGCAGACCAAGAAAAATAATTCAGTTCATTCACATTAATTTTAAGAAATGGACACTGTAAACCATAAGTACAATTTTCATGCCTACAAGATTTAACAAGAGAATAAACTACAGAGAAAATCAAGCGAACTAGCTTCAAAGGCAGAAAAAAAAGAAAGAAAGAAAGAAATTAACTGCAATATTTCATCTTAATAAAACTGTTCAATTAGTAACCAACCTACATTCTCTCTTGTAGTTCTGAGCCTACTGACCATAATTATAAAGATATTATAACTTTAGAATAACAACAAAGTAAAGATCCTTTTATTTCAACCAATCACCAATCTACTATTTTGAGTTTGTAGTCCCAACAAACTGAAATAGTGACAATCTCAAAAACGTCCACCCACCATATGAAATTCCCTAACAGACCACCTATTAAAAGATCATGCCAATAGAAGTAAGAATTAGCTAATCCTAAACTATAGAATGAAAATTCAACATAATTGTCCAAATTTTAATCTAATTTTAATAATTTTTCAATAAATGAACCACAAATTAAATAGTATGCAACTATTACAAAAACTCCATCAAAGTTACATAATATACCAAAATAATTTGTAAAACTCAAAACATCCTTTAGTATATTTACCATTCAAATACAAAGTAAAAAAAAAATCAATGCTAATGTCAACTCTTGTTTAAAGATATTCCTAAAGAATATAAATATGTGAGATTAAAGAAAAAAATTTATACGTAATTGATAGAAACTAAAAAATACCAACAAAAAAAAATACAAGATAAAATTTTTAAAACTCAAAATTTAAAATAAAAATGAGCATATAATTTATAAATTGTGTGTAACTGATCTACAAATCTCCAATACATGTTAAGCGTAGACGTCATAAAATAGCTTGTTATTCATGCAATATGCGTCAAGTAATATCGAGATTATAAATCTTATTTCCTAATTTAATGAGTTTTAAGTATATCATTATGTTTATTTCAACATATCTAAAAGAAACATAAATCTTTACATCATTTAAATATAATCTTTATACTTCTCTAAAATTTCAAATTTTTAAAAATTCACCGTGTTGAATGGGAATTTCCTGAATAAATTTTGAATTTTAAGGAACTGAAGTTTAGAATGAATTCAAATTTTCAATCCTTGTCAAAGATACTTTGACTGTGTTACCAAGCAACATGTATGGCAAAAGTTGAGTTTTTTTACTAAAGAGCTTGACTAGGCTAGTTAGTTTAGAACTCTAGTACACATAAGGGAATAGACTTTTAACATTTCACTTGAGATTTACAACATAGTTGTCAGAATCGCGATATGGATTGGTGAATCATACGATTGACAATTTGATTCGCCACAAAGTTATTTGAACATATTCTTAAATTACTCAACTCAACTCAACTCAACTAAACATTTTCCAACTACATGGGATCAACTACATGAATCTGCTTCCTCCACTCCACTCTATCAAGAGCTAAGTTGGCATCCAAATTACACGAAGTTAGGACCTATCAGGTTCAGTTTTTCAAAACATACTTTCTGAAAACTATTTTTAAAGTACTTTTTCCATAAAATAAGGAAAACAACAAAAAGTTGTTTTCTTGTTTTCTTCACATATCTTGAAGATGCATTTAAAAAACAGTTTTCAAAAACAAGCTTACCAAACAAGTTTTCAAAGAATCTTTGTTTCAAAAACAAAAAACTGTATTTAAATTCTATACCAAACATGGCCTAAATCTTTTCTAATTATCTCTACCCATGTTATTTTAAGTCACAAATCTTCACATTAACAAGACTAGAAAAAATTTCTTTGAATTGAAAGCTTCTTGGTGGAGTTGACATCTTGACATAAAATATGTTGCTCCCTCACTAAAATTAATTCTACACAACCAACAAAAACATTAATAATGCCACTACAATCGAAAATTAAAACCCTGAAAATTAAAAATACCTACGTTTGATTGAGAATAATGTCACGAAATATATGAAAGAAATAACTGAATGCACCACATACCATCACTCCATCAGCAGCATCAACAACCAGGACAGCCCCATCAGCAAGCCTGAGCGCCGCAGTCATCTCATCCGAAAAATTCACATGCCCAGGCGTATCCATAACATTACACAAATACGACTTCGCATTACTATCCTCAAGCACGAGCGACATCGGAACCGCCTTAATCGAAATCCGTCTCTCCTGCTCATCAATCCTAGTATCCGTGTACCTCATGTGCTTCTCACTATTCGAATCAAACGTCGAAATATGATGCGTCTGCTCCACCAACATGTCCATGAACACCGTCTTTCCGTGATGAAGGTGCCCAACCAAAGCCACATTCCGAACTAACGCAGGGTTCGACATGAGCCCTAGCAGAAACTGAGTCGAAACATACGTCGAAGAATCCTTCACGCCAAGCTCGAACTTGATGTTCCTAACAGGTTTGATGATTGGTTGTTCTAGTGGCAGTTCGTCTTCGTCCATTACTAGAGTTTCAACATCTTCTCCGTAAACCTCTTCGGCGGTAGGGTAATACTTCTTGTCTTCTGCTAAGACGACTTGGTTTTCCATGTCGATGTCGTTGGAAGCGGTGATCCAGCCATTGGAAGCGCCCGGAGCAGCTTCGTCGTCGTCGGAAGCTTCCTGTTCTGCGGTTGGCTTGTCGCGGAGATCTTCGTCTTCTTCTTCTTCATCTCCGTCGCTGTCTCGGTCGGACTCGATTTCGGGGCCGATGTAGTTCCCGAACTCGTCGTACAAGCTATCTTCCATGGATGCTTCGGTTCTGAAACTTTTAATTGAAATCCGTGGATTCAATTATTTAGAGGGAAAATGTGAACGAGATTTGGATGAATTCGTGGTTATGATTCTGCCATTGGCGTGTTTTTTTCTTCTTGCTGATTCGATTTTTGGGATTCGTAATCGTTAGGGTTTTAAATTCGAGTCGTCTTGGGTTTAATTCGGGCTTGAAATTTCAGGTTTGAGAAGTGTTGAGAAGATGAACAGAGGGAATGTAAGAACCTGTGAGTGTTAGTAGTAGCTCGTGAAGTTGAAGAGAGCAGAGTTTCGTTAGGGTTTAGCGAAGGGTTCCGAAAGAAAATGCCAGCCGCGAAGCGACGGCTTTGGACTGTGGCTTTAAAAAATAAAAAAAAATTATAAATACCGTCGAAATTAAAATAATGACTGTTTTGTATTCAAAGCCCGACACACTCATGTGGAGGTGAGCTGAAGCAGTTAAGACGCATTTCATAAAAATAAAAATTAAAAGACATTTTCATATAATTTTTTTTTTCTTTTTTAATTGGAACGCGTCTTTTCTTCCCTAAAAAAATATAAATAAATAAATTTTTTTTGTATAGAAGGTATTTTTTTTGAAAGACGACTTTTATACAAAAAAAATTTTGAAAGAGAATAAGAGAGCGAAGAAGCTCTTGCTAGTGGCGCTGGTGTTAAGAATGTTAAGGTTTCGAAGACAATCGTCATCAAGCATTGATAACGAAATTATCATCTCTGTTCGAACAATATTCTTGCAGTTTCTTTAATAACTACAATTTTTTTCACAATTTTAACCTTACAAAACATTTCATATCATCAATCAAATACGAGATTTAGCCTATATTAAAATAGGTCAAATATAAATAGTATAGGCAGAGTAAAAATAAATCTAGCATACGATGGAGATACTAAGAATAGATCAACGGTACAGGAAATGGCCAAAAATGAATTGGAACAGGGGATGGCATCCCCCTCGCTACTCTTTTGAAACTACAAGAATATTGTTCGAATAGAGACGATAGATTCGTTACCAATGTTCGATGACGATTGTCTTCGAAACTTTAACATTCTTATCACCAGCGCCAGTAGCAGCAGGACCTTTTTCCGCTACTTCAACATTCTCTTTCTCGGTGAGCTTTTTCGCTCTCTTCTTCTCTTTCAAAAAAAAATTTGTATGGAATGCGTCTTTTTAAAAAAAAAAAATGAAATTCAAAAAAGAAAAAAAAATTGTATGGAATGTGTCTTTTAAAAAGACGTCATCTTAACTGCTCAAGTTCCCCCATCCACGTGACGCCAGTGTATCGGCTGACTGAGCTTTAAATAGTCAAACTATTGCAAAGCAGTCATTATTTAGATTTTGATTGCATTTGTCAAATTTTTTTATTTTTTAAGAACAATCAAGTCAAAAGCCCCATGAACCGACTTGATTAAAATGGTCAAAAGGTGGTAAAAAGATGTGGGGTTATCAAAAATTAGTTTAAAGGAGAGTTGTGTTTTTTTTTTTTTTCCAGGTCAAGGATATTGAGGCTACCCAACGAATTTCCTGGAACAGTGTTATAAATATCTTAAGACGCCGTTATATGAGTAAGGTTCAAACTTGAATCTATTTTTTTAGTATAACTTTATACTTCTCAATTTCGCTACTTGTCCGAGTTAACGGTAAAGTAAGATAAGTTCTTATAGAATTACTAATCTCCATTAGTAGGTATTAGAATTTGGTTAACTTTGGATTCCCTAGTGCGAATGAACAAGAAATGGGAGATAGTCGTTGGAGGAAAGACAGGGCAACTCGACATAATAGCACACTAAGGCGCTACAACCAGCACTAACTTTTGTCTTCAATTTTTTTTTTTTTCTACTTTTTTAAAATTCATTGTTATTATTACTCTTATATATATATATATATATATATATATATATTATGCAAATGATCACTAGATAAGGAATTTACATTCAAGAAAAAAAGGAGGACAAGCATAAGATACAAGAAAATCAAGTATAATTTGGGGGGATTCCTCAATCCAGAAATGAGGAGCCCCTAGTGATAAACCAAATATATTAAAACTTATGAACACTTATTATGTAACACCCTGTAAATTTAATTACATATATACATTGAAGTACGCGTATATCGAGATGTATGATACACGTATTTTATACGTATGAGATACATATACACGTGATAATACACGTATTTGATACGTATGCGTCGTTAAATATATGCGTGTATGATTAATAAAGAAATAAAATTATGAAATTGATTAAGTTGGTTAATTAGATATGTAAATTGGAGTTAAATTACTTTGGTTAATAGATGAGGAAGTTGGTTTGTTAACTTGCATGAGGAGCATGGGATAAAATGGGAAGGTGGTTTATTAAATGGCATTAGGAGCATTGGATCAAATGAATAATAAAAATAAAATAATAAAAGAAAAAGAAAAGAAAGAGATGCAATGAATGGAAAAAAAAAATAATAAAACAAAAAGAAGATGGGAATAACGTGCAAAGCAAAGAGAAGGAGAAGAAGTAGTGCAGAGAGAAAGGAAACGGAAGGAAGGAAGAAAGAAAGGAAAATGAGGGAGATCCGAACCAGTGGTAAGTCATTTTTGCTATTTTTCGTCGTAAAATTACTATCTAAGCTAGATGTAACCTTTCTAGCGGAGTAAATTTTGTTATGGGAGCCGTTTTACGGCGTTTCCAAAAATTGAGATTTTTGACCCAACGTAAATGAAAAGTCGCTAGAAAGGGAGAAAATGCTCCCTGAACTGTTAGAAACCCGAATATGTGGTTAGATTCAATTTTATGATTTTTGGAGCCCGTTGGACAATTTTAATACAATTTACAACATTCGGATGAATAGTAAAATAAATAGTGAATAGTGAACTGAATAGTGAATAGTGAAAGGAATAGTATTATGAATAGTGAAATAAATAGTATTGTGAACAGTGATTTGAAATCATAGATTCGTAGAGAACAGAATTCCGGACGTTTCAATACTACGATCGTGATTTTTGGATAATTTGATATTTTTAGTAGCTATCGATATGATAAATGATGATTCTCATGATAATCTATGATTAATTTCAGTGTTTAAATTGAGAGTTTAAGGGCATGGATAAACGCTCTTAAGGAAGCTCTATTGTTGCTCGATTTTAGAGGTTAACTTAGAAAACCCGTGTAACCACTGTGAGTATAGTTTTCTTGATTTGGTTCTTGTATGGCATTGTACGCATATAAACTGTTTGATTGTACGCATGTGATATTATATATAAGGCATTGAGTTTTATGGATCATGCAAACTGATTTTAGCATTGGAGTTTGTAATGATGAGGCTTTGCGATTCCTCATTGTCATTTCGTTAGGTTTATCCTAACAAGGGTTGCGATCCTTGAAATGACTGTTAATTGGGTAATGAGATGTTGTGGCTACCTTGTAACGGCCATACAAGGGTTAGACCCGCTCTCGTGCCTTGCGGAGGAGGGAGATTGTGCATTATGTTATTGAAAATCATGAAATTTATGATATTGACATGTACAATATATTCATTGAATGATGCATGTGTTGAATAAGTGTTTGAAATGATTTTAAATGTCATATTTCTATAAATGTATATAATTGTTATCTCAAGAACTATATTCACTGAGCTGTTGATTGCTCACCCCATTTCCTCCAACATTTCAGGTATTAATTCAAAGGGAAAAGGAAAACTCCGTGAGTGAGTCTGGTATGTGCATGTCTGCTTGGAGGAAAGAGCTTTTGTTATTTGATATGTATAATTATCACACATTATAGATATATGTATTATCATCTAGATGGGATGTGTGAGCATATATTTATATTGGATGAGGAAATGATAATTTGATGTGTGAATGAATGAAATGGTTATGGGATTTGATTTGTGGTAATAGAAAAAAAAATAAAATTATTGTACATGTTGGGAAGGTTTGTGAGAGTACGTGAAGGCTGACAGTGTATTATATACTGTATATGGGTTTGTACAGTGTATAGTACATTGTGCCGGTCAAGACGTTAGCTTACGTCAGGGGCGTCGTGACAATATACATAAGGCCTTTTTGTCACGCCCTGGGTTGCACAGCGTGCCCCCTACCCAGACGCGGGCGCACTCCCATCGCAGTGGGAGCGAACGCCTAGCCATAGTACCACATAATATTGTCCTATCGCCATGTAGCAACCCAACCGCAGCTGGTGCACATCGAAACGATTATTTGTCCCTACTATTCCCTCATGAATAGTAAATTCAGTGGTTACTCAGAATGCGAAATTAGACTCCTTAAGGGAGGTCTCGAGTTCGATTATGGGGAGGCCCTTTACTATTCATGAGGGAATAGTATGGACAAATAATCGTTTCGATGTGCACCAACTGCGGTTGGGTTGCTACATGGCGATAGGACAATATTATGTAGTACTATGGCTAGGCGTTCGCTCCCGCTGCTGTGGGAGTGCGCCCGCATCTGGGTAGGGGGCACGCTGTGCAACCCAGAGCGTGACATATTACATATGAGTGCCCCGATTGTGTTATACCCTTGTGAACATCAATTTTCAGGGAACTGGGAGGATAGCACTACGTGTACACGTTACCATATGATAAGCTCCGAATTATTTTTCAAATACTCAACTCAACTTTTAACCAATTATGGATTCAGCTACAAAAATTCACTTCTAAGCTTTACATTTGTCATGTGCACACATTAGAAAAATCCACGTGGGCAGTGTCATGTAATTTTAGTGTCAGTGGTAGCAAGCTAGTTCTCTTAGACAAAATTGTGGCAATAAGGATGTTAAAACTAAAGTGATAGACTGTGATCGTCCCACGCCGTCCAAGAGAGAGAGAGAGAGAGAGAGAGAGATCAATAGTTGTTAGAATATAAATAAAGATTCAAACATTTGAAGAAACATACAAGCCTTAGGTGCATATGAAGAAACAGACACAAGAGGGTCATATGACCCAAATTGGAAATTTTTATTACAGCGCAAGCAGGCAGTCAATTCCCAACAGTACTATAAGTGTGCCAATGTTGGGCGCTAGCCTTCTGAACAAGGGATATTAGTCCCAAATCAAACAAGTTTTTGGGAGAGATCATACACTAAATATTAATATCTCTACACTTATGCATTGAGGTTTTTGTTTTTTCAGGTGTGATGAGTACGGAGTATAACTTTTACCATGCCCACCAACATGCTTAATGAATGCTTGTTTACACAATACACATATCAAAAGTTTTACACACAGGTTTTGGTATTTTATGAATAAGAATTTGGCATTTTTTGTTATTTACAAAATTGGGCCTATTAAATATAGGTCTGTATGAGAGAGCTTCTTTTAAAAAATGACTTTTTAGGGTTATTTGATAATATTTACTTAAAAAAAAACAGTTTTATTTTTTTTGAAAAAAATAAAAAAAAAATTAACTTTTCTTAAAAGTATTATTTTTTTTGCTTTTCAAAAACACTTATCGAAAAAAGCTCTCCCAAATATAGGGCTGTAGTTAAGAGTAAGACACTATATCTCTTCTGTTAGCCTTGTTCTTATAAAGAGGGAGTAGTTTTTATACAAAATTGAAGTAAGGTATAAGAAGTAATTGAAAAAAAGTTATGTTGTGTTTAATATTTAATTTAAAAATAGTTAAAAAAATATATAAATTTTTTTAATTAATTTGTAGTTTTTAAAAATATGTTTGGTATCATATTCAAAGAAATGCTTTTTAAAATTAAAATAGAAGAAAAACTTGTTTGATTGTTCTAAAATTTTTCACAAATTAAGTAAAAAAAAAACTTAAATGGGTCCTATAAATTATAAATTAATTAATTTTGTTTTTCAAAAAATAATTTTTTTATATTTTTTAAAGATAACCTTTTTTTTTCTTAACTTTTTTTAAAAAATATTTTTTGAATCTCAACTAGCCAAACAAGTTTTTCATACCCTTTTTTTACTTTTTATTTTTAAATACAAAAAATTAAATTTAAAAATGATGCTAAATGCAATCTTATTTTTTTCATTAATTTCTATAATATTTTAAAAATTAAAAATTAAGAATAAGACTTTAAAAGTATTTATAAAAAGTATTTTTTTTTTCTCATTATTTAGAGTAAGTATAGACGTAGATACAGAGATAGAGACAGAGGCTGTTGTCTTGGAAATTAAAGACCAACAGTCGAAATACGGCAGCCTCGCGTGTCAAAGATTCTCACTTTGTCACACCAATCCCGCAAGCCACCCGTACGGGCCAATTTGTCACGTGACACTCTATTCCGCACATCTGATCTGAATTTGCAAACTCGATCATAAAAAATCAACGGCTCAGAACACAGAACCAACCACTCCCGACCCTCCCATCCCACTCCCACAGACTCTATCCAATCCGATCGCACCGATACCGACGGCCCAGATCCTCCCTCAACCCTCTCCCCACGTGTCGCACTCTCACCATCCCTCCCCCCAGCCCGCCTCGAACAACTACAACGAATGCGCTTCATCATTCACACCATCAACTTGCTGCTACTGCTGCTGTTGCTCTTGTTGCTTCGCTCTGCACTCGCTGCTCCTCTCACTTTTCCAGCCCTCGGGACCGAAGCCAGAGAGTAAATAGGGATTTACTCTTATTTCGGACTCCATTATCGTCTTCTTTATCTGAATCTTCGTTCTTTCTTGCGTCGATCTTGCTCCGATGGTTGTGGTTTTTCGGGGGTTTTGGGCGTGACTTTGTGAGGTGTTTTGATGGAGAAAGGTTAGGGTTTTTTTGAGAGGAGTTTGTTGGATGGATAACGCGTGGCAGATCAAATGCGGCTCGGGATGGGCGGGGTCGTCTTCGTCTTCTTCTTCTTCTTCTTCGCAGCTGCTGCAGGAATCTCGGAACCAGGTGAGGTTGTGGAGAGTCTTAAAGTCTAGGGTTTCTGATCGTCTTGTTGTGTTTTGTTCTGTTGTGTGCTTCGATGGTGGTATAGTTGTGATGATGAATTGTGGCACAAGATGAGGCTTTTTTTTTTTTTAAATATTTATTTGCAGTTTTACATTAGTGGATGATGGATTTCTTGGTGGTTGAAGATTTGAGTGGTGTTATGTGTGGAATGTGTTGATGCTGGCAGTGTAATATGTTCCTCTGTTTGTTGCGCTGGAAATGATTGCGGATTTATCTAGTTATTATCGACTCTGTTGATTTGGCTGCATTATCCTTTTTTCATTATATAAATAGTGAATAGTTTTTTTTTGTTTTGTTTTTCTTGCTAGTGTTTTGGTAGTAAATGTATTTGATAAGGATATGTCTAATTTAGACCTTGTGATAACCTTTGGTATATTGTGGATTTTTTTTTTCTCCAAAAAAATAGTAAAGTGTATGTGAATGGCCATCTATTGTTGAAAAATCTCATTAGCCTCTTTCTCTCTGGTGCATTGGGGTAACCCTTTCTATGAACTAGATTGTCATTGTAGAGATTTCATTTGGCAGCAAAACATTTATAGAATTTTCCCTGTAATCGATTTTGTTTTGTGAGGAACCCTGTGGCAAACCATTTCATTGAAGTAATCGGCATAATTTTCTTTAATGGAGACTGGTTATATCATTATGTTGAAGTTTCAAGTTATAGGAATACGATCACATATGAAGTAGTTCAAGTTCAATCACCCAATCCATGATAATGTAACAATGTGAAATGACTATTGAATCATTGATCCCCTGCTTCTGCTTTGAAGAGCTAAGAAATTAGGGGCATTTTGATCCGATTGGGATGCCCTGGCTCTGACATGTCTCTTGGGAGGAGTAACATGAAGCTCAGAATTTTGGGTGTATTCTCACGAAAGCAGAGATAACATAATATTCATTGCCAAATGTTGAGGATTGTTGGTCATTCTTTCACTCATCAATGCCATTTGAGCGTGCACTGTTAGCTTTCATTCTTTCATTTGTTTGTGACCTTGTTTATTGTCTTCTGTAGCCTGTAGCACACATTTGTATAGGTTGGTTTCTGACCATTGCATTATATTCCAATTTTTTGTATGTATCTTTTTCACTTTCTCCTTTTTTAATCCAACTTCTTTTGTCTTTAGATGGAGAGGAGTGCGGGCCAATATCCTCATCCCTATGTTACGGCGCATATCAGCTCAATGGACTCTGGAATCAGACGAGAACCCACAGTTTTCAACACTATGTACTTGGGTTCATGCAAATCAGGAAAGCCAGAGCTGAGAAATTCATTTCTAGCTCTCCTATCTGGACCTTCTTTACAGGTGCAATATGAAAATAAACAATTGCCAAATTCAACTTCTGGTAAGCTTCCCATGCAGGATACCAGTCCTATTACTGGCAGTGGTGATGGTGGTGTTTCACTTATGCCTGCTGGTGGGTTATTACCTCAGCATCAGGGGAACAACTACATGGCAAATGGAGCAGAACTGCATCCTGTTAATCCTTCCAGGGAAGTATCAGCATACAGTGGCAATTTTGTTTCTATTTTTCATGATAGCCATCAAACAACAAATTTAAATCGTCATAATCAAGACATAGTCAAGCCAGATTACCAACATGCAATTCGAGGCAATGAGACAGGAACAAACTTGTCATCTTCTCGGCGGGGGTGGCTTCCTAGTTCAAGTCCATCAACTCTTGGCCATTTTAATACCAAAAATGTTCAGGCTTCAGTAAAAGTGCCATCAGATGCAAAGTCAGTTGTCTCTGATTGCTCTGCTTCTTCTGTTAAAGGGCATCCATATGTTTTTTGCTTGGCTACAAGTGAGTTCATCACACCTCTTTCCTTGTTACAACTCTTAAAAATTTTCTCTGTGGAAACATTTTTACCAGTTCTTGTTTAACTTGCAAAAGAGGGGGAACTACTACTCAGCAACACAGGCCTTCTCGGAGTTCTTTGCTGTTGCCATGGGTTGCACATGTCTGTCCGAAAATTTTGTGAGGTAATTGTGGTGATGCAGTTGTTTGATTATTATTAGATTCGAACTAAAATTTGGTTTGCTAGATTCAACATGATTCAATTATGTGCATGACATTGAGCTCAATTCCAGGTGGAATCTTGTTTGTTATCAGAGTTGTTTTATTTTATTATAATTTTTTTTTTTTTTGTAGCAGCATTCAGGATTATTTGCTGTTAACCCTGGAGAAGCCGTCCGCTTGGAGAGTGGTGAGACCATAGCTCAATGGCGAAGACTTTACTTCCTTAAGTCTGGGGTAAGTTGCAAATTTTCTGTTTGATGTTTCTTCACGTTCAAATTAGTGGTGTACTTCATATGTATTTAGCTCAACTAACGGTAATGGTGTCTATGCTGGTGAAAGTTTTGTAATGCTAGCAGGACCCATATGTTTTCTTCTATGAATTCACTTTATATTGAGTTGTTTTTTTGTTTTTTATTTATTTTTATTTTTTTATTTGCCTTATCCAAATTCACCTGATGGTGAATATGGAACTCACTACATTAGTCCCTTTATAGTTTGTTTTTTATTTTTAGCAGTTGAATTAACGTTTATACAATTAAAAATAAAGCGTTGTCATTTTCTCTGTTGCATTTTCTTGTACGGAGATTGGTTGGGAGGTATATGTGTGATTTAGATCTGGTTCGTCTACTCATAGATCCAATTAGATTAAAAAATAATGGTTGTTAGAATCCCAATTCGAATATATGAATCTTATTATTTTAAAACTCAAGGTAAAACAATTTGAATTCTTAACATGAATCTTATTGTGGATCCTTCAAATATAGTAGAATCTTACACTTCATTATTCAAGTCGTACGATCTTAATTTGTGTCTTATGAGTTAGGTTTCAGAAGAATCTTACCAAATGTGAAAATATGTTATTTGTATATCATAGTTTTAATTTAAGGTATCATATTTTAACTTTGAAACTTAAGTACTTAATACATGCTATGCCAATTTAAGGAATGATTTAAGACACAATTTGTAATTACTTCTTAGGACTTTAAGACATAATTTGTAAGTTATAACCCAAATAAAATTTCTTTTTGAACTAATTTTTGTGAGAATAGGTACCTCAGTAAAAAAATCATTTTACAAATTAATTATCCTAAAACAACTTATTGAGACAACTGCTGCTTCTGGGAAAGGATTAGTTTAGTTTATTGATATTTCCAGACTTGGTAGAATAATTCACCACCTCGTGATCCTATTTCATTTATATTATACTACCTCTATCCTCTAGTATTACTGTTCAACAGAATGTTTCTTAGTGGAAATGATGTAAGAAGTTTCAGTTATCAATTTCTGGAATTTAAAGTTGTATTTGTTATTGGCATGTGTTGTTTGAAGCGCCAAAACCTGGATGGTGATGCTTTTCTGGTGCTTTAGATTAGGATTCCAGATGATAATAGTGGATGGGAGTGGCCTGAAAGAATTCCAGCAACAGTTGGTTTGGTGAAATGCAAGACAACTGGGCTAAGCATGTCAAAGAATTCTGACATGTTTCAAATGGTTGATCCATTTGTAGGAGTAGCGAGATCTGGACAACCATGCAAAAGTTTTGGCTCTCAGAACGTTTCTCAGATGGGACAGTGTGTATTGGAAAGAACATTAAACAATGTTATGCAGCAAGAGAGGAATTCTCGAGAGGGATCCAATGTTTTTCAAAGGAACTTGATTGGGAACACACAAAGCACCTTAGCCGGTTCTTCTGATATGCAGACAAGGCAGATAATTAAAGAAAGCCCAACCACTGGTGGTTTAGCTCCATTTAAATCTTCTTTGGAGAAAGGACAAGAGGATAATGCGTATCAATCTATTTCTGATTACATTAATTTTCTCACCAAAGGTGGAGGTGCATCTATTTCCAACCAAAACATAGGGAACTTCAAATGTCCTGGTACTGATTCTGATATCAACAGATCTAGCAGTTCGAGAGAGGGATTTACCATAGATAGAGATGCCATTCCTTCCAACATTGAGTTGAGGCTTGGGCAACCATCTCAGCAAAGTCGTACTCTGGAAGGTTCAGTAGTACCAGCCGTGCCATCTCAGCAATTTGATGCAATAAGTGATTGTGAGAAGTCACTGTTTCAAGCACACTTTCATGATAGTGGGTTATACCCTTTCTCTTTTTTCTTCCATTCATTATCTCTATGATTTTAGTAGTGTTTATTGACATTTGATCTTGTGCTGTTCTATGATGTCTTAATGTCATTCTTTATTATGTTATGTCGCAGGCAATACCAGGGTAGCTGGGGAATCCAGACAAAGCCTTTGTTATGCTCCTTCAGACACAAACTTCAGAAGACAGAATCAAAGTCAATCGAATCTTATGCATCTAGCGCCTGGAAGTAGCAATGTGGTGGATGCTGCTAAACTGGAACAACTAAATGTTGGCATAGCTAAGAGTTCACTAATTTCGATGTTCCTTTCCCGTTTGAATAGTGCATCTCAAAGGGAGCTCCAGCCTCTTGTGGATAGTAATAATATGATCAATGGTGAGCCCATCATGCACCGTGTACCACAGCGTGAATCTTATATTGCACATAATTCATCTGATTTTCCAAAAAACAAAAGTGATGAAAGGCAAGGGAATATAAATGTTACCAGACTGGTTCCTCTGAACAATATGGATAAGGATAAAGCACCACATATAGCTGACAATTGCTCTAACACCACAGAAAGAGCCAACCCTTCATTTAACGATAAGCACATGGCTGGTGTAAGCCCTTTCACTGGAGTTATTGGTGGATATCGTTTACTCAATAGTTTGAATGTGAATGAAAATAACATTCCTTATTTGTGTCAGCCATCTGGCACTCTACCGCACCCATCAGATGTTGGTAATTTGTCGAACCAATTTGAAAAAGGCACTTGCGTTGGAGGTAGTAGTCGTCTTGATCATGCACTTCTTAGATCAATACATTGTTCGAATGTGACAGATGGATCACATTTGCCCATGTCAGCAGTGTCTATGGGTTTTTCTTCAACAACTTCAATTGGTAGACAAAATATGATTGCACCATTGGCAAACAGAGAGGGTGATGCAAATCCTCATATTATTGATGAGAATTTAAAATTACTTGCACTGAGGCGTATGTTAGATCTGTCGAAGCAGGCACACGCTGGTACATTCCATGAAATGGATCCTGGACAGGAGAGAGTATATGGCCTTTCAACTATGGAAATGCAGAGACAAAGCTCCACTTTTGTTCCTCCAGCATCTGTAGGGCTAAAGGATGAAACTCATTTCATAACAAAACAAGATGCCTCTGAAGCTTCTGTTAAGCATCTTCTTGCTTGTTCTAGCCGTTTTATGGATAGTGGTGTGGAAAAGTTGGCAGCTGTGTCTGGTAAACAAGATTACAGTATATTTCACGAGTCTAAACTAATATTCTAAGTCAAGTATTTTGCTTAATGATTGACCTCTGGATTCTTATCTATCCACAACCATATGAATGACTATTTTAGCTTGACGCCTGTGCAGGTGTAAACAACTGGTGTAATTTCTCAACATCTTCACAACCAGTTTCACTTCGTTCTATAGAATCTGACATTCAATATCCACCTTATGGTCCTATTTGTAATAAACAGCCTATGCTGAGGTGATTCTCAGCAAACTTTGATATTATCAATTAGATGTGATCCCTAGCTTTGCAGTTTCTCGATTGTTTATTCATATTTTTATTAATAAACTTCTTAAGTATTTTCTATCACGGTAACATAGGTTAGCTGAACATCTTAAGCATATGGAGAAGTTTTCTGCATAGTTATGTTAGCTTTATCTGTGTTAGGGATTGAAAGTGTAGACTTAGTTGTTTCATATTTCATGTAATTAATGTAACCTCTGCATGTCTTCTTGTATCTCACATGACACCCTTGGAAATAACCACATCTGTCAACTGAATAAATTCTAAAATAAATACTTAGAATCTGGTGTCATCTGCAATTCTACATACCTAACACAAGTTGATGTTTAAGAATGAGAATATCATCAAAGTTCCTGAGTTTTGTTTGTATCAGTGGAAGCTTTTAGTGTAAGGCTTAAGGTATCTTCAACTGTTGGATGTGAACAAATATTATTTAGGAACTAATTTTAATGAATGTAAGGTGTTTGTGTTAGTGAATCTGTGTTTAGAGGCGGTGTTCATACAATTTCATATGCTACTTGTAAACCATTATGAGCTAGCCAGGTCTTTTCTTGTTTACTTATATTTTGCTCTATATATGTGACATGATAATGATAATTGATAAATTGATAAATATTATTAATGACTTGCATGTGTGATTTATGTGATTATATTTGATGCTTGAATTTTACACTATGATTTGGACATCAGGTAGCTATGCTACCTTCACGTAATATTTTATGAAACCTTTCAAAAAATGTGGGCTAAATAGAGAAATTATGAAAGGTGATTCAGGGTTACAACAGTAATTTGGCAGTTCAAAAACTCCTTACCATTCAGGGGATATGCAATGTTTGAGGTGCTTTGTCTCTATGATGTGAGACGTGAGAGAATTCTACTCTGGATTTTTCTGGGTGTGGAGTCTATGATGTAAATTGCAAATTCTTTTTTGTGTGTTTGTGAGGAAGCTAGTTTAGTGCTCATAGATCCTAAAAGTAAGTATTAAAATTAATTCATACATAAAAATTATCTGATAAAATTGGCATTAAAATTCTTCGCTTATGTGATTTACTTAAGTGAACAATAAATTGACAATTTTGTCCAATACACTTGATATAAATGTGGTGTTAACGTGAATCATCCTTATAAAGTTAATTAGTGGCTATATTCTTAGACAAATTATGTATCTGCTAGCTCTTACCCATATGACCGAACGTCTGTTTTCATTTTATTTGTCTTGATGCACAAAAATTTGTGGAAAGGCACAAAACCAAATAGGAGGTGATATAAGTTCATGATAAAATTTTAACCAAGGAATGTTGGGGGCCTTGGGGATCACATAGTTGGACATAGAGTTTTCTCAAAAAGAGTTTTCTCAAAAAGGAGGATGAAGATCAAAATGCATTTTTTTTTTTTTTGCCATTTTGGCATTGTAAGTTTATTATGCCTATTTATATTAAAAGGGGTGTGCTCAGGTTGAGCTGGATTGGCTTTAGGGAGAAATTCTTGACACAGTCACCTAATTCAAACCCAGAGTGGAAAATAAATCAGGTTGAATTGAGTCGGTCAGGTTCAGTGGGTGGCTGGGTTTTATGCTAAGCATAGTATTAAATGAAAATAAAATAAAATGGAATTTTTAAATATGATTTTGGGTACTGGGTAGGATTGTGTTGGATCTAGGCAATTTTTAATCTTTGGTGAAAATTGGCATGAGTGCTGCTGTACATAGCTGTAGGTACAGCCTAACCCCTGTTTAGCATTATGATTGTCTTTTAAAGTAAAACCATATCTATGATTGGCATGATCTCACGAACTAGACGTTAAATTCTGACATATATTTTAAATGGGAGGTAATCAGTTTGTGCTCTTCTTCTAAGGATCACTGTGTTTCTTAGTTGCTCATATTCTGAATCCTTCTAAACTGGTGCATAAAGAGAAATTTTGAATGGAGTTCATATCAGCTCATGATTGATAATAACATGACCTAATTCCTTTGGTTGAACCCAAGAGACCAATTTAATAATAACTCAATGATATGAGCTCACAATCCTTAGAATTCTACAATGCAGAATTGAAGACGAGTGGAATCTCTTTCAAATAAGAGGATAATGGGTATTGAAACATGCTTAAATATGGAAACTTGAGTATTTTTTTATTTTATTTTAAAAAGCAGAAACTTAAATATTTAGTTGGGCCTAGATCATACCGAATTGAGACTATTATCCCAGCCTGTCTTGTACAAATGTGGTTCAGGATGTAGTGTTGAGATATTCTAGTAGCAACTAGCAAGCTATGAGCCTCAAAATAGTCTCGAGGCTAACATTTCTATACATTTCTACCTCATGATAGCATCATGCCATAATCAATGCATTCTGCAATTAAATATGATTTTGAACTGCATTTGAACCTATGGAAATGTTATCAACCTCAAAAGTCTGAGAAAAATAAGTGGAAACTTTGAATTCAATAGATTGGTTCATATGACACACAAGATCCTGGGGCGTCTTGTTAAGGGGACTATGGTATAGATCTTGTGTCCAAACTCCTAATCAAATAGGAGTACGTCAATTCAAACTTCCATTAGCTTGCTATTTCGAATTGGTCTAGGAACTGGAGTTTGCGTATTTAGGGTGTTTGGTGTTTTACTGACTTGTAGTGCTTGAAGTACTTCTGGTACTTCTTCATCTTGTTGACTTTTAATTATCAATAAAATTCTTTGTTTCCTCTCAAAAATAGAAAAAGAAGCTTGCTTGTTGATCTGATGGTGGTTGAATGAGTTGATTAATGGATAGCTAGATGGACACTGCCATTTTTGACACATTATTATGATGTTTTCACGTGCTGATGTTAATTCTATAACTCTATTGGATCATTGTTTTCCGGACTGATAGTCTTGCATTGCTGTTAGATTTGGAGGAATTGAGACCAACAAATGCAGTGCACTGGAGCATGAAACATACAGTCAGACACAAACAAATCCAAATTTACCCAAGAAGTGTAGCTGTCCTGTGTATTCGGTTTCTTTATCAGAAAATTGTGCTTGTGTAGGCAAAGCTCCTGTTGATACCTCTAGGGGACATGTTGGAAGAAGTAGTAGTACTGCTCCAACACAGGATCCTTCAATACTAGACAATATTCATATGATCCCAGAGGACAAAGCAAACGCAATAGATCGATGTGAGAACTTTAGGAGAAAAAGTCTCATGCTAAATGATTGTCAGGCTTCTCGGTGGAGAGATGTCCCAGGCAAACAGAAGGGTTTTTGTAATGCTCCTTGTATTGATAGGCCAGCTGAGGTATCTAATGTTAGACGAAACGTTGATGATCAACCCATAGAAACTGCTGCAATGAGACTTGATGAAATTCAAGAAGCTGAATCGTTGAATGAGCAGCAGATGTCAAATGTTTTCTCAGGATGTTCAGCCCCTGCTGTCACCGAGGTAACAGGCGAGGTCAATAATGTGGGTTCTTGTACTATAGATGCTGAGGATGTTAAGTATGTTAATGACCATGTATTTGATGAAGGATCTGGCATTGCGAAGTGCTGGTCATCTGATGAAACATATGACAGTGAAAGAAGCACAGAAACCGTCAATGATTCTGCTAACAGTGACATAGCTAAAGTAGGATTTTCCTCAGATTTACCGGCTTTCTCATCTCGAAGTCCTGTTAGTGATATTAGGCCTGGAAGCATGAGATTGAAGGTGCCAAATCGCTCACCAGCTGGATGTGCTGTTTATAAAAGTATTGACTGTAAACAACTTGAGAGTGACCTCAGAAAGCGAAAGAAACCAATTAAATGGAAGAGGCTTGATGCTTCATTTCATGCTTCTGGTCTTTCTTCAGTGCATTATGACTCTCCCATAAGTCACGGTCAGGATGAACCACATCTGTCTTCATCTGGCGGTAAGAAAATATCCTCTTCCCTCAAACATGGATTGCAAATAACTTGTGGCATTTCTTCTAATGGACATTCAAATCATAAAAGAAAACGATCAGCACTGAATTCAGCCAAGACCCTCTCTAGGAAGAGAGATCAACATGAGCTTCATGGCCATCACGGAGATTGGGAGAATTATTCTCAAAAGCAATTAAAGGATGAAATGCTATTTTGTAGAAAATCTACACTTTTGGGTGAAAAGAAATTAAAGTGGTGCTGCAATACTGATGTGAGGAGACAGTTTCCACAAAAGGAAACAAATCAAGCAAGTGCAGGAAAAGCTACTAAGGATGATTCAGCCAGGTCTGTGCAGCATTTGAATTTCTCCTTTAATCAGATGGGTACTTGTGATAGGCAGCCAAGGCCAGTGGTATGTGGAAATTCTGGCATCATTTCGAATGGAAAATCGATTGAAGGTCGAGCAAAGCCAAAAATTGTTTCTCTAAGTAGTATTCTCAAGAAAGCCAGAAGCTGTTCTGTTACTGAACATGAGGAACCTATACCATCTTCCATCTCAGAGACAAAAAAGTCGTGCTTGAAAAGTGAAGATAGCTATACTGTCCTTAAAAGTGACATGGACCCGGAAACCTTTTTGTTTGAGAAAAAGAAGGAATGTATCAGTAGAAATGAAGTATGCTTGGCAGAGTTATCTATGATGCCGAAGGATAGTGACGGTGGATGTCCAAAATTGTCAAAGGAAGATAGTCTACAAAGGTTTTCTGGCGCTCCATTTAAGTCCAAGTTCAAAGAAACTCGCAAGCGTAGCCTTGATGAGTTGTCAGGGAAAAGTAAGCTCTCAAAAAGATTTGCATGTAAGATTCAAGTTGGGGAGTCTTAGAAGCTTTTTGTGCTTTAATATGTTGCTCTCATCTGGAGTAGATCGCAGAATGATAGAATGAATTACAAAATTTTCCTAAATTGTTTGCGCCTTGCATATCTTCTATGTTTCTTTAAAAGAAACTGGGGAGGGGAGCTTTTCTACAAGGCATTTCAAATGGCTTCAATTTTGGGTGTCGGATTTCTATAACTCGTGATTTTACTTGTTTTTTAACCTTTTTTTTTTTCTTCACATGCTCTTTGTTTCATTATTGACCATTTAATGTATGGTCCCAGGGAGTAAACTCAGTTCCACAAGATTTTGTCTCAGAAAGTCTTTGAAATGCTCATTCCGGACCAGACATAGATTTCATGGACAGTCTTGCTTATCAAAGCGAACTGATGATAATCAATGTCACACAGGGGGGTTGTGTGAAGGAATTACAAAGAAGTAAGCTTTCTATTTTATTGAAATTTTGTTATTTGAATCTCTCTAGATCTTATGTATACAGCAAGTCATATTTGGGCTGTCAATTAATCATTATAACACATGATTCAGATCTATAAAAACCCATAAGTGCCAGGCCTTCATTATTGATTCAGATGCATTCTGCTGTGTTTGTGGAAGTTCAAACAAAGATGACATCAATTGCTTGTTACAGTGTAGTGGCTGTTCAATCAGAGTATGTCGATAGTTTTAAAATGGCTTCACTGTTTTTTTGTTTTATTATGGCATTATTTGTTAGATTGATTTCCATAATCTGTGCAGGTGCACCAGGCGTGCTATGGTGTTTCAAAAGTTCCTAAAGGTAGATGGTATTGCAGGCCTTGCAGGACAAATTCAAAAAATATTGTAAGAAAGTTGATTCTTTGATTTTTTTTCATGTGATTCATCTTATCATATGTTGAATCTACGTTTAAATAGTTTGATATCATTTGGAGAATCATGCTATTGATGATATGCATGCAACTTTGGTATTTCAACAAGCAGGCAAGTTTGATTTAGAGAGAAAAAAGATTTGAAGGTGGTTTATGGTCTTGGTTGAGATTGAGTTGACTTGATTGAATTGTTTCAGGCCTTGACAGAGCCTGGAATGATGCAACTGTACTCACAACTCACTTTGGCTTTGGATTGTTCTTAGAGAAATGCTATTCTAACTCCTAAAATGCAACTACGCTTACATGTCCATTGGACTCTGGTGTTTTTCACATCTCAATGTGTGTAATAAATGATCCAATGAGCATGAAGGTGTAGTTGTACTTTTTTGGAGTTAGAATAGCATTTCTCTTGTTATTATTATTGTTTTTTGGATCCCATAACAGTGTTTTCTAGGCCTTGCCTAGGTAGCCCAGACATTTCTGAACCAAACCACCAGACAGTGAGGTAAGGAAGCAGTTAGGCCTTAGGGAGTCCATAAAATGCTAAAAAGAATGTAGATTTATTTGAATTTCTCTACAGTGTATTGCTGTTTTGTAATAAACTTCAAAGACTCATGAAAAAAAAAGTTTCTTTCCTTCATTATGCCCTAGTTTTTCTCTTCTTCTTGAACTTAATATAAAAAATCAATTATTAGTACCCAATAAGATTGATTTGAGACAACCAACGCGTGGTTGGGCTAATGGCTCGGGGCTTTCAGCGAAAGCATGGGAGAGTTCGATTCCTGCGCTGGCCACTTGGGGCGTCTCCCGCTCGAGCAACCAAGGGCAAGTGGATTAGTCGGGCGAAGCCCGGATACCACTTAGTTGTCAAAAAAGAAGAAGAAAAGATTGATTTGAAATAGTAAAAGTATTTAGAAGACTAGGAGTCGCTGCAATTTCTGTACATTGACTTCTCTCTCTCTCTCTCTCTCTCTCTCTCTCTCTCTCTCTCTCTCTGTCTCTCTCTCTCTCTCTCTCAGACCATAATTTCTCTCTCTCTCTCTCTCTCTCTCTCTCTCTCTCTCAGACCATAATTTATCTTTTTTTTTAGATCTGCAAGTTTTAGCATTTGTTTGATTGATCTTTTTTTTTTTTTTTTTAAGTAATATGAATCAATTATATGTGTATTTTAGAGGACTTATTGTTCTCTAGTCACACTATTTTTGTACATTGTACATTATTACAATTATAATATACTAATCTCTAGTTTCTATTCAAAAAATTATATATGTATTTTATCTTTCAAAAGATGCAATGCATTGGTGTATTTGTCAAATATTTGTGACTGCATTTGCAAGATAGTGTAATTGATGACAATGAGTCACTAATAAAGATTCATCATGTTAACTCTCAATTACGGTGATTCTTGAATTCTTCTTCACGGTGTTATTGTTCAATATTACTATGTAAATTTGTACATGTATTTGTTGATCAAATTATTCTATAACGTTTAAATAACTGTTTTCTTATTGCCTAGACACCTCCTCACCTATTCTGATTAAATTTGCCTTGATGCTTTGACAATAGTCCCATGCTGGTTGAGGGTTCATCATGTCGTATCTGATGCTCATAAGCTGCATAGATATCTATACTTGATTTTCAAATGCAAATATGCAATCTTAGATGCAGGCAACTCTCAATTAGTTCATTTCAAAAGCTTGAAGTGATAATTATTGGGTTGCTAGTTTGGTGTTATATCACATCATAACTCATGATGATTATAGATAGTCGTCGTTTAGAAAAACTGAGTGCATTACTAGTTACGTCCTTGATTATTATTGTCTAGTATCTTTACTCAAATTTGATTGAAGTTAGTTGCTTGCTGACCTCTTTATCTCTGATTCTCTATGGGAATGTGCATACTCATCTTTTCCATTTAACTTTTGTGATAGTGCTATATTTTTCACTTTATTGCTGTCATACTGGTCATTCTATTGAAATGTACTTTTCATTTTTGGGCTTCTTTGACATCCAGGTCTGTGTCCTCTGTGGTTATGGAGGTGGGGCAATGACACGGGCATTGAAGAGTCTAAATATTGTGAAAAGCTTTTTGAAAGCTTGGAATATTGCAGGTAAATCCAAATCTGGAAATGCCATTCCCGTGTCTGAGCTTCTGGGAATGAGTTGAATTACTAGATGATTCAAGTCACACACATGAACTTACTTGTGTTTCTGCCATGAGACCTATTGCAGACCATTGTTCTTCAGCTGTGTTGAAAAAGGGTTGGAACAAGCAAACAGATGTCCTGAAGAGTTCAAGTAGTCTACCCATCAATTCTGAAGTACATAACAGTATAACTGCCGGAGTACTTGATCCAACGATTAAACAGTGGGTGCATATGGTTTGTGGACTCTGGACTCCTGGTACACGATGTCCTAATGTTGACACTATGAGTGCTTTTGATGTATCAGGCGCTTCAAGCCCTCCCAAATACGTGGTATGTGCTTTGCATATGCTTGATGGGTGCATCTTGTGGCACACATTATCTTAATGAACCATATATAATGGAGGTTTCATTCTTGAACTAGGTCATTTGCTGGTGGTAATTGTGAATTTGAAACGTATTCCACTGCACTTGGCTTTGTCAATCTGGTTTCTAATATAAACAATGCTACTACGCCTACTTTTTTCAGGTATGCTCAATGTGTAACCAATTTGGAGGCTCATATATACAGTGCAGGGTTCTGAATTGTACTGTGCACTTTCATCCTTGGTGTGCGCATCAAAAGGTTTTTCTCTGTTAAAAAATTAAAGCTTTATGTTAGTATTCTGGAAGATGCAACTTTATAAAACATGATTTGCTTTGTTGTATGTAAAATTTTTATTCATATATCTGTGCAATATTTGTCCTTTGAACAAATCATGGCGTTGAAGAATTATCCATTTTGGGGTCTTTGCAGTTGGTTACTTTTCTAATTTCAGCTTGTTGTCAACCTATGTAGCACAAAGTTGGCGATTTTTGTATTTTTGCACAATGTTGTCACTTGTCAGAATTGGATTCGGTTATAAGATCATATGAGGTGTATGCTCCTTGATTATTTTTCTGTTAAGAAATATTATGTATTGTATTCGCAACTGTTCCATAATTCATGATGTGATGAAGATTCCATGGAGAAACTTGCTTATCAAAATGTAATCGAACGATGTAGTTTTAAACTTGTTATGATGGGAATGACGTGCTGTAGAATGCGTGTCACCAAGGTCAAAATGTTAAGATGGATTGGTGGTGTGTCACCAAGATCAAGACTTTAAGGTGGATTGATTGTTAAGATATTAAGGATAGAATAAATAAGATCATTGTGAGAGCTTAGGGATGTTAACTGTTGGTATTTTTTCTCATGCACAATGACCAAATACTGCTACAGTGAGGCTGAGATAGTGTGAGTTGAAGGGGGCTGAAGAAGGTAAAAAGGCCAAAATTAATTTAGATTGGAATAATGACATTAAACATTGTGTTCCTGATTTAACAAAGAATGTGACCACCTAGAAAGTTGAATGGAAAATAAAAATTTGCTTATTGACATGAACCAATGCAATCAAAATTCTAATTTGCAAAGTTTTTTTTTCATTTTGTAGAGAAACTGCAGCTGAATCACCCTCAAAACAACTAATCACTAGATTATATTGATCACAACTACATAACTCTCTCTAATACTCCCGCCCGTCTCATACCCGTTCTTTGGGTTTGGGTGCAATTCTCACACTTTGGACATTTTGATATTATAGTAGGAACATACCACTAGATTGTATCAAATACTAACTAAAATTAGTACTCCTACATGTTTTGGAAATAAAAATAGAGTGAACATAATACTAATATAATTTCACTTTTTGTTATAGTGAAGCACTGGAACATGATGTCCAGCGAACCAGTTAAAAGGAATATATTTGTGGGTTTGAATGACATTTTTGTGAAGTCCAATTATACAAGTACTGGATGGATCGTCACCTTAAGGCTTTTGATGGTGGATGATCTATTTTTTGTTTGACCATTTATTTGCTTTTAGAATGCTTCTCTTATGCAAGCTATATTTTCCATCAATAAAGCATATTGAAAGATTCTCATTTTGTTGGCAACAAGCTATGACGTCTCTGCCTGCAATATGTTTGTTTGACTTTTTTACTTTTTTGCAGGGTTTATTACAAAGTGAGGTTGAAGGTGTTGATAATGAAAAGGTTGGATTTTATGGTAGATGTATGCTTCATGCTACGCACAATGCATATGACCTGGATAATGATCCTGTTGAAACTAAGTTTGATGTTGGAAAAGAGGAATTTAGCTGTGCACGAACAGAGGTAAGTACCTCAATGGTTAAAAATTTCTTACAGGCATTAGATATTGTAGAATCTAGTTTTGATCTTTCTCAAATTTTTAACATTTCTTAACAGGATTACAAAGGTCGAAAAAAGGACGGGTTCAGGCATATTCATTATGGAAGGTCTAATGATAACGGTGGATGCCTTGTTCCACAGGAACAAATAAATGCTTGGCTTCACATAAATGGCCAAAAATCATCCGCAAGAGGGCTTCAGAAGCCACAGGCTTCAGACATTGAATATGATTGCCGGGTATTGCTGAGTAGCTCAATCTTACCAATGTGCATTTTTCTATATACAACTTATTTGGAGAAACATTGTTGCATTAATTTCTGTTGAATGTGTAGCTATATTTAGATGTGATTAAAATAATATCTGAGCTGAAAATGAAAATCTAATTTAGTGTCGCAAGATGAAATTATATGGATGTACTTTCTTTGAAATGCAGTAATAATTTTTCTTACATCCTTGAGTGATGATCTTGCTCGAGTTGAACATATTAATTCTTGTTATGATCTGTTTGCATGTGGAGTCCTTAAATTAAATTCTATAAAAGTAATCATGATAAACTCAGAATATTCACTAACTAATGGTTGTGATACTTTTCATGTTTTACGAAAGAATTCTTAAGATTCTCAAAATTTTGAATGTCAATAATTGAATAGTTGGCTCTACTTGAACTCTGATGCAATGATTACAATTTATCCATCTATTTGGCTAAATCATTTATTGTTGTTATTATTAATGGTAGTATTACCATTATCATCATCTGTACTATATGCATATGGTTCAAGAGCTTTCATTTTTTGTTCAATTTTAATATTATCCCTTCCCTTAGAGCTATGTTAATCTTATTGAAAAACTTAAATTTAAAATTATAGGGGGTAATATACACATTAAAAAAGTTAACTATTCTCTTGTTCTCCTGTCTTCTGGAAATGTATTTTAGGTTTCTTTAATGAGTAGGAAAGTTTAACTAAATTTCCAAAATAATTCAATAAATTTTGTTAATGCAATTATGGATTGGTTTCGGAATTGGACTGCATTAATGTAATTCGTTTGGTAGGGCATACTGCTGGTACCCCGCTGGTCATGTATGCTCATATTTTTATCTGTATATATTATCTTGTTTCTCTTTTCAAGAAAATAAATTTTGTTAATACTCGGAAAGTTCAAACAATTGACTCCATCTCTTACTCCCATTTTCTTATATGAAGAGATGTTCTTGTCTTCCTTCCCCAATCAAAAGTTGTTGATACCTTTTTCATATAACCCCTCCATCTCTTCTGAACATGTGCAATGATTGGATGAATCCTTGTTAATATCATGGTTTAAAAATTTTAATGAGGCATATGCTTAGGTTAAGTCTTGGGTTCAAAGTAAGGTTTAAGCCTCACTTCATTGCACGTTAAAAAATGTTTTTTAAAGCAAAAAGTGAATAAGTTTATAGTTCTAGTTTTTGGTCCATGTAATGAACTTGTCCATCCATAAGAATTTCTGTCACTTATTTTAATGCTCTTTATGGGTGTGTATATTCATGTGCATTATACATCTCTTCATTATCTTGAAGTTTTAAGCAAAATTGAAAATTTCATTTTCTCTATAAACTTTCATGCACTAAGTGTAATTTACAAAACTTCCATGAACTTTATATGAAATATGAATAGCTCATCCCATTAAAATTGAAAGAAGGTTTTATAAGACTACTATTAGACCAACCTTGCTTGACGGAATAAATTATTGGGCAATAAAGAAACAACTTGTGATGAAACACTAAAAGCTTTTTTTTTTTTTTTTTTTGATAACCAAGGGTATCAGAGTATCCGGTTCCCGACTAATCCCTTGGGCCCCTGGTTGCTCGAGCGGGAGATGCTCCCACTAAAAGCTAAAATTAGAGTTGAGGACATTCGAGAAATGGTCGCAATAACACCAATTGGAGATAAAATAAGAGAGAACTGATTAAGGTGGTTTAGACCTATATTACAAAGACCTTTGGATGCATCAATTAGGAAGAAATAACATATTTAACTATTAAACGATAGGGGAAGAGGTAGAGCTAAAATAACATGGATGATGATAATTGAAATAGATATAATTACTTGTAATTTAGTAAAGATTTAGCTCTTGATAAGGTGAAGTTGAAGAAATGAATTTATGTTGCCAACCCCCATCAATAAATGGGTGTACGCAATGCACAAGGCTCCCACCATTGCAAGTTCTAGGGAAGAGATGATGTATCGAAGCCTTACCTCCACATATGAGAGGCTGCTTCTGGTATTGTCAACTTAGCTCTGTTGGAGGTTCTGGATATCTTATGTTACACAAGAATGTAATGTTTGGGCATCATTAATTCAGAAGATCTTCTTTTATCATTTATTTTTTATTTGAGTTCATAACTATCCATATTTGATTTTGGGACAAGACATCTCCATGAGTTTCACTTTAGTTAGCTCGCATGTAGTGCACAGCTAATGCAATGAAGAGAAACACGGTGCTTCAAACTTTAAATCTCCATTGAAAATTGGATGTAAATTATTAGCTTTGCAGCATTTGCTATGGTTGCGCCAATTCCAGTATCATCATAATCATAACATTGTTCTTTTTTTTTTCAGAAAGAGTATGCTCGGTATAAGCAAGCAAAGGGGTGGAAGCATTTAGTAGTTTATAAATCTGGCATACATGCCCTTGGTCTTTACACCTCTCGATTCATTCCTCGTGGAGCAATGGTTAGTTGATGGAATTGATATCCGTTTTTACTCATTTGATGGATACCTACTTTTAAATTAATTACAGCCTGTTATAGAGCCAATAAGTTGACATATGTATTCTTTGTAGGTTGTTGAGTATGTGGGTGAGATAGTGGGGCTCCGGGTTGCTGATAAAAGAGAAATTGAATACCAGTCTGGAAGAAAACTTCAGTACAAGAGTGCCTGCTACTTCTTTAGGATTGATAAAGAGCATATTATTGATGCCACCCGCAAAGGAGGGATTGCTCGGTTTGTCAACCATTCATGCCTGGTAATCCTTCTTAATTAGAGATTTTTTGAGTCTCATTGAGTGGTGTTTTCTAAAGCCATCTGTGAATTTTAGCTAGTTTTTTTCATGAGTTTTATTGAATTGTTTTGAACATGTAATATGTTTCTTTCCCCTTATTTCTTCTTTTTACTGGATCTGATCAGCCAAACTGCGTGGCCAAAGTAATTTCAGTGAGGAACGAAAAGAAGGTATGCAAAGAACTTTTATGGTCATTTTCTTTTTCTTATTTGGTGGTCTTTATTATTGTTCTTCAATTAGTTGATGTTTTGTACTGGCTTTAGATTCAATTCATTTATGTTTCTTACTGAGCCAAAGTTCATGGATTTGATCTGCAAACGCATTTCTCTACCTCTGAATTTGAGGAGCAAAATTCATTGGTCACAAAATAGTTGCATGCTCTTGTTACAAAACTTGTCTTGGAATATTGTATAATGTGTATTCTATATCAAAGAGTTGCATAATGGCTTGAACTGCCTTTAGTTGTCTTCTGAACTGCAGTACAAGTCACTTGTTTCGAGTTTTTGGTGATTCCATGAGCTTTGAGTTTTTCAAGTAGTGACCAGTACACCGAGTTTTTCAAGTAGTGACCAGTACACCTAGAGTGAACCTACAGCTGTTTACATCCTTCAGAGTGGATTGAGCTCCACCAAGATCCTGACCAGTACACCTAGAGTGAACCTACAGCTGTTTACATCCTTCAGAGTGGATTGAGCTCCACCAAGATCCTCATTGGGATCCCAACCTCTATAAATTAAGGAGGAAGATTGAACATTTTCATTTATAAGTTTCTGAAACGGAGATGATCTGATGCCATCAGTTTAGCTTATTGCAGTGAGAAGCCTTGACTCTGTTCAATTCCTTTTTTTTTTTTCCCTCTAAATTGTTTTATTTAGCGCTGTATCTTCTAGAGCACCCAACTAGTAGTCAGCCTTCCCATCCTTGCACTTAAAAAAAAAAAAAAAAAAAACTCTATGGGTAGTGCTCCTTCAAAGGTGATGATTTAAACTCAGGACTTATTTTCGGAAGGCTGATTCCTGGTTATTACAACAACCCAAAATTAGTCTAATAAGTAAATAACTTTTAGTGTCTGGGACTCCTTATTTTGCCACTGTTGCTTTCTCTTATCAAGTTATACACTCTATTGTGCATGAGATAGTGAGGGCTTTCGGTTTTGCAGGTTGTGTTCTTTGCAGAGAGGGATATAAACCCAGGAGAAGAGATAACATATGATTACCATTTCAACCATGAGGATGAAGGTAAGAAAATCCCATGTTTTTGCAATTCGAAAAATTGTAGGCGATACTTGAACTAGTAGTTTAGGTTTTCATTTGTCTTTATTGTGCACTCTTGTTGTATTCATTGCTGCAAGCCTATACTTGCTACATTGTAAGTTCATTTGGCTTTATTATTTTCTACTCTTGCAACCCCTGTATATTTATATTCTTTTGCTATGAGAAAGAAACTGGTCCAGTCTATTCTGATCTTAATCATAAATTCTTGGGTGGTATTGTTTTTCCGAAAATAAATCGGAGTAGAGATGCCATCCTTGCTCGTAACGTTTTCGATCAGTTTCTGTAAAAGATGATGAGAATATTTTGCCAATGCGAGCTTCTTAGGGTTTTTGTCAAAAAAAGAATCATTTTACTGCAATCTAAGGATTAATGTAATTTTCATCCTTGTTATCGAGTAGACTGATTTGGAGAATTTTTGTATTTGTGTTCATAAAAAAGCATTGCTTGCTTTCCACCAATTGTCATACAAATATGTCCTAATCAATTGTCATAAAATAAGATTGAATTAATTTAAGTGATATTTGTGCCTACATGTTTCTACATACTATTTTATAAGTTTTTATTTATAAGAAGAAATCAGTGTGGGATGCTTGGAAGTATTTTAGTTTTCTTTCATCGTTTTAGTTTTGCAATTTTTAAACTCTCAACCTTTTTATTTAATTTATTTTACTTTTGAAAAAAAAAATCGTAATTCTTGATAAACATTTTTGATAAAAGTTCAGACTTTTAACCTTAAGGCATTCACAATAAAGAACGATTCACATGCCTTCATGTAAACTGAAATCTGTTTAAGCAACATATTATTGATTTTTGGCTAAGCTCTCCCAGCCCAAGCTTATTCATGTGAGATCATATCCTTTGAATGGAGAGAGAAAAAATAAAATAAAAGGGAGAGACTGGTTCATTTAGTATGAGCGAAGAGGGGTTCAAAGTAGGTCCAAGTTGAAATCCATTTAGAAATAAAAAATTAAACATAAAAACTTACATTTGAAAGAAAAATTAACCAAGGGTTGGTTTGCCTGTAGCAGGAAAAGTCTTAGGTTAGGTTGAAAGACTCATCACGAGTTCGTTTCTTATACTAGATATATTTTGGTTGAAAAAGGGAAATTCGTTAAACGTCATTCAAATTTCTTGAGTTTGAAAGAATTCGTCTAGCCGTGAAGTGGAGGATGACATTTTTCGAATGTCAAAAAATCTGTTAACAAAAAAAAAAAGAAAAAAAGAAGGGCACTAATGATACTAATAAATGGATGAACTCAATGTTAATGCATCCACGGATCTAAGCATTAAAACACGAAATGTCATGAATGGAATCAATTTGCAGTTGATTGAAACCCGTCACAGGTACTGTCACGTCTTCAATGGAGACTTTGGAGCATCAATAAAAAATAGTCTATACGATATATTATAATAGCTATTTGATTAATTAGGACTTTGTAAAAGAAAATTATTATTACAATGCATTTTTTACTTTTTTTTTTTCAAAGATGTAATAGAATTTCTTCTTCTTTTTTAATCCTTTTGCTCCGTAAGACTATTTTAGAGTCAAAAACGATATATGACATTAGATAATTTTTTCTCTGGCCATGAATTCGGACTCGAAATCAAGACCTAGTCCTTCAACCATAACCTATATCTTATTCTACAACCAACGAGGCTGCCCAGCGTAGTAGATATTACGAATAGGGGTGACAATTCGTATTGTCATGTCGTAATCGGTCGTGTCGTAATCGTGTATAATGAAATATATTATAAATTCAAACACGATACGTTTGTCATTATATGTAAACTCAAACCCACTCGTTTTATAAACTGGTTAAACATGTTAACTTATTTATAACTTTTAAAGCTTAAACAAGTTCATTCTAACTTATTTATCATATATAAATTTTAAATTAATATATAAATAAAAAATTTAAAATCATAATTATATAATTATATAATAAAGATTAAATAAAATATTATAAAGTTAGAGTAGCAACTTATCACAAAATATTAAAAAAGTCTTCACACATAACATAAGTCTCAACAAAAAATATAATCGTGATAAACTGATCAATTTTGAATTTAGTAAGTATACCTAATTTTGACCAAAAATTTAATTATGTCTAATTATGTTTAACCTATTTTGACCTATATCTGTTTATATAAAATTTAAATTTATTTATTTCGTGTTAATTTTAAGTCGTATTATCATATCGTGACCTATATTATCACCCGAAGTTTCGCAATACCTGATTTTAACCAATAAGAAACTTGAAAAAAATTACTTTTGCTAAGAAAAAAAAAAAAAAAATTCTTAATCTTTTATACAAGACAAGATATAATAGTCTGTTATCTGAAGGAAGAAGATATTTTGTGGCATTTCAGAGTTTCATGCTTCATTCAGGTGTGCCTTTTCCAGCCGCCCCGGTATTTTAATTTCAGGTAATCTTCCTTCGTGTTCGTTTAATCTGTCTGATACCTGAAATTTTATCCAATTTTCAGATCTTGGGTCTCTTATATTTGGTCTGGGAAGGCACTAAATTTTTGTTAGATGAAGGGTGGGGGCTGTTGTTCTTTCCTATAATCGTGAATTTAGGAATTAGCTTTTGATTTTTTTTTATTATTATTTCTTTGTAAGATTTTGGGTTCGTTTATTGCGTTTGGATTCTTGTAATTGGCTTCTTAGAAATCTGGTTTTGCACTTTTGAAGGTGAGATTATGATTTTTGAGTCTTTTTTGGTCTGTAATTATGTGCGAATTGAAATAGGTTTTTTTGGCTTTTGGGGGGAAAGTAAATCTGGGTCTTCTTTGTTTGGTAGGATTAATGGGAGAACATCAGAAGGTCCAATCTTTTTTCCTTTTTTATTTTTATTTTTTATGATCAGATAAATCATGGAAGTTCTATAAGAGGTGTAAAACAGCAGTCTTGTTCCTTCAAAGAAGTTATCAATTTAATTAATCAAGCATACACTTTCCAAGGAATTTGATATGAAGCTTTAATAGGATTGGAATGACAGAGATTCATTTTATTCATTGTTTTTGTTGCACGTTCTGATGTCCTTAATTAGTTAAAGTGATATCAAGGTTTCCACCTCATAATAAATTTGGGTTGAGAAAAGTCTTCTGGATCTTTGCTATATTGATTATTATATTTCCCTGGGGAGATTTCTTCTTTTGATTTTAGGCCTTTGGAAAAAGGAAGTTAGTTTTTATTTTCTGTACTATGTTAGCTCTTGCATTTCTTCCAATTCAAATATTAAGTTAGGTGTGACCACTCATCCATATGAGTTTCTTGGGTCTTTGATTTCCAATGGAACTCCTTTTTTTATTTTTTTTTATTGTTTTTTCTTAATCTTGTTTATAATCTAAAGACATGTTTTATGTTTAATGAGGATTCATGCAAGTTGATAAGAGGCTCAAGAACTCGATGTTAATGTTGTTGAGTTTATCAAAGTTTGTCAATCGCAATTTATCTTCTGATTTAAGATTGAACTGCTACGCAGTATCATAATTGTTCTTTTGTTTTAGGTTGATGTCACGTATTTTCTCTGAGTGAAGAAGAAAAATACAACTTTCATGGATTCTTTGCCTGACCAGTTACTTTGGGAGATTTTGATTAGGATCAACAAAACTGTTCACAGGAATTCTTTGTCTTTGGCATGTAAATGCCTCCACAAAATTGAGAAAGAACAGAGAGAATTTCTTCGAATTGGTTGTGGATTACATCCTGCAAATGAGGCCATAACATCCCTTTGCAATCGATTTTCTAACTTGAAAAAAGTAGAAATAATTTACTCTGGGTGGATGTCAAAACTAGGGAAACAGGTGGATGACAGTGGACTTAATATACTATCTGAACTGTGCACATCTCTTGCTGACTTAACACTGAGCTACTGCGCCTTCATTACTGATAGGGGTCTTAGCCACCTGGCTTCTTGTTCAAAGCTTAGAGTCTTGAAGTTGAATTTCACCCCCGGGATTACTGGTTGTGGAATACTTTCTCTGGCCATCGGTTGCAAGAACTTAACGACCCTCCACCTTATTCGTTGCATGAATGTGAGTAGTGTTGAATGGTTGGAGTATCTTGGGAAGCTTGATTCTCTTGAGGATCTATCTATCAAGAATTGTAGGTCAATTGGGGAAGGTGATCTCATGAAGCTAGGAACCGGTTGGAGGAAACTTCAAAGGTTGCAATTTGAGGTTGATGCCAATTACAGATACATGAAGTTGTTTGATCTGTCAGCTGTGGATCGGTGGCAGAAGCAATGGATCCCTTGTGACAACATGGAAGAACTTTGCTTGGTTAATTGCATCATTAGTCCTGGGAGAGGCCTTGCTTGTCTACTTGGCGAGTGCAAGTCATTGCAGAAGCTCCACTTGGATATGTGTGTTGGTGTTAGGGACTGTGATATTCTTCGGTTAGCCCAACGATCTAGTAATCTTAGGTCCATCTACCTTAGGATTCCATCAGATTTTTCACTCCCTTTGTTGATGAACAATCCTTTGAGATTGACAGATGAGAGCTTGAGAGCTATAGCCCGATTTTGTTTAATGCTTGAATCAGTTACTATATCGTTTAGTGACGGGGAATTCCCGTCTTTCTCCTTATTTACCTTGGGTGGAATCCTCGATGTGATCCAAGCATGCCCTGTTAGATTCCTCTCTCTTGACCATGTTTACTCCTTAAATGACCTAGGTATGGAAGCTCTTTGTTCCGCTCTGTATCTCGAGACCCTTGAGCTTGTAAAGTGCCAAGAGATCACTGATGAAGGCTTGCAGCTTGTGTGCCAGTTTCCCCGTTTATCCACGCTAAGGATCTCCAAGTGTTTGGGTGTGACTGATGATGGATTGAATCCCCTTGTGGGATCACATAAATTGGCGTCATTGTCAGTGGAGGATTGTCCTCAAATCTCAAGCAGAGGCGTTCAAGGAGCTGCAAAGTCCGTATCCTACAAGCAAGATCTGTCATGGATGTACTGAAATTCTGCTGTAAGTTATTCAACCAACCAACTGCCCAATGGCTTATTTTTCCATTTATTATCTTGTAAATATTAGATATTAAACTATATATTGAACATGATTCATTTGGAAATTAATGGTGAATGTATCTTACTCTTAGTGTGAACTTAGGAGTTAATAAATTCGTGTATGTACTTAGTGTGTGAGTCAACAAACGTAGCGGTTCATGTATGCCAAGGTTCAAGTATGATTCGTATATGTATTTATTGTATTAGCCTAGGAGAGGCCTATATTTACCTATGGATCTTTCATTTGAAATCAAGCAAATTAAGTGTACAAGTTTAAGTGCAATTTCAAATCTTTCTCTTCCTTCGATTGTTTTCTTGTTTGAAGTTTGTTGTGCACTAAGTACGTTTCCAAAGTAAACCACGGCTCATATATGAAGTCCTAGAAAAGAGATATTGTGGTTGCAATGTGGCCTACCAATGTGTATTTCTTGTCATTATATGTATCTCTTTCCTGAAAATTGAATAATCTGGATTTACTGCTGTAAATGCTTGCTGATTACAGAAGTCTATTACATCTAGATTCTCTATTTAATTCATCCATTAAAAGAATTGATTATCACATGTACCCCGGGAAATTTGATTATCAATAAGGAGTGCAAGTTCTCAGCCTTGCAGGTTCTGCAATCAGATTGGATAGCATTGTTTTTGGCAATCTAGGTTTAGCCCTTAACTGCAACAAGACCTCTGATTGCCCATCAGGGTATAGGTATTGGCTCAGTGCTCGGGAGAGGCGGGCGAGCAAATGCTGACTTGACTGGTTGCAAGTTCGAATCCTTGTGGCGCTTCTATTTTAGGATTTATTCCTGGGTGGTGTGGTGAGTCTTATGCCCTGAGTCTTCCGTCTCGTGGCCTTGTGGGTGGGTGACGGTTGCAGTGGATTAGTCTAAAGGATACCACTGTCAAAAAAAAAATTTAAATAAATAAAATTACAAGACCTCTGATTTGCATGTAAGTAGAATGGGATAATGTAGATTCTACTCAATTGGTTGAGATCTAATAAACATATTCACCATAATTTCCTTTCTCCAGTCATGATGAACGGAGTATTGGTTGACTCTTAAATTTAATATTGACTCCTACTATCATTCTTATTATTATTATTTAGAAGATTCAATTAAAATTGATGCAAAATTACAGCCTAGCTAGCAAGGAATATGATATAGAGTACTCTCCACGGAAGAACACACAAAATCCCACAATAAAACTAGAATTAATTTCTCTTATTTTTATTCAATAAACTGAAAATAACATCAATAAATCCGGAAAGTTCTCATGTAGATCTTTTTAGGATGATGCAAATACATTTATCTTCACGTTGGCTTCACACATGAAAAGTGTACGTTCTTTTCAAAGTAAAGGTGTTTGGATGGCTTTAGGCTCACAAAAAGCTCAATACGGGAGATATGTTACAGACTCGTTATTTCCTAAATTGTTGCTTCATGTGTTTTCAAGATGCAAAGACTATTGAACACCTATTCTTCTCTTATAATGTTTGTGGTCTAATTGGTTTTCTTTCTCTAGAGGGAGAATACGGGTTCCACTACTTGTGTAGAAGGGTTATCTTTCTCCCACCAATCCTCTTCTCCACGATTGGACAAGGATGTGGGTCTAATTGCAGCTTATGCCTATATGGTATTTATGGTTAAAATGGAACAATAGGATTTTTCAAGATATTTTCAAAAAGGAGTCTAGGTTATGGGATGAAATTAAGTTGCTGGCATGTACTTGGGTGGCAGCTTGGCTTCTTGTCTGTAACGGAGGTATAGTCGGTATTGTACTAGGGGTGAAGGGAGAATCTCATTTTTGGTCTTCATGATAGAGTACCTCTGGTTCTCTACTATACTACTGTAATTACTTTATCTCAATATTTATATAATACAACTTGTTTCTTCTTAATAATAATAATCAACGAATGTGTATTCTTCAAGGTATGTATATTAGTAAGTAAAGTGTGTAACGAAATGTACAAAAACACCACCACTTGCACCAGAAGTGCAAAAAGTGACAGCAAAAAGAGGCATGAAGAAAAACCACACCATCAAAAGAAACCCAGACCCTAAACCCATCCCTTACATGCTAAGGCAATTGCTCCAATTCAACAACCAACAAGATAATGGAAATACTTTTCCCCGTTGTGACACATGGACCCAAGAACTGGCAAGCAATCTAATCTCTTCCCACAACTGCTCACAATCCTTGCAGGTTTCATTAAAGAGCCTACTATTCCTTTCCAACTGTAGTGACCAGTGTGGCAAATGACGCGATCAAACCTGTCTCCTTATCAGCCCTTGAAAGTCTGGCCAAATGAGACTATGATAAACCTTCAGTAATGTTCTGGGGTACCTCGTATCTACCACCCGAGAACAAAAAAGAAATATATGATCAAAAAACTCACCCTCGTCTACAAAATAAGCAACAGTAAGGGGAAAGACAACGATCCAGAGCTCGCCTTTGCATCATCTCACAAGTGTTAATTTTCTTATAAGCCAATAACCGCTCAAAAAACCTTACCTTAGATGGGACCGAAGAATGCCGGATAACCTCAGATAGTGGAAAAGAGGGGAAGGAAGGAGAGTCGCAAAGAGAGTCAAAGAAGGATTTACATGAAAAAATGCCTGATGAATTAGGACGCCACTCAAGACTATCCGGCACATTTGATAACCTAAATGGAGCCAACCAGTCTACAAGGGTGGAAATCTCGTTTTGCAATCTTAATGAACGACCAGAAAAATGCAAGTTCCATGAAGGATTGGGTGATGTAGTGAGGGTTATGGTCAAGAAAAAGGTAATTGGCTGGTTGTGGGAGATGGAGTGTCTAATACAATTATATTCTAATAAGTTACTAATTTCTAACAAGTAAGCTCTCCTAATGATTAAAAGTTTTAATATAAAATAAATTACTAATTTCCTATTAACGCGGACTTCAAAAGGCTTCAAATCCGTGGACAGCTGGTAGTCATTGAGCTGGCTTGAAGATAAGATTACCGTCGTGCGGGAAAGATAAGCACTCATAAAGTAGATATGATATAAAGCAAAGATACCATATCTTTTTACTGTACATAAAGTAGATGTTTCTACTTTTCACTGTTCATGATGGGGTTCTTTGTCATGTTGTGGTGAGTGGGAGACAACGGTGGGGTCAGGCACGTTGGATGATGTGCTTGCTGATAAGGAAGAATCTGACACGTTGGCTGGTGGAGTTGGAGATGACTGTTGTGCTATGTTGATGTCATCTATGAGGTCAGACAGATAAGGTTGTAGTTGTCGTCGGAATAGAAGGCGAGCATGTCGGAGACGATACATGATTGAGAGTCTAGTTGTCGGAGAAGAGGAACTGAGATCAATATCAGAGAGTCGTTGAAGGATTCGTCGAGCATCACGAAATCGTCGAAGTCGGAGAAGTGCGATTTCTCGTCTGAGTGTAGGATGGTAGTTGGGAAGATCATCCATGAGCATGTGGTGGAGAAGAGATTTCAAGTAAATAGGATGAGGCATGAGACAGAGTGCTTGCACAAACAAGAAGGGAGAGATTATGGAGAAGTGTCACATTGAGTTTCCATATTTATATCACCAGTATCCTCAAACTGTTGCCAGTAGTCTTGAGATTCTTGATAATCATCAGGTGGAGGAGAACGAACACCTAAGGCAATAAGAGCATTATCTTCAGCATCTTGAGCTTGTTGACATTCAAGAATTTCAGCATCAGAGAGAGGTGGATCACTGAGACGTCTTCGAATGTGTCGAACGGGAGATGGAGATCTGGCAGGTGGATCTCTGAAATTTGCTGGTGGAGATTCAGGAGACCAAGGGGCAAGATTTTGAATTAGTGCATCGAGATGTTCTGGTGGAATAAATTCATGAGGACCTCAAATTCTGGATAAGAGAGTAGGAGGATCACCATTAATATCAGTGAGGAAGTCACGGATTCCAGTGAGAACTTGATCAGTGAGATTGCAGGAGTATGTCTGAAAATGCTGGAAATAGTGTTCTGCAACTAATCCTTGAGGAGAGTCAGAGAACGGTTGATAACAAATATATACTGCATGCAATCGTGGAGGAGTCTGCTTGCAAATATCATTACAATGATTCTGCCATGTACGCCAAGGAGCAAAGAGTTCTAGACAACAATCAAGAAGAGAAGTCTGATGTTGTTGGAAGTATTGCTGTAACTGAGATGGGATGAAGGTAATGGCTATCTTATATAGGCAGGAGACACACCATATGTACCAGAAGAGGGTATCGGAAATATTGGGACGAAGATGGAACAGGAAGAGATATGGTCGGGTCTGGTTGAATGGGTTTCCATGATGGGTATGGGTCGGATTATCCATAAAATATTTATGGGCATAATAAAATAAATTTTTTCGGGCAAATTCTTTTACTTCATGGGCCGTTGTTGGATTGGTTAGTTCAGGAGGGAATATGGCGCCAATAAGAGGGACAGATCCAAGAGGATGGATAAGTTGAATAGGTTTGGGCCTGGTTACAAGTTTGAGTTGTAATAGTAATGGTAAGGTTAAACATCCAGTAAACAGGGATAACTGGGCTGTGGTCTTTTGGATAGGTCGGGATAAAAAGTCTGCTAAAACATTCTTTTTTCCAGGAATATGTTTTACTGTAAAATTGAATTGAGTGAACCATTCCTGTAATCTAAGAAGTTGAGCAGAAGGAACCATTTTGTTCTTGAAGTCCAGCATCTTAGGGAAAGATGAATTGTCCATCTGAATTTCAAATGTAGCTGGTCTCAAGAAGAAGGAGAACTTTTGTATGCCATATCGAACTGCGAGAATTTCTTTAATTGTGATATGGTAATGAAGTTCAGAGTCAGAGAACTTTCCACTGTGGTAGCCACAAATATGATCAACATTATCCGTGCGTTCAAGAAGAACAACACCCCAATATAAATCAGAAGCATCTGTTTGGAGTATGAGTTGACCGGAGCTAGGAATAACCAATGGTGGAGGATTCTGACATGCTTGTTTGATATAAGTCACAGCATCTGTATGACACGATTGCCACAGAGGTGGATCTTTCTTTAATAAGGCTGATAAAACAGATGTGTAGCGACTAATATGTGGGAGAAAAGTTCTGAGATAATTCACCACGCCAAGAAATTGTTGTAGCTGTTTGACTGTAAGATCTGAATCAAGGAATTTGAGTAATTCAACAGCAATATGGGAGCCAGGCTGATAGACTCCATTGAAGAATTTCATACCAAGAAATTCAATTTCAGTGGTTCGAATTATACTCTTTTTCTCGGAGAGCATGATGCCATACTGTTGAGTTATATCCAAAAACTGGGAGAGTAACTGAGCATGTGCCTCTGTAGTCTTGGAGAATAAAAGTATGTCATCAATGTAAATAAGAACTGTATGCAACAAAGGTGCATATATTTTTGTCATCGCTTTCTAAAAAAGAGAAGGAGCGACTTTGAGACCAAATGGCATGACTGTCCATTGGTAGTGAGCATTAGGTATACAGAAAGCTGTTTTAGGGCGATCATCTGGATGAATGCCCAATTGCCAGAAGCCTGCTTTCAGGTCAAATTTACTATAAATGGCGGCACCTGAAAGGAGAGCAAGTTGAGATGAAATCTTTGGTAGAGGAAACTTGTCATCTTTGAGGAAGATGTTCAGGGGCTTGTAATTAATAACAAGACGTTTCTTTCCTCGTTTGAGTTCAGCTCTTTTATTCACATAGAAGGCTTGGCAAGCCCAATCGGACTTAGTAGGTTCAATCAAACCTTGAGCTAAAAGTTCAGCACATTCTTGCCGAGCAAGGGCAAGTTCATCAGGAGGCATACCAGGATGGATAGTCTTAGTTGGATTGATATCTTCTGTAAGTTTGAAGGGTAAATGGACATAGTATGTGGAATTCTTCCATAAAGGATTCGGATGAGAAAAGTCCTTGTGGGAGTCACTGAAACAGGACTTGAGCTTAGCCTCGAGAGATTGAACATCGAGGATAGCATACAACTTTGGAATGGTTGTATATGGAAGAGTTTGACCTTTATAAGAGATACCAGTGGGTAAGATTCTGAGCTGGGATCTTGAATAGATGTCCATACCAAATAAGATGTCTTTATCGGGAAGATCACATCCAATTATATGAGTCCATATAGTGAGATTAGGAAAAAACTTCAGACCAATTTTTCGGGAAGTAATCAAATGCGTCTGAAATATCTCATTATTAGCAGCTTTGAAGGACTCAGTATGTGCTTTCCAATAATCAGAAGGAAGGATGCGCGGATTCATCATACTCTTGAATGCGCCAGTATCAAAATAAGCAATTACTTTGATCGGATTCTCATACTTAGAAGGAAGAACTGAGATTGCTGCATAATGCATAACATGAGAGGGAGCGGGATGAGAAGCAGCTATCATTCCGAGATACTGATCATCGGGATCATCATCAGAGGAAGGTAAAGAGTCATAAGAAGTGTAAGCTTGATAGGCAAATAATGTAGCCTCATCAGGAGAATCTTGTTCTGAAAATATAGATTCAATATCTTGATCGTCTTGGAGAGAATACGAATGTTGAATCTGTTGTATAAGATGTTGACTCTTCTTTTTATCAGGACATTGTTTTGCAAAATGACCTTGCTTCTTGCAGATATAACATCGACCAGATTTAGGAACAGAGGTCCGTCGTTTGAAATAGCGTAGACGTCGTTTCTTGTTCCAACGAACTCCTTTTGCAAATTTCTGAGGATTCTTCTTGTGGAAGTTCCAAAAAGTCTTGCGAGATTTCTTTTTGTGGAACTTAGATTGACCAGAACAACCACAATCCTTTTTACAACCAATCTCAAGATATTTCTTATCACATATATGGGAAGAATCGAATTGAGACTTGGATGTATCTTTAATTATTTTTCTGAGTTCACAGTTCTTGTCAATAGCTTCAAGAAGGAATTGGAAAATTTCAGCAAGAGAATTGTTCCAGAGGACGTCCAGTAGCAATGAGAAGGCGATTTAACTCAGGATGAAGTTCCTTGGGAAGAGAAGCAATAAAGGTATGCTTTAAATCAGTTTTGTCATAACCACCAAGAAGATGGAATCTTTGGAGCATACGGAGGTAGTGTCGGTAAAGATCTTTTTTCCGGAGAGAACAACATTTCATCGTAAAATATTCCTGTTTGTATTTTTTCTCCAGAATAGTAACATCACCAACAAATTCGCGAAGAAGCACATAATAGAGATCAACTATAGAAAGTTGAGTAAGTTGAAGAATACGATATTCCCCAAGTGAGGTTAACCAATCACGTATAAAACCAGTACAACGTGATAGGAAGTCGGAGATGACGGCATTAGGTTGGCGACCAGCCACTTGTTGATTAGACATCCATGCACCCCAAGAGAGGATCTTGTTGCGCCATTGTTCATAAGGGATGTCATCCAAAGAAAACCAAGGACCATTGCCGGAACGAGCAAATTGCGGTTGGTTAGGATCAGGAGGATCCTGTGGAGGAGCATCAGGGACTGGAGGCATTTCAATTTCTTCATCAAAGGGTTGTTGTTGTTGGTGAGATGTAGAAGGATCATCTGCCATATGAATTTGGGCAAGAGCAGATATATCCATTGTCTGAGAATCATATGAGTCTAATGAAACGGGAGACTCAGAAGCAGTAGCGTCTGAAAGCTGTGCATCACTCGGACTATCAACATCAGATGAATCTAGATTAATAGATTCAAATTGATCAGCTATATCATCAACAGGAGCAATATCATATTGATCTTCATAAGGATAAATAGGATGACTGGGTGGAGGTTGTGATATAGGAGGTGGTTCGGATGTTGTGGATGTAGGTCTCATAGGTACAAAGGGTGAAGTAAAAAGATGAGCTTTTCCTCTATTACCAAAAACCGGTCTAGGACGTGGGGGAGCAGGTATTGGAGAGGAGGTAATAGTTGTTGGGATCAAGGGTGGAGCTGGAAATTGAGAAGGAGCTGCATAACTAGATAGACTAGATGGTTGTGGTAATGAAGAGTCACCACGAGATCTGGCTAGCATAAGTGTTTGTATTAAGGTAGATTGTGGGTCGGTGCGAGGACTAGGTGAAGGAAACATAGGTGGAGGTCTAGTAGGAGCTGAAGGGAAAGAGGCCTTAAATATGGACATTGGATAAGTCTCAGGATAAGTAGGAGGTGGCTGGAACTTTTGAAGATCAGCATTAACATAGACAAGTTGTTCCTTAAGTTGACGAATTTCTTGTTCAGCTGCATTGAACTGAGGACCACTGATATTATGTTGTAAATAATATCTGAGAAGAGTATCGAGATCATTGATCTTAGCAGTGATTTCAGCATAATATTTTTGATTGATAGCAGCTTGAATATCAGTATTTTGGACTAAACTGGTAGTAGTTGAAGAAAGACTGTGAAGTTGTTCATCTATCTTCTGTAAATAACCATTCTGGACAAGAGCATTTTTGGTCTGCCAGTTTAGGACTTCTTCAGCTGGAGTGAGAGGTTTGGGAGAACCATCAGCACGAACTTCAGTAGACTGAGTAAACGGTTTAGCCGTAATCTGATAAGTAGGATCTTGTACTCTGGTAAGAGGAGGAAATTCTGTATCATAAGATCCAACCGGTAAACATGGAGGAACTAATGGAGCTGCTGGAGGAGCAGGAGGTTCTGGATGATGTCTGGTAGAAGATCGACAATTAGTGAAAATCGGTTTCTTCTTTGTCTTCTTTTTTCGATGGCGAATATAATCGTTATCAAAACGACAATCATCATAATAAAATTCCATGTCATCAGCACAAGAACAACCAGGTTTACACATCTCAGGGGCACAATCCCATATAAAGTGTCCATCAACATGTGAATGATAGAGGACTGAACCATCAGCTTGAAATGAATGGAGAAGAGGATCTTCAACAGGTTCATGAGTAGAAACAGGCTGTATCATCATTGAATGATGTACAGGAAGATTAGACTTTGTTGAAGGAGGAGGATCAAAGTTGATTTTTACAGCACCATCACCTTGCTTTTTGAGAAGAGGACAGACAGTACTTGTGACAGGTTCAGAACGTTGAAGAAACTGCTCATAATTAGCAAACCATGTTAAAGGGAGCATTTGACGAAGATCTTTCTGAGGGATCTGCTTTGGGATTTGGACTATAGTAGGAACATCACTATCATTGACAAAAGCCATAATAGTGCCAGAAGGTTTCTGGGTTCGAAGATGGATAGCATGATCTTGTAGGCGAAAAGCCATTTGATGATGGAGGGTTGCTAAAATACTATCTACTCGGTGTTGTACACCAGTAAATTGCACTTGGACTTTAAACCGAGTCGGAAGAGTAGGATCTTTAAGACAGACGTTGAAGTCGGGAGTGATGGTAAAGACCATAGATCCATGACTCAAGGTAGTAATAACAGTACCTATACAGGCATGTTCATAATGAAGAAGATTTGTGTCCAGAAGAGCAATTCTAGCATACATGGGTAGATCACCTCGACCATGATAAGAAAGAACTAAATGAATAGCACCCATATGGAGATGAGTGTATCCGTGTGCCAACCAATGACGGATGAACGAGGGTTCAAACTCAAGGGTAACATACTGTTCTTGAAGAGTGGCTTCAAGTTAACAGTGGGTAAGGGCAGTACTCTGAATATATTCCTTAATAGGAGGACTCTTACGACTAATTAATTTTTTGACAGACGTAGAAAACAACTGTTGTTTTTTTGTAAATAACCAGTATGGATTTAACAAAGGAGAAATAGTAGCACTAACTTTACTATCTTCAGGGATATGGGTAACTTCGATTAAATCATCGATCTTGGATGCTTGCTTAATACAAGACTCAGGAAGACTGGAGAAATTAAAAGAAGAAGATTTTAAAATGGGGGTCGATTCAGACACAGAAGGTGGAGGGGGACTGTCACCAAAGGGATCCATGGATTCAAGCCACAAGCGGTCACGAACAAGGCACTCCTAGCCGTTCTTGGACCTTCCTGCTTTTATCCAAAGGACTAAAACGGTGCAAAACAGATTCCTTTAAAGGTCTGTGGAGAACGTAAAAACCATTTGAAATCAACTTAAATCAATCTTCAAGGTCAACTGAATCGCATATGTAACAAGCAAAACAAAGACGAATCAAACCACAAAATATAATACCTAAGATGATTAACACAATGATTAACCAAAGAGGAAGATGAGACAACAGAGACATGATAACACTAATAAATAATGACGGGCAATTATTTTTATTATTTCTATTCAATAACGACGACTGTGTATCTCTCTATCCACAAGACACTAATTTCTAACAACCAAACTTTCTTAATAATTAAAAATCTTAATATTAAACAAGTCCTAAATACTAATAAATAATGACTCCCCCATCAGAGTACCGACAAGTACCCCCCCTAAACCCAACAACAGCTACAAGATTAAAACAAAAACGAACGAACGGTGGAGTGATTCAGTGAATGAACCAATAGTGAGTTGGTTCAAGGGACAAGCACCCCTAACTTTGAGGTGAATAGTTTGAAATGAGACTCATGTCAAGGAGTTTGTGGCCATACTCCGGAAATCTATTTAAAAAAAGGCAAACAAACAAAAACAAAAATGGCTAATTCCCAAGAGATTCATTAACTGAATAACCACAACCCACCGCAGAACCAGCAACCCAGCTGGAAGCCAACAGCTTCACGGAATCCCAAACAATGCGAGGTGCATTAGCCTTGCCGTTGGAGAAGCTGACCAAATGTGGAAGTGAAAAAGACTCACTGCAATTAGAAGGTGCCATCAGCTTCCTGTTCGAGAACTGAAACTACCTGCGGCATATGTGCCTAGTGAACTCACAAAGGAAAAACAATAGCTTAGCTCCGCTGATCCTCCATCTAGTAAACAAAGAGAGCAACAATGGGAGGACAATATTGAGGCTAAAGAAGCAAGCCCTTAAATTTGATGTTCGAACTTCAAAAAGAAAAGGATCAACAGCCAGCTACTGCAATTTAGATATTGAATTCAGGTGCATGATGCAGTGAAAGTTGTCCATTTAGATGAAACTGTTGTGAAAAAGCCTCCGACAAGTGCTTCCAGATTATTTTACATGAGCACAGCCAAAACAAGTGCAATTCCAACCCAGATAAACTATGCGTTTATACGAGTTATGTAAAAACCTGATAACTTTACACAAGCAACTCTGCTCGAGGGAAAATTGTACCTCCTCATGTTACATTCCATTTCAGGTCGATATGAGTTGGATCTTTCTTCTTGGTATATCTGTTTTAAGTTCCCAGAAGAATTTTTCACTAGCCAGTTTGAGATATTTCTGTCAAGAAACATAAAGGGTCTGTAAAGAGGTAAACCTGCATACTTTAGAATCAGGGAACTGTTGCCCTGCCTGGTTGCTTTTTTCACACCTGCATGAGTGAAAATGAAAGCAAAGAAACTAGATGATTAAGTGGGTGGTTACCTGTTGATGAATACAGAAGTAATAGGTTTAATTATGGCGTTGCAATTATATTAAATGAATTTACCCAGAATGAAATCAAATCTTTAACATCGTAGCTGATCTGTTGACAGTTTCTCTGACATGGGGGAACCGATCGGCCCAACGAGCATATCCTGTATGAAGATTAGAGCCATATTATCATAGAAACTGATCTTGAAACCAAAAGAAACAAAACAAAAAAGTTAAAAGGCTAGTAGACAATGAAACTTGGTAATATACCTCCGGTAATAATCTGGTGAAGATCTACTCCTTCACTGGCTTCCTCAGACATCTCATCCTATGTTAAATAGAATAAAAGGGTTTAAACGGCTCAGTTGATAATAACAAATTTTATAAAACCCAAAAGAAAAAAGTTCTATGAACTGTGTCTCAAATGCCAACGATTATATGAAGCAAATGGGGAAGGGAACCATATAGGAGATCAAGAAGCTGGGCCTACAACTTATCTTTTTGACCCATTTAGCCAATTCATTAAAAAAGACAAGTTGGATGCGTGGACCACAAAGAACATGGTGGGGCCAACCTGCTCAATGTGTAAGTGCAGAACATGTTTAGATTTCCCAAACATTTAGTTTTGAAAAAGGTATTGGAAACATAACAGTCAAAGTTTCACAGAAATCTTTCAAAAAATTATCCACTAATATTATCAATTTATCAAAATGATTCGGTTACCATAGTATTTGATTCTCTTATTGACGTATACCCTTTCATATGTATGGCACAACCCAATTCTCAGTTTTTTCTTTTAATTTTCTAATTGCTTTTTAAATATCTAAATAATATAAAATTCACTCTTGACTGTGATGTATGTTGGTAGTTATATGTGTGAATACTAGATGTGAAAGGGTATGACATTCATCAATGCAAGGGTATAAAAAAATAGGCAAAAATCAAATTACTGAAATAAGAAACATTACCAGGGGATATGTTGCCATACTTGTTGCAATCAACTGAGATAGGCTATTAAGAAGGTTGAACTCAAAGTCAGGATGGTTTAAGAGAGCCCCTTCTGATGTTGAATCAAAGATGAGAGCACAGATGCTTGATGCCATCATGATGACAGATGGGTCATTAATATCCTCTGAACCATGTTGAGAAATTCAAATAGCATGCATACATGTTTTTAAACAAACTCATGTAAAGAAAAGAAATTCTAGTAGTTATTTGGAACAAAGAATCAGTGGGCTTATAGCAACATTTGAAGAGCTGCCACTTCATTAAGAACCATAGGGGGTCATTCAGGACCAATATGCAGAGACCGAACACCAACTCACCAATATACTAGAAACAAAGGAAAAAAGGTTTCTGTAATTCTCGGAAAGCCAAGCCTAATCATGTGGGATCTTTAAACTTCAACTTGAGGGAGAGTGTAGGAAAATAGAAGAAATTACTACTTTTCGGGTTATGGTTCTTTTCTATTCTTTTTATAAATTGGTCTGGAAATGTCACAATTTATTACTAAAATATGCTGATACCAGTTCAACTACCTACAGATAGATCCTAAACACTTGAATATTCTGAACTGCTGCAGCAAATTTGTTACTGGTTAGATATTTATTCAACAGTATAAATAGACATAAAATATTGAGAATGGGACTAGAATCAAACCTGTCCAGTGTGCCAATGCTCTTAAAAGTTGAACTGTATCAGATCCATCCAGCTGAACTCGAGTTTCAGCTCTCTAATGAAAAAAGATATTTGAAGCTTTTAGATAACGACAAATGGAAGTTGTCTACCTAAATTCACTAGTGAAATACACTTGATAAAGATAAAGGTACCTTCAAAAGAAAATTCATGATGGTATCACACGCCAAGAAAATGGTACTATTATCTTCAACCATCAGACTGTTTGTACCAATCGTTTTTACAAGGAATTGCACCACCTGTTCACTAAAAAGATTTAATGGTCTTGTTTTCTCAAAAGCTTCTCAATTACAAACTTGAATTTGCATAAAGGCCTTTTTTAAATCTTTTTTGGCTAAATTTTCATTATCTATTAGCAAGAGAACGCATGGCCCAAAATCATCATCTATGCCTTGCTCCATATATTGGGCTCAAGAACATGAATATTGTTTCCTCTAGATCCTTAGGTAAAGTCATCTTCAGTTGAGGAACCCACCACCTCTAGAATTTTTCCTCGGTACCTTTCCCCAACAAAGCTCATCCCCTCCCTATTAAGGACTTTGTTTGTTACAATTTTGAGGATATGGTAACTGAATAATTTTCCAGTAAGTTTAAATAAAAATACTTTACAACAGAAGTAGCACCGACATAAATATATTTTCACCCATATGAAATTCCCATATATTTAAAACTCAAACTTTCCCCATATATTCAGCTAACTTGTACTACTAACTAGGGTGTGCAGAGGTTGGGCCAGGTTGATTTTCATAAAATTGATCCAACTGACGGCTTTGGGTGTTAAACAACATCACCTGAAACCAACCTGAAATAGACATGAGGAAGGGAGGGGGTTTCTCCAACTTTATAAATAAGAACCCCCCCCTCTTGTACTCGAAGTTGGAGTTTGAGGGCCTTCATTATGAGAAGCCCCCTCCCTAAGAAAAAATTCTATTTATTTTTCATGATTAACAATTTCATGATAAATAGTAAATAATTTAATATAGACTATGATGTTTTATGTATGTCAGGTGGGTTGGATTATAACTTGTTAAGCTGAAACAATAACTGGTTGACTTGCCGGCCAGGTTTATAGCCAACCCAACCAGTGAGTTTTCCAATCATGTTGGTAAGGTTTGGCTGGTCATCAGGTTTTATGCACACCCCTACTGCTAACTCTAGCATGCTCAGATAATTAAGTTCTTGCTTATGCCTCAAACTTTAGGCATTGAAGCATGTTGCTTAATGCGTCTCCTTTTACGCGTGTTTATCAACAAAATATAGCTGGTTTCATTGTTGTCATGTAGAACTTTCACATCAGATGACTACAACAAAATGGTCCATCTCCACTTGGGCCACTCTGCTAATTTTTTGGATCACATTATCAGCCTATCACCAATCTCTGCCTTCATGAATAATCTCAAACATATCCCAACACTCAATCCTTGGCGGATGGTGAACATAATCATAATCATGGCAACAGTTCCTAACAAGATGATGATGATGATGAACAGATTAGCAGGTATAGATGTTCTGGGTACTTCCAACAAATCTACTCCATCCATAAATATATCCTTGCTAAGCTGCACCAAACATCTGATAGACATGTATTCTTAAGCTTGTTAAAGGCTTTAATTTCTAGGTCTGATACTCTAGAATGATAGTATTAGCATGGCATTTTATAATTTTAAGACACAAAAGACCAATTTGAAGCCTGGTATTCAAGCTAAGTTAAGACATACATACAGCTTTATGTCCTCCAGACAAAGCCAAGGTCCTACATCCTTCAACCTTCATTGTTATTTGGCACAACATTGGCAGCAAAAAGCACATGGAGTAGAAAGCACTGCCATTCGAGGAAAGTTAACATTTGTCAGTCTTTAAGCAAATCCAATACAAAGAAACCAAATTAGAAGTAAATTAAATTCATTGAAAGACCTTGATTCATCATCACCCTCAATAGAGAGCATATACTCGAGAAGATCTTGAACCTTCTCCTTGCATGCAAAGGGTGCTTCTGCCAAATAGCTGCAAAAAGTATGGCTGAGCTTATTAAAAGATACATTTTGGAACAACTCAATCAACTTCAAAACCAAGACTATGCCACAAAGCCATATCATAAGAACAAAAACAGTAGTTGTTCCATATAGGAGCTACAAAGGATGGTTCTTGAACATAAGTGTGCAAAGATGTCTTCACCCAGAGGACAAACTGTAAGAGGCGGAGCATATACAAAACTTCCGTTAACTCCTAAAAATTCTACAACACAGAGGGACGCAAATAAAAATCATTACTAGATTAAGCTATGTGTGGCCTGAAAGTACAACCAATCTAAAATGATTAGACTTTTAGCTGCATATTGACTTTAGATAATTGGACATACTTGGGAATTTTTCAATTGGGAACATCAGGTTTTGTAGATAAAAGGATATTTCTGCTTCTACAGCTATGCAACATAAAATACGCCGAACATAAAAGGAACACTGCTGAATGTTAACAAATTTGTACCCAAAAAAGAAGAAGAAAAACTTGGCTCATTTGGACATATCCCAGGTAGTAGATAAAAAGAAGCTGAAGAAAGATGGTTTCCATTTTAATTAGGAGGAAATGGAGAAATGCATGCGCATACACACATGCGCACGCACACAGAGAAGGCCAAACAAGCACATGGCATCACAACAAGAAAGGACTTGATAGTTGATGGAAAAATTGCCTATTTGTGAAGCAGGCCGGTGGCGTAGCAATCAAACACTAAACAAGAAGAATGTGACCTTGATAGGAACATGGATTAGGAGATAAGCGAAGGGAAGGACCAAACCCATAGATTCTCGCAATCAATCACCCATAGTAGAGAAAGAATCTCTATCAACTGTTATTATTAAATAGGTCTTTAAATAGTTGCAATACATGAAAGACATTACCTTATTTAATAATAGTGTTTAATGGAGGAAAGAACTTTGGTTCATCAGTTCATTAGTGTACTTGCATTACTTTGATGCTCTTTATTGACACATATTATCACCAACTACAAGATATAGAATTAGACAATATCTATATCTATACTATATAATACAAATACTTGAAAAGTGTACCATATGGGGCCAAGTTTGCCAAAATTCCCAAATTAACAATTGAACTCTTTAGACACTTTAAACTAATGGTTTTCTTTTAATTTAAAAAATAGTTATAGGGCTAACATAGTAATTTAAGTAGTTCAACCAACTTCTACTCCCCTCCATGGCTCCTATTTTTAAGCTTACTTAGCATATGGCTTCTCCATTTTACCCTTTTTAATCCTAAATCATCTCTAACATATTTTCTATTTTCAAATAAATAAATAAAAGAAAGAATTTTACTCTTCTACTCATGATCATCAACAGTAACATCGATATTAGTAATGACAGTAATATCCATAATTAAAAATTTTGTTTTTGCCAAAAAGTTTAAATTTTTAGTTAAGTCCTTTTCATAGAAGAAAATTGCGGGCTATTACATTGTTAATCGTAGTACTGTATCCAAGACATTGCTTAAAAGGAACAGGGAAGGACTTGACACATAAAGCATACCTCCCAATAACACGTACTGAGGCTAGAAGATCATCTCCTTTCTTTTGCCCATGATCCTACAAAATAGATACAGCAAAATCAGAAATGTCAAAGTTGCATCTCTCTGAAGAGAAACATTGTAATTATTTACCTTTGCATCTTTTAGAAATTCCAATACTACATCAATCGTCTCATTAAGGCCACCAATCACCTTCATTATGGTGCTTTCACTTATAGAACTCCCTGCATATGTTTCAACAAAATTGAAAATAAAATTCCAAGGAGAAAAGACAACATATGCTCAACGGACTACTTTTTTCTCAAGGACATCTTTTATATTGCAAATGCCGAATGGGAGGTCTAGCAAATAGAAATGCGATAATATCTAATGGCAGGATGCTAGAAATGTTCATTTTCCTCCAAACATAACTTTTAATGATTATTCAACCCAAAAGCTTTTAATAGTAAGTAGTAGCCCAACAACATATATCTAGCTAACACTAACTCCGCCATTACATGCACTGATGCACTCGTATCATGCATGGGGAGAAACAAACAAATGGAAAAACACTAAATGAACGAATATGTAGCAAATAAATGCTTGCTAAGGAACTTGAACCCAAGATCTCGATGAACCATAGCTCTAATTTCATGTTATTTTTAATAAACGAGGGCGTCCAAGCCCCCTTGCTTGACTATACTCTTGGGGCTACGTGTGAACCACCCTATCCTCATGCGCCAAGAAAATCAAAGGGGGGTGATCCCAGTTTTGGGATGAAGTTTCAAATACATGTCTCTTGGTTTATGAGGCCCGTACACCACCATCGCTCTAACCCCTCGGGGTTGTAGCCCTAATTCACTGCAAACTTAATTACCATTAAAGCCAAAAACTGTAACTAAATAGTAAAGGGCCACCCAATAGTGCATATCAAGCTACAGCCTAGTGGTAACAATAGCAAAACTTAAGATTATTATGAGGTTGTAGCTACAATACTCTTTCCACTGTTAAGAGTTAGGATAGTTTCCCATCATGCAAAGTTCAAAATGAAAAGTTTTGCAAGGAAAAAATCCATAACATTCAACTAACATGATTCATGTGAAGGGTCAAATTGAATTTGAAAAAATTAAAAAAAGAAAGGAGAAGAAGAAAAGCAAATACACCTTCGCCTCCAGAGATGTTTGAAATCAATTTAATTATTTTCTCTAGCAATGAAAATGCTATTGCAACATTCCGTTGCTTCAAAGGAATGGTTTCTGCTATTGATGAGGAACTTGTTGCAGCTTCATATTTCAAGTATGCCAGCTCATTAAGAAGGACGGCAACTTCAACCCTTGAAGACTCCAAGACGAGCAGAAGACACCTGAAATGAAAGATATCAAGAAACTCATAATACCATCAGAGGATATTTAGAGAAATGTATTCTCAAATCTCAAGATATAGGCGGTGTACCTATCAACTGGAATAGCATCTTTCTCATTACATAAATTTCCCTCATCAATCAGCCAGGTTTCCCCCAATATAGATATTAAGGACTCAGCCAAAACAAGAGCGTACACCTTGTCAGCAGAAGCTGCACATGGGTGAAACAAGAATAAATTTTAACAACTGTCAAGTTTTAACTCAGATATTCATTTGCTTCGTAATGCAGAAAGAAAAAAAATAAAGGAGGAACATCTTTGGATGGGAATATTCCTATCTCAGTTCCTGAGCCAAGCATGTATTTGGCCTGCTCAAAAATACAATTAAAACATTCCATACATTCTAAATTTTCAAATTTACAGAACACACTGGACATGCCTTTCTTAATTTTCTTTTAATTATTTATTTATTTTTAAGGGGTTATGACTAATTCTGCCATGATCAGAAAGGAATTAGATCCGGTCAAAGAGGGGTCATCAAAAGCTAAAAAACACTAGCTTTGCTAGTGCCAAGCTAGATTTGCTGGCCATGAGTTTACTGAAAGAGGAGGCTTTTACCAGGTCATCAGCCAGCATAATATAATGTCAAAACCAAAGACACGAATCATGGAACATAAATTGTTCCAGTTGAGATAAGGCAGGAACACCTCAATATCTAAGAAAAGGATAATTCATTATCTGTACAAAGAAAGGCAAGGAACAGAAAGATAACATACTAACTCGGTTTTGTAATATTGCAACAATGCCAACACGCATATGAGTCGCCCAATTGTCATCTAGCATTGACCTGAGAGCATGGTGTAGTTGCACCTAATAAACACAAATTTTAAAATGCTACATCGATTTTTACTAACTAAAACTAAAAATTAAATAAAACTGAACAGCTCATAAAACATAAGAAATAAAATAAAGAACAAAGGTAATAACATACTACTCATGCCAGAAACAAAATAAAGTATCCTCTTGTTACATCTTAGCCCTATTTAAAGAAACCCTAATGGAACTCATCTGAAATGAGAACACATTCTCAGACTAGCTGCTTGTTCTTGCTCTTTTCTTTTATTTTTTTCAAATTTTCATATAACCAGAAACAAGAGAAATGTAGCACAATAAGAAACATTTTCTAAATGAGTTAACCAAGTCAATCACATGCTTCTACAATTTGACCAACTTGACCAAAAAATCTTAATTGCAGTCTGAACAAGTTCCAACGATGAGAAAACAACTATTAAAATTTGAAACATAAGTTTTCCAATGAAAAATATGGAAGTCCAAAACTGTCTGATACCATAAGATAAAAATTCTAAAGCACCTGTAAATCTCAGAACTCCAAAGAATTCAGCAGGTTAGCTAATCACAAAACTTGAGAAAGTAAAAATTAAATGGTAAATGGGAAACTTTGAAACTTAATCATAAAACTGATAGATCCCAATCCCCAAATTTTTCAACAAATTTAATGAGAAAATATAACAAATGGTCAAAACTGCAAGCACCATACGGTACATCTGTCACATCTCATTCAGAATATCATTCTCTAAAGATATATGGCAACAGAAAATTTACATACAGCATACTTTGAAGCGAGGATGGCAGATAGTAGGTGTAATGCTTCAAATTTGAGGGCATTGTGCAACAAAGCAAACTGTCTAGCTACTGTTGCAACCTGAAATAACATAACAATGTTTCTAATATAATCAATACTCAAATCAAAATTAAATAGTAATAAATAAATTATGAAAAAAAAAATAGAAGTAAAACAATAAGTAGACTCACCATAATTGCAAGATCAGATGAATACTTGCTATAAATGATGTCTAGAGGTGCCTTACTTAGCATTAACTGCACAAGTTCCATGGCAAGCTCCATAGCATGAGAACCTTCACAGAAATTGTACATATGACCACTACTTAAACGCATTTTTTATGACCATTTGAAACTACTTGAATAAGGACAATGCTCTGTTATAAATCTCAAGTCAAGGCAAACTCATAAAGGTGGCATAAAATCACAAGTAGGCTATTTTTTTAGTCATGCCAAAACCGCATCTTTTCTTCATGAAGATCAACATAATCAAGCTTGCCTGATAGATTCTAAGGAAAAACAGAAGGGAAAGATCAAAATGTTCATTCATATTAACCTAACAAAGACAGTCAAGGTCCCAAGACTCCTAACGTTTATGCAATATTCTTTTAAACCTCTCTGAAGGGTCAAATTATTAAACTTGTCTGCACCAAACAAAAGTCCCATAACTGAGTTCTAATTCTTCACAAAGCAAACTCAAAAATTTATTTCCTTCCAGAATTATTATGAATCGACAGGTTCTTTTCCATATAACCACAAACTAATTCAAAACAAGGAGATGGAATGAGAATCCCCCCTCCCCAAATAAAAATATAAAAAATAAAACACTAAAAAGATTCTTATAAAAATAAAAAAAGAAAATAACAACATTAATATTTGCCCACAACCCATATCTAGGTGAACTGGTGAAATGACACCTGCCAATGTATTTTCACATAAAAAAATGTTTACATCTATCGTAGATGCCATGCGATACAATAAATGTAAAGAACAATAATGACTTGGCAATTACCATCTAGCAAAGAACGCATATTAGAAGCAAGTGCACTCATTCCCTCAGACTCATACAACATCGTAAATCCATCTTCAGAAGCAGTTGATACCAAAAATAAGAATTCATAGCATTCATCGAAAAGGGAAGGATGGGACCTGTGTGTCCTGTATAACATACTAAGAAATAGTTAGTGAAACAACAGAAACACAATATAGGTTTTAATTAATCTGAAAATAAAAACTCAGTCTAAAGAAGCCATCAATAATGATTATCAGGCAACAAATTAACACTCAGAAGACACTTCGAGTTTTTCTTTCAGTTTCTGTTTAGCTTCATAAATTGTATTCTAGTTCAATACCGATCATGAGTCAAGGCTATTATCTTCATTCTCTGTCAATCTTCTGCCATTGCCATATCTGTTAAAAGATCCTCCACCATAACACAGGACAAGAGTAGAATTCTAATTGAATGTGTAGTATTTTTTGCTTATCGACCTTAAAACGACCGGTCAAATCCAGCAGAACTACTAGATGGTATTGCAGTAAGAACACTCTCATAACACAACAGACCAGATTCTCTATATATTGGAACTTCAAGAGATGCCAAACTCACTTCTCATTCACTCTTTTTCCCTATTAGAGTGTGAAGCCTGAATCAGACAAGTGGCGATCAGGGTCCCCTAGTGTTGAATTTAATTGAAGAAAATTCTATTCTATAATCTATTAATGTTAATACAGCCTAATTGCTCAAAGCTTTTTTGTAGCAAATGAAACTAAAATCCTTATCTAAACTATAGCTAAATTTATCTAAACTAATAAACTCCTAAAATACAATTAAAATACTGAAATTAAATATAACCTCAACAGCTAAAAGATTATTTTCTTAATGTGACAAGCATACCCTTATGAGTTAGTATATAAACCCTTGGTATGATTAGGGTTTAGATTAAGAGTGAAAAACAGATTGAGAGAGACAAAGAGAGTAAGCTTCCACTATAAACATTAATTTGATAGTAGAAAGAGTATCAGTGCACTTCGTGAATGTAGGGATTTTTCTCGAACCAAGTAAAAATATCTCTCTCTTTTATTCTTCTGTTTTGTGTGTGTGCTCTACAATTGCCAGTTTTCCCAATCTGAAGGATTCTCAACCACTATAACATCCTAGGAAGCCACATTCCTCCCTTCACATTCTTTTATTTTTTTTCTATCACACTAAACAAAAAGTATCTAAAGCTACTAATATCAATACAAACTACAAATAACCCTTTCTTACAAGCAATGGATGAAAATTAGGTCCCAAACAAGAACCCTACCTCTCAGACATTACTTCCAGTACAAGTGGAACCTTCGAAACCATATCTTTCGACGAAGCAATCTCTGGTACTCGACAAATTGCGGCCAGCACAGTAACCGAAAGCTGTAAATAAGCACCTCTATCAATGCCTTCCTTGACACCAACCCTTCCTTTCCCCATTCCTAACCAACAAAAACACCAAATTCATCCAAATAAGACCTAAAACACAAACAAAATAGAGCAAGGTCGAAACTTTCTTCATAAATTCAACAAAACTCACCAGTTCTCAATAGCCTGTCGAGAAACCGAGATCCAACCGCGTCGTAAACCCTGCGAATCGAAGCGTGATCGTCTCCTTTGCAGAATTTAGTGGCTAGAAGAAGACCTGCTAGCCGCTGCTCATCTCTCTCGCCTTTCAATAGCTTCAAGCAATCTTCCAAACCTGGTGCGGGTGCTTGTTGTTGTTCCTGCAAATTCGAAGAACTAAACTGATTGAACTGCTTGTTATATAGCATTGGAGATGGAGAGAAATTAGTAAATTTGAAAATGAAAATCACCATTGAATCAAGTTTGCGTGAAACGGAGGTTTTGGTTCAGAAGTTATGGTCTGCAATGGAGAGGAATAGCAGAGCCTTTTTACTGCGGCGAACTTTCGAGAGCGCTCTCGCGGGTGTTTCTTTGAAAAATATTTGACATACAAAGAGGAAATTTTGTAATAAAAAAAAAAATGCATTATTTCTAGCTACTCCCCAAATTTGAAAGTTTTAAATACAATTTTTCAACTTTTTTTCAACAAAGTATTTAAGCCAAACAAGCTTAATCTTTTTGATAGGAGATAAAATTTAAAAACTGTTTTCTGTTTTTAAATCCTAGATTCTCAAATAACTTGTTTTGAAGTATTTTCAAAATATTTAAAAATTATTTTTTGATTTGACTTTAAAAGCTGTGAAGGATACAATAAAATGTTGTTTTCATTTTTTTCTAAAAATAAATTTTAAAAACAATTTTTTAAAAAACTTATTTTTAAAATTGGATACCAAATATGCCCTTAATCTTTAACAATTTTTTTCAGGCACCGGGTCATAGGTTAAACAATATTAGCACGAGACTAGATGACATTGGACCCAAGTAGGGCTTAGAGAGGCAGCATTAGCAACATCATGTGAATCATACACAAGAATGTAAGGTCCAATAAGACCACTTTTTCCCCCCTTTTTAGTTTGATTGTTCTGCTTGTGAAATCACTGCTCTGAATCTCGTAATGTTCGATATATATATATTAGTTTAGCGTTGAAACAATGATGCATTTAACCTGCAAGAAGATGCAGTGTGGAAGATCGAACATGCGCTTGATAGCATCAAATCTAATGGTATTCAGAATGTTCTCGCTCTAGGCGATCCTCATAGAGCTCAGGTTCGAGGCGGTTTCCCTTGCGCAATTGACCTGGTAATCAATCCATCACCTTTTTTTAGGGTTTCAACTAAAATGGGAAATTAAAACTAATATGAATGAGAAGATGCATTGGACGTCAACTGTTGCATTGGCGTAATCCTTAGATTTTTGCGAATGATTTACCTTAAGCACAATCTCCAATATTCCTTACAGATCACGGAGATTTTGGTTGTTAAGGGTTTCTAATGGTCTCTTGGATGCCTAAAAAATATTTCAGCTATTTTTGGTATATACACAAGCTGTTTACTCCCATCGTAGCGGTACCAAACACAAAATAATAAACACTCCTCTGAATCTTTTCATCTATACATTCCTCTGCTACTTATGGCTCCCAAACCATTCGTTTTTTTTTTTTTTTTTTTTTTTTTGACGAGAAACTTTAATTTTTATTTATTGCTTAAAAAATTAGTACAAATATAGGCTCCGACTAATTCTCAAGAGTACAGAGATTAAGTCCCAGTGTGTCTTTTCTCCAATCCACTTGTCTTAACCAGCTATTCAAATCTCAAGATTTTCAATGTCTTGAAGCTCTAAACATGTAAGTTAATCCACGGGTATATACCTAGTTTTGGTGATAATTTATATAACTAAAATTTACAAGTGCTATATAGAATTTTCAAACTTATAGACAGCATTTATGATGCAGTGAAAGTTAATATTCCATTCTACCATTAGTATAACCAACTAATAATAAGGAACACATGATACTTAGTCATAAATAATCATTATCGTGCGCTGTCTAATGCAACAAGCACATTCTTTATGCAATATTATGAACTGTAGAGCAATATATAGACCCACATGATGCCACTTAACTTGAATCTCCATTGGCAACACAAATTGCTATTTTTCCCATTATTATTGGCAAATGACTATCTTAACTTAATTGGCAAAGTGCAATTATGGGCCCTGTTACACCATTCCACTGCCTAGGCGCCTAAGCATTTTTTGACGTGTCCTAAATTTATTTTATCTCATTTTATGGTGTGATGATATGGCCTTTCCTGCTTAATTTGTTGTTGGCTCATTTACTCACACATGCAACTAGACATGTTAATGAGAACATTAGTATCATGGTGCCTAAAACTTATTAGAAAGGTTGAACCCTTGTGTCTTTGTATATCAAGCTGCCAAAGCATTTAATTGTCATGAAAATACAAATAATACATGAACTTAATTACTCATTTTGCAATTGTATGTTTCTAATTCAAAGTTCAATTGAGCTTCTAATTCATGATTTTGGGTCAGGGGAAGGAATAATATAGCAACCTTACTTCCAAATTGGAGTGTTTGCTTATGGATTCAAGCCCTTGACCTCTACAGCAGTGCCAAGGTTAATGCTTCAATTTGATTAAGTAAATTAAGAGTAAAAGAAAGAAAGAAGGGAAAATGAAGAACAAAGAAAATGAAAAAAGTATTTTCCATTCGGTGAATTCCATTACACTCCAATATACTTTTGAATCTTTCTTGATCCACAGAGGCACATGCTGATGTCATCCAAAGCAATGGTAAGGATGCCAAAATGGTCTCACGTATTTGAAGAGAAAGGTATACAGTTTGTTGCCGTATGCTTACAATAACTATTCATGTAAACACATTACTGTTTTGCTTTTATATTGACATATTTTATGTCTGTTTGTTATGTAGTGGAGGTAGCTTCTGATGCTAATATCATATTTTCATTAATAGTTTTGATCTCTAAAATAAATAGGTAAAAGTTGGATCTAAAGTATGAAAGAGTGTTATGCTTTGAAGTTTGAAGGTTCTTCTGTATGGATTGCTATAAGGACCTACCAAAATCAAAATTGGATTGTTATTTATCTTAATGTGCTTAGGATGTTCAAGTTTGTATTATTATCTTTCAATGTTTAGTCATTGTACTGTGTATTGTGTGTGTGTGTGTGTGTGTGTATGTGTGCGTATGTATTCGTGCATGTGCGTTATGAGTGATTCTTAAATGTTATCAATTAAAAATTAATTTTTAATTAAAATAATTATTAAAATTATGCATAGAACTAATATTATTATTTTTTCGTAAAAATATGAGTGTTAGTTATAAGTAGACAAGTGTAAGGATAATAGAGTAAAATGTAAAGACTTAGGGTAAATAGAGACATCTTTAAAAAAGGGAGCTCAAATGTAGGAGACATGTGTAGGGACGTGGGGATTTATCAAATTACTAATACTATTTTTGTCTTGTAATAATCTTTTAAAATAAAATATAACAATAATGTCTATATGGTTACTCTTGGAACATTAGCAAAAATGGCCAAATGGTGTGTGTGTGGATTTTGATGAGGAATCCATTCGTTCAAAGAAGTAGCAAAACAAAGGAAGAAAGAGAACCCAGAGTCCCCAAAAAAGTGCACAAAATGAGAACAAGCAGTATTAGTCCCTTAACAAACAAAGCTTCATATCTATTCATTCAAAATATGATCGTTAGGGACAAACTTCATCTGTTGGGGAGCAAGATTTTTCATGGTTAATTTGTGGAGAAACCACATTGTGTATGGTTTGTTCATAGATCATTTGATCCAATCTACTATTGTGAAGTTTACTTGCCTATATCCAGTGTAGTCAAGGCCCTGCCTAGGCCCTTGGACTAAGGAAATCGCCTTGGCCCGCCTAGGCCTTGAGGGGGTTCTCTACAAATTTTGTTTTTGAGGGCATCTATGATTTCAGTCTTGGGGTAAGTCAACATTTCGATCCTTGTTTATCTCTAGCTTCTCAATGACTTGAAAGATTGATACTTGGCCCCAAATTAACAATCATCTCGACCATTTGTTTGAAGTGCGCACTTTTTATTGTATTGAATCGTATGATATTGTACAAAACCCTCTTGTGATTGTTGCACTCACTTTCTCTCACCTTTCTTGAAAATAGTATCCATGCTTCTTTGGCAACCATTGCCACTTCCAATATTTTGATCTTGGGGTTCATCATAACCTTCTATTGGGCACTTTCCTTTTCTTTTCTTTTTTTTTTCTATGGATCTCAACACTTCGTTTTGGCATGCCTGGAGCATCCCACTATCATGTGGAGCATCCTTCTTCTTCCATGTTTCTTAAACAATTTGTCAGAGAAGGACCAAAAAATATTGATCTAACATTTTAAGGAACTTGGGGCAAGGTTCAACCTTTCGGTAGGTTCCAACTAAGTGAGCTTTTTCTCTAAAAACTTCACCAGCTTGGACAATTGAGTTTGGGATATGCTTGAACCACTATCACACTTTTGACTCGATTTTGTGCTAGAAGGTTGTGCTTCACTTTGGCCAGATGACATTTTGCCACAATGCACAAAGACAAATGTACAAAGAGAAACATTACAACGCAAAGTTGCAACACTAGATAAAACAAATTGCATACTGAAAAGGATCAACTTCTATAGAAAGTAAAAAGGAACCCTTGGGAACCCCCAGTTCTAACTCAAAATCTCGTATTCAATCTAGTTGGAAAGAAACGAAAACAAGTAGATATTTTTGCTCTCAAGAGGCCGGACTCATATTATACTGCCCCAGTCAACCTGTTGGACCATGATGTAGGGGACATAGGATAATGTTTAGAAAATTAATTTTTAGTTTCTTTTCATTTTCAGGCAAGTTTTCTGTTTTTAGGAAAGTGTCTATTTTGGCTAAATTGTATTTTAGTGGTAGTTTTAGAGATTTCTAAATTCGTTTTTGTTATTTAATGTGATTAGAATAGAAAGTGTCTAGAAAGAGTTGTAACAACATTAGAAAGTTTTTATATGGTTATATATAGCTTAGGAAACTTATTTTTAAGTGTTTGAGCCTTTTATGAAGTTTCTAAGTTATTTCAAATTAGTTATCTATATAAATATCTCCAATTACGAAAATTAAGCACGCAATCAATCCATCATCAATTATTCTTCTCTTGAAAGCAAAAATCTGCTTCTTAATTATCTATTTTTCTTTCTTTCTCTTAAATTTATTGATTCAAATACGCTTCCGCTAAGTTAAGTGGTATTAGAGTCTCGATTGAGAGCCTGTCACTTTCATCATAATGGTTGACAATCATTGCTATTATAACTAAGATAAAATTTATCTTTTTATACAAATTTCTAATTGATGGATTATTTGTAGCACTATTGTGAGGGTTTCTTCTTTTTTGCTCCTAATTTTGTTTGATACAAGATTTATGGTTGCTGCTTTTTTGTAGGTTGATGCTGGGTCCGATCTCATCATCGCTCCACAATACAGACGTGTTTATCAAGTTTGTTGATGATTGCCGACAAATTGGAATTACTTGCCCCATTATTCCTGGAATTACGCCAATGAGCAACTATGCAAGCTTCATGCACATTACTAAGCTTTCCAAAACTAGGGTACACTACTACCTCCTTCCTTCGAGGGTCAGGCTTTATTATCGCTATTGTTATGATTTGAAGATCTTTTAGACGTGTTAAGTTTGTGATGTAAGATTAGATCTTTTGATGAAAAGCATTAACTCCTCCCAGCCCCAACCACAACTCCATCTTGATGTAGGATAAAGGGATTAAGTTGAACGAAGGTGGTAGTATTGCTGATATTTAGGTTAGAAATGGTTATGAGGGGAGGAAGGAAATATAATAGTGAAATGAATTAGAAGATTTAGAAATCAAACATAGAAATCCTTGGCATCATACCAAAGACTGGTTGTATCGCACAAACTCAATGGAAAGTCCACCACAGCCCACTTTTGAGTATCAAGATCATGCAGGACGGGGGTCAACCAAGGAGTACCGTAGGGATCGATACATTGATAAGGCTTTCGTATCTAATCCTTTGACTGATGATTGCATAGCACTAGCAATTCACCATTTCAGGAGGAACTTAGCTTTTTGTAGACCTTGGACTTGAATCCTTTTGATGACGCCATATTTTACGAGGGCAGATTTTATGCAATCAGTATTGATGTAAAACTTGTGGTTTGTGATCTTGGGCCAGTACCAAGTGCAAAAGAGATTTTATCTGGCCCCAGCCAACTGGGCTGCTGGGTAAAATATCTTGTCAACGCAGGGGACACTTTGTTTCTGGTGGCAAGGTATAGAACAATTAGACATCGACATGGAAAACATGGCACAGAGCGGTTCAAAGTTTATATCCTTTTACCAGATAGCGGTGGAGGAGTGAAATGGAAGCTGGTGAAAAATTTGCGGAGTTTGGCATTGTTTGTAGGAGGCAATTCTTCCATCTGCTTGTGTGCTGATGACTACCCAGAGTGCAAAAGAAACAGCATTTATTTCAGGGATGATTATCATGATGCACACCGCATTTTCATATCTGGTGCAGGTTCAGACATGGGAGTGTACAACTATGGAGATGGTACATTAGAACCATTGTACCCTGGCGTCTCGCGATCAAGGCTCTGGCCACCTGTTTGGGTCAAACCAAATTAAAGTTGAAGAAGTTAACTGCCAACATCTCGGTTGTGTAGTGATCAATATTAAGGTCTTGGATTCAAATTTTTTTTGAAGAGAATTGGATTCAATTGTTTGACTTGTTTTTTATTAATACAAGTCCATCGCAAAGTGGGTTTAATGTTATTAGTTGAATCGTTCTTTGAACTTGTAATGATACCAAGCATTTCAATATTGCATTAGTAGTGAAGTGAACAACAGCCGTCTAACGTCATGCGAAAGTCGGGCCTTATTTATTGCATGATCAACAGTTGTGTTCATTAGCCTGTGGCTTTCACAAACAAAGTGATCAGTAGGTACATATGGGAACTGGAGAAGCTGGTTTGCTCATCATTAAGCTTTGATAGTTTGGAGAAAAAAGCTGTGAAAATGAGTGACCATTCGGGTCCAAGGCGCAATATTATGCTGCTCATGTTAATTCCTAAATGGTTGGAATCAGAAGCAGTAGTATTCTCCATTGAATTTCTTGGAGGGAAGTTTAGGAGAGCAAATCAAAAGAACAAAGGGTGAAGGCTCTTTAGTTATTTAGTCACACCCTAGTACTTGGTTGCAATTCTCAGTAACGGAGGAAGGAGTTTATTATATAGGCAAAGTGAAGTAATAACTGTCAATTAATATTAAGCAAAATTGAGAGCTGGCATGGATGGAACAAACTGTGAGAATTAACAAAATTAGCTAGGTGCTCTAATATAATTATTTCTTTCTATAAAAACAATGTGAGAATTCATTAATTGTAATCTCATGACCGTACAGCCATTAGATTAATAAAAAAAATGAAAGAACCCTTATTTATTATTTATTTTTATTTTTTTTTAAGAAAATGTACTTCTTAAACACGGGATAAATACGAGGCTCCCGTCATTACAAAGTCTGAGAAAAGGACCTTACAACCTAAAATTCAAACTTAAATTCCAAAATTATGAAGGCTAGCTGTCAAAGATTTTAAAAAATAAAATCTAGCATTATGAAGGCTTTTCTTTGTTTTTTTTTTTTTTTTTTTGGAAAAGGTTATAAATTAGTCATAGATGTATTATAAAATTAATTATTAATATGTATTTTTGTAGTAATTGTAGGTATAATTATTTTTTGATAAGAATACGATAAAAAAAAAGGGTACTTAGCTCAAACTTGTAAACACATTTAACTGACATGAAAAGTGTATCAAAGGGAAGAGATAAAAATTAGATCTTAATGTGGACTTAGAACTCTTAAAAACACATTAATGTTATTACATAGTAGCTAGTTCATGTTTTTATGTTGATCTCTTACACTTGGTTATATATATATATATGTAATACCACGTACATCAACTATGTTCATATATATATGCTATTTCAAATTTTGCTTTTAATGTTTGTCAGACAATACCATTTATATTTAAAAGTTAGGCATTTTCTTGATAATAATTGCCATCACATATAAGCCCAAATGAATAACATATATATATATATATGTTCTACATTATCAACTATTATATTACATTGTAATTAATTTTACAAGGAGAGTTCATCACGACAAATATAAGAAGAAATACAAAATTAGAGCAAACAGATACAGATGAACATACGACTCATGAACTGGAGGAGATGATTTTGAAACGGGTTACGACCCATGACCCATTTCGGTAGACAAGTGCATTGTTGTTTTTGTGGGTGTTGGTGTTGGTGTAGATTCACAGTACCCAATACTCGAAAAAGATAAGAAACCCGAACCTGAACCCGAACCTGGACTTTCTTCTAGACCGCTGTTCGGGTCATAGCAAAGACCCGAGTTGTTATTAAGCCTCAATTTCCTTCCCATCTTCCAAACCATTTCTCTGCTAAATGGAACCCGACCCGTTAACTGGTTATCATTCAATCTCAACTCCCTCAGCTGTTTCAAGTCCTGCAAGCTCCTAGGGATCGACCCGTTTAAACGGTTTTGATCGAGATGGATGACCCGGATGTTAGGTAACCGGCCCAATGACTCGGGTATGGGCCCTTGTAGTGACATGTCTGATAGAACCAAAATCATCAAATCCTTCAGCCCATTAAACCCATTAGCTGGAATTGTTGTGGAGCCCATTTGGTTGCCTTTAAGGATCAAAGCTTGAAGAGAATTCAAGTTTCCAAGAGCAGCTGGAATTGGACCCGAGAGCTGATTGTAACTAATATCCATAAGCATCAAGCTGTTCAAGTTCCCAATTGATTCCGGTATCGGACCCGAAAGGCGGTTTCGACTCAAATCCATTTTGATCAAAGAAGCAGAATATGTAAGGTGGGAAGGAATTGGGCCTACGAGGAGATTCTGGCTCAAGTCCAATATATTTAGACCCGAAAAACTCAAATCCGGAACCCAACCCGTTAACCTGTTTCCACTTAAGTCTAACGACCTTAGACCGGTGAGTCGACCGAGTGAAATTGGAATTGAACCGTTGAGATTGTTATTGTGTAAATCAAGGACTCGTAAACGGGTGAGATTGCCCAACTCATTAGGGATTGAACCCACATGCCCATTTTCCCTTAGAACCAATGTTTGAAGGGTTGGACCCAATTGACCAAGAAATGTAGGTATAGGATGAGGGTTAGAAGTCCCAAAGCAACGATAGAAAAAAAGGGTTCTAAGATGAGGAAGCTTAGTAACATAAGAAGATATGAAAGCGTGTTTCTCGTCACAAGTCGGGAAAGCAGTATCATCAGACAAAGCACCAAATGAGAGTGACACGACATGGTAGACTTCGTCCTTATCCGGCATGCATTCAATTCCGTGCCACCGGCCTTGGCACACGTCTGGGATATCGGTCGCCCATTGGTTTCCGGTGGCCTTCATGATCTCGTACACAGCTTCTTGTTCTCGGGGTTCGGTTTGGGCTCCTTTCTTTTTCATCGAGAACCCGATTTGTGGTGCATCGACTAGGGCCGACGGAGTGCCGGAATCCGGCAAGATCACGGTGAAGGGCAATGCTGGAGGAGCCCATGTGAGAAGTGTTAGTAAGAGTAGAACTCGGAATGTCATTTGAGAGAGAAGTAGAATTAGAATGACATTGAGAGGTGGAAGAGTTGTGGAAGTGAATGGTATTTGTATGTGTTGGAGGGTGGTGTGAATTAAAGTTGGGGTCATAAAGGGGTCACGGGAATGGAGAGGAGTGGAAATAAATGTAATGTTTCTGTGCATTAATGTCTTTCACGGGAAATTCCTCCGGGACTGCCTAGGCGTGACAGCGTCTTTGCTGTTGGGTGCCACATCTGGCAGAAGATACGGAAATTATCAGGTGAATCGGAGGTTGGAAAGAAAATGAGCATTCATTCTTATGTTGCGACGGGTGTCATCAAAAATGATTTTTTATAATTTTGTAATTGTTCCATCCATAATCAGAGATTCAGAGTTGGAATGATAAAAAAAAGCACCGAAATCTTCAATGGCTCCAACGGCAGTTCAAGTGAAGGTGATGAGAATAATAATGAACGTGGGAATGGAGATGAAAGTGAAGGAGTGAGGAACGACGGGATTACCTGTAAGCATTGTAACGTCACCTTCACCACCATGGCGATATACAACGATCATCGCTGCTCCCGTAGTTAAATCCTCTTATGGTTGCTGGTTTGTGATGGCTTGCTTGAGCACACTCTTTATTCAATAAGGTTTACCTTGCTTGAATGGCAAGCGAACTGATGTGATGGATCCATGTAATAAGATTATCCTACGGCTCAACGCCCGTCTCTTAAGGATTAGGAATTTCATTATTACAGTGTTGACTAAATTGTTGACCGTCACGTGGCGAGTTTTCAAGAAAACAACAATTGGCCCGGACTTACGGTTAAGTTCAGCGAATATTTGTATTATAAGGTTTAATCTTCTATCTTAGGCTTCTTAATAAACATAGCTTGTAGCCTTGTACAGGACTTTCAAATGGCGATCCCCACTGATCACTTTGTTTGTGAAAGCCACAGGCTAATGAACACAACTGTTGATCATGCAATAAATAAGGTCTGACTTTCTCATGACGTTAGTCATCTGTTGTTCACTTCACTAGTAATGCAATATTGAAATGTTTGGTATCATACCAAGATCAAAGAAGGATTCTACTAATAACATTAAACCCACTTTGGGATTGATGTGTATTAATAAAACCAAGTCAAACAATTGAATTCAAGACCTTCATATTGATCACGACGCTACCGAGATGTTGGCAGTTAACTTGTACTCTAATTAGGTTTGCCCCAAACAGGTGGCAAGAGCATTGATCGGGAGACACTCCCATGTCTGAACCTGCACCGTCTTTGTAATAGCGATCTGCATCAGGATAATCATCTGTGAAATAAATACAGTTTCTTTTGACACCTGGGTAGTCATCAGCAGACAAGCAGATGGAAGAATTGCCTCCGACAGCTAAACTCGGCAAATTTTTCACCAGCTTCCACGTTATGCCTCCGCTGCTATCTGGTACAGGGATATGAACTTCAAAGCGCCATGAGCCATCTTGTCCATTTTTAGTTGATCTATACCTTGCCACCAATAACAAAATGTCCCACGCATTGACAGGATATTTTATCCAGCAATCGAGATGCTTAGGGCCTCATAAAATCTCTATTGCCCTTGGTACTAGCCCAAGATCACAAACCACAAGTTTTACACGATTACTAATTGCATAAAATCTGCCCTGGTAAAATATGGCGTTGTCAAAAGGATTCAAGTCCAAGGTGGCTATTGTGGTCCATGCAGTAGATCCAAGCCTACAAAAAGCTAAGTTACTCCTCAAATAGTGAATTGCTAGTACTATGCAATCGTCAGTCAAAGGATTAGACACAAATGCCCTAAAAATGTACCAATCCCTGCGGTACTCCATAGTTGACATGAATCCTACATGAGGCTGATACTCGAAAGTGGGCTGTGGTGGAAGCTGAATTCGAACCCTTGAGAATGGGTTCAACAGGCGAATCTCCAAATTACTGTCTACAGTGATAAACCAACCCTCAGAAGATCCTACGCAACGTTTTCCTTTAGCCTCCGGTAACTCTTATCTCATAAATTTTGCTATCATCAAGACTGAAGAAGGTGTGTGTAGAAGCACTGTTTGGATCGTCGGCTAGCATGAGCCAAGGAAGTCTGGAGGCTGGAAGCTCCATTTCCCTGTTTATGGGTAGAGAGGGCACCATAACACTACTGTCTTCCATACTACCTTTATAGAATGTTGAAAAAATAAGGTTAGCTGTTGACATGACAGCAGAAACATAAGATCATTATAAACTAATAAAAAAGAATAAGAAAAAGGATTAAGGAAGATACACACAAAGCCAAAAGAAATATACAGTACGGGGTGTTGCTTGGGTGTCTGATTGTTTGGGGGTGGACAGCTGCTTCAACACATCAATGACAAATAAAGAAATAAATAACATCAGAGCTTTCACTTGAATACTCTTCTGCAGTTAATGCATGAGATAAAACAAAATATTAACATTAGTGGGAAGACTAATTAATATCCAACGAAAAGGAGAAAATATCAAAATAAGAACGGAAGTTTCCCTACAACGGCCACTAACAACAGAATGTCACCCTAGTTCCTCTTGACTCTCTACATATCCAAACAAGGCACGCCAACAATCTGAGATATCATATCTTAACTTCTTTCCAACAGCCTTAAATATGACTGGACCAAGTTTTTACTTCAAAAAATTTTGACATTCTAAATTCAGAATAATATTTTATAAGAAAAAGATTAATAGTGCCATAGAATACATGCGAATCAGTAGGAAATAATATTAGAAGTAGCGTTCAAAAAAACAAGCTGGCACAAGCATATCAAAGATGGAAGATAAATTCACAAAAGATGCATGTGTGGGTGGGGATGGTTGTGGCCTTGGGGAGATGGGGATGTAAAGTAGAAAAGTGGCAGAAATCAACAAAGCGAAAGGTATACCATGGGAGAGGGAAAAAGGATTCCAAAGAAAAATTCTAATTTGGAACACTTTAGAAGATGCAAGAGCTTATGACTTGTTATAGGTCATCTCATTAATGAAGAAGTGGTAATCGAGGAGTTGGACATGGTCTTAAAGAAGAAAGTCAGTGATATGGTTCTTCTACCAAGTGGGTCAGAGTTATTCTTCTACGAAGGGAGTGTTCAATGCCTTGAAGTCTCCCAGATAATATGAAGACTTGTCTTAACTAATTTTAGTTTTCCTATTGTGTTTTTAGATTTATTACTAGGAGTTTGATGTCTTTATTTTCCAAGAATCATTGATCATTCTTAAATTTTTGTGTTGTTTAAGTCTATAAATAAGCTTAATAACCTTCTCTTTGGGACATTGAACAAATTTAAAGATTTTAGTTTCCTCTCCTTTGAGTTTTTTTTTTTTTTTTTGACAACTTAGTGGTATCCAGACCTTTGGCCCGACTAATCTACTAAGGCCCTAGGCGAAATCGAGTGGCAACCGTTGATAAGGCAGGAGTCGAACTCGTGACCTCGTTTCATAAGACGAGAGCCCCGAGCCCCGAGCCCCTCGGGCCAACCAAGCGTTGGTTCCTCTCCTTTGAGTTTGTGTGAGACAATCCAGCCTTTGGTGTGATGCCAAGGATTTTTTCTTTTTCTTTTTCTTTTTTTCTTTTTTTTTTTTTTGAAAAAAACACAAAATATATTGTATTATACAATAATTTTGCACAACCTAAAGTGCAGCGAGGACCAGTAGTCCAACTGCCTTCTCTAAATACAATCCAAAATAGGTTTCCAACCTCTCAGCGTGATGCCAAGGATTTTGAGAAGTGATTCCTAGATCTTCTAGCTCATTTTTCTATTTTATTCCCTTTCTCTTATCATAGCCATTTCCAACACAAATACTACCTTCCTTCAACTCAATCCCTTTGTCCTATAACTTTTGGTTATAGAGAGTGGCTACACGATTATGAAGGAGTTTTAGGGGAATGTTATCCGATAATCAACGTGATTAGATGTTGATGCATATGATAGAGCAACTTGACACTTTGCATCTTAGGTTGAACAACTTGGAAAATCATGCTGTTCAACCTGCACCAATTGAGCAAGAAGGATCTCAAGCTAATGATGCTAAAGATCAGGGTGAAATACCAGCAACACATCCTATAGCACATCTAGCCCCTCAAACACCAAAATATTCTAAGACAGATTGCGCTAGAGGATTTCTTGAAGCAACTAACATGCCTTATGATACTCTCGGAGATATTACCAAGAAAAAACAAACATAAGTTTCAAATTTTTTGAAGGAAATTTCAATTCCGCACAATTTGTTGATTTGCTTGTTGTAATCGATGAGTAATTTGGTCCATATTAGTATTTTAAAAGAAAATATTTCTTATGAAAATCAACATATACATACACACATCACGTGGCCATTTTTGCTAATTCTCCAAAACTAATCCTAAAAAATTACTGTTAAATTTTATTATAAAAGTTAGTTATAAGAATTGAGACCAAAATAGTATTATTAATTTGATAAATCCCCACTTCCCTACACGTCTCCTATTTTTAAGCTCCCATTACTAAAGATTTATCGATTTTACCCTTTTAAATCTTTACATTTTACTCTATTATCCTTACACTTATCTACTTATAATTAACACTACTACTTTATCAAAAAATAAAACTATCTAATTATATCCATAATTTTAATTATCATTTTTAATTAAAAATTAAATCTTTAATTGATATCATGTAAACAATTTGTAGACTAATAAAATAAAACCCCATTATTCTATTTTTTACAGCTTATGCTCTTTCATTCTTTAGATCCAACTTTTAGCTATTTATTTTAGAGATCAAAACTATCAATGAAAATATGATGTTAGCATCAGAAGATACCTCCACTACATAACAAACACATATAAAATACGTCAATAATAAAGTATAGAACTAAGATGACTACATGAATAGTTTTTATATGCATATGACACTGTACCTTTTTCTTCAAATACGCAAGATCATTTTGGCATCCTTCCAATGTAGCTTCACCATTGCTTTGAATGACATCAGGATGTGCCTTTATGGATCAAGAAAGATTCAAAAGCATGTTAGAGAGTAATGAAATTCACCAAATACCTTTTTTATTTTCTTCGTTCTTCGTTTTCCCTTCTTCTTTTTTTACTGTTAATTTACTTAATTGAATTGAAAGGCGGGTTTTGCCTATACTATCAAGGTTGTTGCATTGTGACATGGAGGTCACATATTAGAATCCATTAGCAATCACCCCAATTTGGAAGTAAGGTTGCTACATTGCCCCTTCCCCTAACCCCCAAAATGGCAGGAGCCTTTTGGATTGGGTACGCCCTATGCCCTACTTAATTGAATAGCAAAAAGTTCCACAAAGTAAACCCGGATCACCGACAACAGCAATACCAAAGTAATCGCCATATTCGGCTCGAATATGCTCCGCCTAGAGAAAACAAGAATTAAAAGTTCAATTGAACTTTGACTTGGGAGGATAGAATTGAACCTTAGGGCGAGGAGGATCCCCTAGAGCGAGAACATTCTGAATACCATTAGATTTGATGCTATCAAGCGCACGTTCAATCTTCTCCACTGGCATGTTGTTGCAGGTTAAATGCATCATTGTTTCAATACAAAAATTAACGACGAACAAGACGAGATTCAGAGAAGCAAATTTGCAAGCAGATCAATCAAAGCACCAAAATGAAAAGAAAAAGAAAAAGACGAGATTGACCTGACCTTGCTGTGTATCTCGTTGGCATTGTAAATAGTAAGATCGGCGGAGGAACCACTAGAATCCATGCTGATGGCGCAGAAACAGGGGTCATGTACCACCATTCTATTCATCTTCTCGAACAGATTTTTCGCTCTATCTTCAGCCTTAGGAGGGCAGAACTCGAACGAAAACACCACCCTTCCCTTTTCTGTCGCCTCATTAATCTTCTCAGTCACCTTCTTCTTCTTCCCCCAAATCCACAACAATCCCTACAAACCCACCATTTTCAATAACAAATATAGGAAGGAAACCCCACGATTCTCTCTCAGCTTTCTTTGGCACAAAACGAACCGAAGAAAACACACGCACGCCTCTCTCTCTCTTTGGGATTTCTGATTTTAGGTCTCTGTTTCTAACACTTTCAAACCGACTTTTGTGGCACTTACTTTCAGGTAGCGTAGGTAGTTACGAAAAGCGGTTTTCCAAAGAAATGCGAAACACACTTTTAACAACTCTGCAAGGCATGTATTTGTCAGTAATTATTTCATTTTTAAAATGTCACAACTTTTCTTAAAAAAAAAAAAAAAAAAACTTCGAAAATACATAATGTCAATAATGTGAGTTCCTTTAAAAAAGCACTTTTTAAGAAATAAGGATATTTGTTTGTTAATTTAAAAAGTATTTTTTTACTTACCCTTATAGGGAGCAACATCTAGAGATAGGTTGAGAGACCCGATTACGTATTCGAGCTCCACCTTGGCCAAATCTTAAGGGAGAAAGGAGCTAATAAATTTTTACAAAACTTTAAATTCTGAAAAACTAGTATTAACCTGAAAGGTAGGATGACACCTCTAAAAAATTAAAAAATCAGTAAACAAAAAAAAGAAAAAATATTTTTTAATTCAAAAAAGATTATATATTACTCTTTACCCTAACTAAATATCATGAGACTCCTTTTTATAAAATGATCTTGCTTATTTGAAGAGGAAGATGTACAGTTTGGTGCCGTAAGCTTAAAAGAAATATTCATGTAGTCATGTTATTTCTATACTTATATGTTGACATATTTTATGTCTGTCTATAAATTATGAATCGGTTCAATTTTCGAATTGAATCATAAGATTCAAGTCTATTCAAGTCGAATCGCAACTACTACAATTCAATTTTTTGAAAAAGTAGTACAATACCGAGTTTTTGGTTGAATAGTTAGATTCGACTTGAATTATAGTATTCAAATTGATTCTTAAGATTTATTCAAAAATAGTTTAAATCAATCTATAACCAAATTTTTTGTTAATTTTCTCAACTCCAACTCTTGTTTTTTGAACTTCTTTATAACCCAATGAGATAAACTTGAGCTTTTCAAAAGCTTAAATTTGTCTCGATTGACACAAATCTAAGAGAAACCCTTTGGTCTCTATTTCTATTACCTTTAATTTTACTTATTTTTCCACCAGAGCAAAAGTCCATTTGTTGCTTAACATTTCAAAAGGCAAAAGTTTCTAAGTATTTGATAGTTTTTATCCTTCCTTTGTTTCTAAGATTAGAATGCAATTGAAATGATAAAATTGTGGCCTTCCTTATCCTATTTTGATATTTGATGCCTTAAAATCTTTGATGAATAGTGATATAGACTTTGTTTTTGAAGGTTAAGGTTTAGTTTTGAATATTTTGATATGTATTTCAGATAAATAAATTTATTGTTACATTATTTCAGATTTTTCTATATTTTTTCATTTTTTGTAATTTTTTAGAAAATTGGAAAAAATACGATTCAATTTGAATCCCACCCTTAACAATCGTGAGTTTGATTTCAATATATATATATACACATACGCATGCACATGCATAATATGTCATTGTAAAAATTTGTCAATTAAAGATTTGATTTTTTAAAATAAAAATAATGATTAAAATTATATATATAATTAATATTATTATTGTTTTGAGAAAAACATTAGTGTTAGTTATAAGTAGGTAAGTGTAACTATAATAGAGTAAAATGTAAAGAATTGAAAGAGGAAAATAAAGAAATCTTTAATAAAGGGTGCTTAAAACTAGGAGACATGTGTAGGGAAGTGGGGATTTATCAAATTTCTAATACTATTTCAGTCCTGTAACTAACTTTTAAAATAAAATGTAACAATAATGTTTATAAGGTTACTTTTGGAAAATTAGCAAAAATGGCCACATGATGTGTATGTTTACATATATATATATATATTGATTTTGATAAGAAATATATTCATTCAAAAAAGTAGCAAAACAAAACAAGAAAGAGAAACCAAAAAAAAAAAGTCTTGTGTTTGGGCAACCAGAGTCTCTGCACGCAACGGGCGGCGATCAATCATGGTAAGATCAACAAGAATCTTATTCTTCATCATCATCAACTTCTTCTTCTTCTTCTCCTTCGCAACTTTACGCTTCGGTTTCCGTCAATTTGATCTGCTCGCGTCATTTCGTTAATGATATTGTAGATAGGGTTAGGTATGGCTGATGACGGTGGAGGAATTAGATCGTTTAATTCAGAATTATGTTCAGAGGGAAACTGAACGGAGGAGGTTTCGCTTCTGAAATTAGGGTCTGCAATGGACATTAAAAACGTAAAAGTCTTCTCAGTTTTTAAATGGTTAACTTTCGAGAAAGATCTCTCAGCGTTTATTTGTACTTGCTGCTAGGGATTCATAGTAGTATCTCCTTAGGAAGTCGAGTCATGTAGATTGGGAGCAAAAAACCATTTGGAATCTTTATTTTACGAGGCTTCTTTGCGGCAGAGAAGTATGAGGCTGATTGGTCATTCTTGATCACCTGAACAAGAGTGAAATTTCTACTTTCATTTGTCTTTGACCACTTCATCAACATAATCACTTCTTTTATTACATTTTTTTAGTGATTTTGATAATATTTATTTATGGGGCAATCATATGTTCGGCTGGATCCTCAACAAGATCATCTTTTTACTGCAAAAAAAAAAGAAGCATTGCGTTTCATGTTTATAGGATTTTATTTATTTATTTATTTACCGGGCTTTTCAATGATACATTTGATGTGGCCTTAAGATCCTGCATGTCATTTGAATTTTCTTCTAGAGTCATGTGGATGTGCCTTCCTCTGGTAAAAGCATGGTTTCAGAGACCTAAAAGAGCGATTTTCCCCTGCCATGTTTGATGGTACCGTTTTAAGTCAATTAGAAATGTGGAATGATTGAATTTCATTGATTCCCTTGGGAAGTGATTTTAGCAGTATTTGTTCCTAATATATTCTATGAAAGAGTTTGTTTCCCCTAATCTTGTGATGCGACAGATCAAGAAGAAAAAGTGTAGAAGAATTAAAGTAAAAAAGAAAAAGAAAAAGATAAGAGCTAGAAGAAAGAAGCAAGCAACATACACTTGTTAATTCTATTTGTTCCATCAATTTCTCTAGAAATATTTTTTTTTTCAACTTAATATTTATAAACACTAATAAGCAAAACTTGATTGAAGCTACACTGAACTCAACACAACCTTTTCCTAATTACATGGTGTTGGTTACATGAATTTTCCTTTTCCATTTGCTCTGTCAAGGGCTAAGGTGACTGTAGTATTACAAGTAATTATATTTTTTAATTATCTCTATCCAAGTTATTTTAGTTTAGGTAATTCTCAACCTCTATTGTTAATTACCATTTTGTTAATAGGTTATTCTTTCCAATTGACATATTTAATGGTCTTCTTCGAATTTAATTGAAGCCAAACAACTAAAATTGCTAAATTTAAACAAGTAGAACCTTATTTAAATTGGTGGCTACCAATAAATTCTTATTAATTTTAATTTTTGTTGGCATATTTCAAGATTATCAATATTTTTCCTCACCTTGAAGAACTCAACCTTAACAGTTTTAAACGAACTTTTTGTGATAAAATAAATCTATATTTTTAAGGGAATGATGCCAAAAGATGTATCCTTGGTTAAATTGTGAAAAAGAGTTGTAGAGAACATAAACTGAAGTTGTGAGAGAGATATAGTAGAAGACGGATGAAGAGAAAATAAGAAATAAAGAAGGAAATGATCTAGAGATAAGAGTGAAAGTAAGTGAAGAAAAGAGCAAGTTGAGATTGATGAGATACGAGATAGCTCAGAGAAGGAAGATGAAAGATAATTGAGAGAGTGTAGGAAGTCTGACGAGAATGGGAAAGAAAGAAAGGACAAAAAAAAGGAGCGGAGCGAGGAGTAAAAGGATGGTGATATATAGATACTTGGGAAGCATAAATTAGAGAGATGAGAAAGGATAGGAAGATGGAGTTTGGCTTACAAATTTACTCAAAACAACATAGAAGAATACAAGAGAAGAAGAAAGGAGGAAATGCCAATTTTTTATTTATTTTACAATCTTACAACAAATCCTATTGCGACTTATTATTTGTAAACGTTAAATGTGCAAATCCTTTTGAAACTAAATTGCCTCATAATTAGAATCTTATTTAAATTGTTCACTACTACAAAATTTGCTAATTAAGTTTGATTTCCCTGTGCCTAAATATTATTATGACCATCATCAGCATTCCATCTTCATCATAACATAATATTAGACTTGTATGCACAGATAATAGTTGTATGGCTTCTACTTTCTAAATGCTTTGTCTTATAGAATATTTTAAATCACATGAATGTACTTACTCTGAAGAGGACCAGAAATATTTATTAACAAGATAGATATCAATGTTGTGTTGGAAAATGTCTATTGCAATGTGATAAGTTTTATGTGATCTGTTAACCACGCAAGTTATGATGAGATGCTGGGAGGTAGGATGAGCTGAAACCGTCTCTTTGCTTAGTAAATATGATGTTATCCAATTTGAAATTAAATACTTGAAGATTAGAAATAAATTATTTGGTTACTATTAGTTAATTTTGAAGAGAATAAGGGCTAAGGTCGGCGAGGGCAAGACATAGACAGTTTCTAGTCAACTTATGAGGTGGAGCAAGAAGTCTTTGTGATTCAAACTCGATAGGCAGTGACAGAGAGATGGTTTTAATATATGGTACTAATAGTTGATTTTTGAATAACCAGGATGTTTTCATAATTTGTATTTTTTGCTTTATATTGCAAAGTGCTAAGCAAGGTAATTGAAAGCAAACTTTTCGTGACTGCATGATGTAAAGAACTTCATTGAGGCTTATATGGCTTGTAAAGATAGAGTTAGAGAATTAATAAATTTACTTAAATCATATTTGTCTATTAACATAGGTTTGTCTGTTGCCTTGATCTATTGATGGTGAGGAAAAATGTGCTAGCTATCATATTTTCTTAATTGTCACCTTTTTTGCTTCTAGAAGTGAGGTTTTCTATTGTGTCAATAATCATTCAAGCCATTGTAATCTTCTTGACTAGACGTGCGATTGGGAATGTTTTAGCTCACTCACACAAGAGATGCACTTTTCTACACAGCTGTTCTTGTTCGCCATATTTATGATGATTGAAAATGGTTGCATCAGAAATATATTCAAATTTTTGATACAAGCTTTCTGTATTCAACAAAAGGTAGAGTCGATGTTGATTGTTCTGATTCATTAATTGATGTTATAAATTTTAATGGATACCATATCACAGTTTGTGTTGTAGTCATTGTTTTGAAAGCACAACACCTAAAGCTCTTCAAAAGTTCAAATGCATTTTTTTCTCTTTTTATCGCCAAATGGTGCTATACTCAGTACGCTTTAGGATGACTTCATTTGTAATTTTATCCTTTTATATTTGCCACATGCTCATTGCAACTTTGCATAAAATTGGACTGGTTTTATTAACTTCTCTTAAATAATATGTTAAAAGTTTGTTTCGTGTCAAAAAAAAAAAAAAAAAAAAAAAGGTTAAAATTTTTTTGGCTGTTGCTTGCATGTTGCTACAACAGAAATGATCACTTGAATGACGCTGTTTATTTGTCTCCAATTGTCCTTCAGATATCAGGGCTGAGATTTGATTTTCGGAAGATAAGTTCAACAACTTGCTAGTCTCTAAAACTCACGTTCGTTTTCAGTGGCATGACCTTGTAAATACTTATTCAATGCTTATGTTCTTGGTGCTTCATTTTTGTGATTTTTGATTGTTTAAATTTGCTTTCATTGGTTCCAATTTTGTTATATTTTTTTATCCTTTCTTTTGAATTCTAAGCGCTCCTTTGTGTTTGTGAGTTATATATGTTCGTCTAAGATGGGCGTAGAAAGTCCTGGGATTTGATATTCTTATGTAAAGAAGCGTAGAATCCAGAATTTTCAAGATTAGTAGGACTAGATTGTATTGAATGTTTGAATGTAACTTTAGTGGGTGTAGAAACACAAATAAAGAGACAATAAAGATTAAAAATCAAGATATAGAAAGGTATGAAAATTTTATTTATTTAGGTGCGACTATATTTGAACAGTGAGAGATATGAGATAATGTCGATCATAGAATGAAAGCAAGTAAAGTTAAGTAGAGTACATCCAAACTACTATATGATTAATCTATCCTGTTGAAGTTGAAATATCATAGAATTAAAGCAAGTAAAGTAGAGTACATCCAAACTACTATATGATTAATCTATCCTGTTGAAGTTGAAAATACAATTTTTTAAGACCACTGTTAGATCAACTGTACTTTATGAAACATAATTTCAGATAATAAATAGTAACCTTAATAAATTAAATGCAATGGAAATGCAAATTTTAAGATGAATGTGTGATAAAGCATTGAAAGATAGAATATAAACAGATACAATTGATTTAGGTAGGAGTACTTCAAATTTGAGATAAAATAAAAAAAACAATAAAAGGAGTTGAAAAACATACAATAAAGATCATTAGATGGTCAATTAGGAAATGATGTGCTAACTATTAATGGTAATGAAAAGAAGATGAAAGGTATATGATATTATGGTTATGAAAGATACAAGTACATGTTATAAAATAGATCTTTCCCTAGATAAAGTGAAGTATAGAAAGCAAATTTATGTGATTGACCCTGTGTAGTTGGAGCCTTTGTTGAGTTAAGAGTTAATTTTTGAACTAGTTTCTTGTCGAAGAGGCCTTTTGGCTTCTAAAATATTTTTAATTTGCACACTCAAAAACCTACTTTCCAAGGCAATGAAGTAAAACATGGAAAATAAAAAACTTGATAGAAAGAAGTCACCAGACACCCCTTGTGGGTGCATCTCTTGAGCTTGAGAAGCTGCATGGAGGGAATTGACCTATCTAACTTGATGCAAGCTAGCAATCAATCACATTGCCTTGAAATAATCAGATTTCGTTCTGGACACAAGGTGTCTTCTCATTGCCCACCATAATTTTCTTTTCAACAACGTGTTTTTTATTTGAGAGGGTGAAGAGTACCAGGATTTTTTTCATGGATGAACCTATTTAGTCCATCAAGGGTCTTCCCAAAGCCTGACTTTCTTTTGTTCCTCCCTTTACGCCTCAGCCTTATTTTTTTAACAGTTACTATACTGTTTCAGAAGTTAAATATTCTATGAGATAGTTATGATTCTTGAATTGTAGGTAAATTTGTTGACTTCATTAGAGTTTCTATTCTTCTATGAGTTGTTATGATTCTTGAACTGTAAAGAGAATTTGTTGCCTTTGTTGAGAGTTTTTCTTCTATTTTTGTGGACTCGGTGGCAGGACAGAAATATAAATTAAGATAAAAACATGGCAAGACCAGTGAATAGTACTAGGCCAATGGGTTCTTCAGCCACTACAACAATTACACTAGAAGACCCCCCTCAGCAGCCACAATCGTTAGTTCTACGCCTCTCTCGGCAACCGTCAGCCAAGAAGAAGGTCTCATGGAAGGAAGGCACAGTTGACAATGAGTTCCTTCAGAGGAAGAGCTCCAAGAAGTGTTGTGTCTTCCACAAACAGAAACCTTTTGATGAGGATGACAGTGACGATGACCACAACCACAAACATGAAGATGGCAAATCCAGAAATGATGATTCCCATGGCAACTGCAGTGGTGGCTGCTCAAACGACGCCGAGACAAGCAGGGGTTGTAGCCATTCTGGAGCTGAATAAAGCATTTTGATCAATTTTTCATTGCATTAAATGTCTTCAATAGTTCTCTTGGTAGCAAAAAAAATTCAATTAAACTTTTCCATTTTGATGTATCTGCGGTCATGATTCTTCTGGCCTTCAAAAAGAGATCTTGGTCTATATTTTCCCCTCTTGTTTGAAATGTGGGAGAAGAAGATTTGAGTGTATATTTTTCTCAAAAATTCAAACTTGTCAAGATTTAGTAATTGAAAACAGGGGAAACCAGACAAAACAATTGTGGGTAGAAGTCCAACTTGTTTCCCATTAAGCACAGCACCAAACGCCTTTCCGGAGAAGTCATTTAAATAAAGGCAAGAATGCAAGCCAGCCTTATTGATAATGAGGTTCATGATTTGTCATTGTTGGATCAGATTAAAGATTTTTTTGTTTTTTTTTTGTTGGCATTAACGCCTTTTCAACAGGTAAAAAGCCCATTTTGATCTTGTTAATTTCCAATTCATGGCAGAAATTTGGGATTAAGTTCCTTGGGATGTATGGACAAGCTTGCATGAAAAGGAACCTTTTTTTTTTTTTTTTAATAATATGAACTAGTGGGTGGATAAAGATGTTTTGCTTTCAAGGAAATTTCCTTTTCAAAAAGAGCATTTGATGTTACCATACAAGATTTCAAAATTATTGCATTACTATATATATATATATATATATATATATGATATTATCAGTGTTGTTTATTACAAGTAGATTAGACTATGATGATTAAAAAATAAATAATAAAAAATTAATTTTAAGTTTTACATAAATTAGATAGTATCATGTGCTACATATGTAGTATTTGACTTGTACACATTTTATATTATATATGGAAGTCTTGTGTGATGGGTATTGGTGGTATGATTAGACAACATCAATTTTTTTTTTAATGTTTTTAAATGTATACATGAATATCATGTCACCACCCTACCATCATAAAATATGAAACACTGAAAACCCAATCTTTTCCATTAAAATTTACGAAAAAAACCATTAAATTGACCAGGTACATCCTACGAAGTCATTGTTACGAGCAAAGTTGGAACTCGCGAGGAAAACCAAGAAAAAAAATGGGTTCGAGCAACAGTAGTTTAGGGTCGCGCTCTTCTCGGCCTCGTCCCCATCGCTCCATCAACCACAAGCTCCGCTCTTTCATCTGTGGTTCTTCTTCTTCTTCTTCGTCTTCTTCTTCTTCTCATGTTCCGATTCCTGAGGTAAATACTGATACAGAAATTGAGTTTTAAGTAGTCTTGTTGTTGGTTTTTTGTTGTATTTATTTATTTATTTTTTAAATCTATCAGTCTCTGATGCTCATCTGCAAGCCCTATGACTCTAAACATCCTCTTTTTTTTGTTTTTTTTTTCTTGGGTTTATTTGTGGTGGGAAGGGTTTCGTTTTTCGAGACGGTTAGTTGATTTTCAGGTGCGGCTGAGAGCTATTTGGTGTTTTTTTTTAACATAGATTTGTGTTCAATTTCATGCAATTATAGAAGAAATTGTGCTCAATTTTGAGACCTTTTTGTGATAGTATGTTAGATTTTGTTTAAATCCCAGTGGTTAGATATGTGGAAGAAAAGAGAGTGATTAGAGTTCAGGTGTAAGTTTGCTGACTTCAATGATACAAGGCGTAGCCTTACACTTATTTTCATTTTTGTCCTAAGTTTAAGATCACAAAATTAAAGGGTGTAACTGTGTAATCATCATGGAGATGCATGATCAGTGCTATGATACTGCCGTGGCATTTTCTGAACAAAGGAAATGGCCTTGTAGGAAATCTAGAGACTAATCTATTGAATGCATTATATGGATCAGGAAGATGGATGAACCTTGCAAAAAAAAAAGAAAAGAAGAAGGATAGATACTTCATGGAATGGTATGGTTGTGAGTTGTGACTAACCTAGAGGGTTCGATATCTGATGAGTGGTCTGATTGGTTATATGAGGAAAGAGTGAGAAATGGGAGTGTGAAACAAAATATTAGATTTGTTTGGAACTCTTCTCTATTTGTGTGTTTCTACATTAGTTAATATCTATGTAGGAACAATAGAATATAAACAAAATTGGGTTATGGATGCAAGAGAGCCATGGCTAAGATACTTTCATGGTTAAAATTATAGGCTATGATGTATTTTTCAATTTCAAAGGCGGAAGTGCTGAGACAAATTCAATACTTGAGAGTTTGAGTTCTTGGTTCTCAAATAGAATGCAATGATACATGTCTTCTTGTAATCTTACATGGTTTTGGTTTTTAATATCTTGTTGACCTTGTACTTTTCGTCTTCATAGTTTATTTTGTTTGCCTTATGAAATGTTAAGTGCTCCATAGAAAATCAGGGTGAATGCAACTTCAAACTAGACTAGATACAAACAGAAAGAAACAAACAACCGGGTTCTCATACATCTTTTTAATAAGGGATAAAACATTTTCTTAAAAGATTTTGTTCTATTAACAATTAAAACTTTAACTTGTTTAACTTTTAACTTAAATCTTAGAATGAATTTTGCCTTCTAATTTAATTTTGATTTGACTTTAACCTTTTAAGGTAAAATTTGTATTCTGTAGTTTTACCTGTATTTTATTTATTTTTTACAATTTTCTTGATGAAATTCTGGACAAACTTGAGTGGCTCGTTTTTTAAAATTAATCAGGTATGGACAAAGGTGTGGTGTTTGAATTTAAAACTGGGTTAGGTATGGGCGTTGTACATTCCCCTTATTGTAGGCTTTTTTTTTTCAAGTGGTTTTATACCGTTTCTACTGCTACTGCACAATTACTGTTAATTATTATAGAAGTTGCATTGAAAGTTTTACAGGTTGTAGAGTGATAACTAGTTTTTTGTTCCTCTTTAAGTCTTTACATGGAAAATTCTCTTTCTTTTTTCCCTTCTGCTTATTTCTTAACCTTTTCTTCTTTTCTGTTCAGTGATCTTCTTTGTGAATTGATTTCTGCACTTGGTTGTCATGAAAATTTATTTTGTACGGCTGGATCATTTTTGAAAATGTACCTGATTGATGTATAATGCAATATTTTACTTGTAGGTGGATGACTACGAGATCAAATTGCTCCCACGTTCTGCTGAATGGCATGATACAATTGTTGTGGATAGGCTTCGGAGATCAAAAAGGGACTGCTCTTCGATCATTTGTTCTGAAAATGAGTGTTCCTGTTCAACAACTGAAAGTGGAGCATTATTCGACAGAAGTTGTTCTACTAGTGAGGTACACTCTGGGGAGTGTAGTTCAAGATGTGCTGAAATAGGTCATGTTGGGAAACACTTGTCTGAAAGAAAGGGTTTGGCTCCTGAGCAGTTAGATACTGATTATAGTCCAAACGAACCTTATTTGGAGATAAGGGGTGATATTGGTTGCAGCTCTTCCAAGGGACAATGTGATATAGGTTGCAGCTCCTCCAAAGGACATTGCTCTCTTCATTCAGAGGGTGTGCAAGTAGAATCTAGCGCAGATGTTGTAGTCAGAGTTGGTAATTCTGAAAATGAGGGTGGGTGTGAGGTTTGTCAGGAGAGGCTATGTTCAAGCAATAGGCCTTGTCCTGAACTTGGAGATTTTTGTACTGATGGAGTATTGTCTAGTGAAAATCTCGCAGATAGTACTATGGGGGTCCACAGTGCTTTGTCATCCTCTGTTCCTGTTATTATGGATTCATCAACAACTTCAGTATCAACACAAGGTGAAATCAGTCAAGAAGCTACTCCTTCGCCTCCAGGATATCTCATGCAAGATATGCAACAAGACAGAAGAAATGGAAGTATACTTCATGTTGATGTGTTGAGTATATCTTCAAATGCTTTCTTTAGTAGCACAGAGGAAACAAATAACCGTGATGTGAGAAGGAATAGAAGGCTATTCTGGGATGCTTTTTCAAGGCGTAGTTCTAGGAGGCACAGCGATTTCCAAACAATATTTTTATCAAGTGAGGATACTGACGACCTGAGTTCTCATGACAGATGGTTACTTGATTTCAATGGTGATATTTTTGAGGATATGCGTGGAAGTGATTCTGGATATCTGGGTAGTAGAAGTCATAACATATATCGAGGACGGCGACACTCAAGATCTGAGGTGAACTTTTATATGATAACCACCTTTATTTACAATGCACATGCAATTATGCCTATGATAGTTGTATGTATTTATAAATTATGCCAATTTCACCTTATTCAGCGGGGATATTTATTTGATCATTGAAAATTCAAACATAATTTATGGGTCATTTCTTATTCTTTTCTTGCATCATCAAATCTTAATATCTTCACAATAATCTGCTCTCTCTCTCTCTCTCTCTCTCTCTCTCTATATATATATATATATATATATATATCCTAAGCTTTTATCTTATTTCTTCTTTTGGACTGACCTTGGTTAATGTGGTTCAGTCTTAATTTAGTTTTCCATTTTGAGTCTTACTTACCTTAGTGTTTTCAAGGCGTCGCTTATGTGTTTTAGGGAGAAAACACCTAGGCGCCACTAGGCAGGCTGTGGGGGGTTGTGCAAATATTTAAAAAGTATAGGGGGGCCTCTTTAATTTTAAAAAAAAGAGCTTTAAAATCAGAACCCCCCCCCCCCCCCCCCTCCTCCCCATAATAAACCCTCGAACCTTTCTCTCTCTAAGCCCATCCTTTCCATTTGCTCCAACCAAGAAACTCTGTCGAAATCTCTGGCAACTGTCGGCTACTGTTGGCGACCCTCCAGTGTCCCTTTGTGACCCTCCAATTTCATCAAATCTCTTGGATGTGTCTATTGTGGCATGAATTAATGTTTTGTGGACATGATTAATGTTTTGTGGACATGATTGTAATTATTATGAAGTGTTTTTTATCATTTTATGAAAATTTAACATTTATTATAGAATGCAGTTAGATATATACTGTATATGAATTGTCTAGGGACCTATAAATAAATAATTAATTATCTAGAGACCTATAAATAAATATTTTTTTATCGCCTTAACAGGGCAAATCACCTAGACATCGTCTTGGCGCCTTGAAAACACTGACTTACCTGTGTGACTTCAGAGATGTTATCTCGGTGCATCACTGCCGAGTAGCATTATTTTCCAAAAATTTTGGTTATTCATCAATGCTTAATTTCCAATGCACATGAATCTTTGCAGATCTGGGAAAGGTTACGTGGTGGTGTTGAGGAAAGTAGCCAACAAGCTAGTTTTTGTGCATCTGGGCTTCACCCTTTTGGTACATGCTCATGCGAGTCTTATCTGATGGCGGAAGGTTCAGGAACTCATGGAAGTATTTCACGAATAGTCATGCTAGCAGAGGCCTTATTTGAGGTAGATCCTCTTGGATTGATTTGTATGATTTGATTTGAAAATATTTTTATGAATTGGTGTGTTCTCCCGTTGGGGATTTTCCTCCTCTTAACCTAAAAAAGGGTGTACTTATTGCATGAGGCTCCCGCCATTGGGGGGGTCTAGGGAAAGGGATGATGTATGCGACCTTACCTCCACTTTAGAGAGGCTTTTTCTAGATTCTGGATTTGAACCTATGACCTTAGGTCACACTGAAGCTACCTTAACTGTTAGGCCAAGTCCCGTCCTTCAACTTGCGAACATTAATTTCTTTTTCTCATATCTAAATGCTGTTTGACAAGGCTATCACATATTTTACTGCATGCCGATTTCATGGTCCAGGCGATTAGGCCATTGCTTCACTGCTTAAGGGCTGCATTTTTTTTTTGGAAGTGTATTTAATGGATGGCTATGCAAGTTATGGTGTTGTAAGCCCCCATTGTTGTCTTAAAGGTACTGAGACTATTTAGTCTCAGATCTAGATTTCGTTATTCCCCCTGCCTGGGTTGACTTAATGAGTCTTGTTCCACCATTTTAATCTACCTTATGCATATCTTCATCAAAGCATAAGACCTCGTGTTTTTTATGGCTTTGGCCTAAGTAGAATTTGGTCTTCTTTATTCTCCTTCGACAACTGTCAAGTTTCCATTTGATTGGTGCATCTACTGGTCACCCTTACACATGCATCATCTCAACCAAATTCGCCTTATCACCAGTTAGAGCCTCTCAACAGACAGATTATGAACCTGTTTCCTTTTGATTTACAGTGAACTCTAGGAAGAGGAAATCACTGTAATCTTGATTCGTAGGTTCCTTTTTTATTGTTATTTTTTATTGACAAGGAGAGCTAGTTTTGCTGGATTCTTGTATGGCACTAAGGAACATTTTTAATTATTTATTCTAAAGTTATTGCGTGAAGCATTTTTTTCCCTCTTATTTTCTGCACTGATTCATGTATAGAATAGGTCTGAAATGTTCTTTTTGTATTTGGTTATTTACCTTTTGTGCCACATTTCTCTTATGTGTGATGATTTAAATTTGCTACCAATGTATGATTTGCAGGTCTTGGATGAAATCCATCGGCAACCTTTATCAGTTTCATTATCAATGGTGTCACTTCCGGCTCCAGAATCTGTTGTTGATTCTTTTCCTGTCAAGAATCACAAAAAGCCTAGTGCAGCTGAAAATGGAGATGTGGAACAGTAAGTTTCTTAGGGTATTTCTACTGTGGAAAAGGAGTATGGCTCACTTAAGTTACATGATAATTTGATTTCTTGATTCTAAGATATTATTACCATACAAACTTGAAGCAGATTGAGCCCAATAGAGACGCGAGGTGTTATAGTGTGGGGCTGACCATGACCTACATGAAAATCTGAATCAATAAGGGGATGGGTTAAGTGTCTATTGGGTTCAATACATGTGCTTCAGGCTGATAACTAGATCACCCTATATATTCTTGGCATGTTGATAGAGACTTGTTGCTTACCAATGCTAGTTTGACATAACTGGATTGGTTCTTCCCAGGTTAAGCATGGACCATAGTTCTGTCACCTGTGGAAGATGTAATGACTAGTGATGATCAAGTCGTCTTCCTCCCAAGTTGAGCAAGGATTGTAACTTTTTTTCCACTTGTGGAAGGCGTAACCGCTAGGGGATCCAAAAGCATGTTTCAAGATAATATTTGTGCTCCGAACTTTTTAGAAAAATCATTTTTCGCAGAACACATGTAGAGTAACCTAATTGATGAGGTTCCAAAAATACCATACTGAAAAGGTAAACTAACTTTAAACATGGTTGCTTAATGCATGTTGTGGCACTAAGATGTCATTGCACTGGGAAATATTTGTGGGTCTCACAAATGATATGTTTTGAATGCTCAGACACCAGTTTTGAGCACACATTTATCATCTTCATTTTCTTCATTGTCATTATATCATGGTTCTTTCACCATTTTGAGTGATTGGTAGACACCATTAGACAGTTTGAATTTCATAATTCTCATTGAATTGAACCCGAGTGTCTTTCCAAAAAAAAAAAAAGAACCTGAGTGTCTCATGAGATATCCACTTATTTTTCTTTCTCTTTTCTTTCTTTTCCTTTTATTTATAAAGCTTAATCTAATTTAACAAGTATTAAGGAACAAGGAATATGTACTGCAGGTGTTACATTTGCCTGTCTGAGTATGAGGAAGGGGATAAAATAAGAGTTCTGCCTTGCCACCATGAATACCATATGTTATGCGTCGATAAATGGCTTAAAGAAATACATGGGTATAGCATAATTATCTCTTCATTCCCTTTCATTCTATTGTGTAGAGTAATCTTTATATGGTGCTGTGTCTGATTGTCCTCTGCTGCGTAACAGGGTATGCCCTCTTTGCCGCAGAGATGTTTGTGAGGGTACAGTTGAAGGATCCATTTTGAACTCATGAATACAGTTCTCATCTGATGAAGTGTACATATACAAATATATATATATATTCTATGGCAGCCTTGCTCTTTATATGTTTAATATATTTTTGTTCTACAATTTTTTGCTGGCATGTTGTTTATTTTATCACCACCCGTTGTATCTCTATCTTATTATAAACTTCATCTTCTGTAAAACCATATGGCAGTTCTGTATAATGTATGGTTCTTTCTAGCCCAATCAATACATTTTTGTTACCTCGAATTTCCTATCCACACACACACACACATATTCCCATTGGCACAAACTATAATGGCACATTTCTTGAACTTGACAGATTCAATGAGTTTTTGGACAAAATAAATAAATAAAAATTCTCAATTCAAACCCTGAAAATTACATTTCATGCTCAATGAGCCACATATATACCCATTACAACTATTATAGCTCGAACATACACAATGAATCTCAACACATGGTAATTTTAGTAGTTGATATACTACTTTGGTGATCCATAACTTGGACTCCAGAAAGGATTATGGAAGTAAGATGATTCAGTCAGCTTCTTCTCATCAGGCTCACCACTATAATCATTGAAGAAATGATTTCTAGTAGTAGTCTTAGTATTGCTACTGATATTGAAAGAAGAAGATGACTGCTGAGGATGAAGATAGAGATTTGGATGAGAATTTTCAATATTGTTGTCATCCTCAAATGTCACCCATCTCGCTGAGTTTGCCCGCTGCTTCTCCCTATTTGCATTTCGCATGCTTTCCATTTCGCCAATGTGATCCTTGAACTCTTTCTTCACCACATCCAGTACTACATCTCCATACTTATCACACCATGTCCTATGAGAAATACAAAGAAAATCTTACTCAGATTCAAAATGCTTGCCTATTATAAATATAGTTGTAGCAGTTTCTTACCCAGGAAAGAACTTTTTCAGGTCTGCCTTATCAACCGGAAGTCTAGTTGAAATTGCTTCCATTTCGTCATTCCTGAAAGAGGACAGTGTTATCAAAAACATATTTAGTGAATTTGTTGATTCATGGCAAATGGGCACTAGAATGTTTGTAATTACGAGAAGCGCAGGTTCGGATTTGTGGTGCTTAGTTCTTTCTGGATCCTTGACAGCTCTTTCTTGATGTTGTCCCCCAAAACCTTTCAGAACAGAAGTGTTAGAATCTAAGACATCAGTTTCAAACCTTTGTTCTTGAACTGTGTTCAAGCTTTAGTATCAAATTGCAAGCTCTTAAAAATAAAATTCAGTGATTCCCAACCTTGTCTATGAAGAAATCTGATGCAGACCCATTTGAATGTATTTTCTTCTTAATCAATCTGGTATCAGGGCCTTCTCCAATGGGGCTGTTCACAAGATGGCAAGTGGTAGTGGAGGAAGCTCTTCCATCTGATCTTTCTCCAAGGGCCAGAGGAGCCAGAGGAGTCGCTTCGTCCTCTCGATCTCCTTGCTTCCATTTCGTAAACCCATCAAATCCCCATTGCATCTTAGCTGATTTGTTTGCTCTCTCTTCAGGACCAGGATTAGGATGACCTCCATTTCCCTCTCTCTGATCTCTCTGAAACAAAGCCCGGAACGGTTTTTTCTTCACCTTTTCTGTGCTTCCTCTCTCCTTCTCGACCTTGACAGGCCACGGGGGCGAGCTTTCACACATGAGTATTGATTGTGCCTCACTTTCTTTCTCTTTTGCAGGAACAACCCAGAAAGGGTTTTCTTTAAATGATCCAGATTCATTGACATTGCAGGGAATATTATTAATATCAAGTGGTCTCAAAGGTTCAGCTGTTGGATCACTTGTGTTCTTTTTCCCCTTGTTTGTACCAGTTTTACTAGGCGATATGAACCCAATCACTGAAGCTGCACCCTTAATTCGTTTCATAGGAGACTTGTTCTTCGTCTTGGTATTTGAATTCGAGCTTTCTTTACCTATTAAGCATTCTTCATCCTTGAAATTTATCTCTGACCACTCTTCCTCTTCTTCTTCTGATTTCTCAGTGAGCTGCCCAGCTACAATCACATCTCTAACTTCAATCTCAGCTCCTTGAACAGCAAGCCTCTGCAACAAAGGCCTTTTCGAAGAATGGTACTCCTCGCCCGATATACATTTTGCATAAAAAAGCTCCTAAAACAATAAAAGAAAAACATCAAAATGGGGGATAATTAGTTCTAAAGACCAGATTCAGAAAAAAGAAAAAAAAAGGCTTGTTTTGGTTCTACATCTTCAATGTTAAAAATTTACCTGCAAGAATAGCAACTTGTCTCTGATGATTGTTGGGGCTTCTTGATCAGAAGGAGAAGCTATGAGGGTATCCAGAAGGTGGGAGCGAAACGTGGAGACTTCGTGCTTGGGCAAGATTCCTTCTTTGTGAAGACCCATTAAGTTGAGGATTCTGTGGAAGGATTCTTGCTGCCATTTGAGATTCTCTGATTGCTGCTTGGAGAGCTTCTTCTGATCAGCTGTGAGAGCTGGAAACCGCCGCTTCTTGAAGGAGAAAGGAAGCATTGTTTTGCATAGAGATGTGATTGTGTCATGGAGAGAAGAGTAGTAAGTTGGAGTGTAATTGTACACCATTTTTCTTGCTTTCTTTTATCTGATTTTCAGCAAATTTTGGATCAACAAAGATAAATTGATGAAATAGCAGATGGGTTTTTGTGGATTGGGAAGAAGAAGAAGAAGATCCGTAGAGTTTCAGATATTTTTTGAAAATTTTCTTGTATGAAGGACAGAACCTTTTTGATGAAGGAAAAAAGGAAATATGAGTTTGAATTACTACAACTCTCAACGGTTACTCAAAGTAGCCGTTGCGATCTTTCCCGTTGGATTTTCGGTTCCATGAGTTTATCTGGGAAATAGGCCCTCGAGTTTAAAGAAATTACGGAACAGCCATTACGTGCGCCCTTTAGTTTATGGGGAAACGAGTGTGGGTTTGATTATGTGGTAGAGAGACCACCGGAACATCTCTGTTTCAGCAGCGGAGATCCGGACGCGCGTATCTTTTCTTTTTCTTTGTTTTTCCCTTTCCTTCAGGAAAATGCTAATTTATCTTCAATAGTTACAATTTTTTAAATGTAATTACATATGCATAACTATGAAATGAATAGTATATATACATTTCGAGATATATAATAAATGAGTCAATAATTATCGATGTGTAATTGTACTTAAAAATATAATTACTGAAGTTAGATTAACATTTCTCTTCTTTTAATAACTAAAAAGTCCAAAAAGATTATTGCATTTGACAAGAAAGTGAATTAGTAAATGATATATATATGATTTGTAATAAAAAAAAAAGGGCTGTTAAATAAATTACAAAAAGACTCTCTTTCTATCTCAAAAAATCATAGATTTATAATTCCAATAATATTCTCTTGCTATTGGACCAAAATGCCCCTATCTTTTTTTTAATTTCAACTAAATCGCCTACTAACCCTTCCCCACCGCCACTTCCACCCTCGTCATCTTCCATTCTTCTTTCATTTAAAATCATCTTTGCTCCTTGAAGGTATTTTCATTTCAAATAGCATTTTAAAGGTATAAGATTAATCTTTGAAAGTTTACCATTATTTTTATTGTGTTTACAAACATATTTTTGTATTTTTTTAGTGTGATGTAAGTGAATCCTAAATCACTAAGTCAATCTCTTAGAAAATTAAAAAACTTCATTCGTCTATATACTTTCAAAGCATTATGGAAAGAGATTCAGGTATAAAAGACAAAGTACATCATTCTAAGGTATTTTTTTATGCATTATCAAAGTCTTTTTTTGAAAATTTTCGTTGTATGGTTCGGTACCATGTGACAGAACCATGGCTTAGTTCGATCTCTGTCGACAGAACTGAGAGCCACGATTTTGTCACATGGTACCAAACCACCTATTTTTAGTTGTTTCGTATGTTTTAACTATAATAATCTCTATTTTATGTCTTTGGGGTTGTTTTTATATTGTTTTCAATGTGATTAGGTTATTTATTGTCTAATTATAATTTTTTTGTTAATTTCAGGATGAAGAGCCAAGCGAGACACAAATTATCATAGACTATACATTGGGATAGGAGGAGACGTATATTGGGTATAACTTGGATCATGAAAGAGTTACACAAGTTACAGTAGACCTGGACACTCCTCCGTAATAGTAGACTTGTTAGTTAATTTTTTTGATGATAGAAGGATATAGTTAAATACATTGTCATTACATAGACACATTGATTTTGTTAAAAACATTGTCATTACATAGACAAATTGATTTTTTTTTTTGTAAATATCCTCACTGTTAAATACATTGTCATTTTTGTTGTACATAGTTAAATACATTGTCATTTTTTGCTCTTGTTGACTTTCAAGCTACAATGTTAAGTTGGTGTTCAACACAAAAAGGCCTCAAAATATCCAAAACCAAACAAAATGGTAATCAATCCTAAAAAAACCTCAAAAAAATTTGGTTCAGTCTTGTCCTATCGAATCGAGTGTATCGATTCTGTACGACAGTAACGAACCTATATATTCAGTTCTGTGGGACATGACTGGACTAAAGATCTCAGTTCTGTGGGACAGGACCAAACCATTGATCTTCAGTTCAGTACTGTCTCACCTAACCTTTATTTTCTAGGGTTATTTAATTTCAAGAACCATTTTGTTATTTTTTTTTTGGGTTTTTTTAAAGTTGTTGTGCCATTCTATGCACTTCAACAACGAAAATAACAAAATGATAAAGCATGCATTGACAATTAAACTTTTTCAAAATATTGTCATTGCATTACCGTCCATCAAAAGACATACATAGTCAAGACAAAACAACTTAATTTCAGTGCAATCTTAAACACAATAAACAAGAAATAACAAGAGGAAGTACAACAGAACATAACACATTCGGTTCGCATCCTCTTGCTTCGCATCCTCTCGAGTGCTAGATAAATTAAATTGAAGTAAGCTTCATCTCTTAGCTGATGTCATAGGTCGAGTCCTAGGGATACTTAACTCACTTGATGACGCGTTCTCACCTCTTCTTTTTATCATTTCTACATGTAAAACATGATAAATAGTTAATTAAATAAATTATACTGAAAATAAAGATTAAAAACCAATTTTTTGCTCTATTTTGCCAGAGGGGACAAAATAATACGTATCGGTTCTATCTTGTCTAACAGAACATAACACATTCGGTTCTATTGAACACAACATAACTACAACACTCAGTTCTGTCTTGTCCAACAGAACTGAGAGGTTCGATTTTGTCGTATCCGATAGAACTGGCCGGTCGTGATCGGTTTGGTCACGCGGGGCCGAACCGTTCACGATTCCTCCGTTCTCATGTTGATTTCCTCCCACTTCCGGCGACGTTTTCCTCGAACAACACCAAAACGTTCGATCTTATGTCATCTAAATACTAAACATGATAAAAAAATTTAACAAATCTCTTACCGATTTAGTGATTTTCATCCTCGAAACTTCGAATCTCAAACGATGAATCTCGCCGCACACGAAGCAAAACCACCTTTTTTTTCGCTAAAGAGGAGATTATAGCAATAAAAGAAATGATTTTTGTTGTGATTTACGGTTTTGAGTGTTGAAAATGTGCAAAAAATGGAGAAGGAGTTGAAAAGGGCGTTAGGATTGGGTTGGAAAGGGTTGAAATGTGAGAAAAAAATGAAAAGAGTGTTTTGAGAAATTCAATGAGGTAAAAATAGCAGTCCTTTAAATTTTGTGGTAGAAATAGAACGTGGTAGAAAGATAGCTTTTTTGGTGATTTATTTAGCAACCTTAAAAAAGAAAAAGAAAAATTATGATGAATTAATAAATTATTAAATAATAAACATATAATAAAGTTGATGGATTCAAATTCATAAAGACCTCCCAATGATGTAGTTGCATATTTTCAATATGACTAGAGTAACATTTTTGGATAGAAAAACCACTTCTAAGCTGCATTCAAATTAAAGATGTGAGTTCATTAATCCTGTCATTCAAATTAAAGACATATAATATTTTCATTTTACATTTTTCTCTTCTTCTTTTTTTTTTTTGGACCCAAAGTATATAAGAAATTTCAAAATATTTTTGTACCTAGAAGTTGAAAAGGTTCATGCATGCATATATGACACCTATTCAGACTATTCTTTCTTGTACCACTACAAACGTATATATGTAGTGGTATATATGGTAACCTATCCTTCCTGTGCATTATATATACCAAATTTATAATAGAGATGATGAAACATACTATTGCATATGGAAAAAATAATAAAATGAATTAATGTTTTGCAAGCAGGCCTAGATCTCCAAAAACACAATTTTGAGACCATGTTAATTATAAATCACATAAGATATTTTAGATTTAGAAACCCAACTAGCTTACAAATCCGTGCCATCCATGCACGGGCTCATATAAATAAATTATTAAATAATAAATATATACTAAATTAAGAAATAACTTTACAAATGTATTATAAGATACTGTAGTCAATAATAAATTTTAAAACCTAAAATAATAATAACTTTGAAAATTTTTAAAATTTTAATATTTGGTATTAAAATAACATATACAACTCAAAAAGTGAAAAAAAAAAACTAAGATGATCTTATTAAAAAATAGATGTTAATATTAATTATATGGTAAGACATATTTTGGTTAAAAATATAAAATGAACTATTAGCTAAGACATTTTTTGATTAAAAAGAAAAAATTTCAATCGCACCTAATGGATTATTAGATGAACCGTTATCCAATTTTATAATTACACCCAATGGACCATTAGACGAACCCATTAACTAATTTTACAATTAGATGAACCTGTTCTAAAACATTGTACAATATCATCACCATGTAACCCCTTACCAGCTCAAGACCAAATAGAATGAAAGACCATATGTTTTTACAATAAAAATATAAATTATGTTGTATCCAAAGTAAATTGATAAAACAAACAAAAAGGAAAAAAAAACTAATATTAATGTTGAGCTTGAAACATAAAGCGATCATAAATATATGCATCATTATTATCATGTAACTTCTTGGACGTAATGACATTGATAACAACCTTCGTGGTAGAGAACTTGCATATACCTAAAAATTGAAATAATATACCTCAAGAATATAAAAGTTTGCAAGAATTTTGCTGAGAACAAACCCAATAATTTTCAGAAATGGCAATTAAAAACCCAGATTTTTAAAATTTAAAATATTGAACATTTAATAGATAATTTATTTTCTTGTAGATTGAACGAATTAAAAAATAATAATAAATAAATTCAATCAAAAATTAAAAAAAAAAAAGGAATTGTGAGTGTTATGCAAACAGTAGATTGAATGAATATTTTTGGAAAATTGTTATTAATTTTTTTGCAGCATTCATATATAATTATGAATTATAACCTTGAAAAACCAAATTCAGAAAATCTCATAACAAAAACCCTAAAAGCTGAACATTTAGATGTTGCGGGTTTGATGAATAATAAGTTAACTATATTTTTAAAAAAATAAAAAAGTGTCATAACAATAACAATAACAATTACAAAACCTAATTTAAAAAAAAATTGAAACAGTTAACAAATAAAGCGTGAAGAACAAATAAAATGAAAATCTAAAAATTAAAATAACATACTTAAGGAGTACAAAGGTTTGCAGGAATTTTTTAAAGACTAAACTCATTAATTTTCAGAAATGACAATTAAAAACCTAAATTATCTATTATTAAATGTTTAATATTTTAAATTTTAAGAATTTAAGTTTTTAATTCTTAAAATTTAAAATATCGAACATTTAATCAAGAAGATTATTTCATAAACCGATGAACCAACGAAGATTATATGCCAAACTCCAAAAAGGATATTATTATGCTTTGAAACCTTGACCGAATCAATCAAGTTGGTAATTTCAGTAGTTGATATACTACTTTGGTGATCCATAACTTGGGACTCCAGAAAGGATTATGGAAGTAAGATGATTCAGTCAGCTTCTTCTCATCAGTCTCACCACTATAATCATTGAAGAAATGATTCCTAGTAGTAGTCTTAGTAATGCTACTGATATTGAAAGAAGAAGATGACTGCTGAGGATGAAGATAGAGATTTGGACGAAAATTTTCAATATTGTTGTCATCCTCAAATGTCACCCATCTCGCTGAGTTTGCCCGCTGCTTCTCCCTATTTGCATTTCGCATGCTTTCCATTTCGCCAATGTGATCCTTGAACTCTTTCTTCACCACATCCACTACTACATCTCCATACTTATTACACCATGTCCAATGAGAAATAAAAAGAAAATCTTACTCAGATTCAACGTGCTTGCCCGATATATTTGTAACAGTTTCTTACCCAGGAAAGAACTTTTTCAGGTCCGCCTTATCGACCAGAAGCCTAGTTGAAATTGCCTCCATTTCGTCGTTCCTGAAGGACACCATTATCAGAAACATATTTAGTGACTTTGATTCATGGCAAAAGGGCACTAGAATGTTAGTAATTACGAGAAGCGCAGGTTCGGATTTGTGGTGCTTAGTTCTTTCTGGATCCTTGACAGATCTTTCTTGATGTTGTCCCCCAAAACCTTTCAGAACAGAACAGAAGTGTTAGAATCTAAAACATCAGTTTCAAACCATTGTTCTTGAATTGTGTTCAAGCTTTAGCATCAAATTGCAAGCTCTTAAAAATAAAATTCAGTGATTCCCAACCTTGCCTATGAACAAATCTGATGCAGACCCATTTGAATGTATTTTCTTCTTAATCAATCTGGTTTCAAGGCCTTCTCCAATGGGGCTGTTCACAAGACGGCAAGCGGTAGTGGAGGAAGCTCTTCCATCTGATCTTTCTCCAAGGGCCAGAGGAACCAGAGGAGCCGCTTCATCCTCCCGATCACTTCCATTTCTTAAACCCATCAAATCCCCATTGCATCTTAGCTGATTTGTTTGCTCTCTCTTCAGGATCAGGATTAGGATGACCACCATTTCCCTCTCTCTGACTCTCTGAAACAAAGCCCGGAACGGTTTTTTCTTCACCTTTTCAGTGCTTCGTCTCTCCTTCTCGGCCATGACAGGCCTCGGGGGCGAGCTTCCACACGAGTATCGATTGTGCCTCACTTTCTATCTCTTTTGCAGGAACAACCCAGAAAGGATTTTCTTTAAATGATCCAGATTCATTGACATTGCAGGGAATATTAGTAATATCAAGTGGTCTCAAAGGTTCAGCTGTTGGATCACTTGTGCTCTTTTTCCCCTTGTTTGTACCAGTTTTACTATGCGATATGAACCCGATCACCGAAGCTGCACCCTTAATTCGTTTCATAGGAGACCTGTTCTTCGTCTTGGTATTTGAATTCGAGCTTTCATTCCCTATTAAGCATTCTTCATCCTTAAAATCTCTCTCTGGCCACTCTTCCTCTTCTTCTTCTAATTTCTCAATGAGCTGCCCAGCTACAACCACATCTTTTGACTTCAATCTCAGCTCCTTGAACAGCAAGCCTCTGCAACAAAGGCCTTTTCGAAGAATGGTACTCCTCGCCCGATATACATTTTGCATAAAAAAGCTCCTAAAACAATAAAAGAAAAACATCAAAATGGGGCATAATAAGCTCTTAAGATCAAGATTCAGAAAAAGGAAAAAAAGGCTTGTTTTTTTTTTTTTTTTTTTCTGTGAAGAGAGAAAAAATTGTATATTAATATGAAAGATGTACATAAGACGTGAGCATAAGGAATGCTCAACAACAACCACCAACAAGAAGAAAGCCCAAACTAGGATACAGCCTAAACAGTGAAACCTCAAAACAAAGAGCTACAATAAAGCATTCCAATTCCTGCACCAATCCGAGAACGAGTATCCTGCACCTAACTTCAACAAGCTAATCCATGAAGCAGCAGCTGTTTTAGAGCACTCTCCTACCTGATTGGAATCATGAGCAACGTTGCTGAAGATCCTACCATTACGTTCAATCCAAATAGACCACAAGACACCATGGATGTTGATTATTTGGCTCGTCCTATTCGTGGGCGTTTATGTCATTTTATTATGAAGTTAGTATTTGAAGCAAACCCTAATTTCTATTAGTGTTTGTGTTGAACGAAACCTCTCATTATTATAAATACCCTATTACTGTATTTTGAGGGTATGAGAGTTTTGAAGCATATTTTGTACTCTCCTTTTGGAATTCCCCAATTAGTGATTCTCATCTCCCGTGAAGTAGGTGGAGTTTCGTCGAACCACGCAAATCTTTGTGTTCTTGTTTCCATTATTTACTTTTGCATTCGATTGGTTTGATATTCGATTCCGCTGCGCACAACAAATTGGTATCAGAGCGTTGGGTTCTGAAATTAGATTTGAAGAACGATTTGAAGAAGAAGAACGTTCTTGACGACGGGTTGTATCGCCGTGACAAATTTTTGTGGCTGAACGTAGAGTTTTGAAACAAAAATTTTCACTTTAGTTGTGATTATTTTATCACAAAATCGATTGGTTTCTTGATTTTCAAATTGGACCGTGAGCAATTTTGGCGTGTTTGTTTTTGCTCAACGTGAATCTGGTTCTTTGAAAAATTGAAGATGGAAAGTTCTTCGAAAGTCTCGCATGCGAAATTTGAAGTTGAGAAATTTAATGGCAAGAACAATTTTGGAATGTGGCAATGTAAAGTTCTTGATGTCTTAGCCCAACAAGATTTAGACTTTGCTTTGGAAGAAAAACCTGTTGATATGGATGAGAAGACTTGGAAGAAAATTAATCGTCAAGCTTGTGGTACCATAAGATTATGTTTGGCGAAGGAACAGAAGTATTCTGTTATGAAAGTAACTGAGGCTAAGGAACTTTGGCAGAAATTGGAAGATAAGTACATGACCAAGTGCATTGAAAATCGAATTTATTTGAAGAAAAAGCTCTACAGGTTTGACTACAAACCAGGTAATTCCATGACTGAACATTTGGAAGAATTTAATCAATTACTTGCTGATTTATTAAATTTGGATGTTACTATTTCTGATGAGAATAAGGGTGTTCTTTTACTAAATTCATTACCCGATGAATATGAACATTTTTCTACTACTTTATTGCATGGAAAGAACGCAATTAATTATGATGAGGTATATTTTGCTTTGATTAACCACATGTATCGTAAAAAAGATAAACATGACAGCAAGGAGACTTCGTCAGCTTTGGTAATAAGGGGTAGATCTGAACAGAAGCAAGGAAAGAAAGATAGAAAATCTCGATTTAAGTTGAAAGGGAAATCATCAGAAAGAAGAATTCCTGCAAAGAATGAATGTGGATATTGCTACGAGACGGGGCATTGGAAGAAAGACTGTCCGAAATTGCAGAATAAAAATCAGAACAGAGTTACTTCAAATATTGCACAAGTGAAGGATTCAGATTCAGATATTTCACTGGTTTGTTCATCTTTGGTATGTCAATCTGAGGATTGGATTTTGGATTCAGGCTGCACCTATCATATGTGTCCAAATAGAGAATATTTTTCTACTCTCGATGAATTCGTCGGTGGATCTGTTTTTATGGGTAATAATGATATATGTGAGACAAAAGGGATAGCTACAGTACAATTGAAATTACATGATGGAACAATCAGGGATTTGAAGGAAGTTCGGTATGTACCAGACTTGAAGAAGAATCTAATTTCTTTGGGTGCATTAGAATCAAAAGGCTTCAAGATCACAATTGAAGACGGTATTTTGAAGATTGTTTTGGGAGCATTGATAGTGATGAAAGGTACAAGAAGAAATAACTTGTATTTTTTGCAGGGTAGTACAGTTATGGGTAGAGCGAGCACAGTTGCATATGTATCTACAGATGATACTACTGAGTTATGGCACAGGCGACTTGTACATGCTGGTGAGAAATCTTTGCACGCACTGGTTAAACAGGATTTGTTGAAAGGTGCTAAAATTTGCAAATTGGAATTTTGTGAACATTGTGTTTTGGGGAAACAGACTCGAGTCAAGTTTGGTACAGCTATTCACTGTACTCCTCAAGGTTTACTTGATTATGTTCACACAGATGTTTGGGGACCTACCAAAGTGGCATCTTTGGTAGGTAAGCATTATTTTGTTTCATTTGTTGATGACTACTCTCGGAGAGTTTGGGTGTATACAATGCGTCAGAAAAGTGAAGTTTTGGAACACTTCTTATCATGGAAGAAAATGATTGAGAATCAGACTGGCAGAAAAATTAAAATGCTTAGATCAGATAATGGTGGAGAATATACTTCAGATCCATTTATGAAGGTATGCTAGGATGAAGGAATTGTCAGACACTTCACAGTTCGAAATACACCACAACAGAATGGAGTTGCTGAGCGTATGAATCGTACTTTACTAGAGAAAGTTCGATGTATGTTGTCTAATGCTGGGTTAGGCAAACAGTTTTGGGCAGAAGCACTTCGCTATGCATGTCATCTGGTCAACAGACTACCATCAGCTGCACTTGACAAGAAAACACCTATTGAGGTTTGGTCAGGTAAACCTGCACATGATTATGATTCATTACATGTATTTGGTTGTTCTGCTTTCTTTCATGTCAGGGAAGACAAGTTGGATCCTAGAGCCAAGAAAGGTATTTTCTTTGGTTTTGATAAAGGTGTGAAGGGGTTCAAGATCTGGTGTCCTGAATCAAAGAAGTCTATCATCAGCAGAGATGTTACTTTTGATGAATCAGGAGTTCTAAATAAATCTCCCTAACAAGGTTTTCAGTCGAAACAGAACAATCAAGATGCTCCTAAGCAGGTGGAGTTTGATGTTGCTATGAAGACAAGTCCCAACCGCACAAGTGTTACAGATGGTGAAAGATCAGATTTTGAGAATTCAACCCCAGCAATCCTACGACAGTCAGATTCTATTGCCTCCCTTAGACAGCGAAGAGATATTCGCAAACCTGCTCGTTTTGAAGATATGGTGGCATATGCACTCCCAGTTATTGAAGATGGTATTCCTACCAGTTATAAAGAAGCTATGCAGTATTCTGACAGTGCAGACTGGACAAAGGCTATGGATGAGGAGATGCAATCTCTTCATAAGAATCAGACTTGGGAATAAGTTCGACCTCCAGAGGGTAAGAAAGCTATTGGATGCAAATGGGTTTTCACCAAAAAGGAAGGTTCTGCAGAGATGAATAATGTGAGATACAAAGCCAGATTAGTTGCAAAGGGGTATGCTCAGACTGAGGGTGTAGACTACAATGAAATATTTTCACCTGTTGTCAAGCACTCGTCTATTCGTATTTTGCTTGCTTTGGTTGCACATTTTGATTTGGAATTAGCACAGTTGGATGTGAAGACCGCTTTCCTCCATGGTGATTTGGAAGAAGAGATTTATATGTCTCAACCTAAAGGTTTTAAGGTACCTGGTAAAGAAAATCTCGTTTGCAAATTGAACAAGTCTCTTTATGGTTTGAAACAGTCTCCCAGACAATGATACAAGAGATTTGACAGATTTATGATTGGTCAGCAGTACACTCGGAGCAGTTATGATCATTGTGTGTATTTTCGTAAGCTTCCCGATTCATCGTTTATTTATTTGCTCTTATATGTGGATGATATGCTTATTGCATCTAAGAGCAAGGTGGAGATAAAATATTTGAAGACTCAGTTAAACACTGAATTTGAAATGAAAGATCTTGGAAAAGCTAAGAAAATACTTGGTATGGAAATTAGAAGAGACAGAGTGAAGAGTACAATGTGTTTGAATCAGACACAATATTTGAAAAAGGTTTTGCATCGGTTTGGAATTGAAAAGGCCAAACCTGTTAGTACACCGTTGGCTCCTCACTTTAAGCTCAGTGCTTTGATGGCTCCACGTACATATTAGGAACGTAGTTTTATGGCTAAGGTTCCATATGCAAGTGCAGTTGGCAGTTTGATGTATGCAATGGTGTGTACGAGACCAAACATTTCACAAGCAGTTAGTATGGTTAGCAGGTATATGCATGACCCAGGAAAAGAACATTGGCAAGCAGTGAAATGGATTTTGCGGTACATTTCATGTACTTTGGATGTTGGATTGGTATTTGAAAAGGATGACAAACTTGGTTTACATTTGGATGGATATGTGGATTCGGACTTTGCAGGTGATTTGGATAAGCGCCGTTCTACTAGTGGGTATGTGTTTACACTTTCTAGAGGACCGGTGAGTTGGAGGTCTACGTTGCAGTCTACAGTTGCTTTGTCTACTACAGAGACAGAGTATATGGCTATGACAGAGGCTATTAAGGAGGCCATTTGGCTATTTGGTTTGCTTGGTGACGTGGGGGTTACTATGGATAGTGTCTCAGTTCATTGTGATAGTCAGAGTGCTATTCATTTGGCAAAGAACCAGGTGCATCATGCAAGAACAAAACACATTGATGTCTGTTTTCATTTTGTTCGAGAGGTTATCGAGGATGGTGAGATTTCATTGATGAAGATCCATACAAAAGATAATCCTGCAGACATGTTGACCAAGATTGTACCAGCGATCAAGTTTGAGCATTGTTTGAACTTGATCAATGTCATTAGAACCTGAGCGCTTTCGGGCGCATTTGGAGATGAGATTGGTGATTGGTTTGTTTAGGCGATCTCGCCAAGGTGGAGATTTGTTGATTATTTGGCTCGTCCTATTCGTGAGCGTTTATGTCATTTTATTATGAAGTTAGTATTTGAAGCAAACCTTAATTTCTATTAGTGTTTGTGTTGAACGAAACCTCTCATTATTATAAATACCCTATTACTGTATTTTGAGGGTATGAGAGTTTTGAAGCATATTTTGTACTCTCCTTTTGGAATTCCCCAATTAGTGATTCTCATCTCCCGTGGAGTAGGCGGAGTTTCGCCGAACCACGTAAATCTTTGTGTTCTTGTTTCCATTATTTACTTTTGCATTCGATTGGTTTGATATTCAATTCCGCTGCGCACAACAATGGAAACAACACAGCTGCCAATATCCCTACATCTTCTACTGACATTATTAACAAGATTAAAGATAACAATTTTCACATGAAAGAGGGGTTGAGAATTTTGTTGGCAGCAATCTTTCCCAGACCTGCCAAATCTGCAATGAAAATGTGCAGCTGAAAAACAAATGATTAACTGTCTCCGGACCCTGATAACAGAGCACACAGCAGTGAGGGGAAAAGCAAAAATGAGGCACCCGTTTTTGCAGCAAGTCTTGAGTGCATAATCTGTCGAGAGCCACAAGCCTACCAAACACTCTAATTTTATTTGGAATTGGAGCTTTCCAAATGTGAGGAGAAAAAGAAGGGTTTGGGTTAGAGGTAGATGCTGTGAGATAATATAAAAAAGATTGGCATGAGTAAGAACCTGATGTTTTGACATAAAAGAGATTGGCATAAAAGGCTTGTTTTTGTTCTACATCTTCAGTGTTTATGTCAAATTCACTACTAATCTTCTTCCTTTCTAATTCACAACCCAAGTCTATATATTACAAAATACAAAGACTAAAATAATGAAAAGTATTCCTCAAAAGATACAATCATATCGTAATACCCCCCCTCAAGTTGGAGCGTGAAGATCACGAACGCCCAACTTGGAGAGTAGAAACTCAAAGTTCGCTTTTCCCAACGCTTTTGTAAATATGTCTGCCAATTGAACACTAGTAGAAACATATGACGGACAAATCAGCCCTTCAGTCACCGCATCTCGAACAAAATGGCAGTCAGCCTCTATATGCTTTGTTCTTTCGTGAAAAATCGGATTTTGAGCAATGTACAACACCGACTGACTATCACAAAACAACTTCATACCCTTCGGATGTCGCACACCCAAGTCGCTTAAAAGTTGGTTAAGCCACTTTAACTCACACACTGTTGCCGCCATTGATCTATACTCAGCCTCCGCAGACGATCTAGACACTGTTTGTTGCTTCTTGGTCTTCCACGACACAGGAGAACAACCAAGAAACACGAACCATCCTGTCAAGGAACGCCGCGTAAGTGGACAATCCGAATCACACCACCCTTCTAGACGTAGATCACTATCAGCATGAAGCAAAATCCCTTGCCCCGGACTCTTCTTCAAATATCTCACGACCCTGAGAGCTGCCTCCCAATGATCATCACGAGGTTGTTGCATAAATTAGGACAAGATATGAACCTAATATGCAAGATTAGGTCTCGTCACAGACAAGTAAATCAATCGCCCTACAAGTCGCCTATAAGGCGCCGGATCCGCAAGGAATTCTCCCTTAGCAAGGGCCAAATTGTGATTTTGTTCCATAGGAAATGTCGCAGGCTTGGCTCCCAATAAACCCGTTTCAGAAATTATCTCGAGTGTGTATTTTCTTTGGCAAATAAAAATTCCTTCTGGATTACGGGCTACCTCTAGCCTTAAGAAATACTTCAAAACTCCCAAATCCTTCATATGAAAGCACCTGCCAAGGTAATCTTTAAAAGTTGTTAATGCAACCTTATCATTCCCTGCAATAATCAAGTTATCAACATAAACTAACACGTTGATCTGAGTTCTTCCCCTGCACAACCCAAATAAGGAATAATCTGAATAGGATTGCACAAAACTATAATTCTTCAACGCTGTTGACAGTTTTGCAAACCAACATCGGAGAGCTTGTTTCAGACCATACAATGACTTTTTTAACTTGCAAACCATGTTAGGATTTGTATTTTTGAAACCTGGAGGAACCTTCATATGAACCTCATCACTTAAGTCACCGTGAAGGAAAGCATTATGCACAACCATTTGATGTACCTCCCAATTTTTAACAGCAGCAATTGCAAGAAAAATATGAACCGTCACCATTTTTGTCACAGGAGCAAATGTCTCGTTATAGTCAATTCCTGTTCACTTGGACGAAAACACTGTTCACAAAACACTGTTCACCGTACTGTGCACGCCGTACTGTGCACAAAACACTATGCACGCTGCACTGTGCACTGTTCACTGCCGGTCTCACTGTTCACTGCATGTCGCACTGTTTACCATTACTGTTCACTGATCTAAAAATCAATGTTCACAGATCTGAAAATCACTGTTCACTGTCCCTGTTACTGATCAACCTCTCGGATCTGAAAAACCCTGGTTCGATGCTCAGATTCGTCGAATCAGCCCTAAGAAGTTCCTCTTCTTCTTCGTCTGGATCTTTATCATCGTCTCATCTGCTCCGTCGATCCTTCTCTTGTAAGTCCGCCTCTGGCTCTTGTAAGTCCCCTTCGCATCTTCTCACTCTCTTCCGCTCCAACCAGCAAGAAGAAGAAGGAGAAAAAGAAGAGATCTCAACGACAATGGCGGAAAGAGGGGGCGACCGTGGTAGAAGCTTCGGCCGTGGAGGCCGAGGTGACCGTGGTCGCGGTGGTCGTGGCGGCAGTCGGGGCGGCCGGCGAGAAGAAGAAGAAGAGGAGCGATGGGTTCCGGTGCCATAGCTTTGATACCATGTCAAAAGATACAATCATATCGTAATAGTTAAAATTTACCTGCAAGAATAGCAACTTGTCTCTGATATTGTTGGGGCTTATTGATCAGAAGGAGAAGCTATGAGGGTGTCCAGAAGGTGGGAGCGAAACGTGGAGACTTCGTGCTCCGCCAAGATTCCTTCTTTGTGAATACCCATTAAGTTGATACTGTGGAAAGATTCTTGCTGCCATTTGAGGTTCTCTGATTGCTACTTGGAGAGCTTCTTCTGATCAGCTGTGAGAGCCACCGCTTCTTGAAGGAGAATGAAGCATTGTTTTGCATAGAGAAGTGATTGTGTCTTGGAGAGAAGAGTAGTAAGTTGGAGTGTAATTGTACACCATTTTTCTTTTTTTTCCTTTTCTGTTTTTTGAGAAGAAACAAGTGTATATATTAAGTATAAAAATTTGAAAAACTGTACAACAGGAACACATAAATGCAAATTTCAATGAACCAGAAACAACCAATACAAGCCACACCACCCTAATACGACCTACACCCTAGGATTCCAAACAAGAAAACCAACTTCAGAACCAATCCAGCACTGCTAACCCTCCTGAGAACTTTGAGGAAGCCACCCACCCAGCTGCCAATAGAAGGACCTCTTCCAAAGGCTCCAACAATCTTTCATAAGATTTTGAAATACCCTCATATTTTTCTCAAGCCAGATTGTAACACCCCGATTTTCAAAACTATTTTTTTTTTTGTAAGATAATGAATACTTTACTTTTATATAAAATATCGCTGAAAATCGAGACGTTATTCGTATTCGTTTATCTTAACCCATAACTATTTTGTAAATAATAAGATTTGCAAAACTATGAATTTATATTCTTCCATCCAACTTACTGGTTAAGATAAACGAATACCTTTAATTCTTCATACAATTGTTATCTTCATACGATGATACTTGCCCTTGTCCATTCATTATGGACACAACATTAAAATACAATCATCAAATAGAATTAATGAATTCTATTCCAAGGCATTCACACGTGAAATAAATCATAGGGTCTTTACTGACCGTAATAATATTCATTGAATTTCAATTATCAATATAATTCGTTTGAATAATAAACCTTTAAAATTTTAATAAAAATATTCAGTCCCATAATACTAATTAATTAACCCACCCCTACTACTCTGCACTATGTCACGAACTCGCAATTTTATTCTCCTAAGCACCTGCATATAAAAATAGGGGTGAACTTGAAAGCCCAGTGGGTCATCTAAACAATTCACAATATTTTATTGTGATACATACACAAGAACATTACAAACAAGTTTCACACATTAATCGTTGCAACATTAGATTGTTTGAGTCGATAATTTCATCACGTTCCAAAGCACGTACCGTTAGAAAATCAAACTCAGAGTGGCACAGCCCAAAAATTAGAACATTGGCGATATTCCTTAGAATAACTGCCCATTGTGTGATTCTTATCTTAATCGTGTTCTTTAGTGATGTCACGTCATGCGTACGGTATAAGCACGATATTAAGCACATTCATAAAATATATTCAACTCCACTACACATGGTATCATGTCACAAAATCAATTATAATAGTGTTCACGCATTCACTATGCCAATATTTCAAATCATACATTTCATTATCAGGCATTATAATTTATAAATGAATTCAACTACCACATGAATTTCATGTATCCAATTATCATTTGATCAGAATAAAAATCATGTTAACACACATATCATCATAGCTAAACAATCACAACATTGTATATATATATAATCATGTACAATAGGCATGCATAAGAAATCTAATAATACTATAGACCTAATTAATTTAACATTCCTATCTATATATCAAATAAAATATTATGAAGGTCTAGAATCATTCCCACCTGAATCGCTAAATTCCAATTCACTTAGATTCCTCGTCACGCGTAGTACTCAACCTGTACACGTATATTAAGTTTGTTAATATGATTACTCGATTATGAGTGTAGAAATATATACATATACATATATATATATATATATATATATATATATATATATATATATATATATATATATATATATAATAACATATTATAGTGCCTTGTGATATGATATAATAATGTGTATGGTATAACATGATATAATACAATATGTGATATATATATATAAATATATTATATAACATTTTGGTTGCTAAAAAAAATAAAAATAATAAAATGCATTTGTATGTGTGATATTGTATATATATATTATATAGCATGTTAGTTGTTTAAAAGAAAAGAAAAGAAAAAAAAAATCAAAATCAAAATCAAAATCAAAGGAGTTGCAGGGCGGAAGGAAGAAAAAAACAGGGAAGAGAGAGAAAAAGGAAAGAAAAGAGAATGGGGAAAAGGAGAAGAGAAGAAGAAGAAGAAGAGAGTGAGGGCGAGATGCAGAGGGCAGAGACCGAGAGATCGAGAGAACGGAGACACGGCGAGGCGAGAGATCGGAAGTGAGAGCGAGAGATCGAGAGTGGCGATGCAGAGAAGAGAAGAAAGAGAGAGCGGCGACGAGTGCAGTAGCGGAGAAGAGAAGAGGAAGGGCGGCGACGGCGAGATCCGTGGCGGATAGAGCGGCGGTGGCGGTGTGCGCTGGAAGAAAGGAAGAGAGAAGAGAAGAGAGTTTCGAGGGGCTTGTGCGTTGTTTTCGGAGATTGGGTTTAAAGAGCGAGAGCGAAAGATTTTCGGCGAGATCTCGGCGAGGTTCCAGGCGACATGCCGGCGAGGTTCTAGGCGACATGTCGGCGAGATCTCGGCGAGATTTCCGAATCATGTTTTATGAATGGTGTAATGTCTATTATTGAATAGTTACGCATTAGATTATTTCATTTGGAATTGTGAATAACCTGTGTCATTCTTCATCCACGGGTTGTCCTGTGAATTTTGAGTTTCTAAACTACACTATCATCACAAGTAGGTGCAAAGGACCTCAGTACCCTCCTAAGCTTTGTTGTGGTGCCCTCAAGGAATTTGCGTGCCCCTATGTCAAAGAGATAAATGATCTTACAAATGATTGTGCCTCAACCATGTTCAGCTACATAAATTTGTATGAAAAATATTCACCTGGTTTGTTTGCAAGTGAATGCCATGAAGGTAAGCAAGGACTTGAATGCTCTGCTCCGACACCAGGTCAAGTTGCACGAGATATGTTTGATAAAATGTCTCAAAGGCATTTATTTGAATTAATGCCTCTTTTCTTTGTCATTAATGTTAGCTTGGCTTTGTTGCTAGATGATAATTTGTATTAATGGAACTGAGTTGATGTCATGACTCTTAGAACGTAGATATTTACAAAAGGCTTGAATGAGAATGTTAGCTTGGCTTTTTATTTTTTTCAGGTGGTTACACAGATTGTCCAAAATGTTGCCAACGACATTATTCTGCCAATCTCCAAATGCTTCCTTGATTGATGAGAAAATCTTGAACCTGCAATACACTCCTCAATTGTACGAGTAAGAATGAAATGACCCTCACACACCTGCAACCACCTTTGCCATGAAAAATTACTCCATTCACATTGAGCAAACAGGTGATCAGTAGTACTTTTTCCTTCTTACACATCAAACAACAGTAAGGAGATAGTGCATGATTTTTTTTTTAGGAGAAACAAACAAAGCATAATTGTATTAATAGCCTAAAAGGTTCACCGGACAACAAAGGAGTACCAGCGGTACTCAATCTGCACACAGCAAAAACAAGAGGAAAAGAAAGAGATTAACAAAAACTGCAAAAGTAGACAGTCTACAGATAAGGAAGACGTTTTTGTAAAACATCAAATTACTCCATTGTACACCATTTTTCTTGCTTTCTTTTATCTGATTTTCAGCAAATTTTGGATCAACAAGGATAGATTGATGAAATAGCAGATTGGGATTTGTGGATTGGGAAGAAGAAGAAGAAGATTTGTAGAGTTTCCGATTTTTTTTGAAAATTTTCTAGTATGAGGGACACAACCTTTTTGATGAAGAAAAAAAGGAAATATGAATCAATAAAGAAACATAGCTAAATACGATATTCATTAGGAAAATACTGGTAGCTGACAAAACCAAAATACATCAACACTACTGGACTTAAATTCACCCTAAGTTGATTGAACGAAGAAAAACATCAACAGCTACACACAACAACATTACTACCACTGGAGTTGCAACACACATGCAAACACGCTAATATCAATACGTCAAACACAGAGAAACTACCAGTACGACTAAGAGCAATAGTGATGGAGGAGGAATAACGACAGCGATGAAGGCTCACTTCACTTGCCGCCGCATCGGTGCAAGTCGTACTCGGTCATATTTGGGAAAGTCATTCCGCAATCAAGACAATAGTTCTCTACAGTTTCATTATCATCTCGCTTCCCTCCTCTTGGGTTGGACGGCTCTCCTTTTTCTTTCTTCCCTCGTACATGGTTGTCCGCCTCTTGATCACCTGCTCTATTGGCCTCCTTGTGCTTGCGACCGCCACAGTCTTCTCTACTTTCCTCATGGCTGATTGCCGTGACGAACTCACTACTCTCTTGTTCAATGCCCTCCAATGCAGACACAAACTCTTCACTACTCGCTTGTTCAACAATCTCACACGTTCTCAGCCTCTTCACTGATGCGAGGTGAAGGAGGAGGTTGAGGTTGGTTACTTCCGGCGGACGAAGGAGGTGGAGAAGTTTGATTACTTCCGGTGGACGATGGAGGAGGAGAAGGAGTTTGGTTGCTTCCGACGGAAGAATGAGGTGTTTGGTTGTTGCCTGTGGAAGATGATGAAGACGACGACATAGTTCAACACACAGCAAGGGAAATCAATATGTACGTGGCCATGGTATTGTTTTATAGTCGTGGTCGCTTAATATCGGAGAATCAAATGAAAAGATCAGTACATAATTTTATTAAAATAATAAACTTAATTTTTATAATTATTAAAAATAATGAAATATTAATTTTATTATTATTTTTCATCACAACTAATAAAAACTAATTTTCCTTTTGACAAAAAAATCAATTTTACTATTTTTAATTAAAATTTAGTTTACTATTTTAAGAAAAATACTTTATTATTTAATTTTTTTTATTCTAACTTTATATTAATAATAATAATTTTTGAAATATTCATGTTATTATTTTTATTAATATTTTTTCATCACAAATAAATAGTTCATAAATATAAAAGTTATTATTATTATTAAAAATTTAGAATAAAAATAATTTCAAATAATTAAGTATTTTTAATAAAATGATAAACTTTTTAAATTAAAAATAATAAAATTAATTGTGATGAAAAATAATACAATAAATATTCATAGAAAATATAAAAATATTATTATTAATATTAAGCTAAAAAAATTAATATATTTTATTAAAACATTACTTTTAATAAATTTTTTACGTTAATCACTTGTTTCGAGAAAGTGAATACTACCTGTTTAAATAGAAATTACTTTTTTATCTTGAGTATTTTTATACAGATGGCTTTATCTGACCCTATGAGCCACATCACATAGCTCCCGCACATGATTGTTTTTTCTTCTTTTTTTTTTAGTTTTTTTTTATTTTTTACTTTTTTGAGCACTCCTACTCCACTTCATTTATGTATCTTTATATTTATTTTGTTTTTTTCCTATAAAAATCAGTCAATCTTTTTTTTCTTTTTATTTTGTTTTTTAATATATTTTTATTCTTTTTTTCTTTTTTACTATGTATTTATTGATAATTTAACAATCTTAATAAATTAATTTAATTTAACGTAACAAAACCACATGAAAAAGATCCTCTTGTACACCATTTGCTTGTGAGGTACAGTAAAAAAACAAAGATAAAACTTGTTGATGATTTTAATTTTAGTAAGTTTTAATTGTACAAAAATTAATATAGGCGCAAAAATATAAAATGGAAAAGATATAAAGAAAAATAAATAAATAATCGGCGTGGTTGTAACGATTTAGAATTCTTTATTTTTTTACCGTTTTGAAAAAAAAAAAATTGTTTTTTTCTTAAAACGGCAAGTTAGCGCGGTAACATGCCAAAACTGAAACGGTTAACATATATATAATAAAAAATAAAAAATAAAAACACTGCACCACGGGTCAGCTCGTGGCGCAGGGTACGTGCGTTAGTTGTCGGATGCTGCTGAAACGCACTTCTATCGTTAGTGGCACAGAACTCTCCGTTACAGTTGTCAGACACAGCTAGTCTCCATCGCCATATCAAAAATATTCCATTGTACGGTACATTCCGGACAGAAGAAGATTAATATATGCTTTCGGAAGCGTACTGCACGCCGCCACGCAGTATTCGCGCACCTGCTTATTTATTTTGAATTTTTTTTTATCATTTTTAAGTAAAAGAGAGAAAATATATATTGGCATTGTTTCGTAAAGATTTTGCTTATAGCTTTTAGGGCTCGTTTTGACAATTCTATTTCTTTTCATTATTTTGTTAAATCTTTTATTCAAATAGAGTTTTGTAAAAGTAAAGAGTTTGGTTAAAATTTTAAAATATCAGTAGATATTTAGTAAAATTAGAAGTTAAATCTCTATTTAAAAAAGTAAAAAAAATTTCTATTGTAGGTAAAAAAAGAGCCGTAAAAAAAAAGTAAATTTTTTTTCAAAAATCTCAAATTGCCCTCCTCCCAACAATTCTTTTCTTTTCTAAACTCTTTTTCTTCTCTCTAAGAACTTTCTTCTCTTCTAAACTCTTCCCTTTCTCTCTTCTCTCTCTGTCTCGTTCACTCTTCTTCCCCAACTTCATTGCACAAATCTAAGGTAAATTTTTTTTAACTCTATTCGTAATCCAAGCACAAAATTTCTACATCCCCTTCTTAGTGAGTATGAAGGTATTTTTTTTTGTCAAATAGTATGAATTACTTACTAGCATTTAAAGTTGAATTGAAAGGTTTTAATTTATATATGAATTGATGTTATTATGTAGGTAAATACTATATTGTTGATGTTGCATACCCGAGTATGTGTGGATATCTCATACCATATAGAAATGTTCGATATTGGTTGCTAGAGTTTGGGTGTATACAATGCGTCAGAAAAGTGAAGTTTTGGAACACTTCTTATCATGGAAGAAAATGATTGAGAATCAGACTGGCAGAAAAATTAAAATGCTTAGATCAGATAATGGTGGAGAATATACTTCAGATCCATTTATGAAGGTATGCTAGGATGAAGGAATTGTCAGACACTTCACAGTTCGAAATACACCACAACAGAATGGAGTTGCTGAGCGTATGAATCGTACTTTACTAGAGAAAGTTCGATGTATGTTGTCTAATGCTGGGTTAGGCAAACAGTTTTGGGCAGAAGCACTTCGCTATGCATGTCATCTGGTCAACAGACTACCATCAGCTGCACTTGACAAGAAAACACCTATTGAGGTTTGGTCAGGTAAACCTGCACATGATTATGATTCATTACATGTATTTGGTTGTTCTGCTTTCTTTCATGTCAGGGAAGACAAGTTGGATCCTAGAGCCAAGAAAGGTATTTTCTTTGGTTTTGATAAAGGTGTGAAGGGGTTCAAGATCTGGTGTCCTGAATCAAAGAAGTCTATCATCAGCAGAGATGTTACTTTTGATGAATCAGGAGTTCTAAATAAATCTCCCTAACAAGGTTTTCAGTCGAAACAGAACAATCAAGATGCTCCTAAGCAGGTGGAGTTTGATGTTGCTATGAAGACAAGTCCCAACCGCACAAGTGTTACAGATGGTGAAAGATCAGATTTTGAGAATTCAACCCCAGCAATCCTACGACAGTCAGATTCTATTGCCTCCCTTAGACAGCGAAGAGATATTCGCAAACCTGCTCGTTTTGAAGATATGGTGGCATATGCACTCCCAGTTATTGAAGATGGTATTCCTACCAGTTATAAAGAAGCTATGCAGTATTCTGACAGTGCAGACTGGACAAAGGCTATGGATGAGGAGATGCAATCTCTTCATAAGAATCAGACTTGGGAATAAGTTCGACCTCCAGAGGGTAAGAAAGCTATTGGATGCAAATGGGTTTTCACCAAAAAGGAAGGTTCTGCAGAGATGAATAATGTGAGATACAAAGCCAGATTAGTTGCAAAGGGGTATGCTCAGACTGAGGGTGTAGACTACAATGAAATATTTTCACCTGTTGTCAAGCACTCGTCTATTCGTATTTTGCTTGCTTTGGTTGCACATTTTGATTTGGAATTAGCACAGTTGGATGTGAAGACCGCTTTCCTCCATGGTGATTTGGAAGAAGAGATTTATATGTCTCAACCTAAAGGTTTTAAGGTACCTGGTAAAGAAAATCTCGTTTGCAAATTGAACAAGTCTCTTTATGGTTTGAAACAGTCTCCCAGACAATGATACAAGAGATTTGACAGATTTATGATTGGTCAGCAGTACACTCGGAGCAGTTATGATCATTGTGTGTATTTTCGTAAGCTTCCCGATTCATCGTTTATTTATTTGCTCTTATATGTGGATGATATGCTTATTGCATCTAAGAGCAAGGTGGAGATAAAATATTTGAAGACTCAGTTAAACACTGAATTTGAAATGAAAGATCTTGGAAAAGCTAAGAAAATACTTGGTATGGAAATTAGAAGAGACAGAGTGAAGAGTACAATGTGTTTGAATCAGACACAATATTTGAAAAAGGTTTTGCATCGGTTTGGAATTGAAAAGGCCAAACCTGTTAGTACACCGTTGGCTCCTCACTTTAAGCTCAGTGCTTTGATGGCTCCACGTACATATTAGGAACGTAGTTTTATGGCTAAGGTTCCATATGCAAGTGCAGTTGGCAGTTTGATGTATGCAATGGTGTGTACGAGACCAAACATTTCACAAGCAGTTAGTATGGTTAGCAGGTATATGCATGACCCAGGAAAAGAACATTGGCAAGCAGTGAAATGGATTTTGCGGTACATTTCATGTACTTTGGATGTTGGATTGGTATTTGAAAAGGATGACAAACTTGGTTTACATTTGGATGGATATGTGGATTCGGACTTTGCAGGTGATTTGGATAAGCGCCGTTCTACTAGTGGGTATGTGTTTACACTTTCTAGAGGACCGGTGAGTTGGAGGTCTACGTTGCAGTCTACAGTTGCTTTGTCTACTACAGAGACAGAGTATATGGCTATGACAGAGGCTATTAAGGAGGCCATTTGGCTATTTGGTTTGCTTGGTGACGTGGGGGTTACTATGGATAGTGTCTCAGTTCATTGTGATAGTCAGAGTGCTATTCATTTGGCAAAGAACCAGGTGCATCATGCAAGAACAAAACACATTGATGTCTGTTTTCATTTTGTTCGAGAGGTTATCGAGGATGGTGAGATTTCATTGATGAAGATCCATACAAAAGATAATCCTGCAGACATGTTGACCAAGATTGTACCAGCGATCAAGTTTGAGCATTGTTTGAACTTGATCAATGTCATTAGAACTTGAGCGCTTTCGGGCGCATTTGGAGATGAGATTGGTGATTGGTTTGTTTAGGCGATCTCGCCAAGGTGGAGATTTGTTGATTATTTGGCTCGTCCTATTCGTGAGCGTTTATGTCATTTTATTATGAAGTTAGTATTTGAAGCAAACCTTAATTTCTATTAGTGTTTGTGTTGAACGAAACCTCTCATTATTATAAATACCCTATTACTGTATTTTGAGGGTATGAGAGTTTTGAAGCATATTTTGTACTCTCCTTTTGGAATTCCCCAATTAGTGATTCTCATCTCCCGTGGAGTAGGCGGAGTTTCGCCGAACCACGTAAATCTTTGTGTTCTTGTTTCCATTATTTACTTTTGCATTCGATTGGTTTGATATTCAATTCCGCTGCGCACAACAATGGAAACAACACAGCTGCCAATATCCCTACATCTTCTACTGACATTATTAACAAGATTAAAGATAACAATTTTCACATGAAAGAGGGGTTGAGAATTTTGTTGGCAGCAATCTTTCCCAGACCTGCCAAATCTGCAATGAAAATGTGCAGCTGAAAAACAAATGATTAACTGTCTCCGGACCCTGATAACAGAGCACACAGCAGTGAGGGGAAAAGCAAAAATGAGGCACCCGTTTTTGCAGCAAGTCTTGAGTGCATAATCTGTCGAGAGCCACAAGCCTACCAAACACTCTAATTTTATTTGGAATTGGAGCTTTCCAAATGTGAGGAGAAAAAGAAGGGTTTGGGTTAGAGGTAGATGCTGTGAGATAATATAAAAAAGATTGGCATGAGTAAGAACCTGATGTTTTGACATAAAAGAGATTGGCATAAAAGGCTTGTTTTTGTTCTACATCTTCAGTGTTTATGTCAAATTCACTACTAATCTTCTTCCTTTCTAATTCACAACCCAAGTCTATATATTACAAAATACAAAGACTAAAATAATGAAAAGTATTCCTCAAAAGATACAATCATATCGTAATACCCCCCCTCAAGTTGGAGCGTGAAGATCACGAACGCCCAACTTGGAGAGTAGAAACTCAAAGTTCGCTTTTCCCAACGCTTTTGTAAATATGTCTGCCAATTGAACACTAGTAGAAACATATGACGGACAAATCAGCCCTTCAGTCACCGCATCTCGAACAAAATGGCAGTCAGCCTCTATATGCTTTGTTCTTTCGTGAAAAATCGGATTTTGAGCAATGTACAACACCGACTGACTATCACAAAACAACTTCATACCCTTCGGATGTCGCACACCCAAGTCGCTTAAAAGTTGGTTAAGCCACTTTAACTCACACACTGTTGCCGCCATTGATCTATACTCAGCCTCCGCAGACGATCTAGACACTGTTTGTTGCTTCTTGGTCTTCCACGACACAGGAGAACAACCAAGAAACACGAACCATCCTGTCAAGGAACGCCGCGTAAGTGGACAATCCGAATCACACCACCCTTCTAGACGTAGATCACTATCAGCATGAAGCAAAATCCCTTGCCCCGGACTCTTCTTCAAATATCTCACGACCCTGAGAGCTGCCTCCCAATGATCATCACGAGGTTGTTGCATAAATTAGGACAAGATATGAACCTAATATGCAAGATTAGGTCTCGTCACAGACAAGTAAATCAATCGCCCTACAAGTCGCCTATAAGGCGCCGGATCCGCAAGGAATTCTCCCTTAGCAAGGGCCAAATTGTGATTTTGTTCCATAGGAAATGTCGCAGGCTTGGCTCCCAATAAACCCGTTTCAGAAATTATCTCGAGTGTGTATTTTCTTTGGCAAATAAAAATTCCTTCTGGATTACGGGCTACCTCTAGCCTTAAGAAATACTTCAAAACTCCCAAATCCTTCATATGAAAGCACCTGCCAAGGTAATCTTTAAAAGTTGTTAATGCAACCTTATCATTCCCTGCAATAATCAAGTTATCAACATAAACTAACACGTTGATCTGAGTTCTTCCCCTGCACAACCCAAATAAGGAATAATCTGAATAGGATTGCACAAAACTATAATTCTTCAACGCTGTTGACAGTTTTGCAAACCAACATCGGAGAGCTTGTTTCAGACCATACAATGACTTTTTTAACTTGCAAACCATGTTAGGATTTGTATTTTTGAAACCTGGAGGAACCTTCATATGAACCTCATCACTTAAGTCACCGTGAAGGAAAGCATTATGCACAACCATTTGATGTACCTCCCAATTTTTAACAGCAGCAATTGCAAGAAAAATATGAACCGTCACCATTTTTGTCACAGGAGCAAATGTCTCGTTATAGTCAATTCCTGTTCACTTGGACGAAAACACTGTTCACAAAACACTGTTCACAAAACACTGTTCACCGTACTGTGCACGCCGTACTGTGCACAAAACACTATGCACGCTGCACTGTGCACTGTTCACTGCCGGTCTCACTGTTCACTGCATGTCGCACTGTTTACCATTACTGTTCACTGATCTAAAAATCAATGTTCACAGATCTGAAAATCACTGTTCACTGTCCCTGTTACTGATCAACCTCTCGGATCTGAAAAACCCTGGTTCGATGCTCAGATTCGTCGAATCAGCCCTAAGAAGTTCCTCTTCTTCTTCGTCTGGATCTTTATCATCGTCTCATCTGCTCCGTCGATCCTTCTCTTGTAAGTCCGCCTCTGGCTCTTGTAAGTCCCCTTCGCATCTTCTCACTCTCTTCCGCTCCAACCAGCAAGAAGAAGAAGGAGAAAAAGAAGAGATCTCAACGACAATGGCGGAAAGAGGGGGCGACCGTGGTAGAAGCTTCGGCCGTGGAGGCCGAGGTGACCGTGGTCGCGGTGGTCGTGGCGGCAGTCGGGGCGGCCGGCGAGAAGAAGAAGAAGAGGAGCGATGGGTTCCGGTGCCATAGCTTTGATACCATGTCAAAAGATACAATCATATCGTAATAGTTAAAATTTACCTGCAAGAATAGCAACTTGTCTCTGATATTGTTGGGGCTTATTGATCAGAAGGAGAAGCTATGAGGGTGTCCAGAAGGTGGGAGCGAAACGTGGAGACTTCGTGCTCCGCCAAGATTCCTTCTTTGTGAATACCCATTAAGTTGATACTGTGGAAAGATTCTTGCTGCCATTTGAGGTTCTCTGATTGCTACTTGGAGAGCTTCTTCTGATCAGCTGTGAGAGCCACCGCTTCTTGAAGGAGAAGGAAGCATTGTTTTGCATAGAGTAGTGATTGTGTCTTGGAGAGAAGAGTAGTAAGTTGGAGTGTAATTGTACACCATTTTTCTTTTTTTTCCTTTTCTGTTTTTTGAGAAGAAACAAGTGTATATATTAAGTATAAAAATTTGAAAAACTGTACAACAGGAACACATAAATGCAAATTTCAATGAACCAGAAACAACCAATACAAGCCACACCACCCTAATACGACCTACACCCTAGGATTCCAAACAAGAAAACCAACTTCAGAACCAATCCAGCACTGCTAACCCTCCTGAGAACTTTGAGGAAGCCACCCACCCAGCTGCCAATAGAAGGACCTCTTCCAAAGGCTCCAACAATCTTTCATAAGATTTTGAAATACCCTCATATTTCTCTCAAGCCAGATTGTAACACCCCGATTTTCAAAACTATTTTTTTTTTGTAAGATAATGAATACTTTACTTTTATATAAAATATCGCTGAAAATCGAGACGTTATTCGTATTCGTTTATCTTAACCCATAACTATTTTGTAAATAATAAGATTTGCAAAACTATGAATTTATATTCTTCCATCCAACTTACTGGTTAAGATAAACGAATACCTTTAATTCTTCATACAATTGTTATCTTCATACGATGATACTTGCCCTTGTCCATTCATTATGGACACAACATTAAAATACAATCATCAAATAGAATTAATGAATTCTATTCCAAGGCATTCACACGTGAAATAAATCATAGGGTCTTTACTGACCGTAATAATATTCATTGAATTTCAATTATCAATATAATTCGTTTGAATAATAAACCTTTAAAATTTTAATAAAAATATTCAGTCCCATAATACTAATTAATTAACCCACCCCTACTACTCTGCACTATGTCACGAACTCGCAATTTTATTCTCCTAAGCACCTGCATATAAAAATAGGGGTGAACTTGAAAGCCCAGTGGGTCATCTAAACAATTCACAATATTTTATTGTGATACATACACAAGAACATTACAAACAAGTTTCACACATTAATCGTTGCAACATTAGATTGTTTGAGTCGATAATTTCATCACGTTCCAAAGCACGTACCGTTAGAAAATCAAACTCAGGGTGGCACAGCCCAAAAATTAGAACATTGGCGATATTCCTTAGAATAACTGCCCCATTGTGTGATTCTTATCTTAATCGTGTTCTTTAGTGATGTCACGTCATGCGTACGGTATAAGCACGATATTAAGCACATTCATAAAATATATTCAACTCCACTACACATGGTATCATGTCACAAAATCAATTATAATAGTGTTCACGCATTCACTATGCCAATATTTCAAATCATACATTTCATTATCAGGCATTATAATTTATAAATGAATTCAACTACCACATGAATTTCATGTATCCAATTATCATTTGATCAGAATAAAAATCATGTTAACACACATATCATCATAGCTAAACAATCACAACATTGTATATATATATAATCATGTACAATAGGCATGCATAAGAAATCTAATAATACTATAGACCTAATTAATTTAACATTCCTATCTATATATCAAATAAAATATTATGAAGGTCTAGAATCATTCCCACCTGAATCGCTAAATTCCAATTCACTTAGATTCCTCGTCACGCGTAGTACTCAACCTGTACACGTATATTAAGTTTGTTAATATGATTACTCGATTATGAGTGTAGAAATATATACATATACATATATATATATATATATAATAACATATTATAGTGCCTTGTGATATGATATAATAATGTGTATGGTATAACATGATATAATACAATATGTGATATATATATATAAATATATTATATAACATTTTGGTTGCTAAAAAAAATAATAACACTTGAGCTGCAATGTTTAAAAAAAATAATAACACTTGGTTAAAAAAAATGTATGATACATATAAATATATTATATAACATCTTGATTGCTAAAAAATAATAGCACTTGAGTTGTAATGTATTTTTTTAAAAAAATAATGTATTGTATGTATGATATATATATAAATATATTATACAACATTTTGGTTGCTAAAAAAAATAAAAATAATAAAATGCATTTGTATGTGTGATATTGTATATATATATTATATAGCATGTTAGTTGTTTAAAAGAAAAGAAAAGAAAAAAAAAATCAAAATCAAAATCAAAATCAAAGGAGTTGCAGGGCGGAAGGAAGAAAAAAACAGGGAAGAGAGAGAAAAAGGAAAGAAAAGAGAATGGGGAAAAGGAGAAGAGAAGAAGAGAAGAAGAAGAAGAAGAGAGTGAGGGCGAGATGCAGAGGGCAGAGACCGAGAGATCGAGAGAACGAAGACACGGCGAGGTGAGAGATCGGAAGTGAGAGCGAGAGATCGAGAGTGGCGATGCAGAGAAGAGAAGAAAGAGAGAGCGGCGACGAGTGCAGTAGCGGAGAAGAGAAGAGGAAGGGCGGCGACGGCGAGATCCGTGGCGGATAGAGCGGCGGTGGCGGTGTGCGCTGGAAGAAAGGAAGAGAGAAGAGAAGAGAGTTTCGAGGGGCTTGTGCGTTGTTTTCGGAGATTGGGTTTAAAGAGCGAGAGCGAAAGATTTTCGGCGAGATCTCGGCGAGGTTCCAGGCGACATGTCGGCGAGGTTCTAGGCGACATGTCGGCGAGATCTCGGCGAGATTTCCGAATCATGTTTTATGAATGGTGTAATGTCTATTATTGAATAGTTACGCATTAGATTATTTCATTTGGAATTGTGAATAACCTGTGTCATTCTTCATCCACGGGTTGTCCTGTGAATTTTGAGTTTCTAAACTACACTATCATCACAAGTAGGTGCAAAGGACCTCAGTACCCTCCTAAGCTTTGTTGTGGTGCCCTCAAGGAATTTGCGTGCCCCTATGTCAAAGAGATAAATGATCTTACAAATGATTGTGCCTCAACCATGTTCAGCTACATAAATTTGTATGAAAAATATTCACCTGGTTTGTTTGCAAGTGAATGCCATGAAGGTAAGCAAGGACTTGAATGCTCTGCTCCGGCACCAGGTCAAGTTGCACGAGATATGTTTGATAAAATGTCTCAAAGGCATTTATTTGAATTAATGCTTCTTTTCTTTGTCATTAATGTTAGCTTGGCTTTGTTGCTAGATGATAATTTGTATTAATGGAACTGAGTTGATGTCATGACTCTTAGAACGTAGATATTTACAAAAGGCTTGAATGAGAATGTTAGCTTGGCTTTTTATTTTTTTCAGGTGGTTACACAGATTGTCCAAAATGTTGCCAACGACATTATTCTGCCAATCTCCAAATGCTTCCTTGATTGATGAGAAAATCTTGAACCTGCAATACACTCCTCAATTGTACGAGTAAGAATGAAATGACCCTCACACACCTGCAACCACCTTTGCCATGAAAAATTACTCCATTCACATTGAGCAAACAGGTGATCAGCAGTACTTTTTCCTTCTTACACATCAAACAACAGTAAGGAGATAGTGCATGATTTGTTTTTTAGGAGAAACAAACAAAGCATAATTGTATTAATAGCCTAAAAGGTTCACCAGACAACAAAGGAGTACCAGCGGTACTCAATCTGCACACAGCAAAAACAAGAGGAAAAGAAAGACAGAGATTAACAAAAACTGCAAAAGTAGACAGTCTACAGATAAGGAAGACGTTTTTGTAAAACATCAAATTACTCCATTGTACACCATTTTTCTTGCTTTCTTTTATCTGATTTTCAGCAAATTTTGGATCAACAAGGATAGATTGATGAAATAGCAGATTGGGATTTGTGGATTGGGAAGAAGAAGAAGAAGATTTGTAGAGTTTCCGATTTTTTTTGAAAATTTTCTAGTATGAGGGACACAACCTTTTTGATGAAGAAAAAAAGGAAATATGAATCAATAAAGAAACATAGCTAAATACGATATTCATTAGGAAAATACTGGTAGCTGACAAAACCAAAATACATCAACACTACTGGACTTAAATTCACCCTAAGTTGATTGAACGAAGAAAAACATCAACAGCTACACACAACAACATTACTACCACTGGAGTTGCAACACACATGCAAACACGCTAATATCAATACGTCAAACACAGAGAAACTACCAGTACGACTAAGAGCAATAGTGATGGAGGAGGAATAACGACAGCGATGAAGGCTCACTTCACTTGCCGCCGCATCGATGCAAGTCGTACTCGGTCATATTTGGGAAAGTCATTCCGCAATCAAGACAATAGTTCTCTACAGTTTCATTATCATCTCGCTTCCCTCCTCTTGGGTTGGACGGCTCTCCTTTTTCTTTCTTCCCTCGTACGTGGTTGTCCGCCTCTTGATCACCTGCTCTATTGGCCTCCTTGTGCTTGCGACCGCCACAGTCTTCTCTACTTTCCTCATGGCTGATTTCCGTGACGAACTCACTACTCTCTTGTTCAATGCCCTCCAATGCAGACACAAACTCTTCACTACTCGCTTGTTCAAAAATCTCAGACACATCCTCAGCCTCTTCACTGATGCGAGGTGAAGGAGGAGGTTGAGGTTGGTTACTTCCGGCGGACGAAGGAGGTGGAGAAGTTTGATTACTTCCGGTGGACGATGGAGGAGGAGAAGGAGTTTGGTTGCTTAAGACGGAAGAATGAGGTGTTTGGTTGTTGCCTGTGGAAGATGAAGAAGACGACGACATAGTTCAACACACAGCAAGGGAAATCAATATGTACGTGGCCATGCTATTGTTTTATAGTCGTGGTCGCTTAATATCGGAGAATCAAATGAAAAGATCAGTACATAATTTTATTAAAATAATAAACTTAATTTTTTTTATAAAAATAGTAAAATTAATTTTTTATTAAAAATAATAAAATATTCATTTTATTATTATTTTTCATCACAACTAATAAAAACCAATTTCCCTTTTGACAAAAAAAAACCAATTTTACTATTTTTAATAAAATAATAAACTTTTTAAATTAAAATTAATAAAATTAGTTTTTTATTAAAAATAATAAAATTAGTTGTGATGAAAAATAATAAAATAAATATTCATAAAAAAATAAAATAATATTATTATTAATATTAAGCTAATAAAATCAATATATTTTATTAAAACATTACTTTTAATAAAATTATCATATTAATAAAAATATTAACATAGGTGGAATAACGGTAGTAATTTTTTTTGGGTTGTTGTAAGTTTTTTTTTTTTTTACATTTTTTAAAAGAAATAAAAAATTTTACGTTAATTACTTTTTTCGAGAAATTGAATATTACCTGTCTAAATAGAAATCACTTTTTCATCTTTAAGTGTTTTTATGCGGACGGCTTATCTGACCTTATGCAGGAGCCACACTACATAGCTCCCGCACATGGTTGTTTTTTCTTCTCTTTTTATTTTTTTTAATATTTTTTACTTTTTTGAGCACTCCTACTCCACTTCATTTATGTATCTTTATATTTATTTTGTTTTTTTCCTATAAAAATCAGTCAATCTTTTTTTTCTTCTTTTTAGTTTTTAATATCTTTTTTTTCTTTTTTTCTTTTTTACTATATATTTATTGATAATTTAACAATCTTAATAAATTAATTTAAATTTAACCTAACAAAACCAAATGAAAAATATCCTCTTGTACACCATTTGCTTGTGAGATACAGTAAAAAACAAAGATAAAACTTGTTGATGATTTTAATTTTAGTAAGTTTTAATTGTACAAAAATTAATGTAGGCGCAAAAATATAAAATGAAAAAGATATAAAAATAAATAAATAATCGGCGTGGTTGTAACGATTTAGAATTCTTTGATTTTTTACCGTTTTGAAAAAAAAAATTTGTTTTTTTCTTAAAACGGCAAGTTACCGCGGTAACATGCCAAAACTGAAACGGTTAACATATATATAATAAAAAATAAAAACACTGCACCGCGCGCCAGCTCGTGGCGCAGGGAACGTGCGTTAGTTGTCGGATGCTGCTAAAACGCATTTCTATCGTTAGTGGCACAACTAGTCGCCATCGCCATATCAAAAAATATTCTATTGTACGGTACATTCCGGACAGAAGAAGAGTAATATCTGCTTTCGGAAGCGTACTGCACGCCGCCACGCAGTATTCGCGCACCTGTTTATTTATTTTTAATTTATTTTTTTTGTCATTTTTAAGTAAAAGAGAGAAAATATATATTGACATTGTTTGGTAGAGATTTTGCTTATAGCTTTTAGGGCTCCTTTGACAATTTTATTTTTTTTACTATTTTGTTAAATCTTTTATTTAAATAGAGTTTTATAGAAATAGAATGTTTGGTTAAAATTTTAAAATCTCTAAAAAAGTAGATGTTTAACAAAATTAGAGATTAAATCTCTATTTAAAAAAGTAAAAAAAATTTAGTTTTTTTAGAGGCTAAATCTCTATTGCGAGTCAAGGAACAACCTAAAAAAAAAAAAAAACGTAATTTTTTTTTCAAAAATCTCAAATTGCCCTCCTTCTCCCAACAATTCTTTTCTTTTCTAAACTCTTTCCTTTATCTCTAACAACTCTCTTTTTCTTCTAAACTCTGCCCTTTCTCTCTTCTCTCTATGTCTCCTTCACTCTTCTTCCCCAACTTCATTGCACAAATCTAAAGTAAAATTTTTTACCTCTATTCGTAATCCAAGCGCAAAATTTTCACATCCCCCTCTTAGTGAGTACAAAGGTTTTTTTTTTTTTTTTTTGTTAAATAGTATGAATTACTTACTAGCATTTAAAGTTGAATTGAAAGGTTTTAATTTATATATGAATTGATGTTATTCTGTAGGTAAATAATATATTGTTGATGTTGGATACCCTAGTATGTGTGGATATCTCACACCATATAGAAATATTCGATATTAGTTGCTAGATTATCAACGTGGCATTCGAGCTCGTAATCGAAAAGAAATTTTCAACTATCGTCATTCTTCGTTGAGAAATCTTATTGAGCGGTCCTTTGGAGTATTGAAGGCTAGATTTCCAATTTTACAAAAAATCGCTCCATATCCATTTTAAATACAACGAAATATTGTGTGCGTATCAATGACCGTACATAACTTTATTAAAAAAGAAACCATTGTAGATAAATTATTTGTTCAATTGAGTATAATAATGTTGAATTGGATTATGGTTCAGAAGATCAAGAGAGTAATTTAAGAATCAATGCTCAAACGAATGATGTAGAGATGTCCATCGTTAGAGATAACATTGCCAACCAACTATGTTATCATTGATAACTATATTTTTTGTTTATTGATATGTAGCATTTAGTTTTTGAGCAATAAATACATCTTTTACACTTTTACATTATTTTGTGAGTAAATGGTTGATGAGTTAGAAATTTAAAAAAAATATTTAAAAATAACTTATTTATTTTATCTAGTTCCATTATTGTCACGTGAATAATAAATAAATAAATAATTAATTAATTATTTAAATTATTTATATAATTATAATAATATAATATTTGAGAAATATTTAATTTAATTTTTTTAATATTTTTATTATAGATAATATAATAGTAAAAAATATTTTTGATAAAAGACATCAAATACCCCTCTAATAAAAGAATTAAGTGTTAATTACCAAACGCTCTAAATCTAATTCAAAACTAAAATTAGATATTAAAACATTAATTACCAAACAATACATTTCAAATAATCTCTACTAAAATAAGCTTTTATTAAAATATAACTAAAGAAAATAGAGCTTATTTTTTAAGATTAAATTTGCCAAAATACTTTTTTTTTAGCTCCACTTTTATTAGAACTTATTTTTAAAGTATTTTTTGATAACAAAAATACTTCAACCTTTTATTTTAAAAATTAAAAATAAAATTTGTAATCACATGCTATATTTGATTAAATTAAAAATTATTTTGTATTATTTATCACTTACTAAATATGAGTTGTGATAAATTATTTTATTAATGTGACAAATTATTCTATATAATGATTAATGCAAATTTAGTATGTTAAAAATTATTTCTAATATAATTGGATCAAGTAGAGGATAAACCTCAAAAAAAAAAATAAACTTTTTTTACTTTTTATTTTAGAGGTTTAACCTCTATTATTTGTTAACCTCTATTTTATTTAGAGAATGACAAATAATTACCAAACGTTCTAATTTTGTCCGCCCTTTATATTAATAAGTGATAATTAATACAAAATAATTTTTAATTTAACACTATAGCATATATTCATCTTTCTATTATCAAGCTTAATCTTCTAGTCTAGGCTTCGTATAAAAAAAATAAAAAAAAGGCATAGCCTGATCATTTTGTTTGTGAAGGCCACAGGCAAATTAACAGAACTGACGAACATGCAGTAAGGTCTGATTTTCAGATGTTAGTCATTTGTTGTTTAAGGATTAGGGTTTACAAGATCAAAGAAAGGTTCTACTACTAATATTACCACCTAGTCCGATATGAATTACTAAAACAAGTCAAACAACCGTATTGCTCAAGATGTTGGCATTAAACCTCTACACTAATTTGGTTTGACCCAAACAGGTGGCCAGAGCCTTGAACGCGAGACACCAGGGTAGACTGGTTCAAATGTACCATCTCCATAGTTGTACACTCCCATGTCCGAACCTTTGCCATCTTTGTGAATGCGGTATGCGTCACAATAATCATCTGTGAAATAAATGCAGTTTCTTTTGCACTCTGGATATTCATCAACAGACAAGCAGATAGTAGAATTGCCTCCAATAAACAATGCCAAACTCCGCAAGTTTTTCACCAACTTCCACTTCACGCCTCCGCCGCTATCGGGTACAAGGATGTAAACTTCAAATTCCAGTGTGGCATATTTTCCATCTATAACTCTTCTTTTCCTTGCCACCATTAACAAAGTGTCCGATGCATTGACAAGATATTTTATCCAGCATAACAAATGCCTAGGGCCTGATACAACCTCTATTGCCCTTGGTACTGACCCAAGATCACAAACCACAAGTTTTACACGTTGACTGATTGCATAAAATCTGCCTTGGTAAAATATGGCATCCTCAAAAGGGTTCATGTCCATGGAGGCAATTGTGGTCCATGCAGTGGATCCAGGCCTACAAAAAGCTAAGTTCCTTCTCAAATAGTGAATTGCTAGTGCTACGCAATCGTCAGTTAAAGGATTAGATACAAAAGCTTTATGAATGTACCAATCCCTGCGGTACTCCGTGGTTGACCTGAACCCTACATGATACTGATACTCAAAAGTGGGTTGTGGCGGAAGCTGAATTTGAACCCTTGAGAATGGGTTCAATAGCCCAATCTCCAAATTGCTGTCTATGGTGATAAGCCAACCCTCAGAAGATCCTACGCAGCGTTTCCCTTTAACCTCTGGTAACTCTATCTCATAAATTTTGCTATCAACAAGACTAAAGAAGGTGTGTGTAGCAGCACTGATTGGATCATCAGCTAGCATGAGCCAAGGAAGTCTGGAGGCTGGAAGCTCCGTGAGGACTTCCCTGTTCATGGGTTGAGAAGGTGGAAGCTCCAGAGCACTACTGTCTTCCATAATACCTGGATAGAATGTTGAGAAAAAAAAAAGGCCAATAAACCAAGAAGAATATCAGACGTTTGGTTAGCTCTTGATTTGATAGCAGAATCATAAAATCATTATAAACTGATAAGAAGAAAAAGGGATTTGGGACCATAGAAGAACAAGAAATGCACAAACTGAACTGCAAGGATGCACACAAATCCAAAAGAACTATACAGTACCAGGTATTGCTTGGGTGTCTGACTGTGTGGACGTGGATAGCTGCTTCAACATATCAATGATAAATAAATGAATGACATTAGAGCTTTCCCTTGAATACTCTTTTGCAGTTAATGCAAGAGATTAAACAAAACATTAACATTAGGGGGAGGAGTAATTTAATATCCATCGAAATGGTGAATGGGAGAAAATATCAAAATAAGAGCAGAATAAGTTTCCCCAAGACCGGCCAATTAAAGGCATTATATATTTGTCTTATCTCATCAATAGTGGACTGCTGGAATAAGACAGATTCTAACTGAAGTTAGGTTGGCAATGATGGTACTGACAGGTCAAGTAAAAGTAATATTTCTGAAAAAGGGAGGTCCGAGGGTTAAAACATAGAAAATTTCACTGCTAGTTACAGATTAAAACATAGAAAATTTCACTGCTAGTTACAGATTAAGAGTATGACATCCACAAGACATGAGAAAAAGTAATATTTCTGAAAAAAAAAAAAAAACCGAGGAAATTTAATACACTGAAATAGAGTTACATGGAGAAAGCAATCAAAAACTTGGTTGCGAGCATTCAGTATACCACTGAAGAGTCTCTTATATAGCAATTAATATCTTTGGAGCAACCCCCACAGAAATTAATTAAAGCAGCAGCTTAATATTAACAATGAAATATGATAGAACTAAGCTTCAATTTCATCTACCTGACAATCAGTTGATGTACCATATGATGGCCTTTTAGATTTAAACCTTGCAGAAATGTGTCTTTTACGCTTTGCCCTGTAATCATTGACCAAATTACATCAAAAGTTCCATGGAAACTGCTAAGACTCTAAAAATAATTCAAAATAGAACTCTTGATGAATATGGGGACCAACTACCCTAATGAATCTTTCATTAGGCTTAAAATCCAAAAAATAATTAAAAAGAAAAAGCAGGCTCAATGCACATTTCCAGGTAAAACTTACTGAGAATTTGGTTGAACATCTCTGACACACCTATGTGGCAGGGGCCTTAATTTGGCTTTGTCAATTAACCCAAGATTCTGCCGACAAAAATTTCCCATAAATTCCAATTCATATACAATGAATATAAATCATATTTCTTACATCACAGTATAATATGTTCAATAACCTGTAATATAGCCATTGTAGGTTTTTCAAAGTTCAGCGTATAAAAGTGCAATGCCTTGATTCCATGTGCTAATATCTTCTTGCAAATCTCTGTTCCAAGGTGAATCCCATAGTTTCTGACAGCCTTCTCATTGTCTTTAATGGGCTCAATAGCAGCAGCAATTTCAGATGGCAGCTACAGTATGATGCATAAATAACACAGTTATGATGACTGGCAACTTCCCATAAATTTCTACCAATGGCAACTAATAACAGATTTCAACCCTACAAATCCAATCAAGGCACACCAACAATCTGAGATACCAAATTATTACTTCTTTCCAGCAGCCTTAAACATGATTGTATCAAATTTTTGCTTCAAAAAATCTTGGCATTCTTAATTCAGAAAAATATTTTATATGAAAAGAAAAATACTGCTATAAAATTACATGCAAATCAGTGGAAAATAAAATTAGAACAAATACTGCTAAAAAAAACAATCTGATATAAACATATCCAAGACGGAAGATGAATTCATAAAAGATGCTTGTGTGGGTGGGGATGGTGGTGGCCTTGGGGGGGTACCATAGGAGAGGGAAAAAGGATTTCAAAGCACAAATTCTAATTTGGGTACTCTTTAGAAGATGAAAGAGCTTATGACCTGTTATAGATCACCTCATTAATGAAATTGTGGTAACCAAGGAGTTGATGGTCCTAAAGGAGAAAGTCAAAGAGTTGACTCTTCTTCCAAGGGAGCATTCACTGCCTTGAGGTTTCTTAGATAATAGAAAGACTAGTCTTAACTACTTCTAGTTTCCCTACTGTGTTTTCAGATTTACTAGGAGTTTGATGTCTGTATTTTCCAAGAATCATTGATCATTCTTAAATTTGTGTTGTTGAAGTCTATAAATAAGCTTAATAACATTCTCTTTGGGGCATTGAACAAAGTCGAAGATTTTAGTTTACTCTCCTTTGGCTTTATGTGAGACAATCAAGCCTGATGCCAAGGATTTTTAGGAGTGATTCCAAGATCTTGTATTCTATTCCCTTTCTCTTCTCATAACCATTTTCTACACAAATACTATCAATCCAACAATCTTCTTTCAATTCAATCCCTTTGGTAGACAACATTGGTATTAGAGCATGACTACATGCTCAAGTAGTTTTAAAGGAAGATTATCTGATAATCAATGTGATTAGATGCTGATGCGTGTGATGGGAGCAACTTGACTCTTAGCATCTTAGGTTGAACAACTTGGAAAATCATGTGGTTCAACCCACGCCAATGGAGCAAGGAGAAGGATCTCAAGCTAATGATGTTGAAGATTAGAGTGAAATACCAACAACACATCCTTTGGCACACAACTGGCCCCTTCAACACCAAAAATATCCTATGACAGATTGGGATAGAGGATTTCTTGAAACAATTAACAGGTCCTGTTAGTAAAATGGCTCCTATGAAAGTCGCTTCCTAGTCTTCAATAAAAATCAAAAATATTTATCCATTGAAAATCCTGTTCTAATTGGACTAATGGATCGTCCAATTGGAAAGGATAACAAAATAAATAGGTCATTAGAAGGACCGGAATCCATTAGTATGGAACATTTTCTTTTCCAAGTGAAATCCCCTAGGATATGACAGAGTGAAAAAGTGGTTTCGTTCTTACGGAATAAGAAGCCTTTGTATCTTAATGCATGTATTTGATTAATTCAGAGCTATTAGAGCGGGATCCACTTTTGGGGGAATGTGAGTTGAAGCAATAACAAAAATTGCATTTGTCACAAATTCATACCAATCCATCGAATTGTTCATATTTGTACGTAAAAGGTTATTGACGGAGTTAACCATTTTGATAACAATTCAAAATTCCTTCATTCTTGATCAAAAGGAATTCCTATATCCAACAAAAAAAGTAAATAAAAGTAATACAAGAAGTGATAACAACATAGTAATGTCTGTTTGGTGGGGACACATGGAAGGTTCTTCAGGATTGGGGATCAAACACATAAAACCAAGGGAATCTTACATCAAATATATCAAACCAACAAAAAGATGTTAAAGGAAAGGAGAGCCAGGGTCCGTTGTTGGCCCGGATAACTGGCCTTACCCTCCTTGCCAGTTTGGGGGAGTTCCCCCAAACCCCTCTTCAGAAAATCCCTTCAAAGAGTATTTCTCTTCTCTTGCTTCTCACTCCAGTTACCTGCTCATTAGCAATCCAGTCAACGAGAATAGTCTTGCAAGCAAGTCGGGTGAGTTATGCCTATATTTTGCCCTTTTTGGGGGAGCGACAGTGAACAGGGTCCCCAAACCCCAATAGCGTAGGTATTGACCTCGCATATGAGTTTGAAAAGTGCTTAGGATCAAGATCCTTTATAAAGGAGTTTGATAGGAGAGAAGACCCTTTTAGGAGATTGAACTAGAATGCATTACCAGGTTTTCTCCCCCGAAGATGCTTAAAAATGCACCAAAGATATTGCCAAGAAAAAACAAAAAAAAAGTTCCAAATTTTGAAGGAAATTTCAATCCTGCAAAATTTCTTGATTTGCAAAATTATGGTGGACTGGTGTTGAACGAGATATTCAAATAATGGGTGGACACCAATTAGCACACGACTCGAGATGAAAACCAAGCTTCACAAGAAACATATGCCAGCCAATTATTATGAAAAATTATATGATCAAAATATTAGATCATGAAGTTCAAGTAAAACAAAACATACATAAGTTTTGTCAGTTGAACACTAGAAGCAAATTAATAGAGAAGTCTTGACAAACTCTAGCAAGAATCAAAGTTGGTCTAAGGTATGAAATAAAGAGAGAGTTGTGACAACAATTATACAGCTTGGAGCATCCTTTCCAAGTTGCATTTGACATGAAGGAATATTCAGGATATTCAACCAAAAAGAAGTTTGGAGCATCAATAGCTGAATCGGTGCCTAAAATCTTTAATAGCCATAGAAAAAATGGTTCAATCATCTAATCAAGGGGAACTATTTCCAAAAGTGCGATGAAAGGCGACTGGTGGGCAGCGATTGGTGCTAGGCGTGGGAATGAAGACAAAAAAGAGCTTAGGGATACTGAAGGTTGGGAAGTGGTTAAACCCAGACGGAAGAAGAGCTCGGGCACCTTCGATTCAAGATCGAGTCAAAATTTTCCAAGATCACGAACGTCCCATCACTTGGAAGGCAGACACAACGTGGATGAACGACGCTCCAGGGGATCATGAAGGTCATCCAACTCTCACTCGTTGAGTAGCATCGGAGGTCGATGGTCCATGCAAACATTTAGAATTAGATTCAAATGGTTCACCATTTGTTTATAAAAGGGTGGCTCAGAGGTTCTGGTTGAAGAAGTTAGAAAGGAGAGGGTATATTCAGTCTATTTGGACCTAGGCTCAGCAGCATGGTTGTTGGGTTGTGTTTCTGAGGCAAGAAATGAACGGAAGGATGGAAGTTTTAAGAGAGTTCACCGGGGTAAGAATCATGTTATGCTGATCAAGTCCTACACTAACCGCCCAGGAAGCTTTCTAAGACTCACTAAAATAGAAAATGGGACTCAACGCACCATTTTTGTCCCAGATGAGGAATCTGGTCTGGGGTGGAAGAACTTCAAAGATAGCCTTAAGTTTATCATGCATGGTGACAAACCCAAGTCGGAGGGTGGCAAAAGTACGAAGAAGTTGGATGAGAACCCTAAACCTGTGCTCCAAACATAAAATATTCAACAGCATGAAGCCCCTATTGAATCTCCGAAGAACAATAAGAAAGATGGGCGAGAAGGTAGTCACTTGGAAGTTCTCATCACCCAAGAATCTACCAAAGATGAAAGCTCCAATATCCAGAAGGAGCTGGAAGCCATGCTGGATTGACATGTAACACTGAAGTTCCTGGAGGTTGCACGTGCACTGTACGAGTCATGCAGAACTGGCATGACTCACAAAACAAAGTTTCGAAAATGAAATGTCAGGTTCAATTCCAGCAGTGGTCCCCGGACCTTCAATGGGACGATATGAAGATAGGTTGCTATAAAAGCTAGATCGGTGTTGAAGGCATACCACCGGAACACTAGAAGATGGAGGTGTTTGGTAAGGTGGTGAAAATTTGTGGTGGTATGCTAGATATTGCTCCAGTCACCGTTAGTGGTCGAGAGATGGAAATGGTGCTGATGAAGGTAGTTGGACAACCGTCGGGCTTCTTGCCAGCGTACATCGAAGGCTCTACTGAAGATGGCATCATGGAACTCCAATTGTTTGATCCAACGAGAATGGATACCACAGTCACGTGATTCCCTACACGTTCCTGCTGCAAAACAACACAAGTAATTTGAGCGAAGTCAGTCGTCGGAGAAGATGATCAGAGACATCATCGAAGTAGACAAAGCAAATACCGACTCGACTGTTTGGACGAGAATGATGGGATGGAAGTGTTATGCACGCTGATGACTGCTCGTCCAAGTCATACAGAAGAGGTGATAGGGGAGCAACATGTGGCAGCAGAAAATTGATGGACGAGCAAGCTGGATCGAACCTGGCTAGAACAAAACATGGGCCTATTGGATGGGCCCAAACTTTACAAAATATGGGAGTGGACTTCCACTAGGCCCAGGACGGTCAATCCAAAGCCCACTTTGAGAAGCCCACAAATAAGCATTACAATGATGAAACTGGCCCAACACTGAACAAATCCAAGCAGCAACCACAAGCCCAGTTGAGATTTTACAAGAGACGCCCACAAACAAAGCCTAGAACATATCTCGGGGAGGACGTCTTAGAAGCCAGCCCAATGGAAGCTCGAGGGCTGGCCATCTACTGCTTCAGACCAAGAGCATTATCAAGCCTAGAAGAACATATCTCAGCGACAGAGTTCAAGAAGAGAGCAGTGGCGAAGATGAGCCTCTGGAGGTTAGACCGGCTAAGGAGGAGGAGAGAATGGGAACCTACTGGGTAGACAAGGTGGAAGCTCATAATAATGAAAACAGGAGGACCAATATGGAGAAGGCTAAGGTACACTCCCTGGTTTTGATTAATAACAATGTAACTGATATCCCATCTACTTCCCGCCACCCCCCATTCTCCCACCCCTCTGTGACCTACTTGAACTCTCCTGGCAATCTAGCAACATCATGCAACACGTTGTCTGGCGACTTGAATGGGAAGAATTTGCAGACTGAAGCCATGAATAAAAATCCCTGTGAGAAGAAGAAGTACAAATTGATGCATGTGGAGATTGCAAAAAAATTTGCACTCGATTGACATCTGATCAACCAATCAAATGGCTTAGACACAATGGAGTGAGTACAAACCATGGTAATGATGGGCAATCAATGGTTCATAATGAAGATCATGTCATGGAATATATGTGGCAGTGGTTCAGCTTCTAAAAGGACGTCTATTAAGAAAGTCATCTGCTCAACAAAACCTGATATTGTGGTTCTCCAAGAGGTGAAGAAGTCTGTAGTGGACCACTCAATTATCAAGTCTTTGTGGAGGTCAAGATATTTGGATTGGCATCTCCTGCTAGCCTATGGTTCTGCTGGAGGAATTCTACTGATGTGGGACACAAGAACAGTCAAGGTGGTGGAAACTTTTATTGGGAGCTTCTCCATCTCCATCAAAGTCAAGGCAGAAGATAAACCTAAGTGGTGGTTCACGGGGGTGTATGGCCTATGCAGGAGGAATGAAAGGCAGGTTTTTTGGGACGAATTGGCAGGCTAACGGAGCATGTTCTCTAACAAATGGTGTATCGGAGGCGACTTCAATGTAATTCGAAGAATGGACAAGAAAACAAACCACTCAACAATTATAGCAAGTATGAGAGAATTTGACGAGCTCATTCATGAGCTCCAACTGCAGGATCCAGATCTTTCAAATCTCCTATTCATTTGGACTAACGGGAGATCACCATCCATTTGCTCAAGGCTGGATAAGTTCTTGACTGGTAATGGATGGAATGAGATATTACCTGTCACAAAACAAGAAGTGGAGATTAGAACAACATCTGACCACTGGCTAATCATATTAAACACTGTGGTGGGAGCCTAGGGACCATCCCCCTTTAGATTCGAACATGTATGGTTCTCATACCCTGATTTTGGGAAGTTAATTGAACAGTGGTGGAGTCAACCAGCTCCTCAGGGTTGAATTGTGTAATACCCAGAAAAAAAAATAAAATAAAATAAATAAAAATAAAAAGATTTCAAACATGATCCGAAAATCTTGTCGAGATCTCGCCGACATGTCGCCTGGAATCTCGCCGAAAATCCTTCGCATCTCGCTCTCTCTAAAACCAAACGCGCAAGTCTCTTCCTCTCGAAACCCTCTCTCTCCCTTCTCATCTTGCCGCTGCAACTCCGCCACGGATCTCGCCGCCGCCGCTCTCTTTCTTCTCTTCTCATCTCGCCGCTGCAACCTCCGCCATCCGCCACTGATATCATCTCGCCGCCGCCCGCTCTCCCTCTCTTCTCTTTGCCAATCTCTCGCCACACTCCGATCTCTCGTCTACGATCTCTCGATCTCTCGCTCTCACTTCCGATCTCTCGCCTTGCCTCGCCTCCGATCTCTCGGTCTCTCGCTCCCGATCTCTTGCCCTCACTCTCTTTTTCTTCTTCTTCTCCCTTTTCCCCATCCTTTTTTTTTTCCCTTTTTTTTCTCTCTCTCCCCTGTTTTCTTCCTTCTGCCCTTCTGCAACTCATTTTATTTTATTTTACTTTTTTTTTTCTTTTCTTTTAAACAACCAACATGTATATAATATATTTATATATATATATCATACATACAATACCACATATAAACTCCCATGTTTTCTTCCTTCCGTCCTGCAACTCAAGTGTATTTTATTTTATTTATTTATTTTCTTTTCTTTTCTTTTAAGCAACCAACAGGTTATATAATATATTTATATGTATCATACATTTTTTTTAACCAAGTGTTATTATTTTTTCAACATTGCAACTCAAGTGTTATTATTTTTTTTAAGCAATCAAGATGTTATATAATATATTTATATGTATCATACATTTTTTTTTAACCAAGTGTTATTATTTTTTCAACATTGCAACTCAAGTGTTATTATTTTTTTAAGCAATCAAGATGTTATATAATATATTTATATGTATCATACATTTTTTTTAACCAAGTGTTATTATTTTTTAAAACATTGCAACTCAAGTGTTATTATTTTTAAGCAATCAAGATGTTATATAATATATTTATATGTATCATACATTTTTTTTTAACCAAGTGTTATTATTTTTAAACAATTGAAACTCAATTGTTATTTTTTTTTAAGCAACCAAAATGTTGTATAATATATTTATATATATATATATATATATATATATATTATACATACAACACCACGATTAATATATTAGATTATGGTATATCATATTTTACGTTTTTACTATCTAGATCAGCATATTATATCAGGTGGAAGTTTATTAACTAAGTTATATTATATGTATAATGTGACCACCACCATACAACATAGACATGTATGCACATTATATTAATATAATATAATACAAAACAAGTGATTAACATGTGATTTATGCGTGGATAGGTTGATAACGCCCAACGTCGAGGAATCAATCTCAACACATTTGGAAATTAGCGATTCAGGTGGGGATGATTCTAGGCCTTCATAATATTTTATTTGATATATAGATGGGAATGTTAAATTAATTAGGTCTATAGTATTATTAGATTGCTTATGCATGCCTATTGTACATGATTATATATATACAATGTTGTGATTGCTTAGCCATGATGATATGTGTGTGTTAACATGATTTTATTCTGATCAAATGATAATTGGATGCATGGAATTCATGTGGTAGTTGAATTCATTTATAAATTATAATGCCTGATAATGAAATGTATGATTTGGAATATTGGCATAGTGAATGCGTGAACACTATTATAATTGACTTTGTGACATGATACCATGTGTAGTGGAGTTGAATATGTTTTATGAATACACTTAATATCGTGCTTATACCGTACGTATGGCGTGACATCACTAAAGAACACAATTAAGATAAGAATCACATATATGGGGCAGTTATTCTAAGGAATATCGCCAATGTTCTAATTTTTGGGTTGTGCCACCCTGAGTTTGATTTTCTAACGGTACGTGATTTAGAACGTGATGAAATTCTCGACTCAAACAATCTAATGTTGCAACGATTAATGTGTGAAACTTGTTTGTAATGTTCTTGTGTACGTATCACAATAAAATATTGTGAATTGTTTAGATGACCCACTGGGCTTTCAAGCTCACCCCTATTTTTTTACATGCATGTACTTAGAAAATAAGATCGCAAGTTCGTGACGTAGTTCAGTGTAGTAGGGATGGGTTTAATTAATTAATTAGCATTGTGGTGATAGAACTGAACCTTTTATTTAATTTTTAAAGGTTTATTATTTAAACGAATTGTATTGATAACTGAAATTCAATGAATATTATTACGGTCAGTAAAGACCCTGTGATTTATTTCACGTGTGAATGCCTTAGAATAGAATTCATTAATTCTATTTGATGATTGTATTTTAATGTTGTGTCCATAATGGATGGACAAGGGCAAATACCATCGTATGAAGATAATGATTGTATGAAGAATTAAAGGTATTCGTTTATTTTAACCAGTAAGTTGGTTTGAAGAATATAAACTCATAGTTTTGCAAATTTTATTATTTATAAAATGGTTATGGGTTAAGATAGACGGATACGAGTAACGTCTCGATTTTCAGTGATATTTTATATAAAAGTAAAATATTCATTATCTTACAAAAAAAAAAAAAAAATTAGTTTTGAAAATCGGGGTGTTACAAGTTGGCTATAGGTTCATGCAAAAGCTGAAACTCTTAAAGGGGAGACTCGAAGAATGGAATAGGAATTTTGCAGCAAAGGACAAACTACAACAATTACAATGGCTCTCTGATCTGAAACAGATTGATGAACATATGGGCATCTCTAATTGGAATGAGGAATTACAAATGAGAAGACTACAGATTACAAAAGATTTACAAACAATTGAATGCAGAATTGAGAGGCTGTGGCAAGTCAGATGGAAAGGGTCAAATGGGCAAAGGGAAGGCGACATCAATTCCAAGTATTTCCACAAAATGTTGAGTATAAGAAGATCTAGATCCCTATGATTATGGCACCATCATTGAGGAAAGGGAGGATATCTGTAATGAAATAATTGATCATTTCAGTCAAGTTTCCAAGGAAGAACATCCCCAACACTGGGAAATTGATGGACTAATTTGGAATCAGATTTCTCAAACACACAACAGTGGCTTGAAAGACCCTTTGAGATGGAAGAAATCAAGGAAGTGGTAATCAACAGTGAGGAAGAAAAGGCTCCAGATCCAGATAGCTTCACAATACTATTTTATCAAAAAAACTACAAGGTGCTTAAGGAGGATATCCTCAAAGTCATGGAAGAATTCTATGAAAATGGTGTGGTTAATAGGTGCACTAATGAAACCTACATTAGTCTCATTCCAAAGAAGCTTAACTCCGTCAAAGTGGGTGATTTTAGACCTATTAGCCTCACAACAAGCTTGTACAAGATCATTGCAAAGACACTGGCTGCAAGACTAAGGACGATGATTTATTCTACCATTGCAAAGACACAAATGGCCTTTGTCAAGGACAGACAAATCATTGATGTAATTTTGATTGCAAAAGATGCAATAGATGATTATAGAATGTCCAAGAAACAAGGTCTTTTGCTGAAGGTTGACTTCGCAAAAGCATATATAAAGTGGCAGTTACTTGACTTTGTTATGTAGAAGAAAGGCTTCAATCTCCGCTGGCACAAACGGATTGGGGGGTGCCTATCGTCAGTTTCTTTCTCTATTTTTATCAATGGAAGACCAAGAGGAAAAATCATAAGATCTAAAAGGCTGAGACAGGGTGACCCACTGTTCCCTTTTCTATACACTCTAGTGGCATATGTGCTTGATGGTATCACCAATAAGGCGAAGGAGAAAGGATTCACGAATGGGTTTAGAGTTGGAAAGGAAAACTTACACCTTTCACATATACAATATGCGGATGATTGCCTTTTCTTTGTAGAGAATGATGGGTCGAGCTTGGAGAACACAATGAAGATCATCAAGAGCTTTTGTTTCATCTCCGGCCAGAAGGTGAACTTCTCAAAAAGCCAGCTGGCTGAAATCAATATACCAGAGTCGAAGATATCTGAGATGGCTAAATTGTCTAGTTGTTTTGTAGGACAATGGCCACTAAAGTACCTTGGAATGCCTTTACGAGGTAACCCCCTGAAGGCTAAAGTTGTCCTTTTGGGAGCCTATCATTCAAATTTCAAACCATTGCCAAAAGAGTGGATGGTCGTAGGAGGAACTTACTTTCTAAAGGTGGAAGATTGGCTCTTCTTAACTATGTTTTGGAAGCAATTCCTACTTACTATATGTCAACCTTTAAAATGCCAAAATCAATAGCAGCTATGATTGAAAAACTGATAAAGAACTTCCTATGGAAAAATGAAGATAAAGAGTGGTTCCCATTTGGTCAAATGGAACAAGGTGAAACAAGACTTGGAACATGGTGGCCTTGGCATTGGGCACCTACTAAACAGGAATAATGCTCTTGCTGAGAAATGGCTTTGGAGATTCTTGGGTGAGAAGAATGTGTTGTGCTCTAGAGGGGCCAGAAGCAGGCACAAGTTGCATGAGAATGCTAGAGATGCCAATATCCTCCCTAGAGTATCCTACAGATGCCCGCGGAAATTCATACACTCCATTTATCGACTATTTTTTTGTTGGACAAATTTGCAGGTTAATCCTTTCTCAAATAAAGCTGAACTGAAATGTAAAATAAAGCAAAAATAACAATACAAACAAATTTATAGTGGTTCAGCCGCACCTACATCCACTACCTAATCTCCCCCGATAAGGATTTTCAAACTCCAGTAAACAATCCTCTTCACGAGTAAGGATTAAACCATTTATACTTTCTCAACTTACAGGTGTGAGAAAACAGTTACACTTCTCAACTTGCTAACATTAGCTCAACTTAGTGACTCCCCTTCACTTTAAAAATGAAATACAAGATAGTGAATTGATTCTTTTACCACGAATCAAAAAGATACTTACAGAGCAGTATTGAACTCCACACAAGTATGTTCAACAAGATCAAGAGTTTAAGCACAGCTGAAAGATGTGACGTAATGCTCTTCTTTCCTCCTTTGGATTTTGATTCAAAAGATGAAGTTTAAGCTTTCAAATCCGGGGAAAAAAAATTCTCAAATCTCAGATAAAAAAAGTGGTTTTCTTTCATAAATATATTTCACGAAAAAATGAAACTTAATTTCAAAGAGTTTTGGTGCAGGTTTTTCAACAATATCGAGCTCTATCTCAGAGAATGCCAAAGTGTTCATTTTATAGAAGAGTGTCAGGGTTTCAATCTCCCAAAAACACTAAAAGAATCGTTTGAAATTCAAATTCAACGAATCGAATTTTTCATGGAAATGGTATAAACAAAACCGTTGAAGTTTCTGTCAAAAAACATTTTCACCAAAATAGCAATTGGATCAGAACTGTCACCACACGCTTCAAAAGTTAGTTTCTTCTGACACAGTTGGGTGAGCATCCTGCTGCTCAAAGAGGGCGCTGCTACAATAAAAAAAAAAAAACCAATGGTTCATTTAGCACATGAGCGTCCTGCTCTCCTCTAAGCGTCCTGCAATTCCTCAACTCAAGAGATAGATTTGTCTCTGTCAGACTGATAAGCGTCCTGATGTGGAGTGAGCATCCTCACGGACAGTTCTGAAAATTTTCCAGAAAACATGAGCGTCCTGCATGTTACAGTACTGGCCTAAAATTTATGTTAACTGGCCACTGCCTAAGCATCTTACCCAAGTGTGAGCGTCCTGCTCAACTGATGAAAATTTGAGTTTTTGAAATTTTGAAAGATCCGACAAATCAAATCATCTTAAAATCATTTTGGATCGAATCAAACATTTTAAAAGCACTTACAAACATTTGAACATCACGTAGAAACAAACATTTGAACATCACGTAGAAACAAACAATTTGAGCAAACACAATCATTTTGACGATCATTTTGAAAAGATTCAAAACTTGAAATACTTATGATCTTTTGAAAACTAATTTTGGAATGATTTGAACTTTGCTAAACAATCCTAATGTGGAATTCTACAATCCTAAAGACATTATAAGCAATACGAAGATAAATATCATCACGAATATTGCTTTATAGATTGTCTTTCCTTGCTTTGACTTGAGCTCCTCTTGGCTAGATGGACTTCATATCATTTAAGCTTGAGAACACTTGTTAAATGATAAATTGAATAATGTATGTGGTTTGTAATCATCAAAATATCCAACCTTAGAGGTAATTGACATAACATTTTTTACCTTTGGTTACACTTAAGTTGGGACATGGGTCCACCATCAGATTTTGAGAAGACCCATGGTGTCGACTTGAACCACTCATGATCACATTCCCTAATCTACGTGGGCTATATGGGCTACATAATGCCCCCATTATCTCCTTCATAGCCTCTCAACCAAATAATAATGGTGGTGTTCAGAACTGGAATTTGCACTTGTCTAGGAACCTCCCCGACAGCTCATTGATTGAAGTCCCGCTTTTCATTCAATGCCTTGAAGCATTCCACCTAAGTAACACTGACACCCGCTGGATGGGGGAACCATTATTTGTGCTTTCCTCTAAATCATTCTTCAAGTCCATCTCTTCTCAAGCCCAGCCCACAACCTTTCCCCTGGCCAAATTCATTTGGAGGGCAAAAGTGCCTTCAAAACTGAAAATTCTGGGGGTGGTTAATTGCACTCAAGAAATTGAATGTTGTCGATGTGCTGAAGAGGAAATTTCCTAATTCTACCCTTTCTCCTTCATGGAGCTGTATGTGTAGGAATGAGGCTGAATCAATGGAGCACCTATTTGGTAGCTGTAAAGGAATTCGGGAGCTGTGGAGTTTATGGAACAAGAGATGTCAAGTTCTGCCTCTGCCGGAGTCCAACATACTGTTGTCTTTCCCTAACACCAGCCAATTAAAGAGTAGCCTGAAACAATACAGGCAATGTATCTATTTGCTAATATTTGGTGTATCTGGATTGAAAGGAACAACAGAACCTTTAATGATTGTAGTAACAGTAGCCTTACGATTTGGGATTAGGCCCTATTTTTGTTTGTTAACTGGGTCAGCTCATGCAAACTATCTTTAGGTTATAGCTTCGAGGATTGGATGTATAACTAGAAATTCATTTTGGAAACATTGTAACCTTGGGAATGCCAATAGCCAGGGCACATGGCACAAAATTGCCTAAAGAAGAATGTTTATAGACCAATGGAGTGTGAAGAAGAAACTAAACAACAAAAGGATGAAGACGAAGATTCTTTTGATTATGGGATTCATAAATCTTGATGACCTGGACGAAGGAAAAATGGATAAATCCTTGGTCATTGTTGTCTGACACATCCTTCGAACATCTGAAGTTGAAGAGGAAGATTGGCAACGAACATCCATTTTCCAAGTGTTGGTTAAATGGGAAAATAATGCTCACAACTTATTATTGACAGTGGAAGCTCCATGAATGTCATCTCAATATCCACAATTGAAAGCCTTAAATTTCTAGTTGATCCTCATTTGCAGCCTTGCAAGGTAGCCAGAAACTGAATAGATACAACATCTAATCAATAAACCGATGACATCTTGTTTCTCTTTCTTGTGAACTTTACAGAAATTCTATTTGGTATGGCATGATTCCTACTAAATTGACGCACATCCTTTTTGGTCGACCTTGGCTTTATGATCATGATGTGCATCATTGTGTTAAAGAAAATACATATACCATCATATTCCACAACAAAAATGTTGTATTAAAGCCAATAGGGACTATTGAAATGGAAAAATACAAGATCGACAAGTCAAAAGAAAATGTTGAAAGCACAAAGAGTTGTCCTCACATTCTTACTAAAAAGAAGTTTCAAAAGGACAGTAAAGAAAGTGGAGTCATATATGTCATACAGAATTTTCCAATTTGCTATCAGATTTCTCTAACATTACTCTTGAACTACCCAATGAGTTGCAACCATTCCGAAGTATTCAGCATGGTGTTGGATTCATTCCAAGGTCTTCACTACCTAGCCAAGCTAACTATCATGTTAATTCAAGAGAGCATGAAGAGCTCAAGAGACAAAGAAATGAATTTCCATCCAAATGCTACATACGTGAAAGTCTAAGCCCGTGTATCGTTCCTGCCCTATGGACACCAAAGAAAGATGATAGTTGGCGTATGCGTTTTAATGGTCGAGCTATAAACAACAACACCATCAAATGTCGATTTCCTATTCCCCGGCTTGATGATATGCTTGACATGATGGTTGTTTCTTACGTATTTTTCAAGCTAGACTTGAGGAGTGGATACCATCGAATACGCAAAACACCAAGGAATGAATGGAAAACAGCCTTCAAAACAAAAGATGGTCTACGAGATTGGCACTCATGCCTTTTGTCCTCTCAAGCGTTCGTATTATAGTCATGCACTTAATAAATTAGGTATCGCAACCATTTATTGGCAAATTTTTGGTTGTGTACTATGATGACATCTTAATTTATAGTAGGTGCAAAGAAGATCATCCTTCTCATTTGCAACAAGTTATAAGTGTTCTTCAACAAGAGAAACATTACATAAACTTGAAGAAATGCTCTTTCACAACTTTATCTGTGGTGTTCTTAGGTTTCGTGTTTCATGTGAGGGGCTTGAAGTAAATCTAGATGAGATAAAAGCTATTTTAGGATGGCACATTCCTAGTACACTGAATGGAGCTCGAAGCTTCCTTGGTTGCACAACATTTGATCATAAATTTATTAAAAACATCAACACCATTTGGCTCCTATGACTAATTGTTTGAAGCAAATCAGTTGGTTTGGGCTGAAGAAACTACAAAGGCCTTCGAAGAAATTAAGCAAAAATTAGCAGAAACACCTATTCTACAGTTACCAAATTTCCCAAAAGTGTTTGAAGTGGCTTGTGATGCATTTAATGTTGGAACTAGAAGAGTCTTGTTATATTTTTTTAATGAGAAACTCGGTTATGCAAATAGAGGCACTCAGCCAATGAAAAAGAGTTCTATGTGGCGGTTCATGTGTTGCACAGTTGGCATCATGATCTTCGTAAAAAATAATTCATAATTATTGGTAATTTGGTAATTTTTTTTATTTGACAATTTTTATCAAATTTAATCGAATGCATTTTCTAATTAAAAAATAAATAAACTTTTATTGAATTTGGTTGAATTTGTCGTATTTTATCGAATTTTTGGTGAGTTTTTTGCATTTTTATGTTACATCCACTTAGCACTTCGATGGTTCAAAAGTCAAAAAAATTTGTCGAATTTCAGCAATTTTTTTCGTTTTTTCAAACCATGGCAAATAGAAGTACTCTGTCTATGACAAAAATTTCTACGTGGTGGCTCACACCTTGCGCTATTGGCGTCATGATCTTTTCCCAAAAAGATTTGAGCATTGGAATCCTTTTTTCCCTCTCCCATAATATATCTTTACAAAGACTTTAGCATTAGATATGTTGATTTGCAATCTAGACAAGGACATTCAAATCTTCCATTACATGGTGGTTATCTTTTCAAATGGCCCAACTTTGTGTACCTAACACATCTCTTCATATGAAGTGGTTTGGTAAATGCATGCCAACTAGTTATTTAGAAGAGAGAGAACCACTCTGACAGCAAAAGATTGCTTTTATTGTACTAGTTTGAAGAAAAACGTGGTCAAGATTATTTTCGTCTGGAGGGGAAGAAAGAAAAATACAGGTTTAGACCTGCGGCACCTGCCACTTCCCGTGCCACAAGAGATGTGGCAAGACCTAAGCATGAACTTCGTCCTTGGCTTACCAAAGACTAAGGGGACATGATTCTATATTTGTTGTGGTGATTGTTATTCTAAGATGACACATTTTATTCCTTGTTCAAAGACTTCGGATTCAAACCATATTGCTACTGTTTTTTTAAAAGGAGTTGTCTGTCTTCATGTTTTGCCTAAAACAGCTCTTTATGATGAGATCCAAAGCCCACGAATTACTTTTGGCTAACTTTGTGGACAGTTGTAACCACAAAGTTAGCCTTTTCTTCCCTTTCCATTTACAAACAGATGGTCAAGACCCAGTGAGCTGAAGCTTTCAAGAAACATATATGTGACATTCGTGAGGATGTTCGCTAGAAACTTGCTTTAAGCAACGATAACCACAAAAGTTATGCTGATTTAAGAAGCAAGTGTCTTGAGTGTAATGAACGAGATATCGTTTTGGTGTTGATAAGGATATCCTAAAGGTGCCTACAAAAAGCTACATTCCAAGAATGTTAGCCATACATGTCCTTGATTTGCACAGAAGCATGGGCATTAGTAACATTTTTAACATCGAGCATGTCACTCTCTATCCCAGCCATGAAAAAACTACATTAAATATAGGGTCCCAGTGCTTGTCTTCCACCAGTGTCGAGTTCAAGGGAAGAAATTAAAGACATTGTTGACTACCAGATTGTTTTTGCAAGAGGTGGGGGCAATCAAAAATATCTCATTAAATGGAAAGAGCGACCACTTTTAGATTGCACTTAGATTACTTATGATGAATTTCAACAACTAAATCATGACTTTATGATAGATTTCATGCTTTTAACTCAGTGGGGTCAAGTTTTCCAAAAGTCAACGAAAGTCAGAAAACAAGTGGCGAAATTCAACAAAGGAATACCATAAGAGAAGGAAAAAGGATTCCAAAGCACAAATTCTAATTTGGAACTCTTTAGAAGATGGAGGAGCCACTTATGACCTGTTATAGATCATCTCATTATTATGGTAACCAAGGAGTTGTTCATGGTCTTAAAGGAAGAAGTAAAAGAGTTTTTTCTTCTACCACGAGAGTGTTCAATGTCCTTAAATTTCCTAAATAACGTAAAGATTAGTATTAACTACTTTTAGTTTTCCTATGATGTACTTAGACTCCCTAAGGGTCTAACGTATTTATATCCAAGAATGATTGGTGATTCTCGATTTTTTGTACTGTAAAAGTCTATAAATATGCTTGTATCCTTCTCTTTGGGTCATTAAACAAAGTTTCAGATTTTAGTTTGCTCTCCTTTGAGTTTATGTGATACAACTAGCCTACGGTATGATGCCAAGAATTTCTAGATTTAATTCTAAATCTTCTAGCTCATTCCGCTAGTATATTTCCTTTCTATTCTTATAACCATTTCCAACATAAATACTACCAATCCTCCACCATCTTTCAATTTAATCCCATTGTCCTACATCAAGATGGAGGTGGGGGGTGGGGGGTGGGGGTGGGAAGAGTTGATGCTTTTCATCAAAAGATCTAATCTTACATTATAAACTAAACATATCTAAAAGATTTTCATTAACAATACAAAGAATAAAGCCTAACCCTCGAAGGAAAGAGGTAGTGTACCTTGATTTTGGAAAGCTTTGTTATGTGCATGAAGTCGTTATAGTTGTTGATTGGCATAATTCCAGGAATAACAGGGCAAGTAATTCCAATTCGTCGGCAATCATCAACAAACTTGAGAAATATGTCTGTATCATAGAAAAGAGGAGCGATAATGAGATCAGCGCCAGCATCGACCTACAAAGAAAAACAGTAGCGGCCATAAATCTTATATCAAACAAAATAAGAAGCAAAAATGAAACTCACACAATAATGCTACAAATAATCTATCATTAGACATTTCTACAATAAAAGAAATTTTACATCAGTTATAATAAAATACATGAAGGAAATTGATAGCATAATTTCCATGATTTTCGCGTAATGCAACCTTAACCCCAGCCCTCCAAAAACAGGATTCAAAAACTAATCTTCAATAAAAATCCATAACGTATGACTATCAAAAGTGTTTAGCCCCTAATTCCAAAGGTCCACCAAACTATTAGGCGATTGCAAGATCCAAGTAGTCAACTAAATGGGAATGTAGTGGACTAATTTGGGGATTAGGTCGAACACTTCTCACGATTTGAATACAAAGGGGTCACATAATAGGTTTTGAAACCTCACTCTTTTGAAAACCCCAGAGACCAAGAATAGAGGAGAAAAAAGGTTACACAGGAGCTCAAGAGGGCTGAAGGGTGGTCCAAAGGCTAGATTGGGGCAAAATAATGTGAGGCCAGCCTCTTGAAAGTGGAAATATCTACTTGTTCTATTTCTTTCCCAATAGTTTGAAAACAAGTCTTTGAGTTAAGACTTGGGGTTCCTAAGATTCCTTCTTTCGTTCTATAAAAGTTGACCCTTTTTAGTGTACTTCTTGTTTTATCTGGTGCTGCAATTGTTATTTCAGCTTGCTCTTTGTGCTGTAATGTTTTGTCTTTGTGCATTGTAGCGAAATGTCATCTAGTCAAAGTGAAGCACGACCTTCTAGCACAATTAACTTTCTTTCTCTCTTTATTGTTGTTTTCCTTACTAATTTGCTAACTTGTATATTAGACTATTGATTTTTTTAATATATCGCAATGTTGGTTGATGAAATAAATAAATAAATAAAATGGGTAGCTTTTAATAACTTTTGTGCCTTTTTTAATGATATGAAAGAGAATTGTTAGCTTTTTCACGAAATGTCTGGATAGAAATATGGAAAATTCTTGCATGCTTTCCCCTAGCGGGCTAGAACAAGCAAGCTCAGTTTCATTATGTGTAGTCAAAGCCTATCACTATAAGTCGGATTTGACTACATGGAATTCTAAAAGTACAACCACAAGGGAGCCACAACCTAAAGTTGAATGTCAACCTCTGCCGAATTTTTTTGAATTTCGTAGATTTTTTATGTCAATTTTTTGTATTTTCTAACTAAAATTTAAACTTCTATCACATTATGGGAATCTTTGCATTTTGGGGGGGAAAGAAAAAACAAACTACACTCTTTAATTCAACAAATTTGACGTTGTAAAGAATTGGCAATTTTGTTAATTTTTCATACCTTAGGATTTGTTTGATACGTGAGAAAATAGAAAAATTTCTCGAGAAAATTGAAAAGTCGTGTGTTTAATAGTGAATATTTTCTCGAGAAATTTTTTTCTCAATCCCCTTATTTTCTCACCCGAATTTTCACACCTATAAAGGTGAGAAAATATAATTTTCTCATGAGAAAAAATTTAGTCTTATTGATAATGTTCATGTTTATATTTAAGGAAACTTTTTATTTTTCATCTTCCCTGCATAGTGTTAAAAAAAAAAAAAAATTAACACACAATCAAACAACCATGAGAAAATTCTTTAATAAAATTTGCTTGAGAAAACTACATTTTCTCAAGAAAACTTTTCTTAGCTATCAATAGGAGTGTAACCAAACCTGACCACCCGACCCGATTCAACCATTACAGGTCGAGTTTAGGACAAAGGTCGGGTTGGTTGGTTTGTTTTTTCATAAACCTGACATGATCAGGTCGGGTCTCAGGTTTTGTTAAAATCTTGTCGGGTCCACTCGACCACCACCTAGAGTTACTTTATGGGCCTTCATATTTCAGTAAGCCTAAGACCCACAACCTCTTAAATGTTATTGGTGAGTTAGACAAGACAAGGAGTTTGGGGAGAAGAGTAATTTATAGAAGAGTGACTTCCTTCTCCCTATTCATCCAATGTAGGACTAAAAAAATAGATTTTGCACTTCTATCAAGTTAAAAAAGGCATCAATGTTAGTTAAAAAGTCATCAATATTATTTGCTAAAGGTATCTTGAAGAATTTAAATTGACAATTTAGTATCTATTCTATGCATAAATCATAATATGTATAGTTGAATAAGTTGTTTATTTGTCTTTAGGGGTAAGCTATATTCTCCAATTACTATAAATAAAACCAACTAGGTGTCATTTGAGATTATATAAAATTGTTGTGGGGGAGGTACATCTAATTATAGGATGGGTAGTATTTGCCTAATTACAAGTGCATGTGAATTGGCCAATTTATCAAATTGACTAATTAAAAAATGAGATCAATTTTGGAAACAATAAAACCATATTATAATTGAATAAAGGATATAGACGATAAATTGAAAAGTAATTTACCAAAGTAAAATACATATAAAAATGTAAAAATCATGCTCATTATCTAGCTAGGTAGACTAAAAAGGCCAACTTCTAAGCATGTAGACCATAAATGTAATTATCATGCTTAAAATATTTTACTTTAAATGAAAAAACCATATAGGTAATGAAAATTGCCAACTTCTAACCAAATGTAGACTAAAAAGGCCTTTAAAACATGCATATTAACTAGGAAATAGAGAAAGAAATGAAGGGTCTAAGTAGTTATGTATTTGCATATAAGATTTATTCAGAATAGGAAAAGGAATGGAGGTGTATAATCTTACGTATGTCATACAAACAAATTATTGTTAAGAGTATAACATATAAGAACAATATATAAGTTTTTACTTTTTGGGTTTCCTTGCTCATGGAAACCCAATATTCTTCATACCCCCATTAAGAATGAAAGAGAAGTTTCTCATATGTCATGACTAAGTATAGGCATGTATAATATAATATAGTATAATAATATAATAATATAATACAGCCAAATATACATATATAATACAATAATAAATATATGTAAAAGAGGTTGATGGTTATCAAAAAAAATTTGAAAGGGTTAAGAATTACTAAAAATATAAAAGGAGGTTGTCTTATATTCTATATTACTTGGACTTCGGTTTGGGTGTCAAATACGGGTACATATCTAGAGGTCCGACTTGATCATTTTTAAATTCTGGGATATGAGGACTCGGCTATATTATATATCGTTCTTTCCTTTTTTTTCTTCTTTACATTCATTGATTGTCCATTTTGTTCTCTCACTTAAGTGAATTCCACTTATTAGTCATTATCTTCTTTCATACTTTCTATTTTTTCCATTTGATAATCTAAGTAGTAATATTATAAAATCTAAAAATGGTCTATTAGTCTCACCACCAGCCTTTATAAGATCATTGTCAAAGTCCTTGCAAATCGTCTTCATCAGGTTCTCCATTCTACGGTTGCTAAGTCTCAAATGGCCTTTGTTATGAACCGTCAAATTACTGATGCGATTCTGATCGCTAATGAATCTGTGGATGATTATCATTTGTCAAAGCAACAAGATTTCTTGTTTAAAGTTGATTTTGCTAAAGCCTACGACTCGGTAAAATGGTGTTTCCTTGATTTTGTGATGGAAAAGAAGGATTTTGGTCAAAGGTGGATGAGATGGATAAGGGGTTGTCTAGCTACTGTTTCCCATCCTATTTTTGTTGATGGTCGCCCAAGAGGTAAAATTCAAGGGGCAAAAGGGTTACGGCAAGGGGATCCATTATCCCCCTTTCTGTACACCCATGTGGCAGATGTTCTGGACAGTCTCACCTCAAAAGCTAAGGACAAGAGCATGTTAATTGGTGTTAAAGTTGGGAAGGACAATGTCCATGTTTCTCATATACAATTTGCGGATGACTGTCTCTTCTTTGTAAAGAATGATGGCCGCAGCCTGAAAACGGTCATGGAGATTATCAACAGCTTTTGTTTCATCTCAAGTCTCAAAGTGAACCTTTCCAAATGTCAGTTAGTCGGTATTAATGTCCCGGATGCTGAGGTGGTTATTATGGCTAGGGAGTTTGTTGTTTCTTCGGGGTCATGGCCTATGCACTATTTGGGGATGCCCCTTGGCGACAACCCACTCAAAATGTCGTTTTGGGATCCAGTCATTCAAACTATATGTAAGAGGGTGGATGGATGGAAGAAGAGCTATCTCTCTCGGGGTGGCCGTATTATTCTTCTCAAGTCGGTGTTGGAAGCAATTCCTACTTACTTTATGTCTTCATTTCGTATGTCAAGAGTTGTTATTGCACTCATTGAGAAAAAAATGTGAGCTTTTCTTTGAAAAAATGTGGATCGGGATAAGGGTTCATTTTTGGTTAAATGGGCAAAGGTCAAACTGGATCTGAAACATGGTGGTATGGGAATTGGCGATCTTCTTACAAGAAATAAGGCTTTGGCTGGGAAGTGGTTATGGTGCTTTCTGTTTGAGAAGGAATCTCTATGGGCAAAGGTGATCAAAAGTCGTCATGGCCTTCATGAGAACAATCGGGATGCCAGTCTCTCCTCTCGAGTATCTTTCAAATCCCCTTGAAAATTCATTCATTCATTATATCCTGCTTTCTTACCCTCTGTCCAGTTTAAAGCTGGCAATGGCTCTTCTACCCATTTTTGGGAAGACATTTGGGGTGCTTCTGCCCCTTTCAAAACCCTCCTCCCCAATATTTTTAGCATCTTTGGGCTCCACAATGCCCCGATATCTCCCTTCATTAATCATGATCCTACCTCCCCTGATGCTCCTCCCAACTGGAACCTTCACCTTTTTCGCAACCTTCCTCCTCATGCACTGGAGGAGATTCCTCTCCTTCTTGATTGCCTAGGCCATGTTCATTTGCAAGACTCTGATGACCGTATTGTTTGGGTTGCGGGCTCCTCTGGAAAGTTTTCTTCAAAATCTTGTTTTCACATCCATAACTCCTCAACCAACCATCCAATTTTTCCATACTCCACTTTTATTTGGTCTGCTCTCATTCCCCTCAAATTTAAGACTCTTGGTTGGCTCATTGCTCTGAACAGACTAAATTGTGTTGATATGCTTCAGAAGAGGTTCCCTAACTTCTATCTCTCTCCCTCCTGGTGTTGGTTGTGCAGATTGAATGATGAGATTGCACACCATGTGTTTTGGGATTGTGCTTTTGTGAAGGAAGTTTGGACATAATGGTCGAGGAGATGCCTGAAACTTTGCCCCCCTGACGTTGGCTCACTTTTTTGTTATCCTATTAGTTTATCTGATCATCGTTGTAAAAAATACTAGATTTATGTGCTTTTTGTTGTTTTATGGAGTGTCTAGGAAGAGAGAAATGGTAGAGTCTTTCGAGACGGCATTTGTTCTAGCTGGAAAGTTTGGGAAAAAAGTTTGCTTTTGTTTGTGGGATGGGTCAGTTCTAGCAATCTCTCCCAAAGATATTAGTTTTGGAGAATGGGCTTTGAACTAGAACAATATTATGATTTCGACGTAATTCTCATGGGATATCTCATCCCCTCCTTTTGTACTCCTTTTTTTATATATATAATATCTATCTATGTTTCCAGTCAAAATATATATATATATATATATATATATATATATATATATATATATATATATATATATATATATATATATTTAGAGAATTTTATATACCCAATTAATAAGAATTATAAAAACTATAAATTGTTATCCAAAATAACCAAATTACAAAGAGAAAAAAAATTACATCATAGCAATGGATGATCCAAATTGTATTTTCTTACTAATTTTATTTGCTTATTTGATTACTTTTACAACAAAAATAAAATTGAGTATTGTCAAATTTATCTCACAAAAGACATATAGATATAAAGATTAAACAATCACAAACAAAACATATATATATACATATATAGAGAAAATTGGAAAATCAAGTTTTTTTTTTTTTGTGGGAATCAAGCACGACACTGAAACAACCCAAATTCCTCAAAATAACAGCAAATCCCTAATACCCAAAACAAAAATTGCATCAAAAGAAAAGTTCATGCAACAACAGAACGTCACTCATTGCACCATTAAGCTTTAAAAGAAGCAAGTTAAAAAAGATAATAAAGAGATAAGAATACTCGAGTACAAAATCAAAATCTACAACAGAAGAAAGATCCAGAAATTGATGACATTGAAGGGAGTGATTGGAATATGGAAAATCAAGTTACTAACCTTCTTTTTAAATCCCACAATGAATTTTGTTCCTTTCTCCTACTTTTTCCTATGGATTTTGTCTTCTTGTACAATTTTATTCTCACAATTTCTTTAGGTAGAACAAAAGACAGTATAGTTTGATATAAAACGTAAAAGACAAAACAACTTTTAGGTTAACCTTTTTAAGTTTTGTCTTATCCTACAAGCCAATTAGCTAAGGACAAGGGGGTCAATTTACACTTTATAAAGGGGGCAATAATGGATAGTTGGATGGTTGATGTGGATGGTTACTTAGTTGGATAGTTGGATGGTTGATGTTTATTTGGAGGTAATGATTTAGAAGAGTATCATGGTGGAAATATGTTTAACTGTTTATGTATGCTTTTTATGTTGATTTTTTCTTTTCTTTTTTTGATAATGACAGTTGAAATAGATTAATAATACTAGTGTCAAATAGCTTTTATTTAAGGCTATATACATGGATTTGAAATTTTGAAAGATGTACCGAGCTGTGCTTAAAAGTTAGCCTTTAATTAAAATAAATGTAACTTGAAATTGACCAATGATTAGGCCCAAGCCTAACCCGATTTACCGAACCAACCCAACCTGAACCAAGTCAATTTGGATTGGATTGGGGTTGGGAGACATATTAGGTTGGGTTGGGTTTCAAATTTACCAACCCAAACTGTTTGGTTGGGTTAGGTTTTCGCCTCAAATCGACTCAACCCAACCCAACCCATGTACACCTCTACTATCAATGAAAATATGATATTAGCATCAAAAGCTACCTCCACCGCCTAACAAACGTCAATATAAAAGCAGCTAAGTAACATGACTACACAAATAGTTCTTATAAGCATATTGCACCAAACTGTATACCTTTCTCTTCAAATACATGAGATCATTTTCACATCCTTCCAACGTACCTTCACCATTGCTTCGGATGACATCAAAATGTGCCTCTGTGGATCAAGAAAGATTCAAAAGCATATTAGAGTGCAATGGAATTCACCAAATACCTTTTCATTTTCTTTGTTCTTCCTTTTCCCTTTTTTTTTTTTTCTTCGTTTTTTGACTCTTAATTTACTTCATTGAATTGAAAGGTGGGACTTGGCACAATTGTTAAGTTTGTTGCATTATGACCTAGAAGTTGAATCCATAGGTACCACTCAAATTTGGAAGTAAGGTTGCTACATTGTCCCTTCTTCTGACCCCGAAATGTGGGAGCCCCGTGCTATAGGTACCCCCTACGCCCTACTTTTTTTTTCAGAAGAAACAATGTTAGTAGTTAATTGTATAACCAGTTTCATCACCATCCATCACCATACCACACTCTCGGAGAAGTATCAGGCCAATTCCTGGCCCATTAATCTCCCTCACCCCCTGGAGTTTATGTTCCAAAGCCAACTCTTTAACAACTACACCAACTCCATGTTGGCAAACTTAATTGTATTGTAAAAAGTTCCACAAAGTAAACCTGGATAACCAACAACAGTAACACCAAAGTAATCGCCATATTTTGCTCGAATATGCTCCACCTAGAAAACAACAAGAATTAAAAACTCAATTGAACTGAAATAGGAACGTACAATTGCAAAATGAGTAAGTGAATGCATGTATTATTTATATTGCCATGCCAAGTAAAAGTTCATTTTCATGAAAAATGTTAATTATTTGTTAAATAGCACTTTTTTTGTAAATTAAAATTCTTTTGATCTCAGAAACTACACAAAATATTTTATAAATAAAAAGATAGTTAAATTAATTCAACAATTCTACTTCTTTGAGTGAGTAACAATTGAGTTTGTGGAGTGGAGACAAGAAGCTCACCCATTGGGTTGTGGCACAGAATGTCAAGAACTTAGATGCTTGCAAAAATTCTTAAAGATCTTAGAGGTGATTCTAATTGGCCCAAAGATAACTGAGTCACAAAATTCTAAATACTTTGACAGCTTGATATACAAAGACACATGGGTTCAATCTTTGTAGTTGGTTTCAGGCAACATGATGCTAATACTACCATTGACATGTCTAGTTGTCTGTGTGAGGAAATGAGCCAATAACAAACTAAGCACGAAAGGCCATATCATCACGCCATAAAATGAGATAAAAATAAAAATTAGAACATGTCAAAAAATGCTTAGGCAGTGGAATGTTGTAACAAGGCCCATAATTGCACTTTGCCAAGTAAGTTAAGATAGTCAATTGCTGATACTAACAGTAGAATGGGATATTTACTCTCACTGGGTCATAAACGTCCTCTATAAGTTTGAAAATTCTATATATCACTTGTAAATTTTACTTATGTAAATTATCATCAAAACTAGGATTACATACCTGAGGATTAACTTACATGTTTAGAGCTTCAAGACATTGCAAATCTTGAGATTTGAATAGTTGGTTAAGACAAGAGTATGAGAGGTAAGATACATTGGGAGTTAATCTCTATGGTGACGATGGTCTGGGATCTAGGGTCGATTTTGTACTGTTTGTAATAGAGCTCGGCAGAACTACTAGTCCTCTTGAGAATTAGTTGGAGCCTATCTTTCTACTAATATTTTAAGCAATAAAATTAGAGTTTCTTGTCAAAAGAAAAAAAAACCAAAAAAAGAGGTTTGGAACCCATAAGTAGCAGAGGAATGTGAAGATACATGAAAAGATTCAGAAGAGTGTTTATTATTTTGTGTTTGGAACCATTAGGGCGGGAGTAAACAGGTTGTGTAAATACCAAAAATAGCTAAAATATTTTTAGGCATCCAAGAGACCATTAGAAACCCTTAACAACAAAAATCTCCATAATCTGTAAGGAATATTAAAGATTGTGCTTAAGGTAAATAATTCTAAAAAATCTAAAGGATTGTGCCAGTGCAACAGTTGATACACAAGGGTTGAGCCCTTGAGAAGGGCAAGCTTGAAAATTGGACCAAAGCGTCATATTCCTCGCTGACGTCCAAGGAAACTTCTCGTTCTTATTAGTTGCAAGTTGAGTTGAAACCCTAAAAAAGGGAGATTGATTGATTACCAGGTCAATGCCGCAAAGGAAACCGCCTTGAACCTGAGAGCGAGGAGGATCCCCTAGAGCGAGTACATTCTGAATACCATTAGATTTGATGCTATCAAGCGCACGATCGATCTTGTCCACTAGCATGTTGATGCAGGTTATATGCATCATTGTTTCAACGGATAACTACAAAAAATAATAATAATAATAAATAAATAATGTCGAACAACACGACGACATTCAGAGCAGCAATTTTGCAAGCAGATCAATCAAACCAGAAAATTAAAAGGGCCAAAAAAAAAAAAAAAAAAAAAAAACAGTGTTATTGTGACCTGGTTGTGCATCTCGTTGGCATTGTAAATAGTAAGATCAGCGGAGGAACCACTAGAATCCATGCTCATGGCGCAGAAGCAAGGGTCGTGTACCACCATGCTATTCATCTTCCCCAACAGATTTGTGGTTCCATGTCCAGTCTTCGGAGGAAAGAACTCGAACGAGAACACCACTCGCCCTTTTTCTGTCGCCTCATTAATCTTCTCGATCACCTTCATTTTCTTCTTCGTTCGCCCAAATGCTAAATCAAATATCCACAACCCCTACAAAGCATAAGTACCCACGATTCCAATTACAAAGACGGGAAAGAAAACCCACGATTCAAACCAAAAACAATGATAAAAAGAAATTCTCTCGGATTTCGGATCTCTGATTCTCAGTAATGTTGCGAGCGCAATGCCCGCCATTTGCAAAATTTAGGCCTGTGTCTCTGACGCTTGCCAAAACCGCTATTTGTGCAAGGCACGTACAAGCACACGGAGAGGAGTTATAAATTTGAAATTGATGGGATCGGCGGATTGGTTTGACGCATCTGCCTCTAATTAACAAAGGTGAGGTCCTTGGCCAAAAAAACAAAACGAAGGTAAGGTAGGCGTAAACAGAAACGAATACACAGTTACATACCATGCAATGTACCTGTATCTGGCCTAGCGTAAGAAACGGACCCATACATTTTTAGGGTAAAACCGAATAACCCAAATTTGTCTATTTTCTGTTATAATGCACAATTTGATCATAAACTAGGGAAGAGGTAAAGTATGGGTGCATATTAATGTCTTATGTGGGGTTATGGTTGTTTTTGCTATATTACATCTACTTGCTCAAGACAGTTACGATTGTGTTTGGTTCGTAATCCGAAAATAAGAATACAATTCAAAAATAAAAATATTTGAAAACGATTTTTCATCATTTTCTTAAAACAACATGTTTCCTTAACATAAAAGTGAAAAAAAAATCAAAATCTTTTAAATCAAATAAATGTTTTGATGTTTTTGAATTTTTTGATACAAAAAATTATATCTGAACCAAACAGGCCTAAACTTTTCAATAGTGTTAATGTTCCAATTCCTCGTGTTCGTAGTGTTTTGTTAACATCAAACATTACTCTTAAGAAATGTCATGACGCCAAATGTCTTGTAACTTTTCTTTTTGAATCTTGTCATGTACAGCACCAATCCTTGAAAAAGATGATTGGAGTGGTAAATTGCAAAACAACCTTTACATTTTTCAAATGCCAATCATTCTCTTGAAAATGCTCACAAGTCACGTCTTCCTCGATTTATAATTTGTGGCACCAACATCTAGGGCACCCAGCCATATTCGTTTTAAATTACTTTCACAAGATTTAAATACTTACATTACAAATAGAGTTGTCCATTAGCTAAGCAAAATAGAGTTATTTCTCCTTTAAGTAATAATAATTCACTTGCACCTTTTGATTTTATCCATTATGATATTTGAAAAAAATCTCATACATTTTTTTTATCTGGTGCTCATTACTTTCTACCTAACGTGGATGATTTGTTCTCATTATAGTTAAGTTTTTCTTATGCAATGTAAGAGTGAAACTCGCTACTTTTGCAAACTTTTCACTCTTGTTTTGAGACCCAATTTAATAAGAAGAACACAATTTTGCATTCTTATAATGGGTTGAAATTTAATATGAAAGATTTTTATATTTCAGTGGGATTGTGCATGGGACTAGTTGCATTAACACATACAACAAAATAGTGTCGTGGAAAAGAAACAAAGGCATTTACTTATAATGTAGCTCATGTATTGCAGTTTCAAGTAAGACTTCTTATTAAATTTTGGGATCAGTGTGTGCTTATTGCAGCTTATCTCTAAATCACACTCCAACTCCTTTGCTATCAAGTAAAAAACCCAATGTATTTTTGTTTGGTTCAACGCCTTATTTTTCTCATTTAAAAGTCTTTGGTTGTTTATGTAATGCTACTAATACAAATGCTTCAAAGATAGAGTTTGACGCTCGAGCATCTCATTGTATTTTCTTGGTTATCCATATGCTTGAAAAAAATATAAGTTATATGATCTCAAACATAATTGAGTTTTTGTTTCTTGAGATGTTCAATTATGATAAGATACTTTTCTTTTCATTCAAGGAGTGCAATTGCCTCAAGATAAACCTATTTTTCCTTATCCAATATTTGAACAAGACAACTCTAAATTGACTCTAATTACCTAAGTGATTACCATTGTTAATTAGCTACATGCAATCTATGGCCCCAGAGTTTTCTTCTAGTTAAGTAAGTACCTCCCACCCTTTACAAAACTTTTTGTCATAGGATAAGTTTTTTACTTTACATTGAATCTTTTTAGCATCCATCTCCTCTGGCAAGAACCCAAACTTTTAAACATGCAGTGCTTTATATGAATTGGAAATGCTAGAGGAAATCAAAGCTCTAGAAGCAAATTAGACATGAGAACTTATAGAACTATTGCCTATGAAAGCCATTGGTTGCAAATAGGTTTATAAAATTAAGTCCCGACCCAATGGCACTATTAAGCATTACAAGTCCCGACTAGTTGTGAAAGGGTGTAACTAGCAAGAACGACTCGATTACTAAGTAACTTTCGCATCAGTGACCAAACTCAAAACAATGTGTTGTTTATAAGTGTGCTGCAACATTTAAGAATTAACATCTCCGTCAACTTGACATTAGTAATATTTTTCTTCTTGAAAATTTAGAAGAAGAAATTTACAAGTAGCCTCCTCCAGTTTTCAACAACTTAGAACAATAATGTTGTTCGCTAGCTCCACAAATCTCTTTATGTCATCCGTAAACTATTTATTTTTTTATTAATTTTCTATTCTTTCGCTATTTGCATAATTAACACCTTTCCAAGTTTGTATAGTTTTCAATTGGTTATAATTTTCCTTTACTAGGGTTAACAAAATTTGTATTTAAGAATGTAAATCCTCCTTTAACAATATTGCAAGAGAATTTCAATTATTTCTTCATATTCTAAATTTTGTCACCTTACACAAGAAATGGACAAAAACCTACTTAGTTTTCCTTATAGGAGTACAACTTTCAAATCTAAAAAAAAAATAAAAATAAAAATAATCTATTTTAAGTATAATAAAGCTTCAAATATATATATATTAAATGGGTCAAATATCAAGATAATAATTAGAAGGTGAGGTTACCAGTAAAAAATTTGTTTGACTCGCTCTCAATAATAATCTTTTTTTTTTTAGTAGATACAACAGTCCCGTTTCCATCCAAGGGGTATTCAGGCCCCTGAATAGATAAGGAGGTACCGGAGTTAGTGGACTAAGAGCTAATCCTGATCAAATAGCTAGTCTTAAAATAAGTTAGCTATGAAGGAAAAAGTATCAAGGAAAGTTCTTGGGAAGAAGCCAGGAAAGCAAGCGAGGAAAAGTGGAATATGAGAGAGCTGCAGAACTGGCATGCATTCCTAGCGCCACTAATGGCAGAGTGCCACAATATTCTACTACGTACCCAATATGGCAATATCCCAAATGGATTCTTACAGATGCTTTTCATCATTTTTAAATGATTGGGTATTTTTATTAGGATATATAAAATTAACTTTTTTCTTAATGGGATGATCATCTTTATGTGTGAATGCTTTAATTAATTAAGTTATTTAATTAAGGTGGGCATTTTTCTATAACTGTTTCATACCAAGATCACTTTTCTTCATCAGTAATGCAAAAGCAGCTATCTAGCAAGAGCTTGAAACGAGAAGAGCAAGGCCTAGATCACGAGAATTGAACTTCCCCAACAATTAAGAAGAAGAAGAAGCTGTTTTTATAAGTTTCTTCAATATTTTTCAGTTTTATATTTTTAAGATATCTTGCTTCTTGTAAATTCAATCATGGCTGGAATGCTTCCTGGAGTTGAATGTCCCCGAAGACGACGATTTCATCAAGGAGGAGGGTGGATGAAGCCGCTGCAAAGCATCGTCAGAAATGGTAGAACAAGGCACTCCACCTTCTGCCTTTACACTAGCAACCATGACACTTATCTCAGTTGTTTCATGATATTAATATTTGCATTAAAATTAATAAATCTTTCTTATTTATTATTATTATTATTATTATTATTATTATTATTATTCCGATTCAAGGTCTTGGGCTTTTTGGAATACCAGTATTAGTTGGCCTAATTGAGATGAGATTCCAAATCAGGTTCCCTCTTTCTCGGCTTCCTGGCTAAAAGACCAACCTCATGATGGTATTTTACGTGTTTGATTTCTTTGTTTTACTTATTGCATATTTAAAATCTCATATCTCAAATTTGAAACCCAGCAAAGAAGCACACTGAAGCATTGTGGGAACCACCCATGTTACAGACAAAGCATGCACGTAGGTACCACCTGCGTGGTAGACAAGGCATGTGGTTCCTACGTACGTGGCAGACAAAACATGCGCATAGGGACCACCCGGGTGGCAGACAAGCCGAAAGAGTTATTATTATAATATTAAATATATATTATATTTAATATTAATAATTACGAAAATACTCCTGATTACTCTTATAAATAGAGTTTAACTTCATTCTTCAAATTCATTCCTTTGAGTCAGAGAGTTCTATTCTGAGAGATTTATTTAAGAGATCCAATTTGTAAGATTCACCTAAGGGTGTAGTTTGTAATCTCTGATAATATAAGATTGCTGTCTTTCGTGGACGTAGGCAATTTGCCGAACCACGTTATATTTGTTGTCTTGTCTTTTCTTTCATACTTTACCACGATTCCGCACAACAAATTGGTATCAGAGCCAAAGTGAAGCTTTGGAAGAAAAACGGACACTGTCGAATTTTTAAAGACTGCGTCGAAATTTTGAGATTCTATAAACGTGATCGGAACTGTTTTCTGATCACCCGTGGAGGTAGCTCTTGTTCCCAGGAGTCCAACGCAATCAACGACGAGAAAAACAGACAAGAAACGAGTTCCTAGGAGCCGATCAAAGTTTGATCCCCGTACAGCGTTTGCCGGCACTGTTCATCTCTGGTACTGTTTATCCGATTCAAATCCGATCCAGATTTGACCAGGATCCGACCCATCTGCCCGACGCTGTTCATCCGGCCCATTCCTCGTTCGGCCCGCATTGTTCATCCGGCCCGAGCCACTCAGTCCATCACTGTTCATACCAGTCCAACCCACACGGTCTGCTACTGTTCATCACCGGTCCAGCCCATCAGTCCGTAACTGTTCATCTCGGCCCACCGTTCGACCTCACTGTTCATCCGGCCCGAGTCACTCAGTCCATCATTGTTCATACCGGTCCAACCCACACGGTCTGCTGCTGTTCATCACCGGTCCAGCCCACTCAGTCTGCTACTATTCATCTCGGCCCAACCATTCGGCCCGCACTGTTCATCCGGCCCTACCCACTCACTTTTCATGCCGGTCCACGCTATTGTTCATCACTGGGCAGCCCACTCGGTAAGCCACTATTTATCTCGGTCCAACCGTTCGGCCTGATACTGTTCATCCGACTCAGCCCGTTACGGCCTGCAGTTGACCGAATCCTTTTTTGGTTGACCAAGCATATCCGGTTCATTTTTCGTCTGATTTGAACAAAGTCAGACTCGTTTCCACCATTTTCGACCGTTCCGGACGCAACCGTGCAATCAGTTTCTACAGATTCAGCTCCTAAGTTATTGATATAGCTTAGTTGGAGTCGTTTATCATTTTTCAAGCACTTTTCGGCGTCATACATATCTTCGGTCTAAATGGCGGAGGAAATCCCAAGCACAAGCAGGCCTTGGCAAAGAAGTTCGATGTCCAACGCAAAGTTTGAGGTGGAGAAATTCAACGACACCAACAACTTTGGCATGTGGCAATGCGAAGTTCAAGATCTATTATTCCGGGAAGGATCACATATCGCCTTCTAAACCAAGCCCAAGGATATGTCCGATGATGATTGGAATTTTATAAATCGTCAAGCTTGTGGAACAATCAGACTCTGCTTGGCAAAATATCAGAAGTACTTTGTCATGAAAGAGACTATGGCAACAAGTCTCTGGAAGAAATTGGAGGACAAGTACATGACAAAAAGCATAGAAAACCGACTCTACCTGAAGAAGAATGTCACGCCCCGGCCGCAGCCGCGAGCGGGGGCGCACCACCACGACCTCAGCCGTGTGGCGAACGTCAGCCATTATGTATCCCATAATATTGTCACATCTCGGCCAGCCACGCCACACAGGGACGCCGGTCACCGAGATCATTTATCCCCCTATACAATCCACAGCACAAGGAGGGCCTCCCCCAAGTTCGAACTCGCAACCTCTTCCTCATAAGGTTAGATTTCGCAACTTGAGTATCCACAATACTCAAGTTGCGAAATCTAACCTTATGAGGAAGAGGTTGCGAGTTCGAACTTGGGGGAGGCCCTCCTTGTGCTGTGGATTACTCAAGTTGCGAAATCTAACCTTATGAGGAAGAGGTTGCGAGTTCGAACTTGGGGGAGGCCCTCCTTGTGCTGTGGATTGTACAGGGGGATAAATGATCTCGGTGACCGGCGTCCCTGTGTGGCGTGGCTAGTATAAGGCCTTTTTGTTACACCCTGGGTTGCACAGCGTGCCCCTTACCCAGGTACCAGAACCGATATATCGATCAAACGTCTACAACTCGAAAAACATTTGAGATTTAATTTTTGAAGTTTAAGTGTTGCGTTTAGAGGAATTTAGCCTTAGATGCCATGTAACTTTGATCGAAAACTAACAAAATGACAAAACTAAATGAACTTTTAACATTAAAGAGATTCATGCCTTCGTTTTGTTTCGAAGTTGATGTGCTCGAATTAGCTTTGGATGCCATGAAAATACTCACAAAAAAATAGTGGTTGCAAGATTATTTTCGTAGAGCAATGTGATTACGAGCATTGTAAATTGAAAAATTGTTAAACAAAATGTTTGGCATTCAAAGGACGTAAGAGGAAGAGAGTTGTAAAGTAAAAACAAAGACCATTTTTTAGGGGTGTCAATAGATTGGTTTAAACAGCGAAACCGATGTGTTTAGTTTGGTTTGGTTTGATTTTTTAATAAGTTCAGTTTGGTTTAGGTTTGAAAAAAGTATAAACCGATAAGTTTGGTTCGAATTGTGGTTTGAGACTTTGAAAACTGATCTAAACCGAACCGAATTGATTCTAAAATTAAAACTATTAATATTTATTTTTAATGTCTATAATTCTTTTATAATATAAACATTCTCATTAAAAAATTATATAATCATCTTTATACAGTAAAAATAGTTTTCAAGTTTTTTAAATATGCATTAAAAAAGTTAAAATTACCTCATATACATACATATATAATTAATTATTTTAATATATTTCATGTATGTACATGTAAAACTTCAAACCGATCAATCCAAACCGAACCAAACCGAATATGTTTGGTTCGGTCCGGTTTTGTTTTGTAATTTAGAATAAACTGATTAAGCTAAATCGAACCGAAACTAATTATATTTGGTTTTGTTTAGATTTGAGCATTAAACCGATCTAAATTGAACTGTCGATACTCCTACCATTTTTTATTAAACAAGGGTATTTTTGACTTTTTACTAGGTTAAACATGCTATAGATATACTTTTAGAAAAGACATGTTATTTTTGTAAAATATTATTTCTACAATGTTATTTTGGTAAATTTCCCGTCATCTTTTCTCTCTTTCATTTTACTTTTTTTTTTTTTTTTATGTTCTTTTAATAACTAGAAAGTCCAAAAAGACCATTGCATAATTTGCATTTGACAAGTGAATTAATAAATGATAAATATATGGCGAATTAATAATAACAAAATATTATATAATAAACAAAGAAAACGAAGACCAAATTCATATATAAACAACTTCTATGGGTGGTAAAGTGTGTCCAAACTTGGTTGCCCAGTTTTGCACAGCTCGATAGAAAGGATTCAGGAAAATATTATTTAAGATTAGAGTCGGGTTAACGAAAAACTTAGGCGCAAATCCACAACCAAGTTGATTCTAGGAAAGGAATTTTAGAAATTCAGGTTTATTTACTTGTTTATGTAGGGTCATAATTGTTAATTTTTCTTATTTTGTCTAAAATATATTACTAATCACATAGTGTTTTCATAAAATTACTTTTTTATGTTACAATGAGTTTTTTTTCATATAAATATGATAGTTTAGTCATAAATTTTACACATTGTTATTTATATTTTATATTTATAAATATTTATTAATTATTACTAGTAATTACAATATAAGTTCTTAAAATTTAGACAAAAGTGGGAAACCTGGTTTTAAATAGGATCAAATTTGGGCAAAGATACGTCAGAATTTAAAACCAGGACGGGCCAAGCACACCATATGTGTATAACTATACTATGTATAATGTCAAAAGTATGTATGAAAACTCAAATGTAATCATTTTTTGTGCCATTCCATAAATGTCCTTAAAATTTTATTCTTGAGTTTTTTTAATTTTTAAAATATTCTTTTACTTGTTTAAGGAGTGAGTAATTCAATCAAATACACTTTGTCTCACTACTCTTGTGTTTCCTTTACCTTTTTACAATTCAAATTGATATTTTCTGATTTTTTTTTCCTCCTTAGCAATAGCATTTTACATTTGGTAGCCTTTTTTTCTAATCTAAGATAAAGAAAATAATCTTTTATTAAAAGTATATTTTTTAAAAAATAAAAATATCCAAAAATCTTAAAATTAAAAAAAAAATTAATATTTTTCATGTGCAACACGCATGTGTATACATACTAACATAGATAGTAAGCATAATGCCAAATTTATAATAGAGCTGAGGATAAGATTATAAAGGAAAAAAAAAAAAAAAAAAGAGCAAATACTTGCAAGGAGGGTGACATAAGATCTCCAAAAACAAAATTTTGAGACGATGTTAGAAATCACTTAACATAAAAAAATGTCATTTTTAGCTAATTAAAGACCTAATTTATATGTATAAAAAATGAATATAGATTTTAACCATTGAAATATTTTTTAATAACAATTAATTAAGTAGTTTTTTTTTTTAGCTAACACAAGATCAGATGATGCTGACAATAAGGTTAAAGAAAGTCGGGACCCCTCAGTAGGGCCAAGAAGGCGATCATAACGGTGAGGTGCATAAGGGGCCTGGATGAAAACTATACAAACCAACTACCATGGTTCCGCTCTTATTTTGATTAAGGGAGGAAAAAACTTTCACTTATTTACAAAGGGAGAGCATCAAACTCTCGAATTTGAGTAAAAGGGTCCGGATGCACACCGTTGGAGCTAGCCAACGCTTGCAATAATTAATTAAGTAGTTGATGTCCTTGTATATGTATTTACTGAGTCAAATATTAAGACAATAAGGTGATTAGCCAATAGACAATTTATTAATTTGACTCACTGATAATAATCAACACAAAAACTATTACAAATTTGCAACAGATTTGTAATAGGGTACTGCAGTTAGTGGAATATGAACTAATCTTAATCAAATAGATTAAGAAGGCAAAAGTATCAAGGAAAGTTCTAGGAAAGAAGCTAGGAAAGCATGAGAGAGAAAGTGGAAAATGAGAAAGCAGCAGAACTGGCATGCATTCCAAGCACTCTAATGGCAGAATGCCACAGTTCTACTATAAATATCCCAAATGGATTCTTATTGCGGCTTTTCATCATTTTTAAATGATTGGGTATTTTCATTAGGATATATAAAATTAGCTTTTTGCTTAATGGGATAATCATCTAGCTTTATGTGTGAGTGCTTTAATTAATTAAGTTAATTAATTAAGGTGGCCATTTTTCAATAACTTATATATTACTGTTTCATACCAAGATCACTTTTCTTCATCTGTCATGCCAAAGCAGCTATCTAGGTATATAGCAGCTTGAAACGAGAAGAGCAAGGGCATGCAAGATCACGAGAATTGAACTTTCCCAAGAAAGAGAAGAATTAGAAGCTGTTTTTATAAGTTTCTTCAATCTTTTTCAGTTTTATAAGTTTTTGAAATATCTTGCTTATTGTAAATTCAATCATGGCTGGAATGCTTCCTGGAGTTGAATGTGCCCGAAGAAGACGATTTCATCAAGGAGGAGGGTGGATGAAGCCGCCGCAAAGCATCGTCGGAAATGGTAGAACAAGGCACTCCACCTTCTGCCTTTACACCAGCAACCATGACACTTATCTCAGCTCAAGCTCTTTCATGGTATTAATATTTGCATTAAAATTAATAAACCTTTATTATTATTATTTTCCGATTCAAGGGTATATCTTGGCCCTTTCGAATACCAGTATTAGTTGGCCTACTTGAGATGAGATTCGAAATCAGGATTCCCTCTTTCTCGGGGTTCCTGGCTAAAAGACCAATTAACCTCATGATGGTATTTTGTGTTTGATTTCTTTGTTTTACTTATTGGATATATAAAATCTGATATCTCAAATTTGAAGCCCGGCAAAGTAAGCACACTGATGCATAGCTTTCGCGACGATGAGCTTGAAGAAGCCGCTAGAGAAGCCAAGGAGAGACTGGATGAGAGGCTGAGAAACCAATGGAATAAACTGCAGTACCAGAGGTAAAACACATAATGGAAGTTATATTAAGTTCTGATTGATTAATTGAGTTGCAAGTGATCATCAGCAAATTATAACTTAGTAATTAACCTAGTAGGTAATTTTATGCTTTATATGTTAACTAATAGTTCTTCTTCTATTGTTTTGAGTTAAATGATAATTCAGAGAGGGCAGTAAATGGTGTGTGAGACCTGTGCTTCAAGTTCTGCAAAGACTAGTAATTGGATTGAAGAAGAAGAATAAAAAGAGCAAGTGGGATGAGCAGCCCATTTGGGAGCAAGAGGACGTAGCAGAATGCCTGGAAGCTTTGCAAGGTTGTGATCAAGGCCTTCCATGTGGACAAAGGTTGCACTCATGGTGCTTGGTGCCATGGCTTCAGAGCACGGCTCACTTCTCTTTCAATAGGAATTAATACTAATTACTTGCAAGACTGGGGTTAAATTTATTTAATTATAAGAGATGGTCCTTTATTAGTTTGGAAGAGTTTTTCTAAAGTGTGTTTGGAGTAAAAATATTTAATAAAAAAAAGACAATTAATTATAATATATCTTATCTAAATGGCTGCTCTAAGTGGGTCTTTGCCTTTATTATTTATAATAAGATCATAGTGCTATCTTTCTGATGTATCGAAACATATTTCATTGATTATCAATAATTAGTAAATATATTCATTGAGATCACATTAGAACTTAAAAAAGGATATGGTATAACTCAAATATACAAACAATTACGCTATAAATTTACACAATTAAACAAGAAATAAGAAATAAGAAATATGCACAACAGTAACAAAAATATGAATCTTACTCTCCAGATTATTTTCCTTTTATCATTTAACACATAAGAACTAATTTACCTTAATTAACTCCTGGAACACCAGATCCTTCCACCAAAATGACGAAAATACCCCGGTTGCTCCGATAAAGCAATCCCAACAAAACCGTTCTGATAAACGTCCACGGCCTTTCAAACCCCCCGAAGAAACCTCCGTCCTTATCTGTCATTTTGGATTTTGTTGGGCCCCTCCAAAACTATAAATATTTCGTTAGCCCCCACAAATCTCAAAATCCCATCCTTACCCCCTTCTCCTCCTCTTCTTCTTTTTCTTCTTAATCTCCCGCCATGGAAATCGATCGCTACAGTTCTTCATCTCCGAGACAAAAACTCAGAAAATCCCTCGGATTCTCATTCCTATTCCGACGCGACAATCGCGAAAGAGAAACCCTAGATCGAAAGCAGCAGCAGCAGCAGCAACGGTCTCGATCGATTTCCTCCTCCCCCTCAAGTACTTCGAGTTACACGAAATCGCATTGTTCCACGTCTCAGCCGAAGTTGCTGAGATCGGCGACGGCGACGTGGGCGAGATCGAAAGCCGACGAGCGATGCTTGTCGCTGTTGTGCGGTTCGCCGAGAGGGAAATGCCGAAGAAACTCTGACGACTTCAAGTACGATCCGTTGAGTTATTCTTTGAATTTCGACGAGGGATCGTACCATTCCGATCAGTCCGATGAGTTTCTTCCAATGAGGAGTTTCTCGGCGAGGTTGCCGGCGTCTCCGACGCTAGCGTCGCCCCGGTCGGAGAAGAGAGTCGTCGCCGAGACGGTCTCTGCCATGAGTTAGAATACCACCGACGAACTGTCTGTAACTAATTTTAGGTTTTATTTGTTCAATTGTTTGTATGGCAGTCGTAGAAGAAGGATCGTGAGAAGTTCTAGCGTTTCGTAGTTTTTGAATTTGGACCGTCCGATTACAGATGATTGGACGGTTTCGCGCGAAAGGTTTTACTTATTAGTTTCCACGTTCTCTTCTTTTATTTTTATTTTCTTTTTGATCAATCTCCTTATCGTTATTTTATTTGATGTAGATTGATCTCATAGGGAACTTTTGAATCCCTTTTCTACTCATAATATCTTTAAAAATTTTATCTTATTTTTATTTTTAAAAAATTAATTTTATTGTTAATGGTGTTAAAATAATAATTTGATAATTAACTAATTTTTAATTTTTTCCTATACCCAACTTTTTAAGTATTTTTTAAATTTGTTTTCTCAAATTTACCGTTCCAAGATCTAAGTTTTACTCTTAGCATATTTCTCTATTTATATTTTTACTTTCACTTAAAATATATTGAACATGTAAAGTTGTAGTCTTACCAATATTAAACCTTTAGAACCTGAAGTCCTTTTTCAAACACATTTAAATAAGGTTTTTTTTTCCTCTAATTTTAATTTTAATTTTAATTATACATTATAATTTATTGATATTGATGCAAGTGTTCATTATTGAGAATCATACAAATCCATATCCGATGTTCAATTTGTGTTGTAATCGATAAAATCAAACAAAAGAAGAGTAAAAAAGAAAAAAAAAAGTTAGCTTTTTTGTTAATTGATAAAATATAAGCATAATAATTGTTGAATTTCAACTAAATCGAACGGATCAACCATGAGGTTGATGGGTGTGTTGACCGGTTTTCCGGCATCCGGGAGGTCCCGAATTTAAGGGTTCGGCGGGTGTTTAGTAGGTTTCCTAACTAATTAAGTTTAGATTTGATCCAAAATTTTAAAATCTAATTTATATTGAATTGAGTGATTAGGTAAATAGTAATTACAATAATTAAATAATAAGATTGATTTGGATTAATTAATATTAGATTCAAATCCACAATAATTGAATTAGTTTGGATTGGATTCTACCCTAATTTAGTTTGAATTGGATCCAAATTTTTAAAATCTAATTTATATTGGACTAAATCTAATTGGATTCTTCCTTTTTTTTTTTTTTTTTTTTTTTGGTAGAAAGTTTGAATTGGATTCAGCCCTGAAAATCTTCAGTTTTCCTCTGTTCATGCTTCTTCTTTTTTTTTTTTTGAACTTTTTGTTTGAAAAAGCTGCTAACAGTATTTATTATCTTATACTAGAGAGGAGATATGATCAATCCGAATTACATATATTAAATCAAACGAATGCAAAATAAAATTACGAGTAAAACGTAAAAACAATTTACTTGGTTTGGTGAATATATCATTTTTTTTTTTTCATGGATTTTGTATGCTAAGGTGATTAATGAGAATTCCATCTACAAAGATCTTGTTGGGCACTTGAGCCTTAGCTTTTATCCCGAATCAGTTCTGCTTGCTGGGTCTTCTGTACATTCTTATTATTTTCTATCTTTCATATTGATGGATCTGGGTGATTGATGTTCAAATTTGCAATCTATTATTGGATGGTGAACAGAGTTTATGTGTGGCAATGCTGTGACGGAGTTTCAGATGGGCTTAAAAACAGGGCCTTGATTCAAAGTAACACTTACTTGCTAAATTGTGATCATAGAATACACTTTACTGATCATTTTCCATTCACTTCTATGATGTCTGTTAACGTTTCCATGAAATTCATACTCAGTAATAGACAGGCAATTGACAGCCAACTGAGCAGTCATTGGGATCAGTTCTATGAAATGAGTTTTTCATTAGCAACTCATTGCACTCCCCCAGTTCTAGAGACTTGTGATTAAGAATGGAAGGTCTCTGAGGAAGAGGTCTGCTTGAAAACCAGGCTAGATTTGGTATCAGACTATTTCACTCTTGTTTTCAGAATAAGGGAAATACTGTTTTGGTTGGTAATCCAAGAACTAGGATTCAATCTGGAAATAGAAAACACAAAAATGGCTTTTCATCATATTTTGAAAACAAGTTGTTTCCTTTATAAAAAGTTGAAAACTGCTTTTTAGATCCACTAAAACCAAATGAATTTTTTGTGTTTTTATAGTTTTGAATACAGAAAATTGTATCTGAATCACTAACCACACAGGCCCTAAAAGTAACATCCATAAAAATATTTTCATTAATGCACCATTAGATTGTCTCAACATTATCATTTATCACACAGGCTAGAATGTCTAAATGTCCACCCATTTTTTATTTTTATTTTTTCACAATATTACAATATCTCTCCACTTCTGGAGTAAATCCTGCTAACAACATCATGAATAATTTTGATGAGCATGAAGGCATTAGAAAATTGACTAACAGCCCCGTAAGTGTCAAGGTGAGCGCATAAGCCTGACAATGAAGTGGGTAGAGGGCTCAGGAAAAAGAGGGTGAAATCCTCACAACGAGGATTTTAGGCCTACAATAAGATCATGAAAAATTAACAACCATGGTTGCCTTATTATTTTATTGGCAGGACGATTTAAACCGTCCCCACTTGTGCAAAGGGGAGGGACGCCAACCAACCGAGTAAGCGCTAATTATCCCCAATCCACTCTTTAGAACATGTTTGGTATGAAACATAATGCAATATATTTGTGGTTGCTGAAAATTCAGTACCAGAAAATAAATAAAAAATAAAAAAATTTGTGGATATGGTTTTGGATTCTAGGACCACAAACCAGTGGTGCAAAAATCCTATGTATCACTGCCTTAAGGAAATGTCTCACTTTGGTCTATTCACTATTGCAGTTCACTGTTGTAAGGAACACCAACTAGTGGTGGGGTGCAAAAAAGTCCATTAGATCACATACTGACTGCCCCCCCGCCCCCCCAAAAAAAAGCCTCTCAGTGATTTTAAGGTTTTACTGGTCATTCAAGCAATGCATTGTGATTAAAATTAATGCATATTTTTCAAGATGAGAGTTGTCATATTATCTTTATGGCAGCTTGCAATTGTTTTTGCTTGAGATGGTTTCATGGTTTTGTGTTCATTTTCTTGTTTGTGTTTCTCACCAGGAAATGCTTCAATATGTTTTAAATTAACTTAGATAATCACATTCAGAATTCAAAATGTTTTGAATCCTCATGTAGTTGTTGTCCCCTCAATTCAGCTAGAATCCAGAAAGACTGAATGCTTGGGAGATTCATTAACCTTAAGGGCTACTTTTTATAAGTTTTTGCTTGGTATGTTTGGCTAAGATGCTTTTCCTTAGCTGTCCAGAAGATACAAACAGATAAGAAAGCAAAAAAGATGTTAATGAAAGGCAAAAGGACAAAAAAAAAATTATTATTATTATTATTTAAGGTTTGATGAAGGGCATTGCACCATTATTCAAATGGTGTACGATGAATGGCCCTGACAACAAAATAATTATATTACTTTCTCTTTGTTTCATCCTTTTGGAATTATGTTTTGATCAGTTTTTCAGTTTAAAGATGAAATATAAAAGTTATCTTGAAACAATGCAAAAAATTAAAAAAAAATAGTGATAAGCAACAGCACTAACTACAAAACCATTTGAGGTAGGATGGATATATATGAATCTTATTCTACAATAACTGACAGCAATGATGTTGAGAACTCATGAAAATATATTATCACACTACACCCACCTGTTTCCTATTCACATATATGTATAGTGAGCAAAAAAAAACTTTGGGACAAAAAAAAAAAAAACACAAAAAACAGAACTTCCAAGTTCCTCTTCTACCATTATGTTCTGATCATCTTATATATCTTTGACCCTCCTCATTTTATAGCAACTACATAAATCCCATGTATCAGCATGCCTCTGTCCATTCAAATATTCTGGTGCTCCTCTCAATGATATACATCTCTGGTGAATAATTATGCTTCTTTGGCTGCTTCATCTACTAATTGGGCTTTTCGTGTAGAAGAAAAAACTCGCAAATCTTTTAAAACCTACTCCATGTTTGCCCTGCAGCAGCCCTGTTGTGTACTACTATCTTTGATTCTCTCTATTTTGCTTATAAATGTTCAATGTAGCAATAGGGTTGGAAAGCATAGGGATTTGTGCATTACGATCTGAAGCTGAATTATCAATTGTGACAGTCTCTACATGAAGCGTTCACCGCTGTTTTCACCTGCATTGCTTCTTTTACAAAAATTAAGTAGGTGTGAAACTCAGTGAATTTAAGCATTTTTCTCTATGTGGTATGATTGTGGAGGCAAGCCATACCTCTTCCGTTTGCTCTTGAGATTTGTTGAAGATGCAGGATTACTGTGCCAGTTACGCTTCCTCTGGTTAATGAACCAGTTATTGATTTGCTTTAGCTGTAAACCTGTTTCCTGAACCAGCCTTGCCTTGTCTTCCTCCTGAAAACAAGATCCAAATAGTTGAGTCCGTTAGAAGTTCCCACACGACTAATTAATTTAGCAATTACAAAGTAACAATTAAAGAAAATTCTATTTTAATGGGAAAAAGAATAATGGAAAATTTATTATTTTGGTAATTTACCCTCTCCCCCTCCAATAAAATGAGGTCATGTACCCATTAAGTAAGAGTCTAAGTTTCAAAAGGTCAAGGAGAGCAAAAAGTTCTTTGGACTTTCGGTGGAATGGCTTCTTGTATGTTTTCTACCATCTTCAAGATTTTAATATTTGATCTAATGTATATGTGAAATCATGCAAGTTATAATCTTGGGATTGATGTGAATGTTCATGTTTATTTTACGTTTCATAGAGTCAGCAAAAAAGAAGAAGAAAGAAATAAAGAAAGAAAACCAGTTGAATTGAAGAAGCAAGAAGGGAAAGATGACTTACGGTTGGGTAAGGCCACTTGGAATGTGATTGCCACCAAGCTTTTAGGTGGGAAGTGGTGTCTCCAGGTAGCTTTCCAGCTCTTCTCTTCCGCAGAATTTCTTCCCTTATGTCAACAATCTTCTCCTTGTAACCCTGAAATTGAATTTGAGATTGAGAACACTTCAGCAAAATCTGCAATATGTTCACAGCAAGAAAGTGAGGATAAACAGTGCATTCTTGCCTGTTTCAGTTCATGTTTTAGCTCTTGCCGCACTCTCTCCATCAATGATCTTTCTGATTCTGTTGGGATGAGAGGTCCAAAGCCCATGCTGTCCGGTCCTTCCAAGCTTCCATCATAAAGGTTCGTTTCACCATCTGGCTCATCATCGTCATCTGACATTGTTGCACCAGTGCCTTCACCCGGAGAGACACCTGTTTCGCATGGCATGATTTAGAAAACTTTAAAGTTATATTACAATAAAAAATAAAAATAAAAGAAGCATGAATTTAGAAGGAAAGAGATCAAAAACTGATTGCATTTGCTAATAAAAATGTACTTGTTTATAAAAATTTGTTAACAAGTGTATAAAGGAATCAATATTTCAAGATATAAGGTGTAGCAGTAGTGGTTGTAGTAATGGTCTTATTCCTATTGCTACTGGGTGAATCTTTTGTGCCTTCCAAGAAACTTAGTCATAAAGCTGAGACTCAGTTGAAATAGAAGAATTCCATGCATTAGCACATCCAGATGTGACTCTACAATTTCCCAAAAGAGAGGATTATCATAGAATTCTATCATTCCAAGGATCTGGAAGCACACATTTGTTAGTGCAAGTTTTTATCCAAAAGGTAATATCAAAACTACGCAAACCAAAATATTATCGAAATGTATCAAAAGAAGTCAATAAGATATACACAAAATAAATAAAATAAAATGCACGGTGTACAACACTAAGCTTAATGGTTTGAGCTAAGAGGTCCTCTTCAAACCCACTACTTATCTATTAAAAAATAGGATTAGTAAAAAGTTTATGCTTGCCTTCTTGACAAACCACATTAGAAATGTTGATCGAGTGGATGGATGTGTAATTAACAACAGCACAAAATAATCTAATTTATGGGGTTAAGATTTAGAACTTTGACCATGCCCAATTGTGGCTTGAACTTATAGCTCAATGATTTCATATATGACATGCAAAATATGAGATCATGGATTTTAAAACTCACCTTTAAGTAAAAGAAGTCGGTTATTTGCTAAAAGTATCTTTTAGAAGGCTTAAAACAAATTGATTTCCTCTTAATTGCCAATTATCTCCAAAGACTTCCAGCCTGGTTTTTCATTTATTTATTTTGCACCCTGTTGATATCATAATAGCACATGATAGCCCACTCCCTCCCTCTTTTCAGTCCTCTATGTTCCTGAATAAGGAGCCATTAATGGCTGAATCTATTCTTGGATGAGTAAGTAATGGCAGTATCTAATATTTTTTTTCTTAAAGGTCCGAAAAATTGAAAATAGGAGTTCAAACAAATCTCTTGAGACTTTCCAATGCGTAAGTATAGGGAAATTCACACGCATCTAGAGGGACTAGTTGGATGTTCAAAATGCCCCAAACACTGTCATGAAGATTGAGAACAATCAACTACCAGTAACTACATAAGCTACTGGAGAAGGTAGCAAATTAAAACCGCCAGAATACTAGCAAATCTCCCAAGAGACAACGAATCTTACCATTCAACCACAGATGGCATTTATGAGAGAGATTGACACTCTTAACACTTGCATGTTGAACAACAACAACAAGAAAACCATAATATTCAAAATGATGGTATGAAAAAGCATCCCTACTGAACCTCAAACATGCAAGATCTTCTAGAGTTATCAACATCTCGTGAAAAATGCATTTGTGTATCAGAAAGTCAAGAAACTGAAAATGGAGACTTCTCTGTGACTTCCCCCCCTCAATAATTTCAATAAAGCAATCTGCGGCAAGATTTTAAAAGCAAATTCATGGAGGGAATCCTACACCAGAAGTCTGTAGATAGTACTAGTTGGGTGTCATAGAGTTACCCTAGCATTAGCATACATAGATGGAGTTATAAGTCTTAATGACTGGTCCTTCCTTCTCCCACCAATTCTCATCCCTATGTTACTTCCACCACCCAAAAGGACTTAGTAGTGGGTTTGCAAGTATTGCTTCAAGAGCTCCGTAAGGATATCTCTATATTAATAAAGATGTACATTAATTCTTTGTGGGCAAAAATGTCTTTTCGGGTTATCCTCAAAGAAGAACTAGGGTTGGTGTTGAGAGTGTATGGATCAAAATAATAGTCTCACATCAGATATAAGGGCAAGTTCATCAAATGAAATATAAGTTGAGATCCCTTCCTCATTAGTATTGATGCCTTTTAGAATAAAACTCCACGCTTGAGCCAAAAGGTGGTTACGTGGAAAGAATAATGATACTAGTGGGGATCCAAGCCCACCCAACAGTTGGGACTTGCATGAACCATCTTTGAAGGTTTATCCCATAGTCTACTTTAAAACAAAATATGGTGGAAGCTATCAAGTACTATTTGGCAGTTCTCCCTCTAGCAACCTAGCAAGTTGACCATGTTCATGTTTTTACATAAAAACTGATTGTTTTTCAAGCAGATATTTGTTTCTTCACAACTGCCAGTAACTGTGCTCATCAAAATAATAGCAAAGACGAAAAATATTAGTTGCAATAGATCCAACTCAACAGCAATAAGACCAAGAACAAACTAGCAAGAATCGTATAACTAAAATGTTAAAATCTATGCTCACATGCAAAACACACAATGATAAAATAACTAGATATCACCTGTTAGGCTTTGTAGATTTTGCTCGAGCTCCCAGCAAGCCATTACTGCTTCCATTGCATGTACACGAACATGCTGTTGCAGCTGTTCTTTGAAGGAACAAAGCAACAGAACGTAATGGGTCTGAACCGAAAAGAAAGAGGAACGTGGAACAATTAATAACAGCAATATGATCTCCATCATGGAATTGTATTGAGATGTCTCAGAATGATTAACAGTCTTCAGAGTAGTAAAATGCATTGCATCAAATATCACTATAAATATGTAGAAATGGAAATCCTACAAAAGCATAATGCATTCGTGACTAACTTCAAACAAGTTTTCTATTCTCCACAAGGAAGTTTTAGTTAGTAGATTGACCTCTAAAATGTTTAGAACATGTTTCTCAAACTATATAATTACACGACTCATAGCACCAAAGATGCACGAGAGAAAATAATTCATAGAAAAGGTGGACGCAAAGGCCATATTCAACCAAAGTCAATCATGCATATTTATCATAAATCACTACATGGAAAAGTTATAGCTGGTAGGTGGAGGCCCAACAATGTATATCAAGTTATCATTACCATATCATGCATATTTGATATACTACAGACTGAGAAAGAATTAAGGGTCAAAACTGGCAAGTACATAACATGTGCTCAATAACCCATTTGGCACAATATTCTGAAGCAAAAAAGCAAGCTTTCATATTTAAAAGCACCACGTGTATGGCAAATGAAACCCTCAAAATATATGTCTTGAAAGAAAACCTACTATATAGCTTATTTACCTATTCTGAGAGATAAATCCATGTCATCATATGAATATTTTGATTTGATTTGATTTGATCTTAGAACATTGAAGATTTGTGTTCATCATCCTTGTAAAAAATTTAGCTCCCCAGGCACATCAAAGTCACTTGAAATGTATCCTCATTGCACACTAGAGAGCTCTTTTCTTGAACACTTTCTGTTTTCCACTGAAAGAAATGTTCTCTATTTTGTAGTGGCTTCAACAATGCATAGAATTTGTGATGCTCCTCCCTAAATCTTCAGATCCACTTATTTATTGTTTCATCTAATGTCCCCGATATTATTCACTAGGGATGCATAGAATTTGTGATGTTCCTCCCTAAATCTTCAGATCCACTTATTTATTGGTTCATCTAATGTCCCTGATGTTATTCACCAGGGCCTTTGCACATCAGAAATCTAATATATTTTTGCTTCATATAAAAAATATGGCTAAGAATAAACTCTGAGCCAATACTAATGTAACATAAACCTAACCTGTAAATGAAATTCAAATTTATTTCTTCAAGATAGGTGCCATGTGTCACAGAACTCCTTAAAGATATCTTAGCAAACAACATTTCTAATGCTACGAAAAGATCCTAAATGAATACTTGTTGAAAAATCACAGAGCTATATTCAAACAAAGGATTAAAAGAAAGCCATATTCTATTCATTTATTTAAGGAATTCACCAATCAAATGATGTTTCCAAACCCTTGGGAAACAGATAATCTATTATAAATAAGGACAGGGATTCCCTGCACCATTTACCAATCATGTTCCACAATTTAAGAATTGCCAGGCTAAAATTTTCCAAGATGGAAATTATTGACTTTCCACATGATCATTCGTAACTATCATGCAATATATATCCTCGCCCATGGATAACGCTGGCTGCACCAGTTATTGATCAAGAATTGGCAATTTAAGAATTGTCAAGCTAAACTTTCTCAACATAGATTTTTTTTTTTCTTTCCAATTTGCATCAAATGTAATCATCACAATATATTCTTGGAAGGAAATTCTACAATCAAGGAGCCTCAACGCATCCTGTAATCATATGATCAATACATATACAGCATATACAGTGAAGTTAGGCATCCAATTCACTCGTCTGAAATTATCTTTATGATATAAGATCAGGCTTGTTTTGATTAAACAATTCATGCATAATCACCATTGCATATTTCTACCAAGATTTTCTTGTGCATGCAATATTTATTGCATATCATTTATTGGGATCTTCACTTTAAGGCATCACAATTCAAACCAAATAAAAATATATATTTATAATGCAATTTACCTATTCTGGATGTATTAATCAAATGAAATCCTATTTGAAATAGGAAAGTCCTCTTAAAAAAATCCTACATTAACTCCACTTTCATGGGTTATGAGCTGAAAAATGCACCTTGTGCTTGTGTCCATTCGAACAAATCTGGACCACGGAGACTTTCTTGCATTAGCCCCCTTTGCTTGGAAGAACATCCTATGAAGTAAGTAGTCTTGTCAACAAGGCTCATGAAACTAAGAATCTACCATGTGAAAAATATTCCAACTAAAGCAGTTTTAGTCTCTTCCTCCAATCATAGGTTGAACAATTTGATTTTAAACATCAAAATTAAAGTGGAACTAACACACTAGGTGTGTGTGCTGTCAACTCTGGTAGCTCCATAAAATCATATTGAGGCGCATTAGTGTTGTCAAGACGTACAATATGAGGTCAGCGATGCGATCTACATAGGTGAGGTGGTGCCTGAGCATTGCCTAAGTTATATCCTTCAACAATTTAATAAACACAAACACACACACATAGTAATAACAAACAATATCGTCATAAAAAGAAAGAATCAATATGAATTAGCACTTAAAATGATGCAATCATTATTAAGGAATGTTGTCGATACTCACCAACTACACTATTTTAACAAATGCATCTACAATATAAATGGGCTATGCACACATTTTATGTTTCGAAAACGATATATATGCAAGCGATCAAGCAATAATCTTACTTTATTTATTTGCTAAATCAAGCATCATGTATCTTTCCAAACTAATAAAAAGAATAATCCAAACTTAATAAAGAAAGAAAGAAGAAAAAGAAGTAAATGCAGCTATGTTTTAAATATTCTATTCTCCAAAATCAATCTTATTTTATATTAATCATCATTGGGATTTAAGTTTAACAAGAAGAGAGAAATTGGGTTTAGGTTAATTCCTCCTCTAAAACTTATTTAAACATTACAACATGCTTTGACGAAATTTTAAATAAGCCCAAAATTTTAAAAAGTTTCTGAGACCTCCCTGCGGCAAATCTTACACCTAGGTGGTTTGATCCTGAAATGCCTAGGAAATGCCTTTGAAATACAAACTGATATGTTTGATATGATTGGACCAATGTTAGATTTTGATTACCTGTCTTACAAATCAGAAGCAAATCGTAGACTAATATTTAGATCAAAGGAAAACTATATACTCTCAATCAAAAACAGAAACTGATTTAGATCCCACACAAATTATTTACTTAAAAACCATCAAAGGAACAGAAGATACATGTATTATCAAAAGGAAGTGATAGCTTTTCTTTATTATCCTTTGGATGCACAAAAGAAAGCATGGACAAATTCATCTTCTTGGGGCTTTACTTTTGAATAGACAAATTGCTGCATCTTCAATTGGTTCATTTCCTATCAAACATTCTTTTAGCATATTCAAATTGGTCAATTCATCATACATTGACGTCTTTTCCTCAGACTTATTTCTGAGAAAATATTCTTTTGGTCAATTAAAAAGCATATACATAGAGAACAGACGTGAAAAGAGGATTCAAGTAAGCAACCCAATGCTTTAGGGATGAGGATTAGCTTGATGGTGATATCAATATTTGTGTCCAAGGTGAAACTACAACTATCCTTCACAAGGACATTGGAGATATCACCGAGTAACAACCAAATTCTCGCCAAAAGGACGTGATACAATTTCATAAGCTTGACCTTACAATGTGACAACTTTTTATACCTTTCCTTCAGCATATAAACTCAGCACATATTCCTCCCTACGTTCCTGAGCGAACACTTTGCAACCGATCAACTCTTCCACAAGCAGTGTGGAAGAGCATATTGCCTAGACATTGCTGCCTCAATGCCTCAACAACACAAATGGATAGACTTGAGCAAAATTGGTGCATTCATTAAGTAGACACCATTCAACATCCCAAGCAGTACACCATCCAAAAAGCAGTCAAGAAAATAAGACTTCCACCAAGGAGATCCTAAAACCACCAAGTGAACTCCAAAAAGCATTAGAGCAAACATTCAAACCACACGAACTACTCAACTAACAGCTTAATTAAGTAGTCACAATTCAAAGATTTGACAAATAGCGAGCAATTTGAGCACTTTTGTTCCACTTCATTCCTCCACCCTTTCGTAGAACGAGACATCAAAATTGCATAATTCGACCCAAAAAACAAGAAAAAAATCAAGATTTCAAGATATATTCATTTAGCCCAGTTAATTAAGTGCATACCAATCGATAAAACATCTTCACTCCCACACCACACCCAACAACAACACACCACAAAACCAATTCTTTCCGAAACTGAGACATACATAAAAACAAAATTGACATCAAAAACTAAATAGCAACTAAAAAATTAAACACCCAGAAACGAATATCAAACAATCAACCAAAACAAATAAAAATAAAAATAAAAATCAGAAAGAGGGCAGGCAAGCAAATTATATAAGAGAAGCGAACCATGAACTGATCAAGCTCCTTATCATCACCGACATCAACCCCCTGATGATTCCCGTGTCCAAGAACCGAGTACTTAGCAACAACATGCTGCGATTGCGCTAGCTGCGCGTCGATCCTCGGCAACTGATCCACCGGCGTCGCAATTCTCAAGCACGCCACATGCGCCGATAACAACTGCTCGTACAATGGATGTCCCAGTATCTCCGCTTTGTACTTTGCGTTCTGCCAACTCATCCCCACTCCACCACCACCACCACCACCGTCCCCTCTCTCTCCACCACCACCACTTCTCTCTCCGCCGCCACCACCACCCGCATGAGCTTCTCTCTCCGACATCTCTACAACACCATTCCCAGTACTATTCTGATCACCCACCTGCCTTTGATTCAAATTACTCCCATTATTACCCCCACCACGAGTCCCATCATTTGTCGCCGGAAGCTCGCCGGCGTGGGAAATGGCGGCGGCGATCATGGAGTCGCTGGAGGAGGTGTTGGTCTGAAGGTGAAGGAAGCTGCCGTCGACGTACTGGCTCTGTTGCCGGTGAATTGCGTTGTTGAGCCAAGTGGGTGTGGGTGTGGATGTGGGTCCTCCTCCTCCTGCACCACCACCACCACCGGCGAGGTGGGGAGGTTTTCCGGCTGCGGCGGCGGCTTCCATGATCAGACGGTGGATGTCTTTTGGTGGGTCTTTGTTCCGGGGCGTACCGGCGTCAGGGGAGGAAGAGTGGCCGTGGTCGTGACCGTGGCTGAGCTGCTGCTGGTGCTGGTGGTGCTGGTCCGGTAAGATGGGACGGAGAAAGGCCGGATTGTCAGGTAAATGGTGGCCAGAGAAGTGGTGGAGAGGAGGCATGCCCTGGGAAAGGTGGTCGTGGAAGGCCATGGCTGGCCGGCAATGTTTTTTTCTTTTTTTGTGTGTGTTTTAGAGAGATGATAATGTCATGTTAATCTCTGGTTTGGTTCTAACGCGCAAAGACGCGAGAGAGAGAGAGTGAAAGCGAAAGATGGAGAGAGAGAGAGAGAGAGAGAGAGGATTTAAATGGAAGGAAGGAAAGATTGAAAGTTAGTGTAATACGTATGAGATACGTAGAATTAGTAGTTGTAGTAGTAGTAGTAGGTGGCAAGTAAGCTGGAGAGAAAAAAAGCAAACAATTAAATTCATGAAAAAATATTATTATTATTATATATATTGTAACTTGAGTCTATGATGCCCTTGATACAGTTGTCTTTATCTGAATTTCTTTGCACGGCTATATCAATGAACTTTAAGATTTTTAATGACAATTTTTTGATTGGTTGCAATGCATTTAGTTGAAGAGTCAGCTTGATATTTAAGAAAAAGATAATTCTAAAGATACCTACCAAACACAATCTCTATACCCACTTGTTATATATTATGGTTAAAATTTTATGAAGCATTTGAATAGTAAGAGTTTATTTGATGGGTACATTTAAAATTACCCATAAGAAAATCTTTGTCACGAAAATAGAGTTTAAAGAAAAGTTATAGAGAATTAGTTGATAGTGTCTTTTTCACGTGTTTATATTATATGATATGTCTGGACTGATAAAGTAGTGCACATTAAAAGATATATATATATAAAATAAAAGAAAATAAAAATAACATGTAGCCGTGTTTTATACATTATCTAATCATTATAGTGGTGGTGGTGCTTTCTTTTCTTACGGAGTTTATATATTATGCACCCACCACCCGTAACAAGCATCAACCACTCCACTTCATTAAATAAAATAGACTCTTCACCTCTCCGCCATCCTGTTTCCTTCTTTCCCCTCCTCTCGAACTTCATTCTTCTCTCACGAACCAGTAACAAAGGCAAGTGATGCCGTTGGAAAAACACGAGAGGATTCACAGTGAATTCATCTTTTTCTTATTCTTTCATTACTTTACTATTGTTCTGTTTTTGCTGTTAATGGTGACAACAAGTAGAGCTGTCCATCATCTATTTTTCTTAACTTTCCTCTTTTCTCCCATTTTCGACTTGGGAATATAGGACATTAACCTTCACATGAAATCACATTGAAACTAGCAACCCAAACGTTGTAATAAGTAGCAACAACTTGACAATCATGATACATTGTTTTCACTTTCAGAAACTTGTTCTCATGTGTTTGGAGAAAATGATCTCCATTTTCAGAAACTTGTTCTCATACTTTGGGGAAGATGAATACCTCATAGATCCCCCCCTCTATTTTTCTCTCCTCCTCTCTTTCTTTTTCTTTCCTCCTATTTCCTTCTTCTCTATGTTTTCTCCCCCGCAAGTTGTAGCAAACAAAACATGTGAGAAGATGATATATTATTTTAGGTTATACAAATTATATTATTTAATATTATATGTGGGTTAGGTTGTATTATATTATACCGTGTATACACAAATATATTAAATATATTATACATTTGTATATGATATATATATATATATAATTCCCACTAATATGTATACATCATAATGTATATATGTATCTTATATATTTACATATGTTATATGGTGGTGGCAGTAGCACCTCCATCATCACTAATATACTTTCTGCAACTTCCATAAGTTGCCACACTTACAAGTATATATAAATATATTATTTTATATTATGTATATCTCATATATAAAGATATATGTAATTTAAGATCTTGTAATATATTATTTATACCTTATGTAAGATATTATATATGTAGGCACACGCTATTAACGTGAATATTAATACAGGTGTATATAGGTTGAAAGCATCATGTGTTTAGGAATCCGATTGATCGAAAAATAGAATGCGTGACCTGTGAAAGTGATCCTTAACTTTATTCTTTTTTCTTATTTGTTTATAACATGTTATGTCATGTCTAATTAGATGTGTGTGTGTGATTTCTCTCTTAAATCATTTGCATGTTAGTCATTATTGTATTTCATATGTACATGTTATGCTTGCTATTGAACATTCCATGATCAATATGCCTTGCGTGCTTTTATTGTTGATTGAAAGTTTAAATTAGAGGAACATTGACATACTTTCTTAATTATGATAATCATATGGAATGATATGATATGAGTTGTTGTGTGTTATTTGACAATTTGTTTTATAATGATATGATATGTTAATACATTACATTGATCATGTTGGTATGTTAGTTATATTATTTGTTTCACTAAAGGCAAACTAAAAAGATAATAATACATTGAAAGGTGTTTTGGCCTAGCTTGAAGTATTTCGAAAGATCAAGGTTATGTGTCATAATGGCCAGTGAATTTCGAACTCTATTTGAGATGAGTTTCGAGGAAAAAGGTGATTCCGCTCGGGTGGTCTATAATCCAAATGGATGGTTAGCGACGACACTCAAAATAAATTAATGTTGCAACGTAATGTATGCACTTATTTGAATATCTAGTTAGATTTGATGTATTATGCTATTAATAAATAAGAGTTCAGAAATATTATTTAAGGTGATCTACTGGGCATTAGCTTACCCTCATATCTCTTGCAGGAATTAATAACGCATTATGAGTCGGATTCCATCTGAGATGTTAATAGCGATAAAATCATACAATTGAGTAGATTCAAATAATGTCTTAGTAATATGTTTGACTATTGAATTGGTTGTTATAAGAGGTGAAACCTTTATTCGGTGATAATGATTATTGGTTATTTGAACAAGTCATTGTAATAGTAAATTTATTACATTTATCCAATAAAATTGTGAATTGTAGTGTCATTTAATTTATTTTTGATATGACACACTATATTATTCTAAAAAATGGTTATAGTCTTGTGATGCCTACAGGATTTAGAATACCAGGGTATTTGGTATTCTAAGATAATTTATCTCATGACTATGATATGGTACATGATATGACCAAGGTAAATATTGAGACATCCAATCTCAGGTGATTGAAATTACTGACACAGTAAGACTAGGGTTAAGTAATAAAATTCTCATATTAATTATAAGGGCATTGCAAGAAAATGGTAGATATTTATGTCCTGGTTAGGTTACTCTGATCAATCGCTCTCCATCATAGCACACTTGACCAGGTTGGAAAACCGGGGTGTGACATTAACAACGAGTCAACCACGTGGTTGACTTAATAGAAGCAAGTTGGGTCCCAATGTCGTCTCTATATGAAAGTTTTGGGGTTTGAATATTGGAGACATCTTTGTTGGAAGAGATCTACCATTTCATTTCTACCTCATATAAAGACTATTCTCATACCCGAAGGATACGGGGACACCTCGTGAGAAACCCAAAAACGAAAAAAAGAAAAGAAAAGAAGGTAATCTATGATATTTTTATCATAATTTTTCAAAATAATCTTAGGTTGAACAAAGTACCTTAGATGAAATGAATACACAAAATTACGAACAAAATAAATATAGATAGAAGGCCCTTCCATCTACTTTCAGTTGAATTAGAAATATAATAATGTAAGCATTTGATCATTTGTGTATATTTTAATAAGTAAATTAATGTCATAAGGGTGGCAAAAGAATCATTCTAAATTCATGTAAGATAATTCTGGATAATATATTTTACATTAGTAGAATATCCATCACAATGGAAACCTTGTAGCTATTATTTTAAAAAAAACTTGCCAATTCTAATTAAACACAAGATTAGAATAAATTAGACAAGAAACGCCATGTGGCTTATGGGGTCGTTGAGATATAAAAGGCTTTTAAATTCCAGCTTATATTATAGACTTCAACTAATTTATTTATTTTTTTAAATAAGAAAAATGTAAATTTTATAATTATAATGTAACTATATATTTATATTAATTAAATATTTTCTCAAAATATTAACGATAAATGCAAAAATAAAAAGAAGGATACTTTATAAAAACTCCAAAAAATTGCATTAAAAATTAAAATACAGTCACAATGTTAGTTTGCCAAACACGTTAATCTATCTATTACGTTTTCGTGAATTTCACGCCGGAGTTTCTACAGCTCGCCAAACAGGGCCTATACGTGTCATCAAATCATTTATATTTTTCAATAAGGTACGAAAGTCGGTATCTAATATTTACATTATACGGCTTTTAACGCCGCCGAATTAAATTCGTGATATCGGAGAAAAACAAAGACAAAAAAGAGAAGACGATCCAACGGATATCCATTTCCACACGTGGACAATTGAGATCAAGTACGTTACCAGGCACTAGGAATGGCTTCGTTTACCGGTTCAACCGGGAGTGACCGGTTTAAGGACAAAGAGAGAGAAGAGAGAGAGAGAAGAGAGGCGACTAATTAATTACGTTGCCTGGTCGTCGACCACTCGCAAACAAAAGACCTTAAATTGGGCAGAGAACACGTGTTGAAGCTACGTGGATTGGACCACAAAGGTAGGGGACCAGGGAAGCACGCGTGAGACACACCCAATCGGAGTCGTACTCGTGGAGAGTAGAGAGAAGGGCATCTCTGATCTTAGAGAGTAGAGAGATCGAGGGGACAACTTTTTATTGGCCGCCGGGGTATTATCAGTGGTCCTCGAATTACGGCACAACGCCTTCTCTGGGGCCCACTCCACCCCATCTTATCTTTACTTCTTTTCTTTATTTTTTCAAGTATTATTTTATTTTTTAGATTTTTCTGTTGTGGGCCCCACAATTATTTACTGTTCATCAGTTCTTCTGCCTACTGCCACGTAGCTGACTTGCTTAAATGGTCCCCCCCCCCCTTGCCCGATTGGTCTAGGTGTTGCTCGTCTGTGTTATTCCGTCAGGTCTACGTAAATGTGTTAATTTACGGAAATGGCCCTATTTAAAGGACTAAGCTATTATTTTCTCTGCTTTTTATTTTGAGCTAATGGTTTCCGTTTTTGTTGACCTTGTTGAACTTGGTATGGACCAAATGGTCTGTATAACTCCAACACAATTTTTTAAAAATTCTTGATATACCCTATTAATCCTCTCTGTTTTTTTTTTATTTACTTACTAAATTTATTCCACTCAAAATTTTAATACTGACGGTACTAGTAAATAAAAAATAAAAAAATATCTAAATTACCTTCACATATTACATATTAATCAATTGTTTATGTTTTTATTTGATTTTTTTTTTTTAAAAGAAAAGACCAAAAGCTTGTCATTTTTACAAAGTATTTTAGGTGCTACAATTAAGAAATATAACATACAAAAAATTTATGACAAAGTTAGCTTATTTAAGAAGCTAAATTGTAATTATATTTTGATGTATAACACAATTTTGATGTATAACACAATTTTTAAGCGATTTATAAAAATATTCTTCTCGTAACGCTGCCGTGTAGGCCAAAACGACAAAAGAGACACAGAAGTCTTAAGCAAGGGGTAAAACAGTACTTCCACTGTTCCAAGAACGCATGTCCAGTGTATTTACGACCTTCGGTCTCTTTCTTGTCTTTTTATTACCAAAATATCTCCGACCCCAGCTCTCCGACGTCTCAACAGGAGACAGGTGTCATGCTTGGAAAGTTCGCACTATAATTAGGAATCAAGTGGGGAAGTCGAAAGCATCTTTTGAGGACTATGTTTCGTGGGGCATCCGCTACGCTATCTACTCCTTCCAACGTTTTTAAAAATTTCACAACTCCTCACCCAATCACAACCCGCCATGTATACCATTGGCAGGTGCTTGTGGGCCCCACACCTTCCCAACCCTGCCAACTACGTGGAACGGAGAACTCTCGCCCATGGTCCTGGCAATAGTAGAAAGTCCGTGACGTCACTCTCACAACTCTTTTTAAAATTTTCTTACTTTAATAATATAATACAAATTATTGTGTAGGTGCCCACTTAATAAAAAAAATATTAAGTTTATGGTAGGTCAAGGTAGATGATGTATAATAATATGATTCAAATATGTAAAATAATATAATGTTTTGGGATAATCCTCCTATCTATGAGTCATAGATGATTTTATTTATTTTATTGACAATTGGGTGGGCAAAGACAAAGAAATATTAATTAATGAGAGGAAGGTGAAAGTAAGCCAAATGAGAGAAAGATGCACCAAAGTCTTATGTGGTACTTTTGGGTGTCTTGTCATCTTGGGATGGTGTTAATTAAAAAAAAAAAAAAGAAAGGAAAAGATATAATAAAGATGTTGATTTGATATAGATTTTGAGGTGGGGGAAGAGACAACATTTTATATATGAAATAATATATAAATATATATATGTTGTGTGTGTTGCATGGGGTTGAATAACATATTTTGTGTTAGTTGAATGAATTGCTATGTTGTCTCCTGTCATGGTGTACTCAACAGCAACTTTTTTAGGATTCACTTGGGCATATTGTCTTGCTGACCGTTTTCATTTATATATATATATATATATATATATATATATATATATATATATATATATATATATATATATATATATATATTATTAATTTCAAATCTTTGAGAAAAATTCCTCTAGGGCATAGTGGGCGATCTTCTATTACTTATAATTTTTTACTAGTTATCTATATCATTGACAATAAATAATAAAAATAATTAAAGAGACTGTTTCCTAATATTATTGACAAGAAGCACTTGAAAATATCAATTTTCAGTATGGTGTTTTTATTGAAAAAAAAAAACAACAAAATATCTAATTATAAGACCCACCGACACTTGGCGTAGGTGGGGCTTTGAGGTATGAGGTTTGACTCTCATGGAAGAGAATAACTATAATATAGTTGCGGGCCTTAGGCCCTAGTTGCGAGTTTCGACTCTTATTGTCTGAGTTCATCTTAATATCATACGGTAGTTATCATTATGTGGGTGGATTTTCAGCTTTACGCCTTTAGGCTAGTTGTATCCGACAAAAAAAAAAAAAAATCTAATTATAAGATGAGGAAACAAAAAATAGAAAAAAGAAAGAAAAAAAATAGACCCAACTTATTCAAGAAGCTTATGATTTTCCTCCTTTTAAAGCAAAAGCTAGAATTCCAACAATAAACTAGTTTCATAGCAAAAATGATTTCTAAAAAAAAATAAAAAATTACAATAACATAAAGATTTGAATGTTTGGATGATACCCATTACCTCCAATATCACATGAGATAATAATTTTGACTTAGAATTGGTATCTATCATGGGTCATAATGGAACACACATAGATTAGAAGAATAGTTTACCATGACAAGTCCCTTTAGAGCATAGATTCTGATGTACCAGCAAGGTATAGTAGCATTAGCTTTAGATTCATTTCACATTTGATTGTACATGACAATGATCAATGCCCACGCGAGGTAGCATGAAAGGATTTTGAGAAGACAAAAGCATGAAATGCCTCCATTTAGTTTAATATCATTGTTAAAAAAGGAACCTCTCAACAGTTTCATCTCAACATGTCCTTGTCTCCTTGAACCTTCCCTTTTCCTTTTCAATAGCCTTTTCTATATATTTTTTTATTTAATTTTTAACTAGCTAAGTATTATCTTTTCAAGGACCAGTTAATTCTACCTACATGTTTTTCCCTATTCAACATGCGTATATAAAAAGTTAAAGGGTCATGACCCTTTATCAATTTCAATAAATTAATTATACATATACCCACCCACAAATACATAAAAGAGATAGACATGTATATATACGTTGCACGTATTCCTTGATTTTCTTCCATTTGGTTATATAAAAATCCTAAAACATGTGCACTGAAGGCTAACAGGTTAATTCCTCGTAAATCCCTTATGTGTAGCCTCCTAGATAGTTTGTCTAAAATACTACCACCTAATAGTTGAAAAAGAAAAAAAAAAGAAATATTCATCACTAACATAAAGTCTTATTTAAACTATTATTAAGATCGATGACGAATACTTTTTCAAAGTCCAACGGGTTTTTAATTTTAAGATTTATACATAGAATGTCGACAAATGCCTGAAGATAAATAATTTTATTATCGAGGGTAGGATTGACTACACAAGCTTGATAATAGGGTTTGGTAGCTTTACTAGTCATATCATAATTACAATTTCAATTTTAATGTGGAATTAGTTTCAAAATTGATTTAAAATGTATAAACATTAAGAAATTTGAATAAGAATGTAGTACATTGAATGCACATGCATTGTTTTTCCTAGCTTGGAAAGATTAGATAGGAGATATTTTTGTGGTGGGCTTTGACCCAAATGAAGCCCATTAAAAAAAGTGGTCAAATCCCACATCCAACAACAATCACAAAACATCATGTCAAATTTTGAAGTTATGGCAAAAGAAGCCAACCCAAGTGGGCCCAAGAAAAATGACAATAATGAGAGAGAATGGCATTGAGAGAGGAAAGGCATCATCTTCTTTGATGTGACTTAGTTGTTGAGATAAGCTTTGTGGTCAAGCATAGAGGAAAAAATAAAATAAATGAAAGAGCTTGGTCTGCTGGCATTTATAGCCCCCACCATCTTCAAACCAATTCTCTTTCACACATTTTTTTTTTTTTTTTTTTTTCCCTGAAGTCGGCAGATTTTAGAATTCTTCTATTAGTTCCTCTAGGGTAAGGCCTTAAACGCCCTTTGACACCATTGACAAACATATTAGTAGGTGATATGAGTCTGACTTAAACTCTCCACTTCAGGGTTTTCTTTCACACTTTGAAAAAACTAATTTTATCAAACATCTCAATGGTTCTCCCTTATACCTTTTCTTAAACTCTTAATATTTCTTGTTTAATCTAAGATCAAATTCTCTACTATTCATAGTATAGAATAATCATATATTTATTTATATATAAAAACGAAATACTACTACCCTGTTTGGATTCATTCATCTTTATTTTCCAAAAAACTTTTGCAAGATATTTTTTTTCTTTTCTTTGTAATGGATAATATGATAATAATATGTGTGGTTATTTATAAAATAATCACACATAGCTCAAAGCTAAAAACTTATCGTGTTATATAATAAACATATTAAGTTTGCTAACATAATATGCAAAAAGAATCACGATAAGTGTTGTTAGGCTTAAATCTCAACTAATATCGATATTAGTCCTACTTAACTATCTCTAGGCCTTTCTCTGGACTTAGATATGATGTTTTACTCTAAAAAGACGTTGATACTAACAAGGAAAAGAAATCTATAGTTATATCACATATGATGAACCTTTTAGCTTTAGATGTAAAATTATTGTTTCGATCCAAATGCATCCAACAAGTAATCGCATTCTTTTATCGAGTCATGGACCACTGACCACAGAAGAGATAGAGAAGGTCCTTATCCTCATCTTACAAAACCAAGTTCATTAAGACAAAAGGAGGGAGGGAAAAATGGGAGTCTCCATCAAAGTGCCATAGAGATGGTATCTTTTCCTTGTTTTGGATCACATAGAAAACTTATTCTATGAATGGTTTTTTAGATACCCTTAAGAGTTTCAAAACTGTGGACCCTTTTTTTTTTATTTTTTATTTTTTAAAGGCCTAAGGTTGCCCAAAAGAACCCCCTAACAGCCCTTTATTCTCTTTGTATTTATTCTAAGGGTGTAGTAGCTAGGTTCAATAATTGTGGGGAACCCTACCAAATGGAGTGTACCAAATCACCCTAGCATGTTTCATAAGTGTGGAGAGGTACCTTAGAGACATGAATATATATATATATATATATATATATATATCTGTGTCAATCTCATTCCAAACCCTACTTCTAGAGCTCTAGATGTTTTGCTACAAAGATGGTACATGTCCTATGGTTTGATGCTAATTAGTAATTTTTTAGATTAGTAATTTTCTATGTTTTATGATTAATCTTATGATAATGTGCGGACGGTAGACATCTATTTTTCTAGTCAAGAATATGACAGACAGGTTGAAATTTTGGATGCATAGACTTTAGAAAATTGACTCTTTTTTTTTTTTTTGCTTGGAAATAATGGGTTTCCATGGACTAGTTTTGTGTTGGAAAAATGAACTTTTTAGGTGAGCAGTAGAATAATAGCAACAATAATAATTAAAGTTTGATTATAAGCATTCAGTTAAAAAGTTTTCAGTATTAATTGATCATTATCATATAACTCAAATGATTATATCTATATAGATTTTTTTTTAATAGTGTAAGTATATGCCTGACAATTTAAGAAGAAGATTAAGCTTGACTAAACTAAAATCGTGTACATTTAATAACAACTATGATGTTTAAAAAAAAAAAAAAAAAACCTGTCAAGATCATTGACCTTAACCAATCAAATAAAAATAAAAAATTTTGGAGAAAAAAAAACCCTTGTCATCTTTATTTTTGAAAACAAAAATAAATAAATTAATCAAATATGTTGGAATTTGAATCATTTATTCTGCATAATTTCCTTAGCAAGACAAAGTCATATCGGCATGCTTATAAATAATAGCATTATTTCCATCTTACCCTTGATTCCTTCTATTTTTAAAATTTTTACATTAATGTTTAACTATGAGGCCAATCAGCTAACACGTGCATATATCAAATTGATCTTTTTTTTATTATTTATTTTATTTTAAATGCCTTTGGTGTAAATTAGAAGCTTCCCCTCGTTGAGGCTTGCCTCTGAGATTAATTGACGCACATAAGCGGACCTGAATAACTCAAATTACAACAAAAAAAATAAAAAAAATATTAAGCACATGTTTAATAATAAAGCAAACATTATGTTACCACTGAATAGAATAAAATTATTTTTATGACATTAAATTAAATTAGAACGTATAAGATTAAATATGATTAAAAATAGAGTAATCACGTGTTTGATGATATGTTTGATATTAAAACAAAAAGTAATTAATTTTTTTAATTAAATTAAAACAAATTAAATTACATAAAAAATTAAAAAATCTGGTTTTGCAAAACTAGTTGATGAATTATTATTATTATTTTTCTAAAGGAAGAATGAGGAATAAGAAGGAGAGGAGTTGTAGAGGTTGCGGCCAAAAAATAAAAAAAAAGAAGAAAAAGGGGATTGAAAACAATCCCACCATTTTAGTTAGAATTATTTTATCCTGCTAGAATAGGGTAAAACGGTGAGATAAAATTATTTTTATCCTATCTCACTTCACACCCAAACATAAAATTTGGACTATATTTAATTTAGACTCATCCAATCCTGCATGTCAAATGTACCATAAGTGTGAAAGCCAGGCCTTTACACAATAGTTAGGTCATAAGTTCAAATCCAAAAGTATTTCCGTGTGAAGCTAAGGTTTCATATAATTTTTTCATGAACCCCACAATAACAAGTGGGCTCTCCTTATTGATATAGAATAACTAAAACTTCATTTGTGGATAATATTTTGGGGCTCATAACTTTAAAAAAATATGATTTAAAAAAAAAAGACATAAAAATCTAAATGGTACATAGTCACATCCTATAATTTACCTATGAAGTAGTTATGTCAAGTTAAAAAAAAAATAATGCATAAATCACATTTAGAAGTACAATTTTAAATTACTAGAAAACCATTACAAACTAACTAGAACACAAATTCTATTAATATCGAACTCTTCCAGGACAGTCACAAGCTTCTTTTTTTTTTTCTTCCCACAACTGTTGTGTTAAATCTCCATCACTTATCTTTCAAAGACTTTCACTAATCCTTCTTTTTTTATGCGTAAGGGTGTAAGGTGGGGGTCAGAAAAGTGAGAGCAAATGATATCAAAGACAAGGACAAAGCAAACAAGAAACTTAGTGCTATCTGCAGTAGTGCAGAGTGGATAATATAGAAAGTGGATTTTTTTGACTTTGATTTCAGCACATGATGTCTACACATTGATTGCCCTAAACCCTCTTATATCATCTTCTCAAGTTATAGATGAATCAACTAATGAATAAAGCAAAAGAGGGGAAAGAAAATAAAAGGGCAAAAAAGTAGAGATAAATCTAAAAGCAAGAAGCTAGAAAGTAAAACAGCACAAGAAAAAAGGTTAGAAAAGGACTTCTGACAGTAAAAGGGCACCATCTTGCAACAACATTTCAAATTGCTCATCCATTTCTTGCTTTGATTAGAATCTGCTTACAACCTCCATTTGATGTATTACTGTGAAAAATCAGAACAACTTGGTCAACACATTGTTTTTTTTTAATCACAAAACGAGCAATTACAAATTCACAATTACAAACAGTAAATTGGGCAAATGCAAGGAATCACCACACACATACTTATAGCCATAACTTTAACTGTGATTGAATTTCATGGTTGCCCTTGATTACCTTATCATATAGATTTCTGAAAAGATTTTATCAAGGGCACCTTGTTCATATTCAAACTTGAACAGGTGAAGCTATCATTTGTGTCCCCTTGCCAGGTCTACTCTTGCACTGATCAATCTGTCTATCACTAATCCATGTACCAACCAAACTAGCCCTACCCACACTCCTTTAACACTACATGTTCCACTGAACTAATGCACTAATAATGTACTTAGTAAAGCAGGTGGTGGTAGTACAGATTATCCGACCAAAGCATCTTTAGACAAATTGAAATTTTTACAATTTTGCATGGATAACTGGACCATGACAGTACATAACTGATTCCAGATGCTTACATTCAAAAGAAAATGCAATTATTTTTGCAGTTCCATCAACTTAAATGACGGAACAAATACATGTCGCTAAGTGGAAAAAAAATTTGAAAAAAAATAATCACAAGAGCAAACTTTACTTGCTCAAGAATAAGCATAGACCATGAAATAGTTCAAATTGTGTGTTTACATTAACTTAAACTAGGGAATGTACTGATTTTATACATGTTAGTTAACAATACCAATTTAATTTTACAGAACAAGAATTGGATTTGAACAAATAATGGAAATGACAAGAAGAGTAAAAAATAGGAAACAAAGAAAGAAAGGAACTAACACTACTGGACAGGACTTGGTATCACAATGCAAAATGTGCCGTGAAATTTGTCACAACAGAGACCGAAATCAAGTGAAGAAGAGAAAATTGTCCAAACCCATGGAAGTTTGAGTAGAATGTGATTACTTTCTATTACGGCAGACTAGGAGAAAGTGAAGGCTTGGCAACCTTAAGCTCCCCACAGTCACTGATGTAAACTGTTTTGAGAGGCCGGTTCCATATTGAACGGGCAATCTGGGCTCTTTCATCTCCAAGAAATTCAGCAAAATCGTTGACTTGGCGTATCTTCTCAGATGGCATGTAAGTGGGGATGGAAGCTATTGTTGTCACAACATCTAGTCCTGAAACCCAATTGAAGACGTGAGGAACTATTATCAATTTTCCTCTATTGTTGTGCTTTGGAATTGTTCAGGGTTGTTAGTAATAAAAAAAAGAAGAAGAGAGAACCCATATTAAAGTAACAAAACATTCTCAACACATAGCACATTCAGATATAGCATTTCCTTTATGTGATTTTTATTATGGCCAAAGATTCCAACTGCTAATAGCCTCATAATAGTAAGAACGTTAAAAAAAATAAACAACATAAATGAAGATTAAGGACGGACAAATCTAAAGTAACCAACCACTAACTGAAATATACAGAAAAGTCACAACATATACCTATAATCTCTTTAACAAGGAAAGATAAAGCACAAAGAAAAGAAAGCCGAAAGCTGAACAATCAAATTCAACAATGTAACACTTAATAAAAAAAATAAAAAAAAATCAGACCACTAACTATAGTAATGAAGACCTATGGTTGCAATCCTATACCCATTACGCACAGGCTAAGAAAAAAAATGAGAAAAAAAAATCCAAAATAGTGGTCCTGCATTTTTCTTTTCTCCCAAGACACAATCTTTGATTCACAGGCACCCATCTAAAAGTCCATGTCCTATATAGAGCATAGGTGGAGATCCACCTTTACCAGCTGATATTTAAAGAATGGTCGGGAAAAAGAGAAACTAAAAACACCAATGAAGACTTTCCAACACAAACTGCAGTAACTTAAAGTACCTGAGCCAAAGAAAGAAGAGAAGATATTATTTTATCTTCAAAATAGTGTGAAAATTAGAGTTTCCTAGCAATAGGAGAGAAGCCCTGAGCAATTGCAATTGCAATTGCACTAGCATTGTTTTCCTTCTTTTGCTAATTGTTCTTCTTCTTGTTGTTCTCCAACGAACAGTAAAAATAGTTTTTCCTTTTTGCTTTTTCTCATTGTTCACTGGTGCAGTAATTTCCCAAATTATTTGCAAGAAAAATGAAGATAAAGCCATTGATGGGGAAGATGTCAAATGCAGATTCACTACTTTTTATAATTTTAACCTACTATTTATTATAACCTATAGGTTTACTATTTTCAGTAAGAGCCCTTATAGTTATTTTATTTCAAATAAATATGAGATATAGTAGCTTCATTATTCAGTATTAACTATTAAAATATTTATTAGTAAAGATTTCAATGTTTGAGTTGTAAGTTTTTATGATAAGAAGTTTTATTTGTTTCCCACGGTGATGATGCTAGTCAAAGAAGTAAAGTAGGTTGAGTTAAGTAGAGGAGGGCTTCTAACATACTATATGATTAACACAACCCATGAAAGTTGAAAGAATTTTTTTATAAAACTACTATTAGGTTACCCATGTTATATAGAATACATATATTAAGTGCAAAAAGTAGTGAATGCAATAATTTAGTTTTCATTTTCTTATACAAAAAGAGAGGGATATGCAATAAAATATTAAAAGATAAAAGTGATAGTAAAAATATCTTTAAAAAAGGAGTAACCTCAATTGGAGATAAAATGAGAGAAAAGTAATTAAAATAGTGTTAACACATACACCAAAGACCCTTAGATTCCCTAGTTAGGAAGAGTGACATAATGAAAATTAACAGTAATAATAGAGGAAGGGAAAGAAGGGAAGCCTTGGGGCAATGGTAAGAGTTGTTACAGAGTGACCAAGTCGTCATGGGTTCAAGTCATGGAAACAACTACTTGCAACACAAGGTAAGGCTGCGTACGATAGACCCATTACGGTTCGACCCTTCCCTGGGATCCCGCATAAGTGGGGAGCTTCATGCACCAGGCTGCTCTTTTAATAGAGGAAGAAAATAACCTAAAGTAGCATAGATAGAAATAATTAAGAAAGATAATAACTAGTTAACTACTTGTAATATAATTGTAGATTGAGATATTAATACAGTGGAGTGGAGGAAACAAATTTATATAGTCTTGTTTGTGGAAGGAAAGAGTAATATTCCACTATATTCAAAAGAAGGTTACAGGCCCCTCTTTATATAGATGATAATGCTCATCTATTTTAGGGATATTTACAGCTAATCTAGAAAGGAAATCAGAACTATCTAAAACTAAAAGCTATAAAACAGGAAACTTATATCTACAGATTTGGTAACAGACTACCAAATCTCCTAAAATCATGGGATAAGAAAAAACTGATCTGTTAGCTGTAGATCTCCTCGATATTAGCCCCTAATATTGCTAACAGATCCTCAAACATAAATCTCTCTATAATTCTACACTCCCCCTCAAGCTGGGCGGTAAATATTAATTAACCCCAGCTTGGAACTCAAATCATCAAACACCTTTCTCGGTAGAGCCTTGGTAAGGATGTCTACTGTCTGAAGAAATGTAGGCACGTATAACATTTTGATTATTCCTTCCTCTATCTTCTCCTTTATAAAATGTCGATCAATTTCCACATGTTTTGTTCTATCATGATGAACTGGATTTTTGGCAATGCTAATTGCTGATTGATTATCACAAAACATTTTCATAGGTTCTTACTTCTCCAAGTGACCAGATTTCCCCACACAAAAGTGCAATATCCTAAAGTTGATCTTCGGTCTTGTACTGATCCTGCCAAATTTGCATCGCTGAACACTTCAATATCTCTTCTTTGGTTCTTCTCAAAAAATAATCCTCTACCTGGTGTTAGTTTCAGGTATCTCAGGATTCTATACACAGCTTCCATGAGTTCTTCATTTGGATTGTTCATGAACTGACTTACCATGCTAACAACAAATCCAATGTCTGGTCGTGTGTGAGATAGGTATATTAGTTTACCTACTAATCTTTGGTATCTTCCTTTGTCCACGAGTGCACAATTTTCCTTAGCTCCTAGTTTGATAGTTGGATCCATAGGAGTATCTGCCGGCTTACACCCGAGCATTCCAGTCTCTTTTAAGAGATCTAGGGCATATTTTCTCTGTGAGACAAAGATTCCCTTTCTTGACCTTGCAATCTCCATACCTAGGAAATAATTAAGATTCCCAAGGTCCTTGATTTCAAATTCTGCAGCTAGTGAACTTTTGATGGTGCAGATTTCCTCTTCATAGTCTCCTGTTAGGATTATGTCATCCACATACACTATGAGGACAACAAGTTTTCCTGCAGAAGAGTGTTTAACAAATAGTGTATGGTCCGTCTGACATTGAGAGTAGCCATGCTTCTTCACTACCTTTGTGAATTTTTCAAACCAAGCTCTTGGAGATTGCTTGAGCCCATATAGAGATCTCCTAAGTTTACAAACCTTGTTGCATGTAGTTTGTGTCTCAAATCCGGGGGGAATTTCCATGTACACTTCTTCAGTTAGGTCCCCATTTAGAAAGGCATTCTTGACATCTAGTTGGTGGAAAGGCCAGTCAAGGTTTGCAGCCAAAGATAATAAAACCCGAACTGTGTTTAACTTGGCTACAAGAGCAAATGTCTCCTCATAATCGATTCCATATGATTGGGTGAATCCCTTTGCAACCAGTCGTGCCTTGAACCGATTAACACTCCCATCTTCATTATATTTTACTGTGAAGATCCATTTGTAGCCTACTGGGCGTTTCTCGGTTGGTAAGTCAGAGATTTCCCAAGTTCCATTTTTCTCTAGTGCATGAATTTCTTCATACACTGCTGATTTTCATTCTGGTGAGCTGAGAGCTTCTTGTATATTATTAGGAACTTGGATGTTGTCGAGGTTGGCAACAAAAGCTTTGAACTTTGGTGACAATCCTTCATATGACACAAATGTGTATATCGGATGTTTTGTGCATGATCTTACCCCTTTTCTCACAGCAACAGGAAGGCCACTGTCATCATTAGTTTCAGGATTAGTGTTACCTGGTGGATCTTCACTTGGTCTAGGACTTGAGTCAGACTCTTGGGTTTGCTTAAGAGATGCTTGTTGTTCCATCTCCTTTTGGTTCTTTCTCCTCCTTGAGTAAGTAATCAATTCATCACTCTTTGTTGATTGAATAGTGTCCAGATTTTGAGGTGTGTCCAGATTTTGAGGTGGATTGTTGGCTTGATCTTGAGTAGGAGGTTCTAGGAAGTAAGAAGACTCAAGGGAGAGATTTTGAGGAGGAAGTGATTCATGATTTAGTGATGGGCAGGTTTGGTCAGAATTAGGAGAGACATGAGGTGATTCTTCAATATCCCAAAGCTGATATTCTAGGATAAAATTAGTCTCCCCCTGAATATCAGATTTGGGGAAATAAGGTTGTTACTCAAAGAAGGTGACATCCATGGAGTGATAGAATTTTTTAGTGACCGGTAAGTAGCATTTATATCCTTTTTGAGTTGGAGAGTACCCAAGGAAAATACATTTATGAGCTCTAGGATCAAGTTTGTCCTGGAGTTGTTGATGGACATGGACAAAAGCTGAACACCCGAAAACTTTGAATGGGATGGTGGAGATGAGACGAGTAGTGGGAAAGGACTGAAGGAGAATTTGACAGGGAGTCTGGAAGTTAAGAATCCGAGATGGCATCCTATTTATGAGGTATGCAGCAGTAAGGATGGCTTCACCCCATAAATATTTTGGTGCATGGGTAGAGAACATAAGAGACCGAGCCACATCAAGAAGATGCCGGTTTTTTCTGAGGAGTGTTAACACAGGAACTTTGGTGAGGAGTGTTAACACAGGAACTTTGGTGAACAATACCATGACTCATGAGATAATCATTAAGGCTGGAATTGAAATACTCTTTGGCATTGTCAGTTTTCAGAATTTGAATTTTTGCTTGGAATTGTGTTTGGATCATGGTATTGAAGGTTTTGAAGATCTGGTTTGCCTCGGATTTTTCTTTCATGAGGAATACCCATGTGAGTCTAGTGTGATCATCAATAAATGAAATGAACCAGCGAGAACCAGTAACATTTTTTATCCTAGAAGGACCCCATATATCACTATGAATCATGGAAAAAGGTTGAGATGCTTTGTAGGATCTGTTAGGATAAGAATTGCGAATATGTTTAGAGAATTGACAGATCTCACATTGAAATTTATTTGGATTTTTATTATGGAATAATGAAGGAAACAACTTCTCAAGATACAAGAAATTTGGATGACCTAACCTATAGTGCCATAACATAATTGCACTATCATTATTAGACTGACTCACAGACAAAGAAACAGGACTTCTAGACACTGAACAATCTGATTGATGAATTGCTCCTTGAGGAGGATCACTAACCTCTAGAAGATAGAGCCCCGAACACATCTTAGCACTGCCAATCGTCTTCCCCGAGTCCAAGACCTGAAATTCACACAGATTTGAGCCAAATTTAGTAACACAAGTAAGATCCCGAGTGAGTTTACTAATGGACAGTAAATTGCAATTTAATTTTGGTACAAGTAGAGCAGAATCAAGAGTGATGTTCTTTGAAATTTGAACCGAGCCTGTACCAGCCACCTTTGAGAGTGACCCATCAGCTATTCGCACAGTTAAATTTTTATAGCATGGGGTGTAAGTTGAAAACAGCTTCTCATCTCCAGTCATATGATCAGAAGCTCCTGAGTCTATAATCCATGGATTGAGCCTCTCCTTGTTAGCATTTAGAGCACTTAAAAAATTACTTTTTTGTGCCAGGGATCCGGTACCAACCACAGTGGGAGCTGGTGCAGGCAAGGATTGGCTGAACATTTTCTGCAAGATCTCTATTTGTTCCTTGCTGAAGGGAGTTGGTTCGGGTGGAGGTTGTTCATCCATGGAAGCATTGAACATCATTACGGAATGGGACCATTGGAGATAGTTGTTCCCATTCAGTTTGTGTCCTGTAATGGGCATGAGGTTACTATCATTGTTGGAAGCCATGGCTTCCTGATTGGAGGTGATTTGGGAAACAATAGCTCTTGAATCACGTTTCCCGTATTTGGTCATATGAGGGAATTAGGGTTCAGAGATTGCTCTGATACCATCTTGTTTGTGGAAGGAAAGAGTAATATTCCACTATATTCAAAAGAAGGTTACAGGCCCCTCTTTATATAGATGATAATGCTCATCTATTTTAGGGATATTTACAGCTAATCTAGAAAGGAAATCAGAACTATCTAAAACTAAAAGCTATAAAACAGGAAACTTATATCTACAGATTTGGTAATAGACTACCAAATCTCCTAAAATCATGGGATAAGAAAAAACTGATCTGTTAGTTGTAGATCTCCTCGATATTAGCCCCTAATATTGCTAACAGATCCTCAAACATAAATCTCTCTATAATTCTACATATAGCAACCAATGCAATTAGGAAAGGAGTTTGTTGAGTTGAGTTGGGTTTTATTTGATTTGTAAACTGAGTTGCAATATATATCAGTAGAAGTCTATATATACTTGGAAATTGAGTTCCAATAATATATTAGTAGAAGTCTATGATGATGATAGCAATAGAATGATTCAAGCCTTTTCGAAGGGGCTACCTTAGCGTGCTTGGTTGAATGACTCCCACACTTTAAAAGTGATTCTAAAGTATTGTAGAGCAGTTCTTATTTCATTGATTGGTGTAATTTTAATCAACTCTTCGATAGTATGCAATGTAGAAAAAGAAGAAGAAGAAACGTTAATTTGATAGTTTGAATTGTATTTGACATAAAAAATCCTACTAAACTAAATAACTGATATTATAAAACATCTATTAATTATACAACTAGAATTTTAAATATTCCACAACTAAAATCCTACTAAACTAAAAAACCTCATAAACTGTGTTGATAAATTAACAGGTGTTTGGTGAGATTCCACATAAATATCATCAATGTTTATCCTCTAAATCTTAATATGCAAATTTTTTACATATACTTACTCCCTCCAAAGTCCATCCCATAATGTCAATTCTATCTTATTTAGATTCATGTCACTAGTCACTAGAAACCCCAACCTTAATTGATATGCTCCAACTTGTAAAAGCTTAATGTCAAACTCAAAACACTTTAGACCAATTATATGAATTCAAGATCTTACCTAACAAACTAAGATGATTTTGGAGTGAAACAAAGCTGTGCCACAGTGTCAAGGGACAAAGACTTAGTTAAAATTGAATTCAAGAAGAAAGTGAGGGGGGGGGGGGGGGGGGGGGGGTATTATCGAAGCAATATCTCATGTAGTTGTAGATCAAAGTGGAAAATTATTCTTTCCGTTGTAGTATGTCACTATGACATATTGTGATTGTCTACACTATTTGGACTTGTATGGCTACAAGGCCTACTATTGAGATTCTAATAGATATCAATTGTAAAATCATCATGGTGTAAGATCCTTCAACTTGGGGCTGTCTTTTTCAGCATGCCTGTAGTTCATTGTGGTGGCATGGAATGAAAATTTGACATAATTCTCTAAATTTTCATCAAATTTTATTGATTTTTCAACTATTGAATTACAAATTAAATGTAACTGAATAATTACAAAAAACTCCATTGAAATTACGTAAAATATCAAAATAATTTGTAAAACCCAAAAAGTTTTTTTTTATCACTTTTCAAACACAAAGAAGAAAAAACAATGCTAACTTCAACTTTTGTTAGAAACTTAAAAGATATTTCAGAGAAATAACGTATATGAAATTGAAGTACAATTTCAAATGTAATGGATAGAAATTAAAGAACCACTAAGGTAAAATCAAAATAAGATTTGTAAAACTCAAATTTAAAACAAAAATGGACAAGTAATTTATAAATTATGTGTCATTAATCCATATCCACAATATATGTTATCATAAAAGTCTTCAATAGCTTGTTACTCATGTAATGTGCGTCAAGCCGTCAAGTAAAATAGAACTTATAAATCTTACCATTATATTTCATAATTTAATGAGTTTTAAGTATATAATTATGTTTGTTTCAACATATTTAAAAGAAACATAGATCTTCACAACATTGAAATAGAGTTCTTTATACTTGTCTATAGTGTTAAATTTTACAACAATTCTCCATATCGAATTGGACTTCCCTTAATTAATTTAGAATTTTAAGGGATTGAAACTTAGGGAAAATTAAAATTTTCAATCCTTATGTGGTGGTCCAGAAGACTATTTTTTCTTGCATTATATTCCTTGGTTTACCTAACATGAACTCTTTCTTTGATGCAAGTATTTTTCATTAGGAATTTGATTTGGACTCCATTCTAATTTACGAGGAAATTCTAGGTTTTGCGAATATCTTATTCAAATGTCTAATTTAAGAGTTGTAAGAACATATTATTGTAGGTGTGTGCAACTTCTTCAAATATTGAGCGGAGTATTCTACAATTTTTGCAGTTGGTTGATGGTTGATTAGAGGAGAAATTATTTAGGAAAATGGATAATGCTTTTGTTCCTTTTGGGTTTTTGCTTGCTTAATTGCTTGTGATTTTCTAGGAGTCTTCTCATCCTACTTTATAATATGATTGTTTCTTGTATATAACAATTTTTTTACCTTTTGCTTTGTGGTACAATCTCAAATTCTATCCTAATACAATCACAAATAGTTAGGAGAGCATATGCTATCTAGAGAACATGTGATTGGCATACAAAATCACACGAGGACATATGTCATGCATATACTTTACATCATCAATGCATTCAACAATTTTATCTTGTCTTCCTTGTAAGCTATTCTAATCAAAGATAAATATAACGTTTTCCTCCTCCCAGTATGCTAGATACTCCATTTTACTAGATACTCCTTGTAATTAGGAACATTGCATCTTTTTATCACCCAATCTGCTAAGATGCGTTTAACTTCATTGTAGAATAAAGTCACCATTGTTGTAAGTGCTCTTTTAGGTTCTCCTCGACTGGGGTCTTCCACACCGGCATGATAAGGCTTCAAAAGACTAACGTGCACAACCGGATGTATTTTCAATTTAGAAGGTAACTCGAGATGGCAATAGCCTTGCCAATTGGTTTGATAATGGGAAAGGGTCCATGATACCTTCTTATCAACCCCTTGTGCACCTTTCTAAAGAACTTGCATTGTTGCAGTAGGTGTATCTACTAAAATGGAAAGACTAGCTAGGTAGTAAAGCTAGTTGGGAATGAGAAGATCTTTTCTGGCAATTTAAGGATGCTATCAACAAGTTCTATAAAGAAGGCATGACAAGGATGTCGTGAGATTCGATGAGGAAGAATGTCATGGATAATGGATTTTAATATACAAATTCTATAAAGAAGGCATGACGAGGATGTCGTGAGATTCAGTGAGGGAGAATGTCATGGATAATGGATTTTAATACAATGGGCCTAAATTTAATCACTTAAGAAAAGCCCACATTTAGGCCCATTCAAATATGTGGTAAATTCTAGAAGAGTCCAAGAAACTCTAGTAGAAAGGAAGGAAGATATTCTCTTCAAGAAGCTTCTATAAACTTGTATCTATAAATGTCCTAGAAACTTCTTAACCCCTTACATTTGCAGACAATCTAAAAGCATCCAAAGAGGCATATTTATAGAAGCGGACCTCTCCTATTTTGTAACGAAGAAGGTCAGATCGCATGGTAATTGTAAATTCTCTTGTAACCTTCAAGTTCTCAATACAAATGATATTTCTTTCCAATCTTGTGATCTACTTCTCTTCTAGGAGGCAACTTCTTAGGTAGTTCGTTTGGCATCACATCTTTATAACCACCCTCATTTTCATAACATGGAACCCCAAGAATTTTTAGATGTTGTGTGGTTTGTTTTTGTGATGTAAATTGTTTATGAGTGTATGTATGTTATGAATATATTATACATACCATACCATTATACATATTCTTATATATTAGATAATGTATGTTATGGACATGGCTTAGAATATTCTACATACCTTATTATCTAATAATAATAATCTTATGTGTAGTTTGTATCCATATATTAGAGAATATGAGTGGATGAAATAAAAAGATGAGGTGGTTAATTCAATGAAAAGTATTATATACATTAGATGGAAGTTGCATGATATAATTTAAAGAATATGGGAGTTAGTTCGTTAAAACAAATGGAGTTGCATGGGATCTTATCTATTAAGATGCTCATGTGGTTATTGTTAATGAAAGTCCTTGAGAACAAAAAAAAGAAAAGAAGAAAACATCATTCACTTGCTTATCAAGTCCAGAGAAGAAGAAAACCAGAGAAAGGAAAGAAAAGGGCGAGAAGGAAAACGGTGTTTCACGGCCAAATCCGACGTGCCAGTAAGCGATTTTCGTTATTTTTCGTTGTGAAATTGATCTTTAACTAGTGTATGACGATTCTAACGGATTAATTTTTGCTATAGGAGGTGTTTTGTAGAGTTTCCAAAAATGGAGTTTTGACCCACTTTGACTCGAAATACGTAAAAATTATATATTATCACTCCTATAGTCGCGTAGATCGTGAATATGTAGTTTGTTTGCGTTCATGTGTACTATTGGTGTCGGTACAGCTGCCAGAAGCCAAATTTGACATTGGGGACATTTCAAACCATGTCAAACTTCGGTGGAATTCTGGTTTGAAACCATCGAATCGTAGAGGACTAAATTTTGGACGTTTCGATACCAATATCATGATTTTTGGATATCGATTGGTATTTTTAGTATGCGATTGAATGACTTCAGTAAATCCGTTGGACTTAGACTTGGAGAAATAATGTTAAAAAGCTTATTTCTATTGTCTTTCACTGTGAAAATATTTGAGAGGGTGGTAGAAATTATTTAGATTGATCATCACGTGTTTGGGAGATTCAAATATAATTATGGGACTGAATTGGACAGTTAAAACTTGATATAAAATTATAATAAGTTCATTTCATGTTGCCACTTAGTTGAATTTAGTTGAAAGAATTAATGAGTTAGAGATTTTGTGAAAGAATAAATAATAGAGAAAGAGGTTGATGTGAATGTGATAATATTTGCAGGGTTTGAGTAGAGGTGTGGAGTGAGTCGGTACTGTGAGAAAGTTAATCTGGCAATTTGGTTGTGAGTAGAATTTCAATTTTATTCATCATTTATGTCATCATAATACTTGTAATTGAATGTTTATACATGTGTATGATGGTTGTTGCATGAGAAAAGGCAAAGATTGTCTCTGTATTGACTGATAAATCTGTTGGACCTAGACTTTTTGACATTCGAAGTAGGTTAAGCTGCTCCCTACGAGAATAATTGGGTCTAGTGATCCTAGTTAGATTTAAAGGTCTATATGGGAATCTATTCGGTTGGGAAGTGAGTCATTGTTCTAGTATTATTTACGAGGAAAGCTAATTAGGTTCAAAAAGGATAATGTTTTCTCGGAACTAAAGTACGGTTACATTTTCTTTAGAACAGTTTTTAGTGCTCCTGGATAGTATATAGAACAAACCACTATACCATCAGGCTGAAAAGTTGTAGTGACTTAAGTTAGTACCTATTGACTATATATTTACATAAGTCTTGGGAAAGCTGGCTGAAATGTGAATGAGAATGGATTGTTGTGATTGCATATGAATGTGATTTACATGTTGTATTGAATGTGCATATATATATGGGTGTTTGCATGTTGTTTTACATAACATACACAAGCATGCATGATTATGTAGATGTGTAGATTGTTGGGGTCCACCCCATGTGGCCGCCCATATGGGCGGCCAAATTGTGGGCGACTAAATAAAAAAAAAAGGTGGCGCATTCGGCGCCATCATTTGACGGCGCCGAATGCGCCGAAAGTTTTTTTTTTAATTATAAATATATTAAATTATATATTTATAATTACGAAAATGCCCCTAAATACTCCTATAAATAGAGCCTTACTTCATTCTTGAAATTCATATTCGGAGAGATCTAATCTGAGAGATCTAATTCAAGAGATCCAATCTGTAAGATCCACCTAAGGGTGAAGTAATACAAGTTTGCTGCCTCCCTGGACGTAGGCAATTTGCCGAACCACGTTAAATATTGTTGTCTTGTTTTTTCTTTTATGCTTTACCACGATTTCGCATAACAAATTGGTATCAGAGCCGAGGTTAAGCTTTGAAAGAAAAACGGACCCTCTGTCGAATTTTTTGAGACTGCGTCGAAATTTCAAAATTCTGTAAAAGTGATCAGAGCTGTTTTCTGATCACCCGTGGAGGTAGCTCTTGTTTCCAGGAGTCCAACGCAATAAATGGCGAGAAAAACGGACAAGAAACGAGTTCCCAGGAGCCGACCAAAGTTTGGTCCCTGTACAGCGTTTGCTGACACTGTTCATCTGATTCGGATCCAAGTTCTGACCCGAATCCGACCCAAGGATCCAATTCTGCTCAACACTGTTCATCCGGCCCAGCCCACTTCGGCCCGACACTGTTCCTCCCCGACCCCGCTCGTTTCGGCCTGGCACTGTTCATCCAGCCCAGCCCCTGCACTCTGCCGTTTTGGCCGACATTGTTCATCCGGCCCAGCCCGCTTCAGCCGACACTGTTCCTCCCGACCCAGCTCGTTTCGGCCTGGCACTGTTCATCCGGCCCAACCCCCGCACTCTGCCGTTTCGGCCTCGACAGTTGACCGAATCCATTTTCGGTTGACCAACCATATCCGGCTCATTTTTCGGCTGATTTCAGCAAAGTCAGACTTGTTTCCACCATTTTCGACCGTTCTGGACGCAACCGTACAATCAGTTTCTGCAGATTCAACTCCTAAGTTATTGATATAGCTTAGTTGGAGTCGTTTATCATTTTTCAAGAACTTTTCGACATCATACATATCTTCGGTCTTAATGGCAGAGGAAATCCCAAAAGATACTGCAACCACAAGCAGGCCTTCGCAAAGAAGTTTGATGTCCAACGCACAGTTCGAGGTGGAGAAATTCATCGGCACCAACAACTTTGGCATGTGGCAATGCAAAGTTCAAGATCTATTATTCCGGGAAGGATCACATATCGCCTTGGAAACCAAGCCCAAGGATATGTCCGATGATGATTGGAATTTCGTAAATCGTCAAGCTTGTGGAACAATCAGACTCTGTTAAGCAAAAGATCAGAAGTACTTTGTCATGAAAGAGACTATGGCAACAAGTCTCTGGAAGAAACTGGAGGACAAGTACATGACGAAAAGCATAAAGAACCGACTTTACCTGAAGAAGAAGCTCTTTCGTTTTCAGTACAAGAAAGGTACTCCCATGATTGAGCATCTTGATAATTTCAACAAGATTCTCGCTGATCTACAAAATCTTGATGTTGAAGTTATTGATGAGGATAAGGCACTATTGTTGTTAAACTCTTTGCCTGAAAGTTATGAACATTTAACAACAACTTTGCTATATGGTAAAGATGATGTTCATTCAGTGATGTTTCAAATGCTTTGGTGAACAACGAGTATCGAAGGAAGGACCAGCTCGATAACAAGGAAGCATCACCAGAAGCCTTGACAGTATCCAGAGGCAGGGCTAACAACAAATCTGATAGATCCAGTGGGCGAGGCCGATCTCGCTCAAAGTCAAAAGGACCTTCATCACGTCAACGTCTTGCAAAGGATGAATGTGCCTATTGTCACCAAAAGGGGCACTGAAAGAAAGATTGTCTAAATAAGGGCAAGACAGATGCAAATGTGGCACAGAAGGCTGAAGAAGATTTTGTATTCTCAGTTTCATCTATAGACAATCAGTCTGATAGATGGATATTAGATTCCAGATGTTCCTATCATATGTGTCCGAATCGACATTGGTTCTCAAAATTGGATGAGTTCGATGGAGGAGTCGTGCTCGTGGGCAACAACAATACCTGCCAAACAAAGGGTATTGGAACTATAAGCCTAAAGATGCATGACGGTACAACAAGACGGCTCACGGAAGTCAGATATGTCCCAGATTTGAAGAAAAATCTGATATCACTAGGAGTCCTTGATTCCAGCGGTTACAAGGTAACCATTGAAGGTGGAGTTCTGAAGGTTGTACGTGGAGCACTCTTGGCCATGAAGGGTACTCAGAAAGGAAATCTCTATTTCCTTGACGGACACACAGTAATCGAAAGTGTATCAGCTTGCACCAGTTCTAATGATGTTTCATCGGACACTTCCCGACTTTGGCACATGCGGCTCGGCCATGTTGGAGAGAAGGCTCTTCAAACCTTGATAAAACAAGGTTCTCTGAAAGGTGCAAAGACCGGGAAACTTGACTTCTGCGAGCATTGTATCTTAGGCAAGCAGACGAGAGTCAAGTTTGGAACTGCAATCCACCGCACAAAAGGAACATTGGATTATGTTCATACCGACGTTTGGGAACCCTCTCGAAATGCTTCTTTGGGAGGTAAACGTTGGTTTGTTACTTTCATTGATGATTTCTCACGCTATGTTTGGGTTTATACCATGAAGCATAAAGATGAAGTGCTAGATATCTTTCTTATATGGAAGAAAATGGTAAAAACCCAAACGGGAAGGAAGATTAAGAGGCTCAGATCTGATAATGGAGGAGAATACAAGTCAGACCCATTTCAGAAAATTTCAAGAATGAAGTAAGGCTCTATTTATAGGAGTATTCAGGGGCATTTTCGTAATTATAAATATATAATTTAATATATTTATAATTAAAAAAAAACAACTTTCGGCGCATTCGGCGCCGTCAAATGATAGCGTCGAATGCGCCACCTTTTTTTTTATTTAGCCGCCCACAATTTGGCCGCCCATATGGGTGGCCACATGGGGTGGACCCCAACAAATCTCCACCTCCACCTCATGTGGTTACAGGGATCAAGTTCCAACATTGTTTGGACTTGATCAACATCTCACAAGCTCGGAGTGCCTAAGAGCACTAATGGAGGCAGCAACAGTTTTTTGAAGGAAGCTCACCACGGTGAAGATTGTTGCTCTGCAGCTTTAATTGACAAATTGCTGCAAGTATGGTGAAGCCCTGTTCCACATGAGGTGGAGGTGGAGATTTGTTGGGGTCCACCCCATGTGGGCGGCTAAATAAAAAAAAGGTGGCGCATTCGGCGCCATCATTTGACGGCGCCGAATGCACCGAAAGTTATTTTTTTAATTATAAATATATTAAATTATATATTTATAATTACGAAAATGCCCCTAAATACTCCTATAAATAGAGCCTTACTTCATTCTTGAAATTCATATTCGGAGAGATCTAATCTGAGAGATATAATTCAAGAAATTCAATCTGTAAGATCCACCTAAGGGTGAAGTAATACAAGTTTGCTGCCTCCCGTGGACGTAGGCAATTTGCCGAACCACGTTAAATATTGTTGTCTTATTTTTTCTTTCATGCTTTACCACGATTTCGCATAACATAGATGATGGTATGATTGAATATTCTATTTCATTGGGCACCGTTGGCTCATTCTATTCCTAAAATTTTTCAGGTCCTTTAGTGACAGATAAGTGCAAAGGAATAGCTTATCAGAGTTAGAACTGTGCCTTGCCAAAAAAGCTATTTTGATGTAGGTTATTGAAGTGGTATACATGTTGTTGTTTTGATTTTGTCAATATATGTATATAACCCCACATGTATAATTAAGTAGATGGACATGTTGTTGTAATAGTTAGTGACTGTTAGATGTTAACAAAGTATAGAATTTAATAGTGGATATGATGATCCTTAGGTATGGGATGAAATATTTTTGATGGGGAGGATGATACATGTATATTTGGTTTGATGTGATGTATATATGTGTTGATGATGATTTATATGAGATGTTTATCAGGTTGTTGAGATTGTGAGATGTCCAGTTTACAGGGGAGACTCTGCCCGAGTCTCGGTTGAGGCTTAACAGGACTCTAATGGTCCTATGGGTGATAGGATGATTAGGTTTTTGTGCCGGTCAAGATGCCTGGGGGATTGTGAAAGGGGCCTTGACAATATTCCTCAAGAATAGCTTGTATTTCCATATGAACACCTTCCGTTGGGTTACTCTCTGGATCTTTAGATTCCTTGTGGATAGCCAAGTATGTAGGTTCTCTCTTCGTCATTCCATTAGACAGTTGCATAACATATAGGATTTGGAACCTTTCTTATTCCCCTTTGTTATTGGAACCACACATGTTGCCCTTCTTCCTTGATGCACATGGAGTTGGCAAAGGGGATGGGGAATGCTTTAACACCATCCATGAAATCCATCCCTAACTCCATAATAGAATGATCATCCATAAGGACCACTTTAAAGTTCACGACTCCATGCCACTCACCAATTTGTAGCTTTATTCCATTGGCTAATCCTGCAATTGGCTTGGCTTGAGAGTTGATATACTATACATCATCATGCATTAAACAATTATTTCTCATCTTTCTTGGATGCTATCAAATTATTTATATTCTTCTTTTTTCTTTTTTAATCTGGATATGTCACCAAATGGGTTGGCCTAATCTTTTCTGAATTTGATTTATTATTCAATTGGTGCACGATGGCTATGCCCATAGGCCATATGTAGAATGAATTAGACATTTTCATGTTTCCAAATCATTTTACCAATGTCGCATGCCATACATCTTTGCTCACGGCATAATCTGAAGCATTATATGTCACACTCAAAAGGTTTCTTCAAACTCAAGAATCAGCATTGTGAGATGATGATAAAAGCGCAATGGGAATTGGAAATTACAAGTTCAAATACAAAGGAAGTCATATGAAGCCAATTCCAATAATACATAACTCTTTCTGCTGAGTATTTTACACAATAATAAATTCAAGATCTTTACATGTATAGTTATCTTCCAACCATACCAATAAATAGAATATCTCATTAGCAAAAACTATTGCATTTAACCATCAGATCCACAAATGATGAAAGTGCATGTTTTCCCTTCCCCACTATCAATGAATAGAACAACTAAAAGCTCTCATTTTTACCACCAAATATCAATTCAAGCACATCAATGCCATTGCACATTATTCTTTTTGCTAGAAGATTAATTATAAAGACTAAATTTTCATCAAATAATTAGGACCTTTGGAACAGAGATCAACCCATTTTTCTGCTCATATATAGAAGTTCAACAACACTAACCTTCAAGCACAGCTCCAAAGACAATGTTCTGACTATCAAGCCGCGGGCACGGCCCCGGCCCGGTCGTAATCAAGAACTCGACATTCCTGTAACCCGGATCGAGCTTAATCTCCTCATCATCATCATTCTCCGACAAACAAAGCGAAACAACACCAGCCCTAGAATGCCCTAAAACAAAGGCCTTAGAATCCACAGACTCCGTGTTCCTCGCCAATTCCGACGGCGGCCGAACCTCGCCTTTGTCCCGGCGCCCCTGGCGGCCGGCGACGAAGAATTGTCCGGGAAAGATCTTCTGAACGAGAGTTCCCTTGTAAGAAGAACCGGCGGCGCCGGTGCACATGGCCTTAAAATTAGCGACGGTCAAGGGGACGAGCTTGCCGTAGAGGCCGAGGACGAGGCGGCCGAGGGGCTCGGCGTCTTGGCAGGCGGAGAACTCGTCGCCGCCGCCGAGGGTTCGGTCGGAGCGGAAGTAGTTGGGGCAAATGCTGAAGTCGAGGTAGACTCGGTCGGTGATGGTGGTGTCCGGCGAAAGTGGTGGTGGCGGTGGTGGTTGTGATGGCGGTGCGGTGGTGGTGGAGGCGAGGGAGAGAGGGGGAGAGAGGCAAAGGGAGGAGGAGAGGAAGATGAGGGAGTGGCGGCGGGAGAAGAAGTGGGGTTTGTTGGGGTTTCGGGGTGGTTTGGATTGGGAAGCTGAGATTTGGAGACGGTGGTGGTAGGTAGTGGTGGCGGTGAAGTCCATGGTTTGACTGCTGGAGGTGCTGGTAGAGGTTTCAACATTTTTTTTTGGATGTTTAGGTGGAAGAGTCAGCTGGTCACTACCACTCATTTATTCTTAAAGGTTCTTTTTTAAGGATATTGTGATAGGTTTCAACATTAAAAAAATAAAAATAATGCTGAAAATTGATATTTTCATAAAAAAATAATATTTTTTTAAGAAGATTGAATAATTATGTATTTGATTGCTAACATTTGTCCGTTTGTTAAAAGACAAATGTTAAAATTTTTAAACAGCCTCACATTCATGTTGAAGAAGTTTTTCCTTCACGTTACAATAGAATAACCTTATCGTCACACCACTAAACACATAATTAAATAACTATAAAAAAAGAACATGTAATAAAAAAAAAAGAAAACTACATTTTTTAAGCAAAATTTCTCGACTATTAAAAAAAAAAAAAAAAAGAATGTGCCCTTAGTTTCTTGGATGTGCCTTAGGGTAAGTAGGAATTTTTGTGCATTATCTGAGCCTAGAAGATTTTATTTTCATAGCCAAATGAATATTTGACTTGTGGTGGTAGTACTTTAAATATAAAATATTTGATATTTTATAATACCTATTCCTTCTTTTATTATAAAATGAGAAGAAGGTGATAAGATTGTCAAGAAAGTTGCTCTTATTGAAAAATATAATTTCTTTTCTCCAAAGAAAAAGATTTTCTAATCCACCCTCGCAACAATGTCTTCTCCACATTTTTAGCATGCATGCCAACTTACTGAATTTATACATAGAAAAAACTCCTTGTTCACAAGTGGTATAAGAAACTATGACCAAGACTCTCTATCTGGTCTCAACCACCATATACAGAGTTTTAGTACCATAAGGGATTAGTAGAAACTTTGGTGCCCCTTATATCTCTTTAAATCTTAACTTTTAAAAATCAGAATAATTCAATCACAGGGAAATTAAAAAATAAAAATAAAAATTGAAAAGACCAGATGATCGATCATGCGGTCCCAACGACTCGAACATGGAATGGTGGCCCACGGCAGAATATTGGCTCATTGGGTGTGTCTGTTTTCGCGCGAGCCCTGAGGATGTCGTTAGCATCATCAATCACAGCAGCAGCAACCAGTGTGTACTCACCAGGTACCAGGAAGTACAAAGAGAAGGAATGCTTGATTTCTTGAAGAGGAGGAACTTCTACACCAATCCCACTTAAGACACCTTGAATTAACAAAAATCAGAAGCAGAAAGAAACATGTACTATATGATCTATCACCAACTTTAATCACATTGAACGAATAAAGACAATCGAAGAGTAGGTTTCTCTAGTAATGTACCATTAGATAACACAATCCTCCAAGATCTTTTTTTAAGAATCCGAAGACTCAAGAACTACTTCAAAATAAAGTTCACTCATGCAAAATTTTTATCCAAATATTTTTCAGACAACTCTTCTTTTCTTTTTTCTTTTTTCTCTCAGACCCTGATTTCAAAACACTCGAAACAAAAAAAAAAAAAAAAAAAAAAAAAAAAAAAAACAACAACAGAATTCAAAAACCCCAACAGGTAAAATACAATAAAGCCAATTTTCCAACACTATATATAAAAATACATTACAAAGAAACTAAGAATAATATATATTTAAAATAGAAGGAACCCAATGCACTATAGATTCCTGGTATATTTCAAATAAAAGCAATATGCACTAACAACAATGCAGTAAGAAATGGGGAGGCGGAAGAACAGTGAAAAAAATAGCCAGACCCAGATTCTTGTTCACTCATTTTAGTTTGAAGTGTGAAACGATAATGGCATCGGCATTAGAAATTACTTTAGACGATATGGCCCTGTTTGGAGAGCTTTTCCAATCAGAAAAGCTTCTAGGAAAAGCGCTATAGGAAAAAGTTGGTCTTTTACAACTTCTTCTAAAAGCAAAAAACAATTTTTTTCCACCACAATTTTGCTAGAAACAGGTATTGCCAAACACCTCCAAAAGTGTTTTTGTTCTAAAAACACTTTGAAAAAGCTCTTCCAAACAGGGCCACGGAAAATGTATATAAGCAAAAGCAGACAGTAAAGTAAAAAAAAAAAAAAAAAGTAGATTAGAACCATTAAAAAAAATTAAAAGATCAAGAAATGGAACAAAATCAGTTGAAGAGAATCTTTGGCCATTCCACAAATTCTATAGAGACAAGATCAGAACCATACCAGCCCAAAGAACAGTTGCTTTGCTACCATCAATGCAGTTCTCCCCTGCAACATCTCTGCAAGTAACACTAAGTTTCATCCTGATCATTTCCCTGGTGTTGTTTCGAACAAGAACTTCCATCGGAGTCATCTCATGTGCCAATATAGAACCTTTAGACCCTGATGACACAGATAGAGCGTCCGATTCTTTTGGTGAAACATTATTTTGATCAGGTTGTACAACATTTTTAGCAAGCCTGAATCCAAATGTTAATGGGTCTGGCAGAAGAATATCCATTGCAGAAGTTTGCAGAGCTGCTTGTATTGCATCCTTAATATTCAGCTCTCCCGAACTGTTCCGTCCAGATTGCCACCTCACTTTTATTCTAGAAATCAAATTCTTGATAGAAGCATTTAGCTCAGCCTTAGTATTCTTCTCTGAGAAGCTAGAACTCCTACTACTACCCAAAGTTCCATCTGGTTGATGAGCATCTTTGACAAAAAAGGACCCATCAAGAATAGGCAGCTTAAAATGCTCCAAAGGAATCAATACCCTTGCAGAGTAATCCCTATCTATTCTAGTTTCAGGGTAACCAAAGTCAGAAGCATCACGATCAATAAAAGTTGAGTTATCCTCTTTCTTTGTATTTTCTAGCTGGATGGAAACACTAATATCAAATACAACATCAGTTGGATTAGATAGCTCGAGCTCAAGAAGGCGTAGACCCCAACTTCCTCTATATGGATCAATCTTGACTAAACTATCAGTCTTGCCACCAGAAGCTTCATCAGTGTATTTATTAACCTCTGGTCTTGGAAGGGTTTCACTAACATGTGCAGGGATTTCCATTGAAAGCAAACGAGCCTTCACAAATGATAGTCCCTGCAAAACGCAGACATGCAAGGGAACAACCAGGCGTCTACCTGGGGGCACAGCTGATGCGTTTGTGGAGGCCTCACCAGATTGTGTCAAAGGCCCTGATCAGAAGAAAAGAAAGAAAAACATTAAAAAAATGTCTCCTTTGGATAGCCAGCTATTAGATAAAATCTGTTGGTATCTCAAATAGATTGAAGCATTCAGCTATTATAATGACAGAACGGGTATCCTAGCAAACTTATGGTAATACAAGATCTAAAATGAATTACTCCAAAATTTTCTGTAAGATATAATGAATAGAAGAATAATGAGTGAGCAAAAGCTAGAATATTCATTTGCAAGTTATCAGCGAGTTGATTCAAAATATTTATTGAAACAAAAAGAGAATAAGGGAAATCAACGATGAAAGAAATAATAATAATAATAATAAAAGCTAGGTCAGTTTGGATAGACTTAGTTAATATTAATTGACAAGGACAGGAATTATGGGGCCAAATCAAATGGTTAATCCATGACTAGTAATGCACACTGCCACTGCCACTGCCACTGCCAACTATACAGCAATGCCAAGCAGTATCTTGTTATAAGTAAAACAATATTGGAAGATGTCAAAATGATAGCTGTTTTTTTGTCAGAACAAAATGATAGCTAAGGTTAAGGAAAGACAACATCAACATGAAGTCATTTGAAGGAAACTCACGGAATGATTCATACTTTTGGTAGTGTTGTTCAAATTGCTGGTTGTAATGCCAAACCTAAAGCAACCCTCCTGTAGTTGTGCGAGACCACAAATGCAAACTTGACACTTTTGAATTCAGAAACAAGGAGATACAGGAAATATAAGAAGTTTGTGTTTGAATGGCCCAAATCTGAAAGAAGACTTTTGATAAAATTAAAGACTCTTTACGAAAACAATTATAAGTCATTTTCAAAGTTTTCAGTCTATATCAAAAAAAAAAAAACAAAACAAAACAACAACAACAACAACAACAGATAAGCTATGTCTCCGATTTAATAACACCAGCATTTTCAGATACTGAAACTTACTAGAATGCAATCAAAATTTTGAATCATATCCTAAATTTTGAAAACTCATTCTAAAACCAAGAACAATCCTAAACAATTCATTTCCTGAGAATCTTTGAAGAAATAAAATTGTTTCTGAATCAATGTGCTGATTCCAACTCAACTCATATAAGCCTTTTTACAAATTACAACTACATGGGGTGGGATACACAGGTGTGAGTTACCAAGCTAATTACTTATACCAATAAATATAGTTAATTCCATTTAATAAGGCGTAACATTAAAAGCAGAAAAAATTAAACTTAAAAAGAGAAAAGTTTGCCATAATCATGGGAAGTCACCTGCATAATGAATAACCAGCATGGGGCTGCTTCCATCCTTAGATACTCTTCCCATATTTCCAGGACTCTTACTAGATGCACTATCAAGATCCACCGTACTAAGCTGCCAAGCCTTTATAGTCAATGGTAGTGTAACTTCTGCACCCGGTTTCAATGGAAGAGCTGATTTCAATGTCTCATATGCAACTGAAATAACAGAATCTTGGTTTTTGCCCAATAGTGAGATATGTGCTTGCTCAACAGGAACAGATCCTGCATTTGCAAGGGTTATCCACACATCACGGATCTCACCCTCATACAAGATCACAGCCCCATCACCTCCGGCAACATGAGACACTAGCAAAGGTAGTGGGGGAACGACAGAAATATTTGGAACCGACACATTTCTTAGGGTTGGCGCACCACAGCAACGAAAAGGGTCGGAAAGTACAAGTCCTTGTGCTGCTCCAAGGAGCAAGTTATCTACTTCCCGAAAGCGGTGTTCAGTAATAACACCAAAACAATGCACAGTGCATCCGGGAATTGTAACAGGTCCCATTGATGTTGGAATCCCAGATAATGTGATAACTTTTGCAGAATTAGGTGGAAGATTCACACGCATTGGAAAAGCGTCAATATTTCCAGAATGGACAGAAAGATATATGCTATCAACTGTCAAATCAAAGCCACAAGGATTCACCAACTCTACCACAACTTGAACAGGTTCCCCAACAATCCAAATCAGCTCCTGCTTGCTGCTATCATTTGGCTCTCCTTTGCTAAATGGTGTGTATATGAACGGTCCTGAAGGAGCAGAACCTAACCACCATTCTTCTCTCCCTGGATTGCGTTTAACAATATCCATTTGTGAAGGATGAACAGGAAAGGAATGCAACCTGAAAGAAATAAATCAAACATATGTTAACAAATTGAGGATCACATTAGTATAAATGGTTTCTGCTCAACTCAAATACACTTTCAAGTACAGAGGTTTTCTTTAATCTGAGAAGAATAATCGTAAAAATCCTTATTCAAATCTACAAATCCCATAACTCATAACTCTATTAAGAAGAAAATTATTCAATCCTTAAACATTAATCCCATGCTTTTGAATCCCATGGTGAATCCTAAAACATTTAAGTGTATTATTATTTGTGATTACATAATTCTAATAGGAAGGGAAAAAGTATATTTTGTATGTCGTAGATTTCAAGTGCCATGCATTATTATTGAATAGAAAATTTAGACAGGACTCGTACAATGAACCTAGATAAAACTTTCAGACCACTAAACTCGTTTTAGTGACGACAAATTCTTCAACAAGATCAGTTCATACCAATATTCATAGCTAGTAAAAGGCGCTGTAGAACTTGAACACAATCATAAACTCTCTTTTTTTTTCTTTTTTCTTTTTTTTTTTCTTTTTTTCTGTTAAAAAGAATATAGAGACCAACTTTAAAGAAAATTCTTAATATATATTTATGACCAGAAGACACAGTTTTGCACACAGATTTGATGTTCCGAGGTTTGCAAGCAAATATTAGGCTATGCAGATTACCAAAAATCAACATTTATAAGCAGCAGTCAAACAGACCCGTCCCCTCACTTCCCATTTTCTACAATGTTAATTACTGAAAAAACTTAATCCATTGGTGGGCACGTCTCATTTTTCAAATTAAACATAAAAGAGAGAAAGTTGTCCAGCGTAATTCATTTGATGGACTACATCAAAAGGGCAATAATAGGTCCATAGAAAGAAATTGTGTTTTCATATGGAACAATAATACAAATTACATATGATATGATACCTAATGAATGGTAGCGCGGGATCAGCACTGCGAGTTCCTGATGGAAGCCTATCAGCAGCATTTGCAAGTGCACTTGCAAGGCCACTTTGCCCAGCAGGCGTGATGAGAGGGTAGTAAGATCTAAGTAGACGAGCTGCAGCACTCCATGCAGCAAGGGGATCTCCAGCACGAACAGAAGATAGCAGTATCTCCCTTAGAACGACCATTTGCAAGGTGCTCCATTGAGATTCAAATAATGAAACTATTGATTGGGGGTTCAATTTTCCACCATCACCATGATTTGATCCAATTTCCTTCATGATAGAAAAAACAGACAACACAATCAAGCCCGTTGCAAACATCAACGTTAAAAGTATCAAATTGGCACATAAATTTAGAAAGCTTCAACATTGTTTCAGCTTAAATTTGGCATCTCTACTTTGTAATCAATCCAAGTGAAAAAAAAAAATCACAAGAAAGCATGGTTAGCATGCTAAGTGGGCAAGTGCGCTTAGAGAAACAAAACACAACTAAATACAAATGGAAAATTGTTGGTTTCATTTGGCTGAAATCCAGGGCCGGTCCTGACTATTTAGGGGCCTAGAGTGAGGTACAACAAATGGGGCCCTTTTTTAATTTTAAATGGGGTCCTTTTATTTTTTTTATAAATATTTCAAATACATTTAAAGTCACAAAATCAATACAATAAAAAATTACAAAATCGAGATTTTAAATATTCAATATTCAATATTATTATTATATATAAATATTATTTTTAAGTTCACTTATTTTTATAGTATGAAGTTGAGATTTTAAATTAGAAATATTTTATCTTTAAAATAAAACTAAAATAAGAAGTTTGACTAGTTACCAAACAATATATTTAAAATAAGCTCTTATTTGAACAAAAAAAAAAGATCTAATTAAAATAGAGCTAAAAAAAAAGTAGAGTAAAATTTTTTTAAGGTAAAAAGAAATACTTTATAAGTGTTTTGGTACAAAATTTGAGGCCCCTAATAATTTAATTTTTTTTAAAAATGAGTTAAAAATAAGCCCAAATTCTCCATATTTTGATAGGAAATAAGCCCATCATTATCTACAACCATCAAAGGGCCCACTACCATCAAAAGGTCCATCAGTTAATATGCATATATATATGGGCCCTCAAAATTTGGGGGCCCGAGGCGGTTGTCCTCTGGGCCCTGCCCCAGGGCCGGGCTTGCTGAAATCGAAATAACAGCTCACAATTTAAAAGAGGCCTCATTTGTAATTTCACTTTAGAAGACTAGTCTTTCTGAAATAAAGAAAACTAGAAAAATTAAAAGTCATGCCTAATTTGTTTTCCAAGAAGCATAAAACCAGTATCGGTATTCATTTAATAATCTATTTTTAATTTGTCTACCCTTTCTTGAACAAATAATTAAAGGCCCAGCATTCATTAACTGGAATGTTTTCTGGTCTTCATTCTGGAGCCAAACAGAGTGCACAAACATCTAGATTGAAAAATCAGCAACTAAAATCACAATGATTAGGAATTTGCTCGCTATCCAAATATACCCACGGCATCTGCAAGACTGCAACTTTGAGAAAAATGGCAATCATCTCAAGAAGTAAAACTGAATAACATGCTATCAATAATACAAACCAACAATTCACACCACAATTTGAAAACATAAAGTGCTGCCAGAAGAAACCAAAGAAACATAAAAGAAGAGAAGCTTTTCTCTTATTTCAAACTTAGACTCACATTGGGAGAAGAAAATGACTTGGAACCAGTTGCCCTACTTTGCACACGATATGCTTTTGTGGTCATTGCCAAAACTTGCATAGCACTGATAGCAGCCAAGCAATCATCTTGTTGCATATATAACTGGGCAACCTGCCTTGAAAAGAAGGCCGCTTTCCTCTGGTAACCTAGAGTTCCAAACAAACGAGCTATTTCAACGTATAATATGAGCCGGTCACTAGCATCAATCAAGGATTTTGCACCATCTGCAGCAGTCATCAGTAACTCCACAACTTCCCTAGCCAGTTCTCGTCTGCCAAAGTCACAATGGTAATTGAAATGCTATGTCAATCCCTGTGATAGTAGCTCTAGAAGAATGTTTATTAGGATATCCACATGTCAAGATCTCTTCTGGACTTAACTTCAACCATTCAAAGGAACAAGCATCATCAAGAGTGCCCATCTGATGGGTTTCTAATGACAACATAAACCAAAATCAAAAGCAGCAGGGCCCACCACTGGAAATATCAAAACACCAAAATATATTTTACTTGGTCTCCATCCATATTATGTTTGAACAATGGCCTAGATAATTATTCAAAATTCCATACCTATGTAGAGTCATCAAGGAGTGAATACAAAAATATTCATGAGTTAATCAAACAAGGAGCCAAAGAACCCCTAAAATCATGAATTCATGAAATAATGGATGACTTCTACATAACAAGTTACTGACATCTACCGAGAAAGATGAAAATGTTTTAAGCAGAAGCAAGAATCTTACCTACAAAGAAATCTAGCCAACTTTAAAGTAGCCTCAAGTTCAAAGCTCAGTGTTGAAACCCTGCAAACAAATAAACATGAAAGAAATTGTATCAGAATAAAAATTTCGCTTTTGTTTGTTAAAATAAAATTTTATTTCCTTATCCAAAAAAAGGACACATTAAGAAGATAAGCTAAAAGGAGGAAAAGGGAGGGAGAAAAGATCCAATCTAGGCATCTCAATTTAAACAAGGCCAGGACTGCAAAAAGCTGCGAGAACTACCAATAGAGGACCCATAAATAAAACTGAATAACATGTCCCTTACCTTTGGGCATTGTCTTGCATAAATGATTTTCTATAGTGCACAATGACACTGTTATAACGATACCTCACTTCATCTTCTAAAACTGGGTCTTTTTGACCCATTCGGTCCATCTGATTCAACAAAAAAGAATTCATTCAATCACACTTAAACGTCTGTCTGAATTGAAATTAGTACAAAAATCTCAGCATGCTGTGCAAAGCATACACAAATGCCGTTGGGTAGAGTATTTGAACTTGTCCCGAAATATTCATAATTCAGGGCAGACACTCACCAGTAAGGCGCACACGCTACCCTCCAAAGCCCCAGCGTACCAGAAATAATCTCCTGTCAACCTGGCAAGCTCTAATGCCGTAGAATAATGAGCATTGGCATCAACAGGTGAGCCTGCCAACAAGCAATAATCTCCTATGGTCTTTTGTGCCCGGCCAAGCCTCCGTTTCTTGGCCTTGATCACCTGAGATTTCACAAAAGAAGACTAATTAGACTGTGTCATCCAACAAAGAGCATCTAAGCATGAGCTACAGACTTAAAAAAACAGCGAGAGAAATTGACGTTTCCAAATCCTTAGGACACCTAAAATATAAACCTCCTCTGAGCTAAGACTGGTTTGAGAGTCCAAAGGGGTCTTCAGAATAGTTCCAGCAGATTCCGCACGAAAAACCCATTTTTCAAATTCCATCAGCAATGAGGCAGCAATATCTTGCATCATTGTCTGCAAGTGGAACTCTTGAGTTTGGTGATCTGCCGGAGGAAACAGTATCAAATTGTTTCCCTTTTTCCCCCCATCCTCTAGCTGTATCAGAAAACAAGACAGTAGTTAAACACTTGGAGTCAGAAAGTATGAAAGGAAAATGAAACGCACAGGGAAAATCAAGAAGCTTTGAAAGGAACGTCGAAGGCAAATAATCTCAATTGATCAACAAAGTTATTTACAGCATCAGAACCATAGTTACTAGTTGCTAGTCCAAATGCACTTAAAAACAAATTTCTAGAACACCACTGTCATGTGCTATCTTTCCCATTCATACACATTTGCGCCATTAGAAGCCTCAAACTAAACAGGCACAGTAGACAGCATATCCAACAACCAACTCAACTCAACTAAACTAAGCCTTTTTCCAATCACATGGGATCTGCTACATTAATTCGGTCCCTGCACTCCGCTCTATCAAAGCTAAGGGAACATTTAAATTACAAGCAATTATATCTTTCTTAATTATCTCTATCCATGTTGTTTTAGGTCTTCCTCTACTTGTATTATATACCATGGATTGTTAATAATCATAATAGAACTGAGAATGAAACAAATAAAACACAAAACCACCCACATTCTTTTTCAATTCAGAAACGCATTTTTAACAGTCTAAACCTAACTCAATCTCTTCAAGCGACTCAGCAACCCCAAAATTGCCAAAAATGATCAAATGGGTCGGACTAAATCAACCTCTTCAAATCAATTCTAAAGCTTCTTTGTCTCAACCTGTTACATTAATTGGGTTGTGTACTGCTTTAGAAACTACATAACCCCAACACTTTTGCATATGCATCGAATCATGTATCAAAGCGTGATCCAATGCAATCCAAAGGCGTTGGGGTGTTATAGTTTGTTCCTTGTACTACAGCACAAACTTCAATCACTTTAGCCTCATTCACAAGCATAACCCCTACACATCTTTCTCTAACCCAAACAAATCCCACCACATCAACTCAAACCCACTTCACAAACATCACAAAATTCACACCCAAACCAAACCCAGATCACAAATTCCAACATTTTCCCCCAAACCGAACCAAATTTCACACACACAACCACAAATTCAACTCACACAAACACACCATTACCACTCTCACCTGAGAATCTCCAGGGCAAAACGCGAAGCACCGCTCAACCAGAGCCGAAGTGTACCCCTTGCAAGCAGCGGCGAAGCGGTCGGCGACGACGTCGAGATCTGGCGACGACGGGCAGTGGCAGAGGCCGATGACGGCGAGAATCTTCCGTTGCGACTGGAAGTCCTCCCAGGGACTGAGCGGAGACCCGCCGACCATGAACTTGAACCGGAGGCTGCCGGAATCCCAGGGCTGGTGAGCGAAGGGGCTCTTCTGGTGCTCCGTGTAGAACGAGCTGATCGCCGAGAGCTCAACTTTCCGGTGACGGACCAGCATTGATACGTACTGTCTCAGGCGCGGCTGAGGAACGGGTCCGATGGGTAGGACCGCGATTCTGATCGTGCATCCACCGTCGATGCTCACGTCTGGCTCCATCGCGGAGGGTGATGAGACGGTGTGGATCGTGGGGGAGTATGGGGGAGCGTTCAGCTGCGGATCATGAGATCGTTAGTTGCGGAAGAAGCACAGATGGAGCGACGGTTTGGAGGAGAGAGGAGGAAGAAGAAATGTGTGAGATCGAGCGAATTAAGATTGGAAGGGGTATGGTTTGTAAATAAACTTGTCTGTGGGGGTCATTAAACAGTGAGGTCTCACTGACCCAAGTGGATGGATACTCAGTCGAGCATCATCATGGTTTGGAAGTCTTTATTCATACGCCACGTCTTCCCCATGTATGTATTTAAGTACACATGATATTTCACCACAAAAAGTACATATTACCCAAAAATGGATAGTCTCCTTGGTTTCGAAAGGTTTAGGTTGAGAGACAGTCTTGATTTCACCTATGCACCTATTTAAGAAAGAGACTGTCTAATATCATATACTATTTTTTATTCTAAAATATTCTCGTCCCGCAAAAGAGTTAACAGAGATATTACAGGTCGAAGACCAAAAAAATAAAGAAATAAAGTACATATCTATAAGTGGGTGTTCGTTTTTTTCTGTTAACTAATGAAAATCTTGAGGTTATTGGGGATAACGAGAAAAGTACATATCTAGTGGCCCTTCGTTTTTTCCAGTTAACTAATGAAAATCTTATTTTATACAAGATATAACTAATTGATATCACTTTCAAAATTTATTTTTTCAACATATATAATTTTTTATGGTGTCAAACATTTTGCACCATGAGCTTGGTATCATGAGTTGGATGGTCATAAGTTCAACATGATGAGTTTGTCTGCCACAAGATGAGATGAATGGTTATGAGCTCGACATAATGAGTTAATCAACCATAAAATAAGTTAGATGGTCATGAACTCGACATGATAAGTTGGATGGTTATGAGCTTAATATGATGAGTCGGTAGACCACAAGATGAGCTAGATGGTCATGAGCTAAGGTGAACGAGCTACCTAAAAATTAGAAAAGACAGTTACTTGACATATCAAGTCTGCAATAGAAACCTACCTCAACTCAGATGTGAGTCATGTGACATATTCACAGAAGATGTCAGCTCCGCAAACACAATTTTTGGAAGAGACATTCATAAGAGATGAGCTCAGAATACCAAGCTGACTTCCCGATGATAGAGTGATAGCTAGAGACAACTGGCATGGAACCACCTTGGGGGTCCCATATGTATGATACTTTTACATTGTAAAACATTATTGTTTTGACAAAAGAAGACTAAGTTATTAGTTTGTCTCATAGAACCAACTAAAAAAATAAAATTCAGTGTGAAAGGGATTTCCAAGATAATAATATCACTGTCTTGCGCACAAAGGCTTGAGTTAAATATATGACTTAGTCAAATGCATTTTACTATAAGCTCACTCAAGTATAAAATTGAGTTAAAAAAAAAAAAAAAAAACCTAGAAAACTCAGTAACTAGAAAGGTAGAGAGACTTGTGAAGGCTCTTATAGGACACTCAAGAAAATTTGCTTTTCACGCCATAGATTTAGTTATCAAGGAGGATGCTCCTCGGCCAGAATGTCTTGGTATTTAGTAGCTCAAATTTGATTTCTTTCTTCATAAAAATTAAACTATGCATCTAAAAAAGTAGAATCTCCTTGTTCTTAATTTAGTAATTTAACATGGAAAGGACTCAAATTAACAAGTGCCAAATTTATATTAGTTGCAACACAGCTTTGATAGTACTTACACGTTATTGAGTGAGATGTTATCATATTTTTTTAGTGGTACTTTGTTCTAGGTAGAATAGTGTTTGCAACGTGCATAAGCTAGCTCAGGACATCACATGGATTATCAAAAAAAAAAGAAAAAAAAAACTGGAAAATTAAGTATTCAACATGGCCTTAATTGCATTCTTTTTCAGAAATTAAGATGAACATATTAGATCAATGGAGTACTCTTCTCTATACTTTGGCCCACAAGAAATTAATCAATAGGATTATATGAAATGGGTGCAAATCAAAATTCCCATTTAATTATACAAGAAGGAATTAGAACTAAGCTACACTCATTATACTCAATACTCCAAATCTTTGAGATCTAGAGAAAATCTAATATTTCTAAGAGAGCCAAAAAATAAAGCAAATGATACCAAAATCCCCCAAAGAATTTCTCTCTGAAGTTACACATCAAGCCCCATCACGATCAATCCCACACATTAATCCCAATTGATCAGTTCCCTGTATCCTTGCCCACGAATTAGACTGAAAAGGGTACTGGGTCCTAGCTGCCATTGACAAGGAACACTGATGACTCCATGGATGCGCAGTAGTTGAGAAGGAAACGCTATTGTGATTTGAGCAGTAGTAATAATGGGTGGAAGAAGTTGCACTTGATCTCATGCTGGACTTGTGGTGAAGAGCGCAACTGCAGTTCCGGTGGTATGGTCTTCGCTCTCTCTCTGTATCTGAGTTAGATATGCAACCATCAATACCATTGTCACAAGCAATTTGAAACAGTAACCCCGCAACTCCAGCCATGATTTCTCCCTCTCGTAATTCACTAGCAATTAACAATACAGAAAGTATATAGGTAAGTAGCTTGTAAGTGTGTCAGTTGTGTGTATGAGAGAAGAAGAGCGATTCTTCTAATTAAGAGCTGTCGAGATCATTTGCGAGGTCAAATAGATCACCACGGAGCACTCCGCTGTTGAACTAGAAAAGTCAAGCTTGCCTCGAGTCTCTTGGGCTCGATGGACCCCATGGAGAAAAGAGGAAGAGAAAGAGTCGTACTAAGCCAACACGGGTCAAACGCAAGTGCCCCACGCACCCATGTCCCATGGATAGTAGTGTAACCAAGTAGCGTCGGCGCCCTGTGTCCCCTAAGCATGAATTTGGCATACAAAACAATAGTTTTTAAGAGGAGTAATGCTTTTTGTACGTATATGGTCTACACTCTCGTTCGTTTCGCACTCAATCATACGTGTATATGTCAATTTTTTTTAAATTGTACATAGGACATATGATACAAGATGATTTAATGAACATGTATAGTTAAGTGTAAAAAGGTAATATAAAAAGAGAGTTTTGTTGACAATAGTTTGATATACATTGTTGGACCTTTAACTGATAGTTATAATTTTTAGATTAAGTGGTTTCTAACATGATATCAAAACTTTAATTTTGCAACAGGTCTTGGTTCAAGTCTCGTTATTAATATTTGCATAATTAATATGTTTTTTTCTATCTCTCTTCTAACTCATTGATATTTGCATAATTAATATTTTTTATTTGCATAAATAATACATAATAAGAAACAAGAACAATTTTTGTATTTAAAATAGTACTTTTTAGTACCCAAAAAAAAAAAAATACATGAGCTTGGTTGGGTTAATTCAGTCCAAGCGTGAGAATTTTAATTTATGTATCTAGGCGTAATTTCTTTTACTCTTTTTCTCATCACATTGGATCCAAATAAGAAATAGTTGTGGTAAAAATACCTCCAGCTAAGAATATGGTAACTAATCCCTCATCAATAATTTATGTTATGTGGGTCAATACTCAATAGGGTGTTAAGTTGTTCTTGTTAGTATTGTGTAAGCCATGAGACCCACATGGGTTGTCTAGCCTATAACTCTTGCCAACAAGATATTGGTTCGATGGTTTGAGCAGTTGGTCTATTATACGAGGTCGAAAATTTGAGGTGAGACTTCAAAGGAGCAGATACCAATTTTTTTTGAATTCTCTTGTTGGTGCAGAGTAGCTGCGTAGATTGATTGTGGGCCAACTTTGAGGGGCCATAAGGTCGAATCTTGTTAGTGTGAGTATTAGTTGAGTCTTGTGTGGCTCAAATTTTTCACAAATGGGACAGAAATTGGGTTATACTTATTTTTTCTTAAAAAGAAAAAAATAGAGCTTGGCTTTTATGCTATTTTCAAAAGATTGGTGCCCATCTATATAAGATCACTATAATGTATAAAGGGTAGTCCGATGCACAAAGCTCTTGTCCATGCAGGATCTCGTGAAAGAGTTTGACCATATTTGGATCTATTATATATACATATAGTCTTATCTTTGTAAGAGGTTGTTTCCACAAAACTCTTGACCACATGGTTGTATGACAACAACTCTTACAGCTACGCGAAAACTTTCCTCATGCATGAAATTCAAAAAAATATATAAATAGATCCAAAATAGATGTTATTTTTTCCACTGATTGTGCGTTATAGGTGTGTTTGGTAACTAAGAAAATATACTTGGAAAAATTTTCTTATGGTTGTTTGGTTGGACATGAAAAAATTTTGTTATAGTTGGTTATTAGTTAGTTATTCAGTTATATAACTATAACTTTTCTAAATTAAAACAAAAAAATTTTCTTATGAGAATTTTTTTTTCTCGTCCCCTAGCTGAAAAAATTATGGTAAGAAAATAGTGAGCGCGAAAAAAAATTTAAAACTTTTTTCTTACCTTTTTTGTCAATCAAACATGAAAAAAAATATAATTTTCTTAAAAAAATTACTATTTTCTCACGTACCAAAAATACCGTCAGGTAAAGCTACATTTGCACTTAAAAGGGAAAAATAAGATCGCAAATAGCACTATATATATAATCATTTATGATGTATAAAAAAATTTCTCTCAGGGAAATCACAGTTTCAAATTAAGACGCAAAGACCCCTTTGTTTTCATCGAAAAAATAAGATCGGAAATAGCTCTATATATATAATCATTTATGATGTATAAGAAAACTTCTCTCAGGGAAATCACAATTTCAAATTAAGACGCAAAGACCCCTTTGTTTTCATCGAAAGCTTGAACCAATTATATGGACAACCTTTTTCAAATGCATTGGGCATTTCCTCAAACATGGCGTGCGCAGGAAAAAGGTGGCAAAATTGAATAAAACAAGGGTGTTTTTTGGTATGTCCTTAGGACTCTTTGGTTCTAGAATGTAGATATCCACGTTAAGCCATATAAAACAACGTCTTAATTTGTTGTTTCCCACCTATCTTTATTTTTTGTTTTTTTAGTTTTTATGTGGTATCTATACCCTTCGAGTATGATTCAAGGATCGCAAAGGCATTGAGCGACTCTCTTCAAGTAAACGCGATTAAGATAAACACAATTTTCTATTATTCTTTAATATACGTTACTCAGAGCCCAAATCTTTAGTATAATACATATCCAAGTCTATATATTTATATATATTACTGTTGGGGGCCTCTTTAAATATTAATATAAACTAGTGTTCCTATCCAAATCTATTTATTATTTATTAATTAAGTTTTTTTTTTCAATCTATAATTAATATTTGTTATAATGGATCACAAGCCTAATAAGACCACTACAAGAGAGCCGTAATTTATAAGTAGTGTTCTTAATACAAAAATATTTACAAGAAATCAACTGCACTTTTATATTTATTAGATATATATGTTGGATAATCTAATCAACCTATAAAGATATGGTTGCATTTTTTTTTGTAGTTGGAATAACTTGAGGTGACATATTTAAAATATCCTTAAAACAAATTAAAATTAATTAAAAGTCAATAATTAGCATTGCCTTGACAATTCTACCACTTATAAGGAAAAAAGAAAGATTCTCTACCACCATTATTTATTTATTTATTTCTACCACCAAATTAGGAAAGAAATTAAGCTGGACGAGCAACAATAATAATAATTAACATTCTACCACTACAATAAAAAAAAATAATAATAAAAAATTGAACTAAATGATATACATGTTTAGGAGATTTTGAATATTTTTTTCTTTCGTAAAATTTTGGTTGTTAACATTCTAGTATTTGCAATCATTCATAGCATCGAATTCAATAACTAATATTATTAAGAAATCTCATCATATATATCATATGGAAACCAATAACACCCATCAAACAATATTCTATCCAATATATTCAAAGGGCTTGTACATCATCTGCTCTGCTCTACATGAACCGGTCGGCGAAGAAGCCGGCGATGGAGTACTAGATATTGCAAATGCCAAGCAACCCTCGCTCCAAGACCGTCTCATTGGATATGATATCTTCTTCTTCTTCCTTCCATCACACCCGCCAATACTAGCACCACCGGAGGACCTATGCAAAGCGCAGCTGCAGTTCCGATGATATGGCCTCCGTTCAATCTCCATGTCCGACGAGGACAAGCATCCAGCCTCGAATACACTCTTCATCATCATCAACCCCTCAGCAGCTGCCATGCCCATATCACCAGCTCTATCAAATGTACATTAATCTCCTTTAGAAACTCCTTCAAGGTTCTTGTTAGAAGAACAAGGAGTTAGAGAACCTACCATATATATGAATACATAGAGATATGAAAGGACAAAATTAAATTGATGTTATTGTCCACAAGCTAAAGGGCTTAGGTGATCTATCCGGACTAGAATTCAAGAAGTAATTGTTTCTTGTGGGTGTAGACATAATTAATCAATCGAGTTAACTTCTTGTGTGATTATTTACTTAGTGAATTAAGTACAGGGGCCTCATCGAAGTTTGAAGCTATAGAGAACGCGTGTGTCGTGTGGGTACACGACTCTCTTGCTTCCTTGTTGTACAGCGCTGTTCGTACACGGAGAAAACTAGGAGAATATCTTTAGATTTCTACTTCTATTTGTTGTTGACTTGTAGAGCAAAAAGTGTCGTAATTAAGTTTTTTTTTTGAACTTGTTACTTTTTTATATTTATATGAGATTTGTGATAAATTTTATTTTTTATTAGTTTTATAGTTTTATTAAGTTGATTTTGTAACTTTTATAATGTTGATTATATGATTTTAGGTTATATTAAATATTTGTGTTAAATTTGAAATAATTTTTTATTTGTGTTATATTCAAATATAACCAAGGTAATACTGATGGCCAACAAATAACAAACACTGAAAAACACAAACTCGAACAAGAGTCTTCTAGTTTAAATGGATCTTTAAGTGTTTTGCACCTATATAACCACTCTCCCAAGCCATATTAGTTCGTTTTTTTAGATAAGTTTTTGGATTTCTTGCCTATGGTCCTGGGTATTCGGAGTAATGCGTAGTGAGTACGCGTAGGTCCGAGTAGATTAGTTAGTTCTTAGGATTAAATACCACTGCTCAAAAAAAAAAAAAAGAATCTTGTTCTCAGGAACCTGGGAAGAACGACTCCAGAGTGCACGGTAGTTTTTGTGTCCAAAAGCATGCATGTTTATTTCTTGTTTCGGTGTTATCCAAACATAATTAACTGTAGTTTTTGCGTGTTTTGCAGCATGATTTACCTTTTAAGTCAACATCCACAACGGGCAATACTTGTGCTACATCAAAGGAAGCATGCATGCAGCAATAAGCAAACCTGCTATACAGAGGCAATGTCCATTGATCACACTGCTTCATCACTCCAAAGAATTCCTCAGCATGTCCACCATCTCTTTAATCTAGCTTTCGAAAACCCGAAAAGAAGGACTCCAGCGCACAGTATAGTAACTTGTTACTACCTGATATAAACAACGAGTCTCTTCAGATGGATTCCAAACTGGGTTAAATGGACAGTTTCACAAAGTGCTTCAAGAAATTAAATTAATATGCTCTTCTTACTTTACCGTAAAGCACTTGAACTGTTAACTTCCAGCCCACAAGAAATGATCACTGAGGTAGACATATTTAATTCATCCTTGTATTCCTTGATTTCTATCAGGTTAGGAATTTAAAATCTCTTTTTTCTCACTGTCTCTGTACGTGCACAATTAATCTTAATGTTATTTCCAATGGAAGGGTGGTAGTACTTGTCATTAATTTGTTGCATTATATGCTGGTTTTGGTCCACAAGAGTATTCTAAAAATTGTTTCCTTTCCATGTTAGTTGGAAAGAATGATGTAATCTTCCAATACTATTACACCATGTTGTTAGTTGGAAAGAATGATGTCAAATCTTCCAATACTATTACACATGACCGACTGCTAAGATAGATACGTGGAAAAATTTTAAAAGTTAAAATTAGAAATGGACATATATTTAGACCCAAATATAGTTTCTTGTAATTCAAATGTTTGACTTTTCCTTTAATAGAACGGAGTGAAGGAAGGAGTGAAGGAAACGGATTCTTATAGCCAAACCTTTTGTACTTGAGAAGAGGCTTGAAGCACATTCACAAAAATTATAAGATTTTTTTCAAAAATGTCTTGTGGCCATCAATAAAATTATAACCACCATATAACTTCCTATAAAAGCCATTATTCTTTTTTTTAGTTACTTCATGAGAAAAAAATATTAATTAAAAACAAAAGTGGTGATGCAAAAGATGAATCTTCATGAAAAGAATACAAAAGAAACAAAAATTATGCTTTTCCTCAAAGGCCTTTTAGCTGACCCAGCCAACCCAGATGCCAATCTCCAAACCAATTGCAGAGGACAAGAAAGCTGTGTCTTGGAACATTTGATATCATTCTTTCCAGGTAACTGCATTGAAAGAAAGCAATTTTTAGAATACTCTACAGACCAAAACCAGCATCTAATGCAACAAATTAATGGCAATTACTACTACCCTTCCATTAATGGAAATAACATTAAGATTAATTGTGCAGATACAGAAACAGAGAGAACAACAGGGTTTTAAATTTCTGACCTGATTGAAATCAAGGAAGCCAAGGATGAATTAAATATATCCACCTCAGTCCTTTCTTGTGGGCTTGAAGTTAACAGTTCAAGTGCTTTGTATAAAGTAAGAAGAGCATATTAATTTTCCTGAAGCACTTTGTGAAACTGCTCATTTAGTCAAGTTTGAATCCATCTGAAGAGGGTCGTTTAGATCAGGTAGTAAGAAGCTACTACTCTGCGCTGGAGTCGTTCTTCTCGGGTTTGCAAAAGCGAGATTGAAGAGATGGTGGACATGCTGAGGAAGTTCTCAAGTTGATTCCTTGGAGTGATGAAGCAATGTGATCAATGGACATTGCCTCTGTAAAGCAGGTTTGCTCATTGCTGCATGCTTCCTTTGATGTAGCACAAGGAGTGCCTGTTGCTGATGTTTACTTGGAAGGAAAATCATGCTGCAAAACACACAAAAACAACAGTTAATTATAATATATATATAAACACCATGACATAAGATAAGGCAGGATAATCATGTATGTAATACATAAGAACTTGAGAAAATAAGAATAAAACAAAATAGCAGATACTGGAGGTGCACAAAAGCCGTTAAAATATAATACAATTGAACCATTTCATGGCGCTACTGCAAATCCTAAACCCTCGTCCCGCTTAGAAGCCTCCTTGTCACTTAGCAATTATGCCTTGAATTGTGCAGTGTTGCTCCAGTTAACCATGGTCAACCCATTAAAGATACCAAGTTACCAGCTCTCAGTTCTTTCTAATTCTTCTTCTTCCATTCCTTCATTTTTATCTGCTAATTGAAAATATTCTTTTATTTTTTTTTCACTTGCTTTTTTCTTTGTTCTTTTTTCTTTGTTTCTCTCATTTTAAACTGCAGATCCATTTGAATCTTTACCCTGTTCGTCGAGACCCTATGAATCTGCATTTCTTTCCTATATATTCAATGAAATGTTCTCACGAAATTCTTATAGAAATTTCAATCTTTACCCTGATCTTTCTTCTTTTCAAAGTAAAGTTTCATACGGCATTCAATTGCCGGGAGGGAAAAAAAGAAAGAAAGATTGAACTGGAAATTGAGAAACAGGACACAGTGATAATGATTTCCTACTAATAATAGATAGTCAGGTATTGAAATTTGATGAAAAGCAATTGGATGGATGATGGCGTCGAAGTTTTCTTTAAAAAAGATACGATGTGATGATCCAAAAACCAGGCAATTATTACTCAATTCCATGAAAATCTTCACCATATCTATCTACATTATTTCTTTATCCTCTCAATTTAATATCAAATGTCTATATCTACAAAGACTGTGTAACTGTAACGGAAACTGAAGCTGAAAAGAAAAGATAAAAAAACCTTATCACAGTTCTTGATAATCCAGCTAGACTCATCGTAAATTACTTTACTCCGCCTCCGGCACCGCCACCACCACCACTAACAGATGTTGCGGCACTCGACGAGAGCGGCGTGGACGGACTCATTGCCTGTATCGAATGACGATGATCATCAATGTCCTTATTGTTCCTTCCATAATTAACGAGCTTACTATTAGGACGACGCCGTGGAATCAGCGAACGAGGCCGTCGCCATTGAAGCTTCACGGGCCTCTTCTTCAACGGCAGCAGCGATGATGATGATGCTGATAATACGTGCGCCTCCTCCGACTGCTTCTGCTGCTTCATGCGCACCAGCAGCTCCGCCACAATGGGTACGTCCGACATCGCCGCTTCAACCCAATCGTCCTCTTTTTCTTCTTCTTCTTTCGTCTCCTCCCTCATCGTTTCCAGAGTACGTACGTACAGCACACAATAATGCGAAAAAGATCGAACAAGAAAACAAATAGAATTTTTATCCAGAGAATGAGAGAAATAAACAACAGAAGAAAATGAAAATGCCGGTAACAAATGAAACCAAATACATATATATAAGTGCAGGTAGTCGGTACCGGTTTTTTCAGGTGTAGTAAGTAGCAAGGAGCGAATTCTTTTGCCTTCTGTTAATGCTATGCCATACTTGCAGACTATGGGGATATTTTTTTTTTTTTTAAATTTAAGGGGGTCGTTTTAAATCGCCAGGACATAAGGTTTCAAGGTACGATATTGACACTAGGGCCAAAGGTAATCGAGATGACTCAGTAGGATTAAGAAGACGAGAAAATAAAAGGCTAGAATGTGGACCATGTCAACCAACTATCATAGTTCTACTTCCACTTTTATTAAGGGAAAGAAAGTTTCACTTAATTATAAGGGGAAGAAATCAAACTCCTAACTTCAAGTGAAAGAATTAAGATGCATACCGTTAAAACTAGTCAACATTTGTCTAGACATAAGGTTCTTTGGGTGGAAAGGCACGAGTAAAAGCTGATGAAGACTAGACGCTTGTCAGCATGTGAGGTGTGCGGGTGAACAGAGACAGTTGTCGGGTGAGTGGAGATTACTCTGGACGCATTCCAAAGGCAAACCAAACAGTAGTTTGCTTTTACTGTTGCTGATGTCAGGATAAGATTCCAATGCTTTTCATAAAGTGGATGGATGGATGGGATGAGCATCTTGACAATCAGAACTTGGAGAAGGCGACAAAACATATGTTCTAGAGACAGGGACATTAGTGGAGACATGTGGGTGCACATAGGTAGAAGCAGAAGATAAGGTGGAATCTGTTGTGCTGGCAGATTGGACAGGTGAAGGAGACGTTGTTGGTGTTGTCGTGGCAGGAACTGTGGAAACACTTCTTACCGGAGAAGACATAGAAAAAGAATCCTACAAGGAAGAAAACATACCTGTGTGATGAAGATTTCGCGGGATGCTGAAAGAACTATGGTAGATGCAACGATGAAGAAGAAGACGAACATTGGAAAGGTCAGTGTGAGCTTGGTCATGGTGATGACTGTACAAAGCACAAATCATCGAACTTAACCTGAGGCGAGGATATGAGTATGATCAGAGAGGATCATAAAGATCTTGCTGGCAGCGTATGGGAATATGAGTGTGAGGGGGAAAAATTCTCTTCGGTTTCTTCATCTAAGTCGAGGGAATCCCAGTAGTCTTGAGAACACTGGTAAGGTTCGTTAGAAGGAGAAGGCGTAAGACCAAGTTCTGCTAAAGCTGCATCTTCAGCTTCTTGTTCTGCAAGAATTTCTTCGTAAGTCAGAGGAGTATTATCTCTGAATTGTGAAGGAGGAGAATCTGGACTGTATGGTGCTAAGGACTGAACAAGAGAGGAAAGATGTTCTTCTGGGATGAATTCTCAGGGGCCTTGAATCACATGTGAAGGAGTTTTTGGCTGGTTGTTGATGTCGTTCAAGAAACTACATAAGTCATTTATAACCTGTGTTATCAGAGAGCCTGAGTATAGGGTTGATGACATATGTAGATTGCATGTTTTCTTGGAGGCTGTAACTGACGAATTTGCTCAATGTGAGTAATCCAGGTGGATAAGGGAGCAAATAATTGTAGGCAGTCCTTTATGCGGGAAGACCGAGGCTGCTGGAGTTGCTTGAGTAGCTTTAATGACAGAAAAGCTATGGCGATCTTGTAGAGACAAGACACACACCAAATATACCAATACAAGTTATCAGTGAGTATGATACGTAGGTGTATAATGAACAAATATGAGCGATTTTGGTTGAATGGATTGCCATGTTGGATCTGTTCTGGGAAGTCCATTAGATGCCAATGGGCATAATAAAACATTTTGGATCAGGCTAACTCATTTACCTCTTGGGCCGTTGTAGGTTCAATACTGTCTGATGGAACAGTGATGACACATATAATAGTTGACAATGTCAAGGAACTGCTGTAATTGCTGTTGGGTCAGATGTGAATCTGGAAATTGTAATAGTTCAATGGCAATATGAGAACCAGGTTGATATACTCCATTAAAAAAGTTCATTCCAAGAAAATCAATCTCAGTCGTATTGAGAATGCTTTTCTTTTCAGAAAGCGTGATTCTGGAAGCTTCAGTAATATCAAGAAACTGATGGAGAAGCTGTTGATGTTCGGAATCTGACTTAGAAAATAAGAGAATATCATCAATGTAGATTAATGTTGTATGCAGAATAGGAGCATAGATCTTTGTCATAGCTTTCTGAAATAATGATGGAGCAACCTTGAGACCAAATGGCATAACCGTCCACAGATAATGTGCATTGGGAATGCAAAATGCACTTTTGGGACGATCATCAGGATGAACACCAAGTTGTCAAAATCCTGCCTTGAGATCAAATTTGCTGTAAATAGTGGATCCGACAAGGAGAGAAAGCTGAGACGAAATCTTTGGTTATGAGAACTTATCATTGCGTAAGAAAGTGTTCAGAGGCTTATAATTAATCACAAGCCTTTTCTTACCACGTCTTTGTTCAACTCGTTTGTTGACATAAAAAGCCTGGCATGCCCAATCAGAATTAGTAAGCTCAATGAGACCTTGGGCAAGTAATTCTGCACACTCTTGTCTGGCAAGGGTTAATTCTTCAAGAGACATTTCTGGATGAATAGCCTTTGTAGGATTGATATCTTCATTCAGTTTGAATGGTAAATGGACATAGAATTCTTCATTCTTCCATAAGGAATGAGGATTGGAAAAATCCTTGTGTGAGTCAGTGAATGATCGTTTGAGTTTTGCTTGAAGATCATCAACATCTTGGATAGCATAAAGCTTAGGTACACTGGTATATGGAAGAAATTGTTATTTATAAAGAATGCCTGTGGGAAGGATTCTGAGTTTTGTCATTGAATAAATGTCCATGCCGAGTAAGATATCTTTGTCAGGTAGATTACAACCAATGATGTGAGTCCAGATAATTAAATTTGGGAAGAACTTCAAAGAAAATTTATTTGCTGTGATGAGATTTGTTTGAAATACTTCATTATTGGCTGCTTTGAATAATTCCTTATGGGGCTTCCAACATTCTTTGGGGAGGATCATCATCTCTTATATGCACCTGTATCAAAATAAGCTATTACCTTGACAGGTTGATCATATTTTGATTGTAGCAGAGAGATTTGTGCATATGGCATCATGTGAGTAAGAGTCGTTGGAAATGTTGGTAGAGGTGAAGAAACCATGCCCATAAAGTGATCATCATAACTATCAGAAGAATCGTCTGATGAGGAATCCTGATATGCAAAAATTGTATCTTCATCAGGTTAATCTTGTTTAGAGAAAATAGATTCAATATCCTGGTCGGGTTGGAGAGAGTAGGATTGTTGAATCTGATTGATGAGATGTTGACTCTTCTTTTTGTCAGGGCATTGTTTAGCATAGTGACCTGGTTTCTTGCATATATAACACCGAGAGTCTTTAGGAGATGAACCGCGTCGTTTGAAATAGCGAAGACGACATTTATTTTTCCAATTCTTTTTCCGGGGAAATCATTTCTTTGAAAAGAAGAAATGTTTTGACTTGTGACGGTAACAAACGAAACCAAATACATATGTACACAAATATATATATATATATTTAAGTGCGGGTAGTCAGTTTTTTCAAGTGTAGTAAGTATTAAGGAGGTGATAATACGTGCTGCCTCCTTTTTACTATTTAAAGTTACCGAAGACAAGACTTAGTCTGGCTAGTTAAATTAATTGCTAATTCAGCAAAGTAACGACATGACATTTGGATTACATTTACCTTAAAACCTTATGTCCTGGCTATTTAAACCGACCCCCTTAAAATTAAAACAAATTTAAATAGCCCCATAGTCTGCAAGTATGGCATAGTATTAACAGAAGGCAAAAGAATTCGCTCCTTACTACTTACTACACCTGAAAAAACCGGCACCAACTACCTGCACCTATATATATGTATTTGGTTTCGTTTGTTACCGGCATTTTCATTTTCTTCAGTTGTTTATTTCTCTCATTCTCTGGATAAAAATTCTATTTGTTTTCTTGTTCGATCTTTTTCGAATTATTGTGTGCTGTACGTACGTACTCTGGAAACGATGAGGGAGGAGACGAAAGAAGAAGAAGAAAAAGAGGACGATTGGATTGAAGCGACGACGTCGGACGTATCCATTGTGGCGGAGGAACTGGTGCGCATGAAGCAGCAGAAGCAGTCGGAGGAGGCGCACGTATTATCAGCATCATCATCATCGCTGCTGCCGTTGAAGAAGAGGCCCGTGAAGCTTCAATGGCGTCGTCCAAATAGTAAGCTCGTTAATTATGGAAGGAACAATAAGGACATTGATGATCATCGTCATTCGATACAGGCAATGAGTCCGTCCACGCCGCTCTCGTCGAGTGCCGCAACATCTGTTAGTGGTGGTGGTGGCGGTGCCGGAGGCGGAGTAAAGTAATTTACGATGAGTCTAGCTGGATTATCAAGAACTGTGATAAGGTTTTTTTATCTTTTCTTTTCAGCTTCAGTTTCGGTTACAGTTACAGAGTCTTTGTAGATATAGACATTTGACATTAAATTGAGAGGATAAAGAAATAATGCAGATGGATATGGTGTCGAAGAACAGGGTAAAAAGATTTTCATGGAATTGAGTAATAATTGCCTGGTTTTTGGATCATCACATCGAATCTTTTTTAAAGAAAACTTCGATGCAATCATCCATCCAATTGCTTTTCATCAAATTTCAATACCTGACTATCTATTATTAGTAGGAAATCATTATCACTGTGTCCTGTTTCTCAATTTCCAGTTCAATCTTTCTTTCTTTTTTTTCCTCCCGGCAATTGGAAGCCGTATGAATCTTTACTTTGAAAAGAAGAAAGATCAGGGTAAGGATTGAAATTAACTGTTGTTTTTGTGTGTTTTGCAGCTGATTTTCCTTTCAAGTAAACATCAGCAACAGGCACTACTTGTGCTACATCAAAGGAAGCATGCAGCAATGAGCAAACCTGCTTTACAGAGGCAATGTCCATTGATCACATTGCTTCACCACTCCAAGGAATCAAGTTGAGAACTTCCTCAGCATGTCCACCATCTCTTCAATCTCGCTTTTGCAAACCCGAGAAGAACGACTCCAGCGCAGAGTAGTAACTTCTTACTACCTGATCTAAACGACCCTCTTCAGATGGATTCCAAACTTGACTAAATGAGCAGTTTCACAAAGTGCTTCAAGAAAATTAATATGCTCTTCTTACTTTATACAAAACACTTGAACTGTTAACTTCAAGCCCACAAGAAAGGACTGAGGTGGACATATTTAATTCATCCCTGGCTTCCTTGATTTCAATCAGGTCAGAAATTTAAAACCCTGTTGTTCTTTCTGTTTCTGTATCTGCACAATTAATCTTAATGTTATTTCCATTAATGGAAGGGTAGTAGTAATTGCCATTAATTTGTTGCATTAGATGCTGGTTTTGGTCTGTAGAGTATTCTAAAAATTGCTTTCTTTCAATGCAGTTACCTGGAAAGAATGATATCAAATGTTCCAAGACACAGCTTTCTTGTCCTCTGCAATTGGTTTGGAGATTGGCATCTGGGTTGGCTGGGTCAGCTAAAAGGCCTTTGAGGAAAAGCATAATTTTTGTTTCTTTTGTTTTCTTTTCACGAAGATTCATCTTTTGCATCACCACTTTTGTTTTTAATTAAATTTTTTTTTTCTCATGAAGTAACTAAAAAAAAAGAATAATGGCTTTTATAGGAAGTTATATGGTGGTTATAATTTTATTGATGGCCACAAGACATTTTTGAAAAAAATCTTATAATTTTTGTGAATGTGCTTCAAGCCTCTTCTCAAGTACAAAAGGGTTTGGCTAAAGTCAAACATTTGAATTACAAGAAATCAATTCTTTCTTAATTATCTTTATTCAATTTATTTAATTTAGGTCTTCTTGTACCTCTATTATTACCTTGAAGCGTTAATAAGTCACTCTTTCTAAATGTTTCATCCAAAAGTCTACTTGCATGTTAAAACCACCTTAATTTTCTCTAATTTTCTCTTTATTTGGGTCTATTCCTATCAATTTCTAAATATATGTCTATTTCTAATTTTAACTTTTAAAATTTTACCGCATATCTATCTTAGCAGTCGGTCATGTGTAATAGTCTTGGAAGATTTGACATCATTCTTTCCAACTAACAACATGGAAAGGAAACAATTTTTAGAATACTCTTGTGGACCAAAACCAGCATCTAATGCAACAAATTAAGAGTATTTTTGAAATTATAAATTCAAAGGTATTTTCATAATTTTACACTAAGACCAAAAAGAACTCAAACACGACATGTGTTACATATAACGTGCTATTATATTTTATTTAGATCTTAATTCCTATTACGGTATCACTTCAAATTTAAATTTTTATGACGAGGCTTAAGTGGCCATATAAAAGTGTAATAATAATAATAATGTTATAGGATAATCCACGTGATTCAAGCGTTCCCAAAATTTCATGACTATTCTACTTAAATATAAATTCAAACTATCTATTTTAATCTCATAAAATTTACATACCATAAATCTTATTATTTATGAAAAACAAGTTTCTAATAATCAATAGTTTTGCAATCTCTCCGCATAAAGCCACCACATGCTAGACATGGCAAGATATCCAACTTTCTTTTATTAATTCCTCTCAATATTCCACGATTAGCACATTCTTTCCATTTTGTGGACAAAGACAATTTAAAAAATTAAGAGATCTTATCATTCTTAATTAGGCTCTATACACACTTGACACTAAGGCACAAATTTTATAATTTTGGTATCTTGTATTTTGATTCCTAGTACTCTCAAAATTATGCAAGAAGAGACCACAATCATTGCAAGTCACCACACCCTAGCTTATAAGAAATATATAGAACAATTTTGCTGTCGCCTCCCATCTTCTTCATTTTACTCTCAACCTTAAAGCGTGAGCACACAAAGTGACGGCCGCCGGCGCATCATTGGAGCATCACCCAAGGTGATTTCCTTTTATTACTGTAAGTTTGCTTCTCCATTAATTATACAATCGATCACTCTGTTTTTTACGTAGGAGATGGCAGCCATGAATGAACCTATATGCAACTGATTTCTTTTCCCTCTTCTTTTTCCTTTCCCCTTTCTCTCTGTTTCCTCCTCTAACCAACGTAAAAGAACAGTAAAAGCAGCAGCCACGTTGCCGCTGTTGCCGTCCTCTTCTATTATTCTAATCCCTGTTTTGTATATGACACATGACCTTATACCCATTAACATATGTCTATATATTGCATACAATATATTTCAAAATTTCACCGCAACCCACCTAGTTAATTACACATGTCATATCATACAATTTGTATTATTATATTACCTCATATGGTTTTGCATTATATTATGTGAAATTATATCATATGTATAACATAACTATCAACATATAGCATATATCATATATGTATATTATTTAAATGTAATGTCTATTAATCAAAACCATCAATATATTTGTATATGATGTGTATGTAATATTAAGTTACAATATATGTTATAATACGTATTATATGTAGTATGATATGCACATGTATTATATTGTCCACCTATGTAAATATGATATAGAAGCAATACCCCTCGAATCCACTACCCACCTTTAGATAGACACACCATATTTCTGAAATCTAAAATGATTATACAAAGCCTAATTTATATACAATTTTTACCTATATAGGTGGATATCATTGAGTGTCGAGGAGTTTGAACACTTTAGAATTTAGCGATACAGGTGGGGAAGATTATATGCCTTCATAATATTTTATTTTGATATATAGATAGGAACATTAAATTAATTAGATTTATAACACTATTAGATTGCTGGTGAATGTGTATGATACATGATTGTAAGTATACCGTGATGTAATTATTAGTATGATGATATGTATGTGTGTATGATTTTTGTTCTGATCAGATCTTAATTGGATGCATGCAATTCATGTGGTAACTGAAATTCATATGTAAATTATAATGCTTGATAATGAGACATCTGACATGAGAATCTTGGCATAATTATTATAATAAAGTTCATACATGAGTACTATTATATGTGGCATTGTGACATGATACTATGTGTAGTGAAATTTAAACATATCTTGTGAGTACAATTCATATCATATTTATGTTGTATATATGGTGTGACTTTATTAAAGAACACAATTAAGATAAGAATCATACGTATGGGGAAGTTATTCTAAGGAATATCGCCAATGTTAATTATGGGACAGTTATTCATGATGAATATTGCCAACGAGTTTATGATTTTTGGGTAGTGCCGCCTAGGGTTTGATTCCCTAAAGGTACGTGATTTGGAACGTGGTGGAATTCTCAACTCAAACAATCAAATGTTGCAACGATTAATGTGTGAAACTTGTTTGTAATGTTTTTGTGTATATATCATAATAAAATATTGTGAATTGTTTAGATGACCCACTAGGCTTTCAAGCTCACCCCTATTTTTTATATGCAGGTACATGAAAGAATAGAGTCGCAAGTTCGTGACGTGTCTCACAGTAGTAGGGATGGGTTAGTGGTTTGAGTAGCGTTATGGTAGTAGAACTGAGTAGTTATTTAATAATTGATTATATAAATTAAATGGGTTGTACTAGAAATCAATGCTTTTGGAACATTATAGTAGTCGTTGAAGATTTCATGGGTTATTTTATATGTTTATGCCTTGGACTTGAACTCGTTAATTCTACTTGATTAATATATTTAAAATGTTGTGTCCATAATGACGGACAAGGGCAAGTACCCTCATGGCTCAATATTCAATTTGTGTAATGAGAATCTATAGTCCGTGGCATAAAAATTGAAAGATTATTCTTCTATTTTAACTTGTAACCTTATTTGGAATATAAATGATATTATTAAATTTATTTTTACCTCTAAAGATTTTGGGGTTATGGTAGATGGATAAAATTCACGCCTTGGTTTTTTTTTTTTTTGCTATTTTCTTGATAAGAGCAAATATTTATTCTTATTACTTTAAATTTAAGTTTTGAAAATCGGAGTGTGACATGTGCCTACCGTTAAAACTAGTCAACGTTTGTCTAGACATAAGGTTCTTTGTCTAGACATAATAATAATGTATGAAAACTTTATAAAAAGGCATAAGACATGCAAACCTAAGTTTCACTTCAAATTAGACACTCTATGCTCTACGCTCTTCGCCGGGTAGCAACTCCGCACCATACAAGTGGATAGTCTCTAAGAGAAAGACTCCCAAAAGAGAGAGAGAGAGAGAGAAAGATGGTTGTGGGAAAATGAGGGGGGAGGTCCCCCATGCCCCAACGTTGGGGAATTTGCCCCAATTTTTTATATTTTTTATTTGAAACAACATGACGGGCACCAAGTCGGTACGCCGATCTGACGGGTTCTACGACTCTAAAATAGATCACGACTAAACGTAATTTCGGATAAAGATAAGGCAAGATCTATTGCGATAAGTTTGAGATCTACTCCTTATCCGATTGTGATAAGACATGAAGCTTTACTAGTTCGACTAGGAGGCTACTAAGTCATCCTAATCCGGTTGGATCACTTTAGATCCTCCCAATCCTACTAGGAATTATATGTGCTTTCCCAGTACGATATTGATTCCTAATCCTACTACAACTCTTCTACAAGGCCAAAGACCTTTAGTTTTCTCTATTAATACATGTCACACTCCAATTTTCAAAACTTAAATTTAAAGTAATAAAAAATAAATATTTGCTCTTATCACAAAAATAGCAAAAGAAAATCGAGGCGTGAATTGTATCCACCTACCTCAATCCCAAAATCTTTACATAGGTAAAAATAAATTTAATAATATCATTTATATTCAAAATAAGGCTATAAGTTAAGATAGAATAATACTCTTTCAATTTCTATGCCACGGACTATAGATTCCCATTACCCAAATTGAATGTTGTGTCATGAGGGTACTTGCCCTTGTTTATCAATTATGGACACAACATTATAAATATATTCATCAAGTAGAATTAACAAGTTCAAGTCCAAGGCATAAACATATAAAATAACCCATGAAATCTTCAAGGACCACTATAATGTTCCAAAAGCATTGATTCCTAATACAACCCATTTAATTGATATAATCGATTATTAAATAATTACTCAGTCATACTACCATAACGCTACTCAAGCCACTAACTCATCCCTACTACTGTGAGACACGTCACGAACTTGAGACTCTATTCTTTCATGTACCTGCATGTGAAAAATAGGGGTGAGCTTGAAAGCCCAGTGGGTAATCTAAACCATTTACAATATTTTATTATGATATATACACAAGAACATTACAAACAAGTTTCACACATTAATCGTTGAAACATTTGATTGTTTGAGTTGAGAATTTCATCACGTTCCAAATCACGTACCTTTAGGAAATCAAACCCAGGGTGGTACTACCCAAAAATTAAAAACTCGTTGGCGATATTCATCATGAATAACTCCCCCATAATAATTATAGTCATTGGCGATATTCATCAAAATAACTGCCCCAAAACGGTCATTGACGATATTCCTTAGAATAACTGCCCCATATGTGTTATTCTTATCTTAATAATGTTTTTTAATAAAGTCACAGTATCACACATGTAATATAAGTACGATACATAATTTGTATTCACATAATATGTTCAAACTCCACAACACATGGTATCATATCACAATGCCAAATATATTAACATTCACATATGAACTTTACTATAGCAATTATGCTAATACTATCATGTCATATATTACGTCATCAAACTTTTAAAGTACACATGAATTACACGCATCTAACATTAACTCGGGACAACAAATCATTCACGTACACTATTATCATGGCCAACAATTACAATATGTATAATTATGTAAGATAAGCATGCACGAGCAATCTAATAATACTATAAATCTGATTAGGTTAATGTTCCTATCTACATGTCGAAATAAAATATTGTAAAGGCATAGAATCTTCCCCACCTATTACGCACGCAGTTCGTTGTTGTCAAAATTCTTGGTGCGTAACGTACGTCCTTAACCTATACATATGTATTACCTTTGAATTAGTCACATGTACCTACCCAAATATATATATATTACTCATATAAGTAAGATATATGTATATACATTCGTATATAACTGCTACAATATATATATATATATATATATTATAATAATCTGTATATATATGCGTTGGGTAACAATAAGATGTATGTATATATATACTGCTATAATATACATGTATATAATTTGTATAGTAGAGAAGTGCCACCACTTTGTTTATATAATATATATATATATACTACTACTATAATATATATAATCTGTATAACAAAGAAGTGGTTGGCAGTGGTGGGTTTTATTACACACACACACACACACACACACACACACACACACACACACACACACACACACACACACACACACACACACACACACACACACACACACACACACACACACACACACACACACACACACACACACACACACACACACATATATATTTCATGTGATATATGCATGTTGGTGGTGTGTGATGGTAGTAGATAACTCACTATCATGCATCTGTTGGCCATGATCATGCATCTGTTGGCCATGATCACAACAGTTGTTGTTGTCTCCCTTAATGCCGTAAAAATATGAAAGAAAAGAAATAATCTCGAAAACAGGGACGGTGAGGTGAAGAACCATACATGGCACTCATAGGCAACCCATGTCCATGAGAATGCTGAGAAGAACATGTGATGCATCACTACACCAACGTTGTCGGTACAACAAGTAGAGGAGAAAAGAAAAGGAAGTGTAAAACTTACTTTTGTAGTTGCAGGATTTCCAGTTGCAAGGGCTACGGATCTCCAAAGAGGAAGAATGAGCTTAGGTGGGATAGTATATGAGGAGAAAAGTGGTGTTAGATTGCATATGAAGGTTTTATATGCTTAGGGTTTTATGAATGTCTTTGGTGTATATTGGCAATAGCTTAAAAGAAGGCAAATTAAAAGTATATGAAAAAGATTTGAGTTGCTTTTATGGGGTTGTTTAAGAAAATATGTCAATCTTTAAATTATGGAATTGAAGGAATTATATATGATAAGAATAATATTCACCCCATAATGTGGGTGAAGCTTTAATAAAAGAAAGTATCTTTTATATGATAAGAATAATCGTCCCGTTATGGCAAAAATAATATAAAATGAAGTATCTTTTATATGATAAGATTAATCATCCCGTTATGACAAGAATAATATAAAAGATACTATAGCAAGAATAATATAAAAGAAAGTATCTTTTAGATGATAAGAATAATCATCCCGTTATGGCAAGAATAATATAAAAGAAAGTATCTTTTATATGATAAGAATAATCATCCCGTTATGACAAGAATAATATAAAAGAAAATATCTTTTATAATTATGTAAATACCCTTGAAATTTTTGAGGTATTACATCCTACCCGCCTTAAAAGAAATTCCGTCCGCGAAATTAAGTTTAAGCTTATTTACGTTATGATGTTTAACTTTCTCCACTATTGACTACTTGTATCTCCAAACCTAAAACGTTGAAAATATTCTATTAGCAGTCTATTAAATTTACAAATCCATTGGTGAGTTTGAAGAAAGAATTGATAGTATACACATAAAATGGAGTATTATTAATTACCTAGAGTGTTCTTTGAAATAAGTCGGCGTATTTGGCCTTCATTTCACTTTCGAGTTCCCAAGTGGCTTATTCAACTCCATGATTCTTCCACAACACCTTAACTAATGGAATGTCTTTGTTCCTCAAACTATGAACTTTCCAATCTAGGATCTTTAAAGGTCCTTCTTCATAGGTGGCATCAACTTGTACTTTTACTTCTTTCCAATCAATAGTGTGGGAAGGGTCTGGTTCATACCTTCGCAACATCGACACATGGAACAAGTTGTGGATAACGGATAAACTAGTTGGCAAGTATAGTTTGTAAGCATTCTCGCCAATTCGATCACTGATCTGGGACGAACCGATGAACCGAGGCGATAATTTCCTTTTCTTACCAAACCTCATGATGCCTTTTTGAGGGCTTATTCTCAGAAATACCTTATCACCTTTTTGGAACTCTAAAGGTCGGCGCCTCTTGTCTGCGTAGCTTTTCTGTCTACTCTGTGCAGTAACTAGCATTTTCTGAATCAACTTCACTTTTTCGTTCATCTTAATTATAATACCAGGTCCTGTAAGTACCTTATCTTCCCAATCGGCCCAACACAGTGGTGACCTACATGGTCGTCCATATAAGGTTTCATATGGAGCCATTTGTATACTTGCCTGGTAACTATTGTTATAAGAAAACTCTGCTAGGCGTAAGTATTTACTCCAATTTCCCTTGAAATCTAGTACACAAGTTCTCAACATGTCTTCTAAGATCTGAATAACCCTTTCAAATTGACCATCTGTCTAAGGATGATAGGCGGTGCTTATGGTTAATTTGGTTCCCAATTCCCGCTGCAAGCTTTGCCAGAACTGAGATGTGAATAAGGAATCTCTATTTGACACTATCGATTTGGGTACGTCGTGTAGCTTCACAATCTCTTTAACATATAACTCACCTAGTTTACTAACCGGATCTGTGGATTTAATAGGTAAGAAGTGTGCCACTTTAGTAAGTCGATCTACAATTGCCCAAACCTTATCCTCACCTTTCAGATTTGTAGGAAGAGCTCCCGCGTAATCCATTGCTATGTTATCTCATTTCCATTCAGGGATTTTTAAAGGTTGTAGCAATCCAGACGGTCTTTTATGTTTGACCTTAACTTGTTGACATGTAAGGCATTTAGACACATATTTGGCCACATCTCTTTTCATACCTTTCCACCAGTAGTTTTTCTTCAAATTTTGGTACATCTTATCTCCACCAGAATGTAAAGTGTATTTAGTCTGATGCGCCTCATCAAATAAGATCTTTTTAATTTCCTCAATTCTGGGTACAAAAATTTGATCTCTAAAGCTCAATAATCCCTCTGAATTGATCTTGAAATTTGCATTTCCGTTATTGGCTCTTGCACCTGCCACCCATTTTATCAATTTTCTATCCTGAGCTTAACCTTCCTTAATTTGATGTAGTAGGTCTGGCTTGCAACTCATATTATATAAAAAAAATCTGGTTTTCACCTTTCTGTACGCCCAAATCATAATCTTCAATCAACTGGTACATCTGGGTTTTTTCTGCGTCGTTCTTATAAGATTTTCAACTTAAAGCATCTGCAACCACATTGGCTTTCCCTGGGTGATAATGCAGCTGAAAATCATAATCATTCAGCAATTCCATCCATATCCTTTGCCTCAAATTTAACTCCTTTTGGGTATAGATGTACTTCAAACTCTTATGATCAGAGTATAGATAAAATTTCTCTCCATAAAGATGTGTCTCCATATCTTCAAGGTAAATACAATACCAGCCAATTCTAAATCATGAGTCCGGTAATTCTGTTCATGAGTCTTCAGTTGCCTAGAAGCATAAGCAACCACTTTACCCTCCTGCATCAAAACAACACCAAGACCATTCTTAGAAGCATCAGTGTAAATAACATAACAGACTCCGCTTGCAGGAGTGATCAATATTGGGGCTGTGGTCAATCGTCTCTTCAACTCTTGAAAGGAATTCTCACATTTCTCATCCCAACTAAATTTGGCACCCTTCCTTGTTAGCTTTGTTATAAGCTCAGCTAGTCTTGAAAAATTTAGAATAAATCTTCTATAATAACCAACTAGTCCCAAAAAACTTCTAATTTCTGTAACTGATTTTGGCTTTTCCCAGTTCATTATTGCTTCAACTTTTGTTGGATCTACGGATATCCCTTCTGCTGACACTACATGACCCAGAAATCTGACTGACTTCATCCAAAATTCACATTTTTTAAATTTGGCATACAATTGATTTCGCTTCAATGTTTCCAAAACTACTGTAAGGTGTTCCTGATGTTCCTCATTGGTCTTCGAATAAACCAAAATATCATCAACAAATACCACTACAAATTTGTCTAGATGAGGCCTAAACGCCCTATTCATTAGGTCCATAAATGTTGTGGGTGCATTGGTGAGTCCAAATGGCATGACTCTGAATTCAAAGTGTCCATACCTAGTCCTGAATGCTGACTTTGGTGTGTCTGACTCTTTGATTCTAAGTTGGTGATAACCGGACCTTAGGTCGATCTTGGAAAAAACAAGTTGCTCCCTTCAGTTGATCGAACGAATCATCTATTCTGGGTAGGAGGTACTTATTCTTGACTGTGACTTGATTTAATTTTCTGTAGTCAATACACAGCCTCATCGACCCATCTTTCTTTTTGACAAACAATACAGGTGCTCCCCAGGGTGATTCGCTCAGCTGGATAAATCCCTTCGCACTAAGATCATCGAGCTGAGTCCTTAGTTCTATTAATTCTCCAGGAGCCATTCTGTAGGGTGACATGGCTATGGGGTCTGTTGCAGTTCTATCTTGAACTCTACTTCCCGCTTAGGAGGTAATCCTGGTAATTCTTCGGGAAACACTTTAGGGAAGTCTCTAACTACCAAGTTCTCTTCTAATTTCCTCAAGGTCTTTAGAGGCTTAACTTATGTTAGGGTTTTGAATTCCTCTTTTTGATTCACAGATTCGAAAAGTGCGGACATGATATTCCTCGGGATTTTGTTTCTATCCCCATAGATTTTCAACAACTCTCCCGAAGGTAACCTCAAAGTAATCTTCTTTCAAAGGCAATCGATCTGGGCTTGGTACTCAGATAACCAATCCATACCCAATGTCACATCATAATCATTAATGGGTAAGACTATCAAGTCAGTTGAAATCAACTTATCATTAATTAGAAGGTAACAACTACATTTTTCAGTTGTTGGGACGTTTACTCCTACTGGTGTTGAAATCTTCATAACAACAGATAAAGGTAAAGTGAAAAGTTGTAGTTTCCTGGCTAAGTTTTCAGAAATAAAAGACCTTGATGCTCCATAATCAAACAAGATTTTACCTGTAACATGAAATAAAATGAAAGTACCTTCCACTACTTCGTTTGCACCAACCTCTAGCTCAGGATTTTCTTCCGTCATTGCAAAAACTCTGCCTTGATTTTGATTTTGGATTTGATTCTGATTATAGCTTGGAGCATTGGCTTGATTTCTTCCTTGCACATTGTTGTTGTTCTGCCAATTGCCCGGACGAAAATTTTGTCGAACTCCTTGTATAGTGCAGTTTCGTGCCAAATGACCCGGTCGGTTGCATTTGAAGCAAAGTCTCGTAGCTACTACTTGATCTTTATTCTGTTGGGGTGCACGAATATTGTTTTGATGCATCTGTTGTTCACCATCATGACTAGACCGTCCTGATCCATTGTTGTGATTCTGCACCCTGTTCCACTGGTTCCCATTGTTGGACTTGTTCCTGTTCCAATTATTACCATTGCCACCAAAGTTATTAAGATTTTGCCTCTTGTTGTGATTACCTTGGTAATCAAAATTCTGTCCTTGAGGCCTTTTGCTTATGTTCCATATTGCCTCTTGCAGGTTCAATTCTCTTTCTACCAACAAAGCTCGTTCAACTACCTCTTTATAAGTTTCCAGATTCATAGGAACAACCACCTTTCAGATTTCCATCTTGAGACCCTCTGCGAATCTACTAGCTTTCATCTGTTCATTGACTACCAGTTCATGAGCAAATCTGGAAAGTTCAATAAACTTAGCCTCATACTTCACCACTATCATGTTTTTCTGTGTCTGCCTCACAAATTTAGATTGTAATTCTTTTCTGTTCGCCTTGGGGAAGAATTTATCATAAAATATCTCCTCAAAAATTGTCCAGGTCATAGTGTTCACGTCCACTGTAGGACTTTCTTTAACCATTCTCCACCAATGTTTGGCCTCACCTATGAATTGGTGAGCCGCAATCGCCACCATTCTTGGACCAGTCACTCCAAGAACTTCCAAGTGTTCCTTAACCTCCTGGAACCACTTGTCAGCTTCCCTTGAGTCTGATTTTCCTTCAAATTTAGAAGGATGCATACGTTGGAAGTCTCTCAATTGATCTGCCCATTCCTTTTCTTCAGGCCTCCTGGTGTTTCGAGCTCCTGGTTCATTCTGCACAACAATTCTTGGATTCAGTTGAGGTTGAGGTATCTGTCTGGTTACCTATTCCACTACTTGTCTCACAAATTCTGCCATCATCTCTGGTCCCAAAACAATACCAGGGGTTGGAACTGCTGTAGGTCGGAGATTCTCTGCTTCAGTAGAGTCAATATTCGCTGTCAGATTTGCATGTTCTTGCTCCGTTGGCTGAGGTTCAAGTGTCAGTTGTGTCTGCACAACTGGTTTAGTGTCCCTTATGAGATCACTCACAGACCTTGTGTTTCTTCTTCGAGGTGCAGCCATCTATAAAATTTCAACTCATCTGTAGTACTACATGAGATAATTATTTTCATTTAGGGTGACTCTAGATTCATAATTCTAAGTTCTCGAAAATAAAATGATCCTATTGGTTCAGTTTCTAAGTTTTATAAAATTTTGGCAATCCATGATTGTCACAGGGTACAGGATTTGGTTTTGATACATGTAAACAAGACAAGCAAACAAACAAACAACACACCACACGACAATGGTTTCACTTATACCCTCCGTATTCAAGTGTCCCATACCACTCTAGCCTAGCGATATAAGCTTTCACAAAGAAACCTCAATACACCCAAACAAGGCGCAAATGTCCTACCAACTAAGGCTTCCCAAGTACCCACTATGTCCAAGGTGTCCCATACCAGTTGAATGTAGCGATACAAGCTCGTCCAGAGTTGCTAGTCATTCACCAAACATGGCCTGCCAGTCTCCAAGTTCAAGACTCCTCAAATACCCTTAAATTCCTCCACATCCCATACCACTTTGGAACCAAGAATTATATATTCATCCTCATCTTAGATTCTAACCATACAAGCTCTCGTCTCTAACCGATATCCTAAAAGCTTTGAATTTGTTAGACCCACTGTACTTTCATTCTCGATATTATGTTATAAGGTTTATAATTGGCATATCTATCTAGCTCAAGTTGGACCTTCATCTCATAAAGATTTGATACCTACGCTCTGATGCTAAGCTTCTTAAAATTTGGTGTAATACTTCCCATGATATGAAGTCTAAGCTCTGATACCAATCTAAACATAAGGCCTTTTGCTTGGCTCAGTGGTTACTCGGATTGCGAAATCAACCTATATGAGGTTTGAGGTTCGAATCCGGGGGAGGCCCTGCACTATTTATGATGAATAGTGTGGACAAATGATCCCGGGGGTACTAGACACTGTTGAGTGGGCTGTGTACTGGGATGAGACAATATTATGGGATCATAGGGGCTGGGGTACGCTTGATGAGCTACCTATCACATCCGCGGGGTGTGACAATACACCATAACCCCTAAGGGGGAAGTAAGCAATTCTTCTCGACTCAGTTCAGTGTTATTAACTCTACGGAGCTCTGAACTACCTTAGGCATCGAAGGGTCTTTGGCCGACACTGCACCGGTGTTTTTCATGATAGCTTATTCTCTTTTGTTTTCCTCTCTTAGATTAGCAACCTCCAGCGATCTCTCTGGCACTTCGACGAGTTACAAATCATCATATTCTCTCCACCACATCGTCTACGGGTGTTGGTCAAATCTTACACCAACAAGTAGGATTTTAATTATTTTAGGATTCAGTTACTTATTTCAGTATGATTTTAATTATTTTAGTTAAATCGATTTCGGGTTCTAAATCGAAATAAGATACAGGGTGGCCTTGGGCAAGGGCCTAAGGGGCGACCGCCCCGCCCCTAAATTTGTGGGGCACCCAAACACACACACAGACACATATATATTTATGTTTTTAAATCTCTTTTTTACTCATTCTTAACCTTTTTTTAATCCAAAAACTTTTACATTTTTTTTTCTTCTATTAAAAAAAAAAGTACTCAATGTTCGTCGCCCCTAATCGCAATTTGTGTCTATAAAAATTCTACCCAAGTGTGATTTTCATTGTGCGAATTAGTGAGACGATGGCGATGCTTCGTTGGCATTTCGACGTCCCACGAGTTGTTGTTGCTTCTTCTTCTTCTTCAGTCTTTGCCAGTTCGCTCTATCTCACCACATCTACAACTTCTTTTTTTCTTCTTCATATTTTTCTGCTCTTCCTTCTTTCTTTCTTCTCTTTTTGACTCTTTTCTTCCATTTTCAGCAGCATTCAAGTTGTCACTATTGTCGCACGGTGCGAAAACGATGCGCTGCCCCTGTGTTTTATTATTTTTTTCTTATTTCTCATTTTTTCCTATTACAATTCAAACACAATACTTAAATTTGTATGATTTTGTATTTGGATTAAGTAAAACAATTTTATCCACAAGGTTGGTAGCCATAATAGTCAACGAACATTAGACATTTTCTTAAACTTGTTACTCTTTGATATTTTTATGAGATTTGTGATAAATTTTTTTTTTTATTGGTTTGATAGTTTTATTGCGTTGATTTTGTAACTTTTATAATGTTGATTATATGATTTTAGGTTATATTAAATATTTGTGTGAAATTTGGGATGGTTTTCTGTTTGTGTTAATTTTATAGCTTTATTGTATTGATTTTGTATCTTTTATAGTGTTGGTTTTATAGTTTTATGTTGTATTGAATTTGTATTTGTGTTTTTTTTGCATAAATATGTTTGATAGAAAATATGATTTTGAATGTAAAAAAAGCAAAAAAAAAAATAAATTAGAACAATTGAGTCTATTTAAAAAAAGAGCAGTAAATAAGTTTTTTAGTAAAAACTTTAAAAATGCATTTTGGATACTTTTAATTTGTTGTAACATTTTTTATTTTTTTGGGCAATCTTTGTAAAAGTATTTGAGTTTTTTTTTGTTATGGAATATTTTGATATTTTGTATTTGACCGTAATATGTTATTTATAAAATTATTTATTTATTTATAAAAATATGTAATTGTAATATATTCACAGTATTTATAAAAATATTTATTAATTAATATATAAAAGGCCTGATCTTATATAGATAGTCAGGCCAAGCCTAATAAGATACAAACTAGGTATGTTTTTATTTCTATAAATATTAACATTATAATTGAAATTGAGAGATCGAATAGGAAAAAAAAAATAGCAAGTATCTCTTTCTCCCTTACTTTTTCTCTCTTCGTTCTTCTTCCCCTTCTTTTTCTTTTAAATCTTCTCTTCTTATTTGTTTGTTGAACGAGAAAAGTAGAAATAAAAGCAGGTGAACCAACCTGTATCAAAAACCCAAGCCTGATCATCAACGTGTTCCCTCGTTTTTTTTAGATCATGGATATAAGAGACCTCACTTTTCGTTAACCTCACGGAGTCTTTAAACCCAACCAAGGTAATACTGATGGCCAACAACTAACAAACAGTGAAAGCCATAAACTCGAACAAGAGTCCTCTAGTTTAAATAGATCTTAAGTGTTTTGTACCTATCTAACTACTTTCTCCGGTCATGTTAATTTTTGGATTTCTTGTCTATGGTTCGGGAGGCGTCCTGGGTATTCGGAGTAATGCGTAGTGGTAGGTACGTCGAGGTTCGAATAGATTAGTTAGTTGGGAGTAATTGTTTCTTGTGGGTGTAGACATAATTAATTAATCGAGTTAACTTCTTGTGTGATTATTTACTTAGTGCATTAATTACAGGGGCCTCATCGTAGTTTGAAGCTATAGAGAAAGCGTGCGTCGTGTAGGTACACGACGCTCTTGCTTCCTTGTTGTACAGCACTGTTCGCACACGGAGAAAACTAGGAGAATATCTTTAGATTTCTACTTCTATTTGTTGTTGACTTGTAAAGCAAAAAGTGTCCTAATTAAGTTTTTTTTTCGAACTTGTTACTTTTTTATATTTATATGGGATTTGCGATAAATTTTATTTTTTATTGGTTTTATAGTTTTGTTGGGTTGATTTTGTAACTTTTATAATGTTAATTATATGATTTTAGGTTATATTAAATATTTGTATGAAATTTGAATAGTTTTCTATTTGTATTATATTTAAACACAACTACGGAATGGTTTTCTATTTGTGTTATATTCAAACACAACTAAAGTAATACTGATGGCCAACAACTAACAAACAGTGAAAGACACAAACTCGAATATGAGTCTTGTAGTTTAAATGGATCTTAATTGTTTTGCACCTATATAACAACTCTCCCAAGCCATGTTAGTTCGTTTTTTTTTTAGATAAGTTTTTGGATTTCTTGCCTATGGTTCGGTAGGCATCCTAGGTACTCGAAGTAATGCGTGATGGGTGCGTGTAGGTCCGCGTAAATTAATTAGTTCTTAAAATTAAATACCACTACTCAAAAAAAAAAAAAAAACAAACAAACAAACAAAAAATCTAGTTCCCAGTAACCCGGGAAGAACGACTCCAGCGCACGGTAGTTTTTGTGTCCAAAAAGCATGCATGTTTATTTCTTGTTTTGGTGTTATCCAAACATAATTAACTGTAGTTTTTTGTGTTTTGCAGCATGATTTACCTTTTAAGTCACTACTTGTGCTACATCAAAGGAAGCATGCTGCAGCAATGAGCAAACCTGCTATATAGAGGCAATGTCCATTGATCACACTGCTTCATCACTCCAAAGAATCAAGCTGAAAACTTCCTCAGCATGTCCACCATCTCTTTAATCTAGCTTTCGGGAACCCGAAAAGGAGGACTCCAGCGCACAGTATAGTAACTTCTTACTACCTGATATAAACGACGAGCCTCTTCAGATGGATTCCAAACTGGGTTAAATGAACAGTTTCACAAAGTGCTTCAAGAAATTAAATTAATATGCTCTTCTTACTTTACCGTAAAGCACTTTAACTGTTAACTTCCAGCCCACAAGAAATGATCACTGAGGTAGACATATTTAATTCATCCTTGTATTCCTTGATTTCTATCAGGTTAGGAATTTAAAATCTCTTTTTTCTCACTGTCTCTGTACGTGCACAATTAATCTTAATGTTATTTCCAATGGAAGGGTGGTAGTAATTGTCATTAATTTGTTGCATTATATGCTGATTTTGGTCCACAAGAGTATTCTAAAAATTGTTTCCTTTCCATGTTGTTAGTTGGAAAGAATGATGTAAAATCTTCCAAAATCATTACACATGACCTGACTGTTAAGATAGACACGAGGTAAACTGATAGAAATAGACCCAAATAAAGGTAAAATAAGAGAAAATTAAGGTGATTTTAACATGCAAGTAGACTTTTGGATAAAAAATTTAGAAACAGTAACTTATTAACGTTACCTGGTAACAATATAGATACAAGAAGACCTAAATTAAATAAATTGAATAAAAATAATTAAGAAATATTTGATTTCTTGTAATTTAAATGTTTGACTTTGCCTTTAATAGAACGAAGTGAAGGAAACAGATTCTTGTAGCCAAACCCTTTTGTAGTTAAGAAGAGGCTTGAAGCACATTCACAAAATTTATAAGATTTTTTTCAAAAATGTTTTGTGGCCATCAATAAAAGCCATTATTCTTTTTATTAGTTACTTCATGAGAAAAAAAAATTAAATTAAAAACAAAAGTGGTGATGCAAAAGCTGAATCTTCATGAAAAGAATACAAAAGAAACAAAAATTATGCTTTTCCTCAAAGCCCTTTTAGCTGATCCAGCCAACCCAGATGCCAAAGCCACCCACTTCTCCAAACCAATTGCAGAGGACAAGAATGCTGTGTCTTGGAACATTTGATATCATTCTTTCCAGGTAACTGCATTGAAAGAAAGCAATTTTTAGAATACTCTACAGACCAAAACCAGCATCTAATGCAACAAATTAATGGCAATTACTACTACCCTTCCATTAATGGAAATAACATTAAGATTAATTGTGCACATACAGAAACAGAGAGAACAACAGGGTTTTAAATTTCTGACCTGATTGAAATCAAGGAAGCCAAGGATGAATTAAATATGTCCACCTCAGTCCTTTCTTGTGGGCTTGAAGTTAACAGTTCAAGTGCTTTGTATAAAGTAAGAAGAGCATATTAATTTTCCTGAAGCACTTTGTGAAACTGCTCGTTTAGTCAAGTTTGAATCCATCTGAAGAGGGTCGTTTAGATCAGGTAGTAAGAACCTACTACTCTGCGCTGGAGTCGTTCTTCTCGGGTTTGCAAAAGCGAGATTGAAGATGTTGGTTTTGTCCACCTCAATGAAGAGCCGCCATCAATAGTCAAGAAATGCATGCAATGAATAGTCAACAAAATCAAGCCGCATGGGATGCATGGGCTGGCTGCATGAAGCACGTGGGCAAAATGATTTTGTTTTAGCTCCTATAAATATAACTCATTCTTCATTGTAAAAATCATCCCTGTGAATACAATTGTGGCCTCCCGTGGACGTAGGTATTTTTGCCGAACCACGTTAAACTTTGGTTGTCTTGTTTTTCTTTCATGCTTTCGCATAACAAATTGGTATCAGAGATTAGGTGAAGCTTTGGAAGAAAACGGACACTCGGTCGAATTTTTCGAGATTTCATCGAAAAATTTGAGATTCTGTATCAGTGATCGGAATTGTTTTCTGATCATCCGTGGAGGTAGCTCTCGTTTCCAGGAATGCAACGCAATAAACGGCGAGAAAAACGGACAAGAAACGAGTCCCCGGGAGCCGTTCAAAGTTTAGGAAAAATCTCTGTAAATTTTTTGTTGCAGCGCGCAGGGAAGAAGAAGCCGGGTGAAGAAGACGGATCAGACCCTGATCCGACCCGATCCGCCTGTTTATTTGGGCCTGACTGTTCATCCGGCCCAACTGTTCATTCAGGCCCGACTATTCATCCAGCCAACTGTTCATCCGACCCGACTATTCATCCAGCCCAACTGTTCATCCGACCCGACTGTTCATCCGACCCAACTATTCATCCGGCCCATTTTTGACTACTGTTCATCCGACTCACTATTCATCCGACACTATTTATAAGGCCCAGCCCGATTTTCAGTCCGACACTATTTATCCAGCACATTTTTGTCTAATTTCATCAAAGTCAGACTCGTTTCCACCATTTTCGACCGTTCCGGACGCAACCGTGCAATCAATTTCTGCAGATTCAACTCCGAAGTTATTGATATAGCTTAGTTTGGAGTTGTTTATCATTTTTCAAGCATTTTTCGGCGTCATACATATCTTCGGCCTTAATGGCGGAAGAAATTCCAACCACAAGTAAGCCTTGGCAAAGAACTTCGATATCCAACGCAAAGTTCGAGGTGGAGAAATTCAACGGCACCAACAACTTTGGCATGTGGCAATGCGAAGTTCAAGATCTACTATTCAGGGAAGGATCACATATTGCCTTGGATGCCAAGCCCAAGGATATGTCCGATGATGATTGGAATTTTGTAAATCGTCAAACTTGTGGCACAATCCGACTCTGTTTGGCGAAGGATCAGACGTACTTTGTCATGAAAGAGACTATGACAATAAGTCTCTGGAAGAAACTGGAGGACAAGTACATGACGAAAAGCGTAGAGAACCGCCTCTACCTGAAGAAGAAGCTCTATCGTTTTCAGTATAAGGAAGGTACTCCCATGAGTGAGCATCTTGATAAATTCAACAAGATTCTTACTGATCTACTAAATCTTGATGTTGACCCTCTTGATGAGGATAAAGCACTATTGTTGTTAAACTCTTTGCCTGAAAGTTATGAACATTTAACAACAACTTTGCTATATGGTAAAGATGAGGTTAAATTCAGTGATGTTTCAAATGCTTTGGTGAACAACGAGTATCGAAGGAAGGACCAACGCGATCACAAGGAAGCATCACCAGCAGCCTTGACAGTATATAGAGGCAGGGCTAACAACAAATCTGATAGATCCAGTGGGCGAGACCGATCTCGCTTAAAGTCAAAAGGACCTTCATCACGTCAACGTCTTGCAAAGGATGAATGTGCCTATTGTCACCAAAAGGGGCACTGGAAGAAAGATTGTCCAAATAAGGGCAAGACAGATGCAAATGTAGCACAGAAAGCTGAAGAAGATTCTGCGTTCTCAGTTTCATCTATAGACATTCAGTCTGCTAGATGGATATTAGATTCTGGATGTTCCTATCATATGTGTCCGAATCGCCATTGGTTCTCAAAATTGGATGAGTTCGATGGAGGAGTCGTGGTCATGGGCAACAACAATACCTGCCACACAAAAGGTATTGGAACTATACGCCTAAAGATGCATGACGGTACTACAAGACGGCTCACGGAAGTCAGATATGTCCCAGATCTGAAGAAAAATCTGATCTCCCTAGGAGTCCTTGATTCCAGCGGTTACAAGGTAACCATTGAAGGTGGAGTTTTGAAAGTTGTACGTGGAGCATTCTTGGCTATGAAGGGTACTCAAAAAGGAAATCTTTATTTTCTTGACGGACACACAGTAATCGGAAGTGTCTCAGCTTGCACCAATTCTAATGATGTTTCATCGGACACTTCCCGACTTTGGCACATGCGGCTCGGACATGTTGGAGAGAAGGCTCTTCAAACCTTGATAAAGTAAGGTTCTCTGAAAGGTGCAAAGACTGGAAAACTTGACTTCTGCGAGCATTGTATCTTAGGCAAGCAGACGAAAGTCAAGTTTGGAACTGCCATCCACCGGACAAAAGGAACATTGGATTATGTTCATACCGACGTTTGGGGACCCTCTCAAAATGCTTCCTTGGGAGGTAAACGTTGGTTTGTTACTTTCATTGATGGTTTCTCACGTTATGTTTGGGTTTATACCATGAAGCATAAAGATGAAGTGCTAGATATCTTTCTTATATGGAAGAAAATGGTAGAAACCCAAACGGGAAGGAAGATTAAGAGGCTCAGATCTGATAATGGAAGAGAATACAAGTCAGACCCATTTCAGAAATTTTGTGAGAATAAAGGGATTGTCAGACATTTCACAGTCTCAGGCACGCCACAACAAAACGGTGTTGCTGAACGCATGAATCGTACTTTGGTAGATAAAGTTCGCTGCATGTTATCTCATTCTGGACTGAGCAAGGCATTTTGGGCTGAAGCTTTGTCATATGCCTCTCATATCATCAATAGACTTCCTGCAACAGCACTAGATGGCAAAACTCCCAAGGAGGTATGGTCTGGACACTCCGTTTCAGATTATGATTCTCTGCGCATATTTGGATGCACTGCATATTTCCATGTGAAGGAATCCAAACTGGATCCTAGGTCCAAGAAATCAATTTTCATGGGCTATAGTGAAGGAGTTAAGGCTTTCCGACTATGGAACCCTGAGACAAAAACGATTGTCAAAAGTCGAGATGTAACTTTTGATGAATCTGTGATGTTAAAGCATACAGTTTCTGATAAAGAAAATTGAGATCCAGATTTGCATCAGCAGGTGGAGTTAGATATTCCAGTAACTCCTAGCAAGATAGTAGAGATATCCAACCATCCTGAAGAAGACGATGAGGAAATCTCAGTTGAGGTGGAGGCTTCAGGACCAGACATCAGTCAACAACCAGAATCAATTGCCACCAGTCGACCAAGAAGAGAAATCCGCAAACCTGCTCGGTACACTGACATGGTTGCATATGCATTACAAAGATGCTATTCAGAGTATGAAAAGTGATAAGTGGAAAATGGCAATGCATGAGAAGATGAAATCACTCCCTCAGAATCAGACTTGGAAGTTGGTTCCACTTCCGAAAGGAAAGAAACCAATTGGCTGCAAATGGGTTTTCGCAAAGAAGGAAGGCTCTCCCAGCACAGACGATATCCGGTACAAAGCCAGACTGGTAGCAAAAGGCTACGCTCAGAAGGAAGGAATTGACTACAATGAGGTATTCTCACCTGTTGTTAAGCATTCATCAATTCGAATATTATTGGCTTTGGTTGCACAGTTTGATCTCGAGTTAGCCCAACTCGATGTCAAAACTGCTTTTCTGCATGGTAATTTAGAAGAAGAGATATATATGTCTCAACCAGAAGGATTCAAAGTACCAGGAAGAGAGCATTGGGCTTGCAAGTTGAGCAAGTCATTATATGGCCTGAAGCAGTCACCGAGACAGTGGTACAAGCGATTTGACAGCTTCATCCAAGGGCAAAAATATACCCGGAGTCAGTTTGTTCATTGTGTCTACTATCGCAAACTTCAAGATGGTACATTTATCTACTTGCTTTTATATGTAGATGATATGTTAATCGCATCTAAAAGTACGGTGGAGATCAACACACTAAAGGCTCAATTGAGCTCAGAGTTTGAAATGAAGGACCTTGGAGAGGCGAGAAAAATTCTCGGGATGGAGATAACTCGAGACAGGGCCAAAGGCACAATCTGTTTGACTCAAACTCAGTATTTGAAGAAAGTTTTTCAAACTTTTGGCATTGGCAATGACACAAAACTTGTGAGCACACCATTGGCACCACATTTCAAGCTAAGTTCATCAATGTCACCAAATTCCGAAGATGAGAAGAAGCAAATGGAGAATATTCCATATGCAAATGCAGTTGGTGCCTTGATGTATGCTATGGTGTGTACCAGACCTGACATTTCACATGCTGTAAGTATGGTAAGTCGTTACATGCACAACCCCGGTAAAGGCCACTGGCAAGCAGTGAAGTGGATTCTACGGTATATTCGTGGTACTGTGGATATTGGTTTAAAGTTCGAGAGAGATACGAAAAGTTGTAAGCATCTAGTCGGATATGTGGATTCGGACTATGCTGGAGATCTTGACAAGCGCAGATCTACTACTGGTTATGTTTTCACTATGGCAGGAGGACCAGTGAGTTGGAGATCAACACTACAGTCAACAGTTGCTTTGTCTACTACAGAGGCAGAGTACATGGCAGTAACAGAAGCTTTCAAGGAAGCAATCTGGCTTCATGGATTGACTAAGGACTTGAGAATTGTGCAGAAGAATGTTGAAGTTTTCTGCGACAGCCAGAGCGCCATTTGTTTGGCAAAGAACCAAGTTCATCACAGTTGAACGAAGCATATTGATGTTCGTTTTCATTTTATTCGAGAAATAGTAGAAGAAGGGAATATTCTTGTACAAAAGATCAAGACTGCAGATAACCCTGCAGATATGCTTACAAAGGTAGTTACAGGAATCAAGTTCCAACATTGTTTGGACTTGCTCAACATCTCACGAGCTCGTAGTGCCTAAGGGCACTAATGGAGGCAACAACAGTGATTGTTGCTATGTAGCTTTAATTAACAAATTACTGTCGGTGTGGAGGAGCCATGTTCCATATGAGGTGGAGGTGGAGATTTATTGGTTTTGTCCACCTCAATGAAGGGCCGCCATCAATAGTCAAGAAATGCATGCAATGAATAGTCAACAAAATCAAGCCGCATGGGATGCATGGGCTGGCTGCATGAAGCACGTGGGCAAAATGATTTTGTTTTAGCTCCTATAAATATATTCCTGTGAATACAATTGTTGCCTCCCGTGGACGTAGGTATTTTTGCCGAACCACATTAAACTTTGGTTGTCTTGTTTTTCTTTCATGCTTTCGCATAACAGAAGAGATGGTGGACATGCTGAGGAAGTTCTCAACTTGATTCCTTGGAGTGATGAAGCAATGTGATCAATCGACATTGCCTCCGTAAAGCAGGTTTGCTCATTGCTGCATGCTTCTTTTGATGTAGCACAAGTAGTGCCTGTTGCTGATGTTTACTTGAAAGGAAAATCATGCTGCAAAACACACAAAAACAACAGTTAATTATTATATATATATATAAACACCATGACATAAGATAAGGCAGGATAATCATGTATGTAATACATAAGAACTTTGAGAAAATAACAATAAAACAAAATAACAGATACGCACAAAAGCCGCTAAAATATAATACAATTGAACCATTTATGGGCGCTGCCGTGACATAACTGCCCTTAACCTTAAATCCTAAATCCTGATTCCGCTTACAAGCCTCCTCGTCAAGTGTTGCTCCAGTTAACCATGGTCAACCCATTAAATAAAAGAATATTTTCAATTAGCAGATAAAAATGAAGGAATGGAAGAAGAAGAATTAGAAAGAACTGAGAGCTGGTAACTTGGTATCTTTAATGGGTTGACCATGGTTAACTGGAGCAACACTGCACAATTCAAGGCATAATTGCTAAGTGACGAGGCTTCGGAGCAAGGTTTAGGGTTCAAGGTTTAAGTTGAAGGACAGACCCTAAATAGTTCAATTATATTATATTTTAACTGCTTTTGTGCACTTACAGTAGCTGTTATTTTGTTTTGTCATATGTCATGGTGTTTATATATATATATATATTATAATTAACTGTTGTTTTTGTGTGTTTTGCAGCATGATTTTCCTTTCAAGTAAACATCAGCAACTGGCACTACTTGTGCTACATCAAAGGAAGCATGCAGCAATGAGCAAACCTGCTTTACAGAGGCAATGTCCATTGATCACATTGCTTCATCACTCCAAGGAATCAAATTGAGAACTTCCTCAGCATGTCCACCATCTCTTCAATCTCGCTTTCGCAAACCCGAGAAGAACGACTCCAGCGCAGAGTAGTAACTTCTTACTACCTGATCTAAATGACCCTCTTCAGATGGATTCCAAACTTGACTAAATGGGCTGTTTCGCAAAGTGCTTCTGGAAATTAATATGCTCTTCTTACTTTATACAAAGCACTTGAACTGTTAACTTCAATCCCACAAGAAAGGACTGAGGTGGACATATTTAATTCATCCCTGGCTTCCTTGATTTCAATCAGGTCAGAAATTTAAAACCCTGTTGTTCTCTCTGTTTCTGTATGTGCACAATTAATCTTAATGTTATTTCCATTAATGGAAGGGTAGTAGTAATTGCCATTAATTTGTTGCATTAGATGCTGGTTTTGGTCTGTAGAGTATTCTAAAAATTGCTTTCTTTCAATGCAGTTACCTGGAAAGAATGATATCAAATGTTCCAAGACACAGCTTTCTTGTCCTCTGCAATTGGTTTGGAGATTGGCATCTGGGTTGGCTGGGTCAGCTAAAAGGCCTTTGAGGAAAAGCATAATTTTTGTTTCTTTTGTATTCTTTTCATGAAGATTCAGCTTTTGCATCACCACTTTTGTTTTTAATTAATTTTTTTTTCTCATGAAGTAACTAAAAAAATAGAGTAATGGCTTTTATAGGAAGTTATATGGTGGTTATAATTTTATTGATGGCCACAAGACATTTTGAAAAAAATCTTATAATTTTTGTGAATGTGCTTCAAGCCTCTTCTCAACTACAAAAGAGTTTGACTACAAGAATATGTTTCCTTCACTTTCGTTCTATTAAAGGCAAAGTCAAACATTTGAATTACAAGAAATCAAATATTTCTTAATTATCTTTATTCAATTTATTTAATTTAGGTCTTCTTGTACCTCTATTATTATCATGTAGCGTTAATAAGTCACTGTTTCTAAATTTTTCATCCAAAAATCTACTTGCATGTTAAAACCACCTTAATTTTCTCCTATTTTATCTTTATTTGATTCTATTCCTATCAGTTTCTAAATATATGTCTATTTCTAATTTTAACTTTTAAAGTTTTACCGCGTATCTATCTTAGCAGTCGGTCATGTGTAATAGTCTTGGAAGATTTGACATCATTCTTTCCAACTAACAACATGGAATGGAAACAATTTTTAGAATACTCTTGTGGACCAAAACCAGCATATAATGCAACAAATTAAGAGTATTTTTGAAATTATAAATTCAAAGGTATTTTCATAATTTTACACTAAGACCAAAAAAGACTGAAACACGGCATGTGTTACACATAAAGTGCTACTATATTTTATTTAGATCTTAATTCCTATTACGGTATCACTTCAAATTTAAAATAATAATTTAAATTTCTATGACTAGGCTTAAGTGGCCATATAAAAGTATAATAATAATAATAAAGTTATAGGATAATCCACGTTATTCAAGCGTTCCCAAAATTTCATGACTATTCTACTTAAATGTAAATTCAAACTATCTATTTTAATCTCATAAAATTTACATACCATAAATCTTATTATTTATGAAAAACAAGTTTCTAATAATAAATAGTTTTGCAATCTCTCCGCGTAAAACCACAACATGCTAGACATGACAAGATATCCAACTTTCTTTTATTAATTCCTGTCATGCTTCACGATTAGCACATTCTTTTCATTTTGTGGACAAAGACAATTTAGAAAATTAAGAGATCTTATCATTCTTAATTAGGCTCTATACACACTTGACACTAAGGCACAAATTTTATAATTTTGGTATCTTATATTTTGATTCCTAGACCTCTCAAAATTATGCAACAAGAGACCACAATCATTGCAAGTCACTACACCCTAGCTTATAAGAAATATATAGAACAATTTTGCGGTTGCCTCCCATCTTCTTCATTTTATTCTCAACCCTAAAGCGTGAGTACACAGAGTGACGGCCGCCGACGCATCGTTGGAGCGTGACCCAGGGTGATTTCCTTTTATCACTGTAAGTTTGCTTCTCCATTAATTATACAATCGATCACTCCATTTTTGACGTAGGAGATGGCAGCCATGAATGAACCCATCTGCAACTGATTTCTTTTCCGTCTTCTTTTTCCTTTCCCCTTTCTCTCTGTTTCCTCCTCTAACCAACGCAAAAGAACAGTAAAAGCAGCAGCCACGTTGTCGCTGTTGCCGTCCTCTTCTATTCTCCTAATCCCTATTTTGCATATGACACATGACCATATACCCATTACCATATGTCTATATATTGCATGCAATATATTTTAAAATTTCACCGCAACCCACCTAGTTAATTACACGTCATATAATTTGTATTATTATATTACCTCATATGGTTTTGCATTATATTATGTGAAATTATATCATAGGTATAACATAACTATCAGCATATATCATATATCATATATGTATATTATATTAAATGTAATGTCTATTAATCAAAACAATCAATATATTTGGATATGATGTGTATGTAATATTAAGTTACAATATATGTTATAATACGTATATTAAGTATGTGATAATACGTATTATATGTAGTATGATATGCACATGTATTATATTGTCCACCTATGTAAATATGAAATAGAAGTAATTAAGCATACCCCTCAAAGCCACTACTCACCTTTAGATAGACACACCATATTTTTGAAATCTAAAATGATTATACAAAGCCTAATTTATGTACAATTTTTACCTATATAGGTGGATTTCATCGAGTGTCGAGGAGTCTGAACACTTTAAAATTTAGCGATACAGGTGGGAAAGATTTTATGCCTTCATAATATTTTATTTTAATATATAGATAGAAACATTAAATTAATTAGATTTATAGTACTATTAGATTGCTGGTGAATGTGTATGATACATGAATACGTATACCGTGATGTGATTGTTAGTATGATGATATGTATGTGTGTATGATTTTTGTTCCGATCAGATGTTAATTGGATGCATGCAATTCATGTGGTAACTGAAATTCATATATAAATTCTAATGCTTGATAATGAGACATCTGACATGAGAATATTGACATAATTATTATAATAAAGTTCATACATGAATATTATTATATGTGGCATTGTGACATGATACTATGTGTAGTGGAGTTTAAACATATCTTGTGAGTACAATTCATATCATATTTATGTTGTATATATGGTGTGACTTTATTAAAGAACACGATTAAGATAAGAATCATACGTATGGGGCAATTATTCTAAGAATATCGCCAATATTTATTATGAGACAGTTATTCATTATGAATATTGCCAACGAGTTTATGATTTTGGGTAGTGCTGCCTAGGGTTTGATTCCCTAAAAGTACGTGATTTGGAACGTGATGGAATTCTCAACTCAAACAATCAAATGTTGCAACGATTAATGTGTGAAACTTGTTTATAATGTTCTTGTGTATATATCATAATAAAATGAAGTGAATGGTTTGTGACCCACTAGGCTTTCAAGCTCACCCCTATTTTTCGCATGCAGGTACATGAAATAATAGAGTCGCAAGTTCATGACGTGTCTCATAGTAGTAGGGGTGAGTTAGTGGTTTGAGTAGCGTTATGGTAGTAGGACTGAGTAATTATTTAATAATTGATTATATCAATTAAATGGGTTGTATTAGAAATCAATGCTTTTGGAACATTATAGTAGTCGTTGAAGATTTCATGGGTTATTTTATATGTTTATGCCTTGGACTTGAACTTGTTAATTCTACTTACTTGATGAATATATTTAAAATGTTGTGTCCATACTGACGGACAAGGGCAAGTACCCTCACGGCTCAATATTCAATTTGTGTAATGAGAATTTATAGTCCGTGGCATAAAAATTGAAAGAGTATTCTTCTATTTTAACTTGTAACCTTATTTGAAATATAAATGATATTATTAAATTTATTTTTACCTGTGTAAAGATTTTAGGGTTAAGGTAAATGGATACAATTCACGCCTCGATTTTTTTTTTTTGCTATTTTCTTGATAAGAACAAATAATTATTCTTATTACTTTAAATTTAAGTTTTAAAAGTTAGAGTGTGATAGATGCCTACCGTTAAAACTAGTCAAGGTTTGTCCAGACATAAGGTTATTTGTCTTTATAAGGTATTTCAATATATATATATATATATATTTATTTATTTATTTTCTTTTTATTATAATATTGCTGCAATTTCTTTTTTCATTTTGTTATACTTATATATAAATAATACATCATATATCGCTCTTTCATTTTATCATTTTATAACAACTTGACGTTCATTGTTCATTATAAAACGCAGTTAGATGCATATATAATTTTATATAAGAATTATCTCGGGACCAGCTTGGTTGGCGGGATGCGATGCAGTTATAACAGAAATCAAATACACATGAACACAGCATAGGGATAATTTTTTTTCTTTTCGTTGATTATAATATTTTGGTATAAAATATAGGCAGTCCAAAGACTGACAATACAGGGAACGTAGTCCCAACAAAATTACCCTAGCTACTCGCACAAGGTTACCAAACAAGAGCCCATGCACCTTCTCCCAAATCTACCTCAGGCTCCTGAAAAGTGGTTACCAACGGGATGAGTCATCGCCCAATGGGTAAAACAGATATTTCGTAGATTATGACAATTTATAAATAGAACATTATTATCATAATAATCAAATGAACAACATATCATCAATAGCAACACCACAATTTAGTGGACACCCATAATGCATCATCTCGTAAGGGGGTCGTGGCCATGTACCATCTTGGGATAAGTCTATCACCAGGGAAATATATAACAATCAGTATGGTATAACTTCGTCTGCATATCTCCTTTTTGGCTGACACAATAAAGTTTACAGTGAAGATGCACTGCCTAGAGTTGACTAAGTCAAGTGGGTAATTATGTACTAATAATCAATCCTTAGGCCACGAGCGACTTACGTTCCTAGATGGTTATGTTGTCTACTAATGTTCTATGCATGGATATAATATATGAAAGTGTGTGTAGGTTTAGTCTCAATTTTCTACACAGGTATAAATGTCTACTGCACATGTATGACAGCTCTGGAGTCCATGGGACAGGCATGATTAAAATCCATTCGTACCTCTACGAAGTTGACAACTTTTAATAAAACCAACCAGACTAGTCTCCAAGCTGAGAGGTGGGTCACAATGGGCACTCTTAATACACCAAATCATTTAGAGGAGCAAGTTGCCTCGCTTTCACTATTTAAAGTTACCGAAGACAAGACTTAGTCTGACTAGTTAAATTAATTGCTAATTCAGCAAAGTAACGACATGACATTTGGATTACATTTACCAAGATGTAAGTATAGTCTAAACATAATTACATTTGTGTATAATCTGAATATGAGACATAATAATAATGTATGAAAACTTTATAAAAAGGCATAAGACACGTAAACCTAAGTTTAATTTCTCACCTTCAAATTAGACACTTTATGCTCTACGCTCTTCGCCTGGTAGCAGCTCCGCACCACACAAGTGGAGAGTCTCAAAAGAGAGAGAGAAAAAGAGCCCAAGGAGGAGAGGGAGATGGTTGTGGGAAAATGAGGGGGGAGGTCCCCCATGCCCCAACATTGGGGCATTTGCCCCATTATTTATTTATTTATTTAAAACAACATGACAGGCACCAAGTCGGTACGCCGATCTGACGGTTCCTACGACTCTAAAATAGATCACGACTAAACGCAATTTCGGATAAAAATAAGGCAAGATCTATTGCGATAAGTTTGAGATCAACTCCTTATCCGATTGTGACAAGACATGAAGCTTTAGTAGTTCGACTATGAGGCTACTAAGTCATCCTAATCCGGTTGGATCACTTTAGATCCTCTCAATCCTACTAGGAATTATATGTGCTCTCCCAGTACGATATTGATTCCTAATCCTATTACAACTCTTATACAAGGCCAAAATCCTTTAGTTTTCTCTATTAATACACCATAACCCCTAAAGGGGAAGTAAGCAATTTTTCTCGACTCAGTTCAGTGTTATTAACTTTACGGAGCTCTGAACTACCTTAGGCATCGAAGGGTCTTTGACCGACACTGCACTGGTGTTTCTCACGATAGCTTATTCTCTTTTGTTTTCCTCTCTTAGATTAGCAACCTCCAGCGATCTCTCTGGCACTTCGACGAGTTACAGATCATCATATTCTCTCCACCTCATCGTCTAGTAATGTTGGTCAAATCTTACACTAACAAGTAGGATTCTAATTATTTTAGGATTCAGTTACTTATTTTAGTATGATTTTAATTATTTTAGTTAAATCAAATTTGTGTTCTAAATCGAAATAAGACACAGGGCGGCCTTGGGCAAGGGCCTAAAGGGCAACCGCCCCGCCCCTAAATTTGTGGGGCACCCAAACACACACACACACACACACACACACACATTCTTTTTTAAATCTCTTTTTTACTCATTCTTAACTTATTTTTAATCCAAAAACGTTTACATTTTTTTTTCTTCTATTAAAAAAAAAAAAGCACTCAATGTTCATCGCCCTAATCACAATTTGTGTCTATAAAAATTCTACCAAAGTGTGATTTTTATTGTGCGAATTAATGAGATGATGGCGATGCTCCGTTGGCATTTCGACGTCCCAGGAGTTGTTGTTGCTTCTTCTTCTTCTTCTTCCGTCTCTGCCAGTTCACTCTATCTCACTATATCTTCAACTTCTTTTCTTCTTCAACTTTTTCTGCTCCTTCTCCTTATTTCTTTCTTTATTTCTTCTTTTTTGACTCTTTTCTTTCATTTTCAGTGGCATTCAAGTTGTCGCTATTATCGCACAGTGCAACAACGACCTGTACGACAACAACACCCTGCCCCTGTGTTTTATTTTTTTTTTCTTATTTCTCCTTTTTTTTCTATTACAATTCAAACACAATACTTAATTTTTTATGATTTTGTATTTGGATTAAGTAAAACAATTTTATCAACAAGGTTGGTAGCCATAATAGTCAACGTACATTAGGCATTTTTTTAAAACTTGTTACTCTTTGATATTTATATGAGATTTGTGATAAATTTTATTTTTTATTGGTTTTATAGTTTTATTGTGTTGATTTTGTAACTTTTATAATGTTGATTATATGGTTTTAGGTTATATTAAATATTTGTGTAAAATTTGGGATGGTTTTCTGTTTGTGTTAATTTTATAGTTTTATTGTATTGATTTTGTATCTTTTATAGTGTTGATTTTATAGTTTTAGGTTGTATTGAATTGGTATTTGTGTTTTTTGCACAAATATGTTTGATAGGAAATATGATTTTGAATGTAAAAAAAGCAAAAAAAAAAAAAGATTATAACAATTGAGTCTATCTATAAAAAAGCACTAAATAAGTTTTTTAGTAAAAACTTTAACAATGCATTTTGGATATTTTTAATTTGTTGTAACTTTTTTTTTCTGGGAATCTTTGTAAATGTATTTGAGTTTTCTTTTTTATTTTTATTTTTTATGATGGAATATTTTGATATTTTGTATATGACCCTAATATGTTATTTATAAAACTATTTATTTATTTATAAAAACCTGTAATTGTAATATATTCACAGTATTTATAAAATAAAAAGCCTCATTTTATATAAATAGTCCGACCCAGCCTAATAAGATACAAAAATAGCAAGTATCTCTCTCCCTTACTTTTTCTCTCTTCGTTCTTCTTCCCCTTCTTTTTCTTTTACATCTTCTCTTCTTATTTGTTTGTTGAACGAGAAAAGTAGAAATAAAAGCAGGTGAACCAACCTGTATTAAAAACCCAAACCTGATCATCAACGTGTTCCCTCGTTTTTTTAGATCATGGATATAAGGGACTCCACTTCCCGTTAACCTCGCGGGGTCTTCAAACACAACCAAGGTAATACTGACGGCCAACAACTAACAAACAGTGACAGCCACAAACTCGGACAAGAGTCCTCTAGTTTAAATGGATCTTAAGTATTTTGCACCTATATAACCACTCTCCCAAGCCATGTTAGTTGGTTTTTTTAGATAAGTTTTTGGATTTCTTGCCTATGGTTCGGGAGGCGTACTGGGTATTCGGAGTAATGAGTGGTGGGTGCGTGTAGGTCCTAGTGATTTAGTTAGTTCTTAGAATTAAATACCACTACCTAAAAAAAAAAAAAATCTAGTTCTCAGGAAACCGGGAAGAAAGACTCCAGCGCACCGTAGTTTGTGTCCAAAAGCATGCATGTTTATTTCTTGTTTTGGTGTTATCCAAACATAATTAACTGTAGTTTTTGTGTGTTTTGCAGCATGATTTACCTTTTTAAGTCAACATTCACAACGGGCACTACTTGTGCTACATCAAAGGAAGCATGCATGCAGCAATGAGCAAACCTGCTATACAGAGGCAATGTCCATTGATCACACTGCTTCATCACTCCAAAGAATCAAGCTGAAAACTTCCTCAGCATGTCCACCATCTCTTTAATCTAGCTTTCGGGAACCCGAAAAGGACTCCAGCGCACAGTATAGTAACTTCTTACTACCTGATATAAACGACGAGCCTCTTCAAATGGATTCCAAACTAGGTTAAATGGACAGTTTCACAAAGTGCTTCAAGAAATTAAATTAATATGCTCTTCTTACTTTACCGTAAAGCACTTTAACTGTTAACTTCCAGCCCACAAGAAATGATCACTGAGGTAGACATATTTAATTCATCCTTGTATTCCTTGATTTCTATCAGGTTAGGAATTTAAAATCTCTTTTCTCTCACTGTCTCTGTACCTGCACAATTAATCTTAATGTTATTTCCAATGGAAGGGTGGTAGTAATTGTCGTTAATTTGTTGCATTAGATGTTGGTTTTGGTCCACAAGAGTATTCTAAAAATTGTTTCCTTTCCATGTTGTTAGTTGGAAAGAATGATGTCAAATCTTCCAAGATTATTACACATGACCGACTGCTAAGATAGATACACCGTAAAATTTTAAAAGTTAAAATTAGGAATCGACATATATTTAGGAGCTGATAGAAGTAGACCCAAATGAAGATAAAATAAGAAAAAAAATTAAGGTGGTTTTAACGTGCAACGTAAAATTTTGGATGAAAAATTTAGAAACTGTCACGACGCCCCTGACGTAAGCTAACGTCATGACCGGCACAACGTACTATACACTGTACATACCCATATACAGTATATACTACACTGTCAGCCTTCACGTACTCTCACAAACCTTCTCAAAATGTACAGAATTTTTTTATTTTTTCCTATACCACAAATCAAATCCAATATAGATATCTATAATCATCCCAGTCATTCACACATCACATTTTCATTTCATCATCTAAGATATTAGGCTATATATATATATGCCCACACATCCCATCTAGATGATAATACATATATTTATAATGTGTGATAAGTATACATATCAAAATAACAAAAATATAAGTTATTTCATCCAAGCTTACATACACATACCAGACGACGGCTCACGTGATTATCACTCACGGAGTTTCCTTTTCCCTTCGACTCAATACCTGAAATATTGGAGGAAATGAGGTGAGCAAACAACAGCTCAGTGAATATAGTTCTTGAGATGGCAATTATATACATTTAGAGAAATATTGTAACACCCCGTAAATTTAATTAAATATATACGTTGAAGTACGCGTATATGAAGATATATATAATACACGTATTTTATACGTATGAGCTAAATATACACGTGATAATACACGTAGTTGATACGTATGCGCTAAATATACGCGTGTATGATTAGTAAATAAATAAAATTATGAAATGAAGATGATACATGTGAATTAAATTGATTAATTTATGAGATTGGTTAATTAAAAATGTGGATTTGATTATGATTGAATGAATTTAATGAAATTTGATGGAGGAGTTAGTTAATAAAGGGAGTCAAGGTGCATGGAATCATATATATATATAAATTTAAATAAAAAATAAAATAATAAAATAAAAATAAATAAAATAAATAAAATAAATAAAAAATCCTTCTAGTTGCTTTCAACGTGTGGCAACTAGAAGGAAATAAAAAAAATAAAAAAAAATAAGAAGAAAGAATAAAAAAAAGAAAGAAATGAAATAGGAAGAAGATGAAGAAGTTGCAGAAGAACAGAGAGGCACGAGAGAAACAGAGAGAAGAAGGAGAAGAAGAAAAAGAGAGAACGCGGGATTCGCGCCAAATTCGACGTGCCGGTAAGCTATTTTTGCTATTTTTCATCGTAAAATTACTATCTAAGCTAATTGTAACCTTTCTAGCGGATTAATTTTTGTTGTGAGAGCCGTTTTACGGCGTTTTGACAAATTTGGATTTTGACCCCAACGTGAATGAAAACCCGCTACAAAGCTAGAAAAATGCTTCCTGGACTGTTAGAAACCCGAATATGTGGTTAGATTCAATTTTATGATTTTTGGAGCCGTTGGACAATTTTAATACAATTTATAACATTCGGATGAATAGTAAATAGTAAATAGTAAATGGTGAATAGTGAATAGTAAAATAAATAGTGAATAGTGAATAGTAATAGTAAATAGTAATAGTGAATAGTAAAAATAAATAGTAATTGTGAATAGTAAAAAGTGAATAGTACTGTGAAAAGTGGTTTGATGTTTTAGTAGCTACCGAAATGGTAAATGATGATTCTCATGATAATCTATGGTCATTTCAGTGTTTAAATTTAGAGCTTAAGGGCATGGATAAACGATCTTGAGGAAGCCCTATTGTTGCTCGATTTTAGCAGTTGAATTAGAAAACCCGTGTAACCACTGTGAGTATAGTTTTCTTGATTTGGTTCTTGTATGGCATTGTACGCATATAAACTGTTTGATTGTACACATATAAACTGTTTGATTGTACGCATGTGATATTATATATAAGGCATTGAGTTTTATGGATCATGCAAACTGATTTTAGCATTGGAGTTTGTAATGATGAGGCTTTGCGATTCCTCATTGTCATTTCGTTAGGTCTGTCCTAAAAAGGGTTGCGATCCTTGAAATGACTGTTACTTGGGTAATGAGATGTTGTGGCTACCTTGTAACGGCCATACAAGGGTTAGACCCGCTCTCGTGCCTTGCGGAGGAGGGAGATTGTGCATGGTGTTATTGAATTGGGTCATGAGAAGTTGTATCTACCTTGTACGACCATACAAGGGATAGACCCGCTCTCTTGCCTTGCGGAGGAGGGAGATTGTGCATTATGTTATTGAAAATCATGAAATTTATGATGTTGACATGTACAATATATTCGTTGAATGATGCATGTGTTGAATAAGTGTTTGAAATGATTTTAAATGTCATATTTCTATAAATGTATATAATTACCATCTCAAGAACTATATTCACTGAGCTGTTGATTGCTCACCCTATTTCCTCCAATATTTCAGGTATTGAGTTGAAGGGAAAAGGAAACTCCGTGAGTGAGTCTGGTAGGTGTATGTCTACTTGGAGGAAATAGCTTTTGTTATTTTGATATGTATCCTTATCACACATTATATATATATATATATGTGTGTGTGTGTATTATCATCTAGATGGGATGTGTGGGCATATATATAGCTTAAGATATTGGATGAGAAATGATAATTTGATGTGTGAATGAATGAAATGGTTATGGAATTTGATTTGTGGTATATAAAAAAAAAATTATTGTACATTTTGGGAAGGTTTGAGAGAATACGTGAAGGCTGACAGTGTATTATATACTGTATATGGGTATGTACAGTGTATAGTATGTTGTGCCGGTCATGACGTCAACCTACGTCAGGGGCGTCGTGACAAATATGACATTTAAAATCATTTCAAGCACTTATTCAACACATGCATCATTCACGAATATATTATACATGTCAACAACATAAATTGCATGAGTTTTCAATAACACAATGCACAATCTCCCGCAAGGCAAGAGAGTGGGTCCAACCCTTGTATGGCCGTACAAGGTAGACACAACCTCTCATTACCCAATTCACAATCATTTCAAGGGTCGCAACCCTTGTTAGGACAGACCTACTGACAATGAGGACTCGCAAAACCTCATCTGGGTCTAATTCCTAACGAAATGACAATGAGGAATCGCAAAACTTCATCATTAAAAACTCCAATTGCTAAAATCAGTTTGCATGATCCATGAAACTCAATGCATTATATATAAATATAACATGCATACAATCAAACATTTTATATGCGTACAATGTCATACAAGAACCAAATCAAGGAAACTATACTCACAGTGGTTACACGGGTTTTCTAAGCCAACCCCTAAAATCGAGCAACAATATTGCTTCCTCACGAGCGTTTATCCATGCCCTTAAGCTCTCAATTTAAACACTTCGATTAACCATAGATTATCATGAGAAGCACCATTTATCATATCTTTAGCTACTAAAAATATCAAATCATATCCAAAAATCACGATCTTCGTATCGAAACGTCCGGAATTCAGTTCTCTACGAATCTATGATTTCAAATCACTGTTCATCCACTATTCACTATTCACTATTCACATCACTATTTACTATTCACTATTCATCCGAAAGATATAAATTATATTAAAATTGTCAAACGGTTTCCAAAACGCATGAAATAGAATCTAACCACAGATTCGGAGTCCCGACAGTCCAGGGAGTATTTTTCTACCTTCCTAGCGGATTTTCCATTCCCAATTTTTTGAAAACGCCTTAAAACGGCTCCCACAACAAAATTTACTCCGCTAGACTTGTTACCTCTAGCTTATAGATCAATTTCACGAAGAAAGAGAATGAAAATCACTTACCGCGGGTTCGGATCTCCCTCCGTTTCCCCTTCTTTCTTCCGTCCTTCCTTTCCTTTCTCTCTGTACTTCTTCTTCTCCTTCTCTTTCTTTTGCAAGTTCTTTTTTTTTTTTTTTTTTATTCTTTGTTTTCTCTTGTCGACAAACGTTGGAAATAAGAGCATTTTTTTATTCTTTTTATTTTAATTTTTATCCCATGCTCCTCATGCAATTTAACAAACCAACTTTCCCATGTTATCCCATGCTCCTCATGCAAGTTAACAAACCAACTTTCTCATCTATTAATCAATTTAATTCAACTCCAATTCACATATCTAATTAACCAACCCATTCCACTAATAAAACTTATATTCTTTATTTAATAATTATATTTATTTGTTCATATTCCTTAAATATAGCATGTATTTCATACACGGGTATATTTAGCTCATACGTATCAAATACGTGTATTATCACGCGTATATTTAGCTCATACGTAAAAAATACGTGTATTATACATCTTGATATACGCGTACTTCAATGTATGTATTTTATTAAAATTACGGGGTGTTACAGAAACAGTGACTTATTAACGCTACATGGTAATAATAGAGATACAAGAAGACCTAAATCAAATAAATTGAATAAAGATAATTAAGAAAGATTTGATTTCTTGTAATTCAAATGTTTGACTTTGCCTTTAATAGAACGGAGCGGAGGAAACGGATTCTTGTAACCGAACCCTTTTGTAGTTGAGAAGAGGCTTGAAGCACATTCACAAAAATTATAAGATTTTTTTCAAAATGTTTTGTGGCCATCAATAAAATTATAACCACCATATAACTTCCTATAAAAGCCATTACTCTATTTTTTTAGTTACTTCATGAGAAAAAAAAATTAATTAAAAACAAAAGTGGTGTGCAAAAGCTGAATCTTCATGAAAAGAATACAAAAGAAACAAAAATTATGCTTTTCCTCAAAGGCCTTTTAGCTGACCCAGCCAACCCAGATGCCAATCTCCAAACCAATTGCAGAGGACAAGAAAGCTGTGTCTTGGAACATTTGATATCATTCTTTCCAGGTAACTGCATTGAAAGAAAGCAATTTTTAGAATACTCTACAGACCAAAACCAGCATCTAATGCAACAAATTAATGGCAATTACTACTACCCTTCCATTAATGGAAATAACATTAAGATTAATTGTGCACATACAGAAACAGAGAGAACAACAGGGTTTTAAATTTCTGACCTGATTGAAATCAAGGAAGCCAGGGATGAATTAAATATGTCCACCTCAGTCCTTTCTTGTGGGATTGAAGTTAACAGTTCAAGTGCTTTGTATAAAGTAAGAAGAGCATATTAATTTCCAGAAGCACTTTGCGAAACAGCCCATTTAGTCAAGTTTGGAATCCATCTGAAGAGGGTCATTTAGATCAGGTAGTAAGAAGTTACTACTCTGCGCTGGAGTCGTTCTTCTCGGGTTTGCGAAAGCGAGATTGAAGAGATGGTGGACATGCTGAGGAAGTTCTCAATTTGATTCCTTGGAGTGATGAAGCAATGTGATCAATGGACATTGCCTCTGTAAAGCAGGTTTGCTCATTGCTGCATGCTTCCTTTGATGTAGCACAAGTAGTGCCTGTTGCTGATGTTTACTTGAAAGGAAAATCATGCTGCAAAACACACAAAAACAACAGTTAATTATAATATATATATATATATATATATATATATATATATATATATAAATACCATGACATATGACAAAACAAAATAACAGCTACTGTAAGTGCACAAAAGCAGTTAAAATATAATATAATTGAACTATTTAGGGTCTGTCCTTCCACTTAAACCTTGAACCCTAAACCTTGCTCCGAAGCCTGTCACTTAGCAATTATGCCTTGAATTGTGCAGTGTTGCTCCAGTTAACCATGGTCAACCCATTAAAGATACCAAGTTACCAGCTCTCAGTTCTTTCTAATTCTTCTTCTTCCATTCCTTCATTTTTATCTGCTAATTGAAAATATTCTTTTATTTTTTTTTCACTTGCTTTTTTCTTTGTTCTTTTTTCTTTGTTTCTCTCATTTTAAACTGCAGATCCATTTGAATCTTTACCCTGTTCGTCGAGACCCTATGAATCTGCATTTCTTTCCTATATGTTCAATAAAATGTTCTCTGGAAATTCTTATTGAAATTTCAATCTTTACCCTGATCTTTCTTCTTTTCAAAGTAAAGATTCATACGGCTTCCAATTGCCGGGACGGAAAAAAATAAAGAAAGATTGAACTGGAAATTGATAAACAGGACACAGTAATAATGATATTTCCTACTAATAATAGATAGTCAGGTATTGAAATTTGATGAAAAGCAATTGGATGGATGATGGCATCGAAGTTTTCTTTAAAAAGGATACGATGTGATGATCCAAAAACCAGGCAGTTATTACTCAATTCCCAGAAAATCTTTTTACCCTGTTCTTCGACACCATATCCATCTGCATTATTTCTTTATCCTCCCAATTTAATATCAAATGTCTATATCTACAAAGACTGTGTAACTTTAACCGAAACTGAAGCTGAAAAGAAAAGATAAAAAAACCTTATCACAGCTCTTGATAATCCAGCTAGACTCATCGCAAATTACTTTACTCCGCCTCCGGCACCGCCACCACCACCACTAACAGATGTTGCGGCACTCAACGAGAGCGGCGTGGACGGACTCCTTGCCTGTATCGAATGACGATGATCATCAATGTCCTTATTGTTCCTTCCATAATTAACGAGCTTACTATTTGGACGACGCCGTGGAATCAGCGAACGAGGCCGTCGCCATTGAAGCTTCACGGGCCTCTTCTTCAACGGCAGCAGCGATGATGATGATGCTGATAATACGTGCGCCTCCTCCGACTGCTTCTGCTGCTTCATGCGCACTAGCAGCTCCGCCACAATGGATACGTCCGACCTCGCCGCTTCAATCCAATCGTCCTCTTTTTTTTCTTCTTCTTTCGTCTCCTCCCTCATCGTTTCCAGAGTACGTACTTACAGCACACAATAATGCGAAAAAGATCGAACAAGAAAACAAATAGAATTTTTATCCAGAGAATGAGAGAAATAAACAACAACAGAAAATGAAAATGCCGGTAACAAACGAAACCAAATACATACATAAGGTTTAAATTTTCAACAACAGAATTTTCAGGTGTAGTAAGTAGTAAGGAGCGAATTCTTTTGTCTTCTGTTAATACTATGCCATACTTGCAGACTATGGGGCTATTTAACTTTTTTAAAAACTTAAGGGGGTCGGTTTAATAAGCCAGGACATAAGGTTTCAAGGTACGATATTGACACTAGGGCCAAAGTTAATCGAGACGACTAGGTAGGGTTAAGAAGGCGAGAACATAAAAGGCTAGAATATAGACCATGTCAATCAACTATTATAATCATACTTCTACTTTTATTTAAGAAAAAAAAGTTTTATTTAATTGTAGGGGAAGAAATTAAGATGCTGTTAAAATTAGTCAAGAGATAAAAGGTTCTTTGTCTTTATATTATTACAAAACTATTATATGACTATTATAAAATATTAATATAACTTTTAACTTATGTGGTATACTTGTAATTCAATTATAATATATATATTTGTTTTCTTTTTATTATAATATTGCTGCAATTATTTTTTTTCATTTTGCTATCCTTATATATAAATAATACATCATATATCGCTCTTTCAATTATTGGCATGAATTTATAAATTTTGGACATGATTTGATTTAGCATTAAGTATTTTTTATCATTTATTTTATAACAATTTGACATTCGTTATAAAACGTAGTTAGATGCATATATAATTTTATATAAGAATTATCTCGGACTAGCGTGGTTGGCGTGATGCGATGCAGATACAATAAAAATCAAATGCACATGAACACAACATAAGGACAATTTTTTTTCTTTTTATTGATTATAATATTTTGGTACAAAATGTAGGGTGTCCAAAGACTAACAATACTGGAAACGTAGTCCTAACAAAATTACCCTAGCTACTCGCACAAGGTTGCCAAACAAGGGCCCATGTACCTTCGCCCAAATCTACCTCAGGCTCCTGAAAAGTGGTTAGCGATGGGATGAGTCATCGCTCAATGGGTGAAACAGATATTTCGTAGATTATGAAAATTTATAAAGAGAACATTATTATCATAATAATAAGATAAACAACATATCATCAATAACAACACCACAATTTAGTGGCCACCCATAACGCATCTCTCGTAAGGGGGTCGTGGCCATGTATCATCTTGGGATCACACTATGCGTCCATCACCAGGAAAATATGTAACAATCAGTCTGGTACAACTTCGTCTGCACATCTCCTTTTTGGCTGACACAATAAAGATTACAGCGGAGATGTATTGCCTAGAGTTGACTAAGTCAAGTGAATAATTATGCACCAATAATTAATCCTTAGGCCACGAGACTTGAGTCCCTAGATGGTTATGTTGTCTACTAATGTTCTATGCATGAATATAATATATAAATGTGTGTGTAGGTTTAGTCTCAATTTTCTACACAAGTATAAATGTCTACTGCACATGTACGACAACTCTTGAGTCTATGGGACAAGCATTATTAAAATCCAGTCGTAACTCTACGAAGTGGACAACTTTTAATAAAACCAACCAGACTAATCTTCAGGTTAAGTGGTGGGTCACAATGGGCACTCTTAATACACCAAATCTTCAAGAGCAGCAAGTTGTCTCCCTTTCACTATTTAAATTTACCGGGGACAAGACTTAGTATGGCTAGTTAAATTAATTGCTAATTTAGCAAAGTAACGACATGACATTTGGATTTCATTTACCATGATGTAAGTATAGTCTAAACATAATTACATTTGTGTAATAATGTGAATATGAGACATAATAATAATGTATGAAAACTTTATAAAAAAGCATAAGACACGCAAACCTAAGTTTCGCTTCTCACCTTCAAATTAGACACTCTATGCTCTACGCTCTTCGCCGGGTAGCAACTCCTCACCACACAAGTTGAGAGTCTCTAAGAGAGAGAGTCTCAAAAGAGAGAGAGAGAGAGAGAGAGAGAGAGAGGGAGATGGTTGTGGGAAAATGAGGGGGGAGGTCCCCCATGCCCCAATGTTGGGGCATTTGCCCCATTCTTTTTATTTTTTATTTAAAACAACATGACGGGCACCAAGTCGGTATGCCGATCTGACGGGATCTACGATGAACACCCCGTGCTTTTAATCAATATATTTGGTTGACTTATACGTACACTGAAGAGTATAATACACGTATAATTACCTTTAAAGCCATGTGTACATATGTCAAATAAACTTGAAAATGTCAAAAGTGAGTCCAGAATGTGATTTTAAATAGAAATCGATTTATAACATAGGTATTCCTCATGTGGATTGAGTGTGTAGGAGAAGAAGAATGAATTTTTTTAAAAAAAATTATTAAATTACTGTTCATTTGCGAGTATTGTTCACAGAAGAAAGGAAAGAAAGAAGAAGGGGAAACGACGAATTCGTGGCCAAATCTGACGTGTCGGTAAGCTCTTATTGGTATTTTTCGACTTGAAATTGATCTTTAAGTAGTGTATAACGATTCTAGTAGAGTAACTTTAGCTATGAGAGTTGTTTTACAGTGTTTTCGAAATTTGGGTTTTGACCTGACTTGAATGAAAATTTGTTCGAAAGGTTGAAAAACACTCCCTAGACTATAGAAGCCCCGAATATGTGGTTAGATTTCATTTATGTGTTTATTTTAGAATTTTTGTGGCTGTTAGAAGTTAGATTTGATATTTAAGACATTTCGAGTCATATTAAAACCCAATTAAACTGCAGTTTAAGGCTATAGAACGGTAGAATGAACTGTTGTGAGTCCATCGATGCTAATTTCATAATTTTTGGAGACCGTTTGACAATTTTAGTAAAAATTTACATGTTTTTAATGAACACTGACGTGAACAGTACTATAAACAGTACTGTGATTATATCTAGTGAATTAAAAGGAATTGGAATCCTGTGAAACTCCGGTTTGAGATCATAGAATCGTAGAGAATTGAATTTCGGACGTTTCGATGTTAAGATCATGATTTTTAGATATGCTTTGATATTTTTAGTAGCTAAATATATGATTTTTGTAAGTAAAATTAACTTTAGATGCCTCCGCGAACATGTAAAACCTCACTAAAATACCTGTTGAAGGTAGGAGAATGATAGAATGATTGATTTTTCACGTGTCAATGTGAACAGAATAATTTTAGGAATGTTCTATATTTTTAATAAAATTGACATATGTTTCCATGTGCTTATGTGAGTACTTTGGTGTTGAAATCTAGCTTCAAGTTCCATTTTCATGGTGAAATAACCTCATCTTAGCTGTTGAACCAGCTGGGAAATTTGAGTGTTAGTAATGGTGTTTTGGAGAGTTTAAATGATGTTTAGTTGATTTTCATGATGATTTATGGCTTCAATTACCTAATTGCAGTGTTTGAATTTAGAGATAAGTGCTTCGATAAATGCTCTTGATGAAACAATTATGATGGACATTTGATGATGCAAGTAACTGTGATGCTTATTGTTGCTGGATTTTAGAGGGTATATTGGCTTAGAAACCTCGTGTAACCACTGTGAGTATAGTTTTCTTGATTTGGTTCTTGTATGACATTGTATACATATAAAATGTTTGATTGTATGCATGTTATATTTATATGTAATGCATTGAGTTTTTATTGATCATGCAAACTGATTTTTAGCGTTTGGAGCTTATAATAATGTCATTTCGTTAGGAATTTGACCCGGATGAGGTTTTGCGAAACCTCATTGTCAGTATGTCTGTCCTAACAAGGGTTGCGATCCTTGAAATGACTGTGAATTGGGTAATGAGAGGTTGTGGCTACCTTGTAACAGTCATACAAGAGTTAGACCCGTTTTCTTGCCTTGAAGGAGGGAGATGATAAATTTTTGATGAAACTGTGTACTAGTTTATTGAATGAGCATAAACTATATATTGTGTGCATGTACATTATTTTGATAAATGTATCATATATGCTTTTGAAATATTTTAATTTAAACGATTTGATGTCATGTTTCCCTAAATGCTTTCGATTGTCATGTCAAGAGCTATATTCACTGAGCTGTTGTTTGTTCACCCCATTTTCTTCACCATTTCAGGTACAGAAGCAAAAGGAAAAGGAGAAATTTGAGAGTGATCAGCACGTGACTAGGACATAGCGTTGTTGATGTACGTATGCTTTGGAGAAAGTGGTTACATGTTTTATTTATTTTGATATGTATATAATTATCACACATATTATATATGTATTACCATCTAGAGGGGTTATTTTGAGAAAATAAGATCAATAGTTATTTTGGATTGTTAAGATATTTGGCGATGATATATATACTTGGACAATGAAATGTTTAATTAATGAATGGCAATGATGGTATTTTGGATTATGGTATACATGGACAGAATGGTTATATATGATGATTGAATGGTTGACATTGACATATGATTTGATTTGTGGTATATCAGGTTTTGTGAAATGCCCATTTTATGGGAAAATGCCGCCGAAATTTCAAAAAAGTTTGCGAAAGATTGTGAGACTATGTGAAGGCTGACAGTATATTATCTACTGTATACGGGTATGTACAATGTATAGTATACTATGCCGGTCATGATGTCAGACTATGTCAGGGGCGTCGTGACACTACGACTCTAAATAAGATCACAGCTAAACGCAATTTCGGATAAAGATAAGGCAAGATCTATTGCGATAAGTTTGAGATCTACTCCTTATCCGATTGTGATAAGACATGAAGCTTTACTAATTCGACTAGGAGGCTACTAAGTCATCCTAATCCGGTTAAATCACTTTAGATCCTCCCAATCCTACTAGGAATTATATGTGCTCTCCTAGTACGATATTGATTCTTAATCCTACTACAACTCTTCTACAAGGTTAAAGACCTTCAGTTTTCTCTATTAATACACCATAACCCCTAAGGGGAAAGTAAGCAATTCTTCTCGACTCAGTTCAGTGTTATTAACTCTATGGAGCTCTGAACTACCTTAGGCATCGAAGGTTCTTTGACCGACACTGCACCGGTGTTTCTCACGATAGCTTATTCTCTTTTGTTTTCCTCTCTTAGATTAGCAACCTCCAGCGATCTCTCTAGCACTTCGACGAGTTACAGATCAGTTAATATCAACTAATTATTTTAGGATTCAGTTACTTATTTCAGTATGATTTTAATTATTTTAGTTAAACCGAATTTAGGTTCTAAATCGAAATAAGATACAGGGCGGCCTTGGGCAAGGGCCTAAGGGGAGACCGGCCCGCCCCACCCCTAAATTTGTGGGGCACCCAAACACACACACACACACACACACACACACACACACACACACACACACACACACACACATATATATATATATATTTATTTATTTATTTATTTATTTATGTTTTTAGATCTCTTTTTTACTCATTCTTAACTTTTTTTTTAATCCAAAAACTTTTACATTTTTTTTCTTCTATTAAAAAAAAAGTACTCAATGTTCATCGCTCCTAATCGCAATTTGTGTCTATAAAAATTCTACCTAAGTGTGATTTTCATTGTGCGAATTAGGGAGACGATGGCGATGCTCCGTTGGCATTTTGTCGTCCCACAAGTTGTTGTTGCTTCTTCTTCTTCTTCTTCCGTCTCTGTCGGTTCGCTCTATCTCACTACATCTACAACTTCTTTTCTTCTTCTTCATCTTTTTCTCCTCATTCTCCTTCTTTCTTTCTTTTTTTCTTTCTTCTTTTTTGACTCTTTTCTTCCATTTTCAGCGGCATTCAAGTTGTCGCTATTACCGCACAGTGCGACAACGACGCCCAGCCTTTTTTTTTCTTACTTCTTTTTTTTCTATTACAATTCAAACACAATAGTTAATTTTGTATGATTTTGTATTTGGATTAAGTAAAACAATTTCATCAACAAGGTTGGTAGCCATAATAGTCAACGAACATTAGGCATTTTCTTAAACTTGTACTCTTTGATATTTATATGAGATTTGTCATAAATTTTATTTTTTATTGGTTTTATAGTTTTATTGCGTTGATTTTGTAACTTTTATAATGTTGATTATATGGTTTTAGGTTATATTAAATATTTGTGTGAATTTTGGGATGGTTTTCGGTTTGTGTTAATTTTGTAGCTTTATTGTATTGATTTTGTATCTTTTATAGTATTGATTTTATAGTTTTATGTTGTATTATTTGTGTTTTTTACATAAATATGTTTGATAGGAAATATGATTTTGAATGTAAAAAAGGCAAAAAAAAAAAAAAATGATTAGAACAATCGAGTCTATCTAAAAAAAGAGCACTAAATATGTTTTTTAGTAAAAACTTTAAAAATGCATTTTGGATACTTTTAATTTGTTGTAACATTTTTTTTTTTGGGAATCTTTGTAAATGTATTTGAGTTTTTTTTTACTCCAAGTAAAAAAAATAAAAACTTTTTTCTCATCTTTTTTTACCAACCAAACATAAAAAAATATAATTTTTTTTAAAAAATTATTATTTTTTCACATACCAAACACACCATTAGGTCAAACTACATTTAAACTTAAATGAAAAAATAAGATCGAAAATAGCTCTATATATAATCATTTATGATGTATAAGAAAACTTCTCTTATGGAAATCGCAATTTCAAATTAAGACGCAAAGACCCCTTTGTTTTCAAATGCATTGGGCATTTCCCCAAACATGGCGTGCGCAGGAAAAAGGATGCAAAATTGATAGAGTCGGCATTCGAATAAAACAAGGGTTTTTTTGGTATGTCCTTAGGACTCTTTGGTTCTAGAATGTAGATATCCAAGTTAAGCCATATAAAGCAACGTCTTAATTTGTTGTTTCCCGTGGGTCTTTGTTTTTTATTTTATTGGTTTTTACGGGATACTACACCTTTTGAGTATGATTAATTTACTTCAAGGACAGTAAAGCATTGAGCGACTCTCTCTAGTGAACACGAAGGTAAACACAATTTTCAATTGTTCTTTAATATATGCTACTCGTATACGCTACTCGGAGCCCAAATCTTTACTTTAATACATATCCAAGTCTATATATATATTACTGTTGGGGGCCTCATTCATAGCATCGAATTCAATAACTAATATTATTAAGAAATCTCATCATATATATCATATCGAAACCAATAACACCCATCAAACAATATTCAATCCAATATATTCAAAGGGCTTGTACATGTACAGTTATGAAAACCTTTTTTGAAAAAGAAGAACAAGAAGAAATTAAATCCCCCTCAAAAGACATATAGTACCATTTGTATATCAACCCTTCTTTTAAATCTTCTTCTTTCTTCTTCACCTATAACTCTCTTTGGTTCATCTGCTCTGCTCTACATGAACCGGTCGGCGAAGAACCGGCGATGGAGTACTAGATATTGCGAAAGCCAACCAACCCTCGCTCCAAGACCGTCTCATTGGATATGATATCTTCTTCTTCTTCCTTCCATCACACCCGCCACCACCGCCAATACTAGCACCACCGGAGGACCTATGCAAAGCGCAGTTGCAGTTCCGATGATATGGCCTCCGTTCAATCTCCATGTCCGACGCGGACAAGCATCCAGCCTCGAATACACTCTTCATCATCATCAACCCCTCAGCAGCTGCCATGCCCATATCACCAGCTCTATCAAATGTACATTAATCTCCTTTAGAAACTCCTCCAAGGTTCTTGTTAGAAGAACAAGGAGTTAGAGGACCTACCATATATATGAATACATAGAGATATGAAAGGACAAAATTAAATTGATGTTATTGTCCACAAGCTAAAGGGCTTAGGTGATCTATCCGGACTAGAATTCAAGAAGTAATTGTTGCTTGTGGGTGTAGACATAATTAATTAATCGAGTTAACTTCTTGTGTGATTATTTACTTAGTGCATTAAGTACAGGGGCCTCATCGAAGTTTGAAGCTATAGAGAAAGCGTGTGTCGTGTGGGTACACGACTCTCTTGCGTCCTTGTTGTACACCACTGTTCGTACACGGAGAAAACTAGGAGAATATCTTTAGATTTCTACTTCTATTTGTTGTTGACTTGTAAAGCAAAAAGCGTCATAATTAAGTTTCTTTTTTACTTTTTTATATTTATATGAGATTTGTGATAAATTTTATTTTTTTATTGGTTTTATAGTTTTAATGGGTTGATTTTTTAACTTTTATAATATTGATTATATAATTTTAGGTTATATTAAATATTTATGTAAAATTTAGGATGGTTTTGTGTTTGTGTTATATTCAAACACAATCAAGGTATTAACTGATGGCCAACAATTAATAAACAGTGAAAGACACCAACTTGAAAAGAAGTCTTCTAGTTTAAAGTGTTTTGCACTTATATAACCACTCTCCAAGTCATGTTAGTTCTTTTTTTAAAGATAAGTTTTTGGATTTCTTGCCTATGGTTCAGGAGGCCTCCTGGGTATTCGGAGTAATGCTGGGTGCGTGTAAGTCCGAATAGATTAGTTAGTTCTCAGGCGCCGGGAAGAACGGCTCCGCACGGTAGTTTTTGTGTCCAAAAGCATGCATGTTTATTTCTTGTTTTGGTGTTATCCAAACATATTTAACTGTAGTTTTTGTGTGTTTTGCAGCATGATTTACCTTTTAAGTCAAACATCCACAACGGGCACGACTTGTGCTACATCAAAGGAAGCATGCATGCAGCAATGACCAAACCTGCTATACAGAGGCAATGTCCATTGATCACACTGCTTCATCACTCCAAAGAATCAAGCTGAAAACTTCCTCAGCATGTCCACCATCTCTTTAATCTAGCTTTCGGGAACCCGAAAAGGAGGACTCCAGCGCACAGTATAGTAACTTCTTACTACCTGATATAAACGACGAGCCTCTTCAGATGGATTCCAAACTGGGTTAAATGGACAGTTTCACAAAGCGCACAGTATAGTAATTTCTTTCCATGTTGTTAGTTTGAAAGAATGATGTCAAATCTTCCCAGACTATTACACATGACCTACTGCTAAGATAGATAGGCCGTAAAATTTTAACAGTTAAAATAAAAAATAGACATATATTTATAAACTGATAGGAATAGACCCAAATAAAGATAAAATAAGAGAAAATTAAGGTGGTTTTAACATGCAAGTAGACTTTTGGATGAAAAATTTAGAAATAGTGACTTATTAACGCTACATGGTAATAATAAAGATATAGGAAGACCTAAATTAAATAAATTAAATAAAGATAATTAAGAAAGATTTGATTTCTTGTAATTCAAATGTTTGACTTTGCCTTTAATAGAAGGAAAGTGAAGAAACAGATTCTTGTAGCCAAACTCTTTTGTAGTTGAGAAGAGGCTTGAATTGAAGGACATTCACAAAAATTATAAGATTTTTTTCAAAAATGTCTTGTGGCCATCAATAAAATTATAACCACCATATAACTTCCAATAAAAGCCATTATTCTTTTTTTTAGTTACTTCATGAGAAAAAAAAAATTAATTAAAAACAAAAGTGGTGATGCAAAAGCTGAATCTTCATGAAAAGAATACAAAAGAAGCAAAAATTATGCTTTTCCTCAAAGGCCTTTTAGCTGATCCAGCCAACCCGGATGCCAATCTCCAAACCAATTGCAGAGGACAAGAAAACTGTCTTGGAACATTTGGTATCATTCTTTCCAGGTAACTGCAGTGAAAGAAAGCAATTTTTAGAATACTCTACAGACCAAAACCAGCATCTAATGCAACAAACTAATGGCAATTACTACTACCCTTCCATTAATGGAAATAACATTAAGATTAATTGTGCACATACAGAAACAGAGAGAACAACAGGGTTTTAAATTTCTGACCTGATTGAAATCAAGGAAGCCAGGGATGAATTAAATATGTCCACCTCAGTCCTTTCTTGTGGGCTTGAAGTTAACAGTTCAAGTGCTTTGTATAAAGTAAGAAGAGCATATTAATTTTCCTGGAGCACTTTGTGAAACTGCCCATTTAGTCAAGTTTGGAATCCATCTGAAGAGGGTCGCTTAGATCAGGTAGTAAGAAGTTACTACTCTGCGCTGGATTCGTTCTTCTCGGGTTTGCGAAAGCGAGATTGAGGAGATTGTGGACATGCTGAGGAAGTTCTCAACTTGATTCCTTGGAGTGGTGAAGCAATGTGATTAATGGACATTGCCTCTGTAAAGCAGGTTTGCTCATTGCTGCATGCTTCCTTTGATGTAGCACAAGTAGTGCCTGTTGCTGATGTTTACTTGAAAGGAAAATCATGCTGCAAAACACACAAAAACAACAGTTAATTATAATATATATATAAACACCATGACATAAGATAAGGCAGGATAATCATGTATGTAATACATAAGAACTTTGAGAAAATAACAATAAAACAAAATAACAGATACTGGAGGTGCACAAAAGCCGTTAAAATATAATACAATTGAACCATTTATGGGCGCTACTGCCGTGACATAGCTGCCCTTAACCTTAAACCCTAACCCCTCGTTCCCTTTAGAAACCTCCTTGTCACTTGCCAATTATGCCTTGAATTGTGCAGTGTTGCTCCAGTTAACCATGGTCAACCCATTAAAGATACCAAGTTACCAGCTCTCAGTTCTTTCTAATTCTTCTTCTTCCATTCCTTCATTTTTATTGCTAAGTTGAAAATATTCTTTTTTTTTTCACTTGCTTTTTTCTTTGTTTCTCTCGTTTTAAACTGCAGATCCATATGAATCTTTACCCTGTTCGTCCAGACCTATGAATCTGCATTTCTTTCCTATATATTCAGTAAAATGTTCTCTCGAAATTCTTATAGAAATTGCAATCTTTACCCTGATCTTTCTTCTTTTCAAAGTAAAGATTCATACGGCTTCCAATTGCCGGGAGGGAAAAAAAAGAAAGAAAGATTGAACTGGAAATTGAGAAACAGGAAACAGTGATAATGATTTCCTACTAATAATAGATAGTCAGGTATTGAAATTTGATGAAAAGCAATTGGATGGATGATGGCATCGAAGTTTTCTTTAAAAAAGATACGATGTGATGATCCAAAACCAGGCAATTATTACTTAATTCCATGAAAATCTTTTTACCCTGTTCTTCGACACCATACCCATCTGCTTTATTTCTTTATCCTCCCAATTTAATATCAAATGTCTATATCTACAAAGACTCTGTAACTGTAACCGAAACTGAAGCTGAAAAGGAAAGATAAAAAAACCTTATCACAGTTCTTGATAATTCAGCTAGACTCATCGTAAATTACTTTACTCCGCCTCCGGCACCGCCACCACCACCACTAACAGATTTTGCGGCACTCAACGAGAGCGGCGTGGACGGACTCATTGCCTGTCTCGAATGACGATGATCAGCAATGCCCTTATTGTTCCTTCCATAATTAACGAGCTTACTATTAGGACGACGCAGTGGAATCAGCGAACGAGGCCGTCGCCATTGAACCTTCACGGGCCTCTTCTTCAACGGCAGCAGCGATGATGATGATGCTGATAATACGTGCGCCTCCTCCGACTGCTTCTGCTGCTTCATGGGCACCACCAGCTCTGCCTCAATGGATACGTCCGACATCGTCGCTTCAACCCAATCGTCCTTTTTTTCTTCTTCTTCTTTCGTCTCCTTCCTCATCGTTTCCAGAGTACGTACGTACAGCACACAATAATGCGAAAAAGATCGAACAAGAAAACAAATAGAATTTTATCCAGAGAATGAGAGAAATAAACAACAGAAAATGAAAATGCCGGTAACAAACGAAACCAAATACATACATATATAAGTGCATGTAATTCGGTACCTGTTTTTTCAGGTGTAGTAACTAGTAAGGAGCGAATTCTTTTGCCTTCTGTTAATACTATGCCATACTTGCACACTATGGGACTATTTATATTTTTTTTAAAATTTAAGGGGGTCGGTTTAAATAGCCAGGACATGATATTGACAATAGGGCCAAAGGTAATCGCGACCAGTGGGATTAAGAAGGCGAGAAGATAAAACACTAGAATGTGGACCATGTCAACCAATTCGTACTCCTAATTTCAAGTATATATATATATATTTGGTTTCGTTTGTTACCTGCATTTTCATTTTCTGTTGTTTATTTCTCTCATTCTCTGGATAAAAATTCTATTTGTTTTCTTGTTCGATCTTTTTCGCATTATTGTGTGCTGTACGTACGTACTCTGGAAACGATGAGGAAGGAGACGAAAGAAGAAGAAGAAAAAAAGGACGATTGGGTTGAAGCGACGATGTCGGACGTATCCATTGAGGCAGAGCTGGTGGTGCCCATGAAGCAGCAGAAGCAGTCGGAGGAGGCGCACGTATTATCAGCATCATCATCATCGCTGCTGCCGTTGAAGAAGAGGCCCGTGAAGCTTCAATGGCGACGGCCTCGTTCGCTGATTCCACGGCGTCGCCCTAATAGTAAGCTCGTTAATTATGTAAGGAACAATAAGGGCATTGATGATCATCGTCATTCGACACAGGCAATGAGTCCGTCCACGCCGCTCTCGTTGAGTGCCGCAAGATCTGTTAATGGTGCTGGTGGCGGTGCCGGGGGCGGAGTAAAGTAATTTACGATGAGTCTAGCTGGATTATCAAGAACTGTGGTAAGGTTTTTTTATCTTTTCTTTTCAGCTTCAGTTTCGGTTACAGTTACAGTCTTTGTAGATATAGACATTTGATATTAAATTGGGAGGATAAAGAAATAATGCAGATGGGTATGGTGTCGAAGAACAGGGTAAAAAGATTTTCATGGAACTGAGTAATAATTGCCTGGTTTTTGGATCATCACATCGTATCTTTTTTAAAGAAAACTTCGATGCCATCATCCATCCAATTGCTTTTCATCAAATTTCAATACCTGACTATCTATTATTAGTAGGAAATCATTATCACAGTGTCCTGTTTCTCAATTTCCAGTTCAATTTTTCTTTCTTTTTTTCCCTCCCGGCTATTGGAAGCCGTATGAATCTTTACTTTGAAAAGAAGAAAGATCAGGGTAAAGATTGAAATTTCTATAAGAACTTCGAGAGAACATTTCAGTGAATATATAGGGAAGAAATGCAGATTCATAGGGTCTCGTCGAAGAGGGTAAAGATTCATATGGATCTGCAGTTTAAAATGAGAGAAACAAAGGAAAAAGAACAAAGAAAAAAGCAAGTGAAAAAAAAATAAAAGAATATTTTCAATTAGCAGATAAAAATGAAGGAATGGAAGAAGAAGAATTAGAAAGAACTGAGAGCTGGTAACTTGGTATCTTTAATGGGTTGACCATGGTTAACTGGAGCAACACTGCACAATTCAAGGCATAATTGCTAAGTGACAAGGAAGCTTATAAGCGGAACGAAGTATAGGGTTTAAGGTTAAGGGCAGCTATGTCACGGCATTAGCGCCGTAAATGGTTCAATTGTATTATATTTTATCGGCTTTTGTCCACCTCCAGTATCTGTTTTCTTTTTTATTGTTATTTTCTCAAAGTTCTTATGTATTACATACATGATTATCCTGCCTTATCTTATGTCATGGTGTTTATATATATATTATAATTAACTGTTGTTTGTGTGTGTTTTGCAGCATGATTTACCTTTTAAGTCAACATCCACCACGGGCACTACTTGTGCTACATCAAAGGAAGCATGCAGCAATGAGCAAACCTGCTTTACAGAGGCAATGTCCATTGATCACATTTCTTCACCACTCCAAGGAATCAAGTTGAGAACTTCCTCAGCATGTCCACCATCTCTTCAATCTCGCTTTTGCAAACCCGAGAAGAACGACTCCAGCGCAGAGTAGTAACTTCTTACTACCTGATCTAAGCGACCCTCTTCAGATGGATTCCAAACTTGACTAAATGGGCAGTTTCACAAAGTGCTTCAGGAAAATTAATATGCGCTTCTTACTTTATACAAAGCACTTGAACTGTTAACTTCAAGCCCACAAGAAAGGACTGAGGTGGACATATTTAATTCATCCCTGGCTTCCTTGATTTCAATCAGGTCAGAAATTTAAAACCCTGTTGTTCTCTCTGTTTCTGTATGTGCACAATTAATCTTAATGTTATTTCCATTAATGGAAGGGTAGTAGTAATTGCCATTAATTTGTTGCATTAGATGCTGGTTTTGGTCTGTAGGGTATTCTAAAAATTGCTTTCTTTCAATGCAGTTACCTGGAAAGAATGATATCAAATGTTCCAAGACAGTTTTCTTGTCCTCTGCAATTGGTTTGGAGATAGCCATCTGGGTTGGCTGGGTCAGCTAAAAGGCCTTTGAGGAAAAGCATAATTTTTGTTTCTTTTGTATTCTTTTCATGAAGATTCAGCTTTTGCATCACCACTTTTGTTTTTAATTTTTTTTTTTTCTCATGAAGTATCTAAAAAAAAGAATAATGGCTTTTATAGAAAGGTATATGGTGGTTATAATTATATTGATGGCCACAAGACATTTTTTTAAAAAATCTTATAATTTTTGTGAATGTGCTTCAAGCCTCTTCTCAACTGCAAAAGGGTTTGGCTACAAGAATATATTTCCCTCACTCCGTTCTATTAAAGGCAAAGTCAAACATTTGAATTACAAGAAATAAAATCTTTCTTAATTATCTTTATCCAATTTATTTAATTTAGGTCTTCTTGGACCTCTATTATTATCATGTTGCGTTAATAAGTCACTGTTTCAAAATTTTTCATCCAAAAATCTACTTGCATGTTAAAACCACCTTAATTTTCTCCTATTTTATCTTTATTTGAGTCTATTCCTATCAGTTTCTAAATATATGTCTATTTCTAATTTTAACTTTTAAAGTTTTACCGCGTATCTATCTTAGCAGTCGGTCATGTGTAATAGTCTTGGAAGATTTGACATCATTCTTTCCAACTAACAACATGGAAAGGAAACAATTTTTAGAATACTCTTGTGGACCAAAACCAGCATCTAATGCAACAAATTAAGAGTATTTTTAAAATTATAAATTCAAAGGTATTTTCATAATTTTACACTAAGACCAAAAAAGACTGAAACCCGACATGTGTTACATATAAAGTGTTACTATATTTTATATAGATCTTAATTCCTATTACGGTATCACTTCAAATTTAAAATAATAATTTAAATTTCTATGACTAGGCTTAAGTGGCCATATAAAAGTATAATAATAATAATAAAGTTATAGGATAATCCACGTGATTCAAGCGTTCCCAAAATTTCATGACTATTCTACTTAAATGTAAATTCAAACTATCTATTTTAATCTCATAAAATTTACATACCATAAATCTTATTATTTATGAAAAATAAGTTTCTAATAATAAATAGTTTTGCAATCTCTCCTCATAAAGCCACTACATGCTAGACATGGCAAGATATCCAACTTCCTTTTATTAATTCCTGTCATACTGCACGATTAGCACATTTTTTCCATTTTGTGGACAAAGACAATTTAGAAAATTAAGAGATCTTATCATTCTTAATTAGGCTCTATACACATTTGACACTAAGGCACAAATTTTATAATTTTGGTATCTTGTATTTTGATTCCTAGTCCTCCCAAAATTATGCAAGAAGAGACCACAATCCTTGCAAGTCACTACACCCTAGCTTATAAGAAATATATAGAACAATTTTGCGGTCGCCTCCCATCTTCTTCATTCTATTCTCAACCCTAGAGCGTGAGCACACAGAGTGACGGCCGCCGACGCATCGTTGAAGCGTGACCCAGGGTGATTTCCTTTTATCACTGTAAGTTTGCTTCTCCATTAACTATACAATCGATCACTCCATTTTTTACGTAGGAGATGGCAGCCATGAATGAACCCATCTGCAACTGATTTCTTTTCCCTCTTCTTCTTTTCCTTTCCCCTTTCTCTTTGTTTCCTCCTCTAACCAACGCAAAAGAACAGTAAAAGCAGCAGCCACGTTGCCGCTGTTGCCGTCCTCTTCTATTCTCCTAATCCCTATTTTGCATATGACACTTGACCATGTACCCATTACCATATGTTACCATATGTCTATATATTGCATGCAATATATTTTAAAATTTCACCGCAACCCACCTAGTTAATTACACGTCATATCATATAATTTGTATTATTATATTACCTCATATGGTTTTGCATTATATTATGTGAAATTATATCATAGGTATAACATAACTATCAACATATATCATATATCATATATGTATATTATATTAAATGTAATGTTACAATCAATATATTTGGATATGATGTGTATGTAAGATTAAGTTACAATATATGTTATAATACGTATATTAAGTATGTGATAATACGTATTATATGTAGTATGATATGCACATGTATTATATTGTCCACCTATGTAAATATGAAATAGAAGTAATTAAGCATACCCCTCAAAGCCACTACTCACCTTTAGATAGACACACCATATTTCTGAAATCTAAAATGATTATACAAAGCCTAATTTATGTACAATTTTTATCTATATAGGTGGATATCATCGAGTGTCGAGGAGTCTGAACACTTTAGAATTTAGCGATACAGGTGGGAAAGATTTTATGCCTTCATAATATTTAATTTTGATATATAGATAGGAACATTAAATTAATTAGATTTATAGTACTATTAGATTGCTGGTGAATGTGTATGATACATGAATACGTATACCGTGATGTGATTGTTAGTATGATGATATGTATGTGTGTATGATTTTTGTTCTGATCAGATGTTAATTGGATGCATGCAATTCATGTGGTAACTGAAATTCATATATAAATTCTAATGCTTGATAATGAGACATCTGACATGAGAATATTGACATAATTGTTATAATAAAGTTCATACATGAATATTATTATATGTGGCATTGTGACATGATACTATGTGTAGTAGAGTTTAAACATATCTTGTGAGTACAATTCATATCATATTTATGTTGTATATATGGTGTGACTTTATTAAAGAACACGATTAAGATAAGAATTATACGTATGGGGCAGTTATTCCAAGAATATCGCCAATATTTATTATGAGACAGTTATTCATGATGAATATTGCCAACGAGTTTATGATTTTGGGTAGTACTACCTAGGGTTTGATTCCCTAAAAGTACGTGATTTGGAACGTGATGGAATTTTTAACTCAAACAATCAAATGTTGCAACGATTAATGTGTGAAACTTGTTTATAATGTTCTTGTGTATATATCATAATAAAATGTTGTGAATGGTTTATGACCCACTAGGCTTTCAAGCTCACCCATATTTTTCGCATGCAGGTACCTGAAATAATAGAGTCGCAAGTTCGTGACGTGTCTCATAGTAGTAGGGGTGGGTTAGTGGTTTGAGTAGCGTTATGGTAATAGGACTGAGTAATTATTTAATAATTGATTATATCAATTAAATGGGTTGTATATAAATCAATGCTTTTGGAACATTATAGTAGTCGTTGAAGATTTCATGGGTTATTTTATATGTTTATGCCTTGGACTTGAACTTGTTAATTCTACTTACTTGATGAATATATTTAAAATGTTGTGTCCATACTGACGGACAAGGGCAAGTACCCTCATGGCTCAATATTCAATTTGTGTAATGAGAATTTATAGTCCGTGGCATAAAAATTGAAAGAGTATTCTTCTATTTTAACTTGTAACCTTATTTGAAATATAAATGATATTATTAAATTTATTTTTACCTGTGTAAAGATTTTAGGGTTAAGTTAAATGGATATAATTCACGCCTCGATTTTTTTTTTACTATTTTCTTGATAAGAACAAATAATTATTCTTATTACTTTAAATTTAAGTTTTAAAAATTAGAGTGTGATAGATGTCTACCGTTAAAACTAGTCAAGGTTTGCTAGCCATAAGGTTATTTGTCTTTATATTGTTACAAAACTATTATATGTTTAAAATATTAATATAACTTTTAACTTAGGTGGTATACTTGTAATTCAATATATATATATATATATATATATATATATATATATATATATATATATATTTATTTATTTATTTTCTTTTTATTATAATATTGCTGCAATTTTTTTTCATTTTGTTATACTTATATATAAATAATACATCATATATCGCTCTTTCAATTCATGCCACTTTCAATTATTGGCATGAATTTATAAATTTTGGACATGATTTGATTTGACATTAAGTATTTTTTATCATTTTATAACAATTTGACGTTCATTGTTCATTATAAAACGCAGTTTGATGGATATATAATTTTATATAAGAATTATCTCGGGACCAACTTGGTTGGCGGGATGCGATGCAGTTATAACAGAAATCAAATACACATGAACACAACATAGGGACAAATTTTTTTCTTTTCGTTGATTATAATATTTTGGTATAAAATATAGGCAGTCCAAAGACTAACAATACAGGGAACGTAGTCCCAATAAAATTACTCTAGCTACTCGCACAGGGTTACCAAACAAGAGCCCATGCACCTTCGCCCAAATCTACCTCAGGCTCCTGAAAAGTGGTTACCAACGGGATGAGTCATCGCCTAATGGGTAAAACAGATATTTCGTAGATTATGACAATTTATAAATAGAAAATTATTATCATAATAATCAAATGAACAACATATCATCAATGGCAACACCACAATTTAGTGGACACCCATAATGCATCATCTCGTAAGGGGGTCGTGGCCAAGTACCATCTTGGGATAAGTCCATCACCAGGGAAATATATAACAATTAGTATGGTATAACTTCGTCTGCATATCTCCTTTTTGGCTGATACAATAAAGTTTACAGTGGAGATGTACTGCCTAGAGTTGACTAAGTCAAGTGGGTAATTATGCACTAATAATCAATCCTTAGGCCACGAGCGACTTACGTTCCTAGATGGTTATGTTGTCTACTAATGTTCTATGCATGGATATAATATATGAAAGTGTGTGTAGGTTTAGTCTCAATTTTCTACCCAGGTATAAATGTCTACTGCACATGTATGACAGCTCTGGAGTCCATGGGACAAGCATGATTAAAATCCATTCGTACCTCTACGAAGTTGACAACTTTTAATAAAACCAACCAGACTAGTCTCCAAGCTGAGAGGTGAGTCACAATGGGCACTCTTAATACACCAAATCATTTAGAGGAGCAAGTTGCCTCGCTTTCACTATTTAAAGTTACCGAAGACAAGACTTAGTCTGACTAGTTAAATTAATTGCTAATTCAGCAAAGTAACGACATGACATTTGGATTACATTTACCAAGATGTAAGTATAGTCTAAACATAATTACATTTGTGTATAATCTTAATATGAGACATAATAATAATGTATGAAAACTTTATAAAAAGGCATAAGACACGCAAACCTAAGTTTTGCTTCTCACCTTCAAATTAGACACTTTATGCTCTACGCTCTTCGCCTGGTAGCAGCTCCGCACCACACAAGTGGAGAGTCTCAAAAGAGCCCAAGGAAGAGAGGGAGATGGTTGTGGGAAAATAAGGGGCATTTGCCCCAACATTGGGGCATTTGCCCCATTATTTATTTATTTATTTAAAACAACATGACGGGCACCAAGTCGGTACGCCGATCTGACGGTTCCTACGACTCTAAAATAGATCACAACTAAACGCAATTTCGGATAAAAATAAGGCAAGATCTATTGCAATAATTTTGAGATCAACTCCTTATCCGATTGTGACAAGACATGAAGCTTTACTAGTTCGACTATGAGTCTACTAAGTCATCCTAATCCGGTTGGATCACTTTAGATCCTCTCAATCCTACTAGGAATTATATGTGCTCTCCCAGTACGATATTGATTCCTAATCCTACTACAACTCTTCTACAAGGTCAAAAACCTTTAGTTTTCTCTATTAATACACCATAACCCCTAAGGGGGAAGTAAGCAATTTTCTCGACTCAGTTCAGTGTTATTAACTTTACGGAGCTCTGAACTACCTTAGGCATCGAAGGGTCTTTAACCGACACTGCACTGGTGTTTCTCACGATAGCTTATTCTCTTTTGTTTTCCTCTCTTAGATTAGCAACCTCCAGCGATCTCTCTGGCACTTCGACGAGTTACAGATCATCATATTCTCTCCACCTCATCGTCTAGTAATGTTGGTCAAATCTTACACTAACAAGTAGGATTCTAATTATTTTAGGATTCAGTTACTTATTTTAGTATGATTTTAATTATTTTAGTTAAATCAAATTTGGGTTCTAAATCGAAATAAGACACAGGGCAGCCTTGGGCAAGGGCCTAAGGCTAAGGGGCAACCGCCCCGCCCCTAAATTTGTGGGGCACCCAAACACACACACACACACACACACACACACACACACACACACACACACACACACACACACATATATATATATATATATATATATATTTATGTTTTTAAATCTCTTTTTTACTCATTCTTAACTTATTTTTAATCCAAAAACGTTTACATTTTTTTTTCTTCTATTAAAAAAAAAAAGCACTCAATGTTCATCGCCCTAATCAGAATTTGAGTCTATAAAAATTCTACCAAAGTGTGATTTTTATTGTGCGAATTAATGAGATGATGGCGATGCTCCGTTGGCATTTCGACGTCCCACGAGTTGTTGTTGCTTCTTCTTCTTCTTCTTCCGTCTCTGCCAATTCGCTCTATCCCACTACATTTTCAACTTCTTTTCTTCTTCAACTTTTTCTGCTCCTTCTCCTTATTTCTTTCTTTATTTCTTCTTTTTTGACTCTTTTCTTCCATTTTCAGTGGCATTCAAGTTGTCGCTATTGTCGCACAGTGCAACAACGACCTGTACGACAACAACACCCTGCCCCTGTGTTTTATTATTTTTTTCTTATTTCTCCTTTTTTTTTCTATTACAATTCAAACACAATACTAAATTTTTTATGATTTTGTATTTGGATTAAGTAAAACAATTTTTGTAACACCCCGTAAATTTAATTAACTACATACATTGAAGTACACATATATCGAAATATATAATACACGTATTTTATATGAAAGAGCTAAATATACGTTTGAGAATACACGGATATTATACGTAGAAGCCAAATATACATGTGTATGATTAGTAAAGAAAGAAGATGATTCATTTATGGGGTTGGTTAAGTACATATGTGGATTGAGTGCATGAAGAAGAAGAATGAATAAATAAAACAAAATAATGAACAGTACATAAATAGTAAGTTTACTGTTCATGAGGGATACTGTTCATCAAATAGTGTCGTGAATAGTATTCAGAAGAAGACAATAAAATAAAATAAAAATAAAATAAAAGTTAAAAAAAGAGAAATGAAGTTGTCAGAACGAAAAAAAAAACAGAAAGAGGAGAACCAGAGAGAAGAAGGAGAAGAAGAAAAGGGGGAAACGCGGAATTTGCGTCCAATCGAGCCTCGCGGTAAGTGATTTTCTCCTCCTTTCTTCGTGAAATTACTATCTAAGCTAGATGTAACGATTCTAGCGGACTAATTTTGACTGTGGGAGCCGTATTACGGCGTTTTGACAAATTAGGAGTTTTGACCCAATGTGAATGAAAATCCACTAGAAAGGTAGAAAAACGTTCTCTGGACTGTCGAGACCCCGAATATGTGGTTAGATTCAATTTCATGATTTTTGGAGACCATTTGACAATTTTAATACAATTTACATCTTTCGGATGAATAATGATGAATAATGAATAGTGAATAATAAATAGTGAATGGTGAATAGTGGATAGTGAATAGTGCACAGTGCACAGTGAACATTGACCAGTGATGTGAATGGTAATGTACACAGTGATGTGACCAGTGATCTGAACCTAATGAAACCCCAGTTTGAGATCATAGAATCGTGAAGAACTGAATTCCGGACGTTAGAACATGATATTTGGATATGCTTTGATAGTTTTAGTAACTAAGTATATGGTGTCGTGAAAATATGATTTGGAAATCTATTTTCACTGTTCTTTCTTGTGGAAATATCTAGATTGACCACAGAAATGAGATAACTGCTTATGAGTCCTAAATGGATTTATTATTCGTGATTTGAAGTGAGTTGAGAAATATAAATATGAAGACATGAAATTGAATTATGGAGTGATTGTGACAGGTTAAATTAGTTGGATTTAACTTGGAGCTGGACTCGAAAGCGACGATGATTGAGTTTAAGTGGAACGTGTTGTACTGTGAGTATAGTTTTCTTGATTTGGTTCTTGTATGGCATTGTACGCATATAAACTATTTGATTGTATGCATGTGATATTATATATATAAGGCATTGAGTTTTATGGATCATGCAAACTGATTTTAACATTGGAGTTTGTAATAATGAGGCTTTGCGAATCCTCATTGTCATTTCGTTAGGAATTAGACCCGGATGAGGTTTTGCGAGTCCTCATTGTCAGTAGGTCTGTCCTAACAAGGGTTGCGATCCTTGAAATGACTGTGAATTGGGTAATGAGAGGCTGTGTCTACCTTGTACGGCCATACAAGGGTTAGACCCGCTCTCTTGCCTTGCGGAGGAGGGAGATTGTGCATTGTATTATGGAAAATTCATGAAATTTATGTTGTTGACATGTATAATATATTCGTTGAATGATGCATGTGTTGCATAAGTGTTTGAAATGATTTTAAATGTCATATTTCTCTAAATGTATATAATTGTCATCTCAAGAACTATATTCACTGAGCTGTTGTTTGCTCACCCCATTTCCTCCAATATTTCAGGTATTGAGTCGAAGGGAAAAGGAAAATGGCGTGAGTGATACTCACGTGAGCCTTCGTCTGGTATATGTATGTATGCTTGGAGGAAATAGATTATATTTTTGTTATTTTGATATGTATACTTATCACACATTATATGTATATATGTATCACCTAGATGGGTTATGTGGTAAGATTATATGAGCTTGGGATGATGGAATGAGATGATCATAGATATTTATCAGGTGAAAATTTAATTTGTGGAATGAATGAAATAAATGTGATGTGTGAATGAATGAACTATATTGGATTTGATTTGTGGTATATTGGAAAAAAAAATTTACTATAAATTTTGAGAAGTATTGTGAGAGTACGTGAAGGCTGACAGTGTATTATATACTGTATATGGGTATGTACAGTGTATAGTACACTGTGCCGGTCATGACGTCAGCCTACGTCAGGGGCGTCGTGACAATATTATCAACAAGGTTGGTAGCCATAATAGTGAACGAACATTAGGCATTTTTTTAAAACTTGTTACTCTTTGATATTTATATGAGATTTGTGATAAATTTTATTTGTTATTGGTTTTATAGTTTTATTGTGTTGATTTTGTAACTTTTATAATGTTGATTATATGGTTTTAGGTTATATTAAATATTTGTGTAAAATTTGGGATGGTTTTCTGTTTGTGTTAATTTTATAGTTTTATTGTATTGATTTTGTATCTTTTATAGTGTTGATTTTATAGTTTTAGGTTGTATTGAATTGGTATTTGTGTTTTTTGCACAAATATGTTTGATAGAAAATATGATTTTGAATGTAAAAAAAGCAAAAAAAAAGAAAAAAGATTATAACAATTGAGTCTATCTATAAAAAAGCACTAAATAAGTTTTTTAGTAAAAACTTTAACAATGCATTTTGGATATTTTTAATTTGTTGTAACTTTTTTTTTCTGGGAATCTTTGTAAATGTATTTGAGTTTTTCTTTTATGATGGAATATTTTGATATTTTGTATATGACCCTAATATGTTATTTATAAAACTATTTATTTATTTATAAAAACCTGTAATTGTAATATATTCACAGTATTTATAAAATAAAAAGCCTCATTTTATATAAATAGTCAGACCCAGCCTAATAAGATACAAAAATAGCAAGTATCTCTTTCTCCCTTACTTTTTCTCTTTTCGTTCTTCTTCCCCTTCTTTTTCTTTTACATGTTCTCTTCGGTTGCATTTGAAGCAAAGTCTCGTAGCTATTACTTGATCTTTATTCTGTTGGGGTGCACGAATATTGTTTTGATGCATCTGTTGTTCACCATCATGTCTAGACCGTCCTGATCCATTGTTGTGATTTTGCACCCTGTTCCACTGGTTCCCATTGTTGGACTTGTTCCTGTTCCAATTATTACCATTGCCACCAAAGTTATTAAGATTTTGCCTCTTGTTGTTATTACCCTGGTAATCAAAATTCTGTCCTTGAGGCCTTTTGCTTCTGTTCCATATTCCTTCTTGCAGGTTCAATTATCTTTCTACCAACAAAGCTCGTTCAACTACCTCTTTATAAGTTTCCAGATTCATAGGAACAACCACCTTTCTGATTTCCATCTTGAGACCCTCTGCGAATCTACTAGGTTTCATCTGTTCATTGACTACCAGTTCATGAGCAAATCTGGAAAGTTCAATAAACTTAGCCTCATACTTCGCCACTGTCATGTTCTTTTGTGTCAGCCTCACAAATTTAGATTGTAATTCTTTTCTGTTCGCCTTGGGAAAGAATTTATCATAAAATATCTCCTCAAAAATTGTCCAGGTCATAATGTTCACGTCCACTGTAGGACTTTCTTTAACCATTCTCCACCAATGTTTGGCCTCACCTATGAATTGGTGAGCCGTAATCGCCACCTTTCGTGGACCAGTCACTCCAAGAACTTCCAAGTGTTCCTTAACCTCCTGGAACCACTTGTCAGCTTCCCTTGAGTCTGATTTTCCTTCAAATTTAGAAGGATGCATACGTTGGAAGTCTCTCAATTGATCTGCCCATTCCTTTTCTTCAGGCTTCCTGGTGTTTCGAGCTCCTGGTTCATTCTGCACTTCAATTCTTGGATTCAGTTGAGGTTGAGGTATTTGTCTGGTTACCTATTCCACTACTTGTCTCACAAATTCTTCCATCATCTCTGGTCCCAAAACGATACCAAGGGTTGGAACTGCTGTAGGTCGGAGATTCTCTGCTTCAGTAGAGTTAACATTCGCTGTCAGATTTGCATGTTCTTGCTCCGTCGGCTGAGGTTCAAGTGTCAGTTGTGTCTGCACAACTGGTTTAGTGTCCCTTATGAGATCACTCACAGACCTTGTGTTTCTTCTTCGAGGTGCAGCCATCTATAAAATTTCAACTCATCTGTAGTACTACATGAGATAATTATTTTCATTTAGGGTGACTCTAGATTCAGAATTCTAAGTTCTCGAAAATAAAATGATCCTATTGGTTCAGTTTCTAAGTATTATAAAATTTTGGCAATCCATGATTGTCACAGGGTACAGGATTTGGTTTTGATACATGTAAACAAGACAAGCAAACAAACAAACAGCACACCACACGACAATGGTATAAAGAAATTCCCAAACTTTCACTTATACCCTTCGTATTCAAGTGTCCCATACCACTCTAGCCCAGCGACATAAGCTTCCACAAAGAAACCTCAATACACCCAAACAAGGCGCAAATGTCCTACCAACTAAGGCTTCCCAAGTACCTACTATGTCCAAGGTGTCCCATACCAGTTGAACGTAGCGATGCAAGCTTGTCTAGAGTTGCTAGTCATTCACCAAACATGGCCTGCCAGTCTCCAAGTTCAAGACTCCTCAAATACCCTTAAATTCCTTCACGTCCCATACCGCTTTGGAACCAAGAATTAAATATTCATCCTGATCTTAGATTCTAACCAAACCGTTTTCATACAAGCTCTCGTCTCAAACCGATATCCTAAAACCTTTGAATTTGTTAGACCCACTGTACTTTCATTCTCGATATTATGTTATAAGGTTTATAATTGGCCTATCTATCTAGCTCAAGTTGGACTTTCATCTCATAAAGATTTGATGCCTACGCTCTGATGCTAAGCTTCTTAAGATTTGGTGTAATACTTCCCATGATCTGAAGCCTAAGCTCTGATACCAATCTAAACATAAGGCATTTTGCCTGGCTCAGTGGTTACTCGGATTGCGAAATCAACCTATATGAGGTTTGAGGTTCGAATCCGGGGGAGGCCCTATACTATTTATGATGAATAGTGTGGACAAATGATCTCGGGGGTACTAGACACTGTTGAGTGGGCTGTGTACTGGGATGAGACAATATTATGGGATCATAGTGGCTGGGGTATGCTCGATGAGCTACCCATCACATCCACAGGGTGTGACAATACACCATAACCCCTAAGGGGGAAGTAAGCAATTCTTCTCGACTCAGTTCAGTGTTATTAACTCTACGGAGCTCTGAACTGCCTTAGGCATCGAAGGGTCTTTAACCGACACTGCACCGGTGTTTTTCATGATAGCTTATTCTCTTTTGTTTTCCTCTCTTAGATTAGCAACCTCCAGCGATCTCTCTGGCACTTCGACGAGTTACAGATCATCATATTCTCTCCACCACATCGTCTACTGGTGTTGGTCAAATCTTACACCAACAAGTAGGATTTTAATTATTTTAGGATTCAGTTACTTATTTTAGTATGATTTTAATTATTTTAGTTAAATCGATTTCGAGTTCTAAATCGAAATAAGATACAGGGTGGTCTTGGGCAAGGGCCTAAGGGGCGACCGCCCCGCCCCTAAATTTGTGGGGCACCCAAACACACACACAGACACATATATATTTATGTTTTTAAATCACTTTTTTACTCATTCTTAACTTTTCTTTAATCCAAAAACTTTTACATTTTTTTTTCTTCTATTAAAAAAAAAAAGTACTCAATGTTCATCGCCCCTAATCGCAATTTGTGTCTATAAAAATTCTACCCAAGTGTGATTTTCATTGTGCGAATTAGTGAGACGATGGCGATGCTTCGTTGGCATTTCGACGTCCCACGAGTTGTTGTTGCTTCTTCTTCTTCTTCTTCCGTCTCTGCCAGTTCGCTCTATCTCACCACATCTACAACTTCTTTTCTTCTTCTTCATGTTTTTCTGCTCCTTCTCCTTCTTTCTTTCTTTCTTTCTTTCTTCTTTTTTTGACTCTTTTCTTCCATTTTCAGCGGCATTCAAGTTGTCACTATTGTCGCACGGTGCCAAAACGATGCGCTGCCCCTGTGTTTTATTATTTTTTTCTTATTTCTCATTTTTTTTTCTATTACAATTCAAACACAATACTTAAATTTGTATGATTTTATATTTGGATTAAGTAAAACAATTTTACCCACAAGGTTGGTAGCCATAATAGTCAACGAACATTAGACATTTTCTTAAACTTGTTACTCTTTGATATTTTTATGAGATTTGTGATAATTTTTATTTTTTATTGGTTTTATAGTTTTATTGCGTTGATTTTGTAACTTTTATAATGTTGATTATATGATTTTAGGTTATATTAAATATTTGTGTGAAATTTGGGATGGTTTTCTGTTTGTGTTAATTTTGTAGCTTTATTGTATTGATTTTGTATCTTTTATAGTGTTGGTTTTATAGTTTTATGTTGTATTGAATTTGTATTTGTGTTTTTTTTTGCATAAATATGTTTGATAGGAAATATGATTTTAAATGTAAAAAAAGCAAAAAAAAAAAAAAAAAAAAAGAACAATTGAGTCTATTTATAAAAAGAGCAGTAAATAATTTTTTTAGTAAAAACTTTAAAAATGTATTTTGGATACTTTTAATTTGTTGTAACATTTTTTATTTTTTTTGGGCAATCTTTGTAAATGTATTTGAGTTTTTCTTTTTTGTTATGGAATATTTTGATATTTTGTATATGACCGTAATATGTTATTTATAAAATTATTTATTTATTTATAAAAAACTGTAATTATAATATATTCACAGTATTTATAAAAATATTTATTAATTAATATATAAAAGGCCTCATCTTATATAAATAGTCAGGCCAAGCTTAATAAGATACAAACTAGGTATGTTTTTATTTCTATAAATATTAACATTATAATTGAAATTGAGAGATCGAATAGGAAAAAAAAATAGCAAGTATCTCTTTCTCCCTTACTTTTTCTCTCTTCGTTCTTCTTCCCCTTCTTTTTCTTTTACATCTTCTCTTCTTATTTGTTTGTTGAACGAGAAAAGTAGAAATAAAAGCAGGTGAACCAACCTGTATCAAAAACCCAAACCTGATCATCAACGTGTTCCCTCGTTTTTTTAGATCATGGATATAAGGGACTCAACTTCCCGTTAACCTCGCGGGGTCTTCAAACACAACCAAGGTAATACTGATGGCCAACAACTAACAAACAGTGAAAGCCACAAACTAGAACAAGAGTCTCTAGTTTAAATAGATCTTAAGTGTTTTGCACCTATATAACCACTCTCCCAAGCCATGTTAGTTCGCTTTTTTAGATAAGTTTTTGGATTTCTTGCCTATGGTTCGGGAGGCGTACTGGGTATTCGGAGTAATGAGTGGTGGGTGCGTGTAGGTCCTAGTGAATTAGTTAGTTCTTAGAATTAAATACCATTACCTAAAAAAAAAAATCTAGTTCTCAGGAAACTGGGAAGAAAGACTCCAGCGCACGGTAGTTTGTGTGTCCAAAAGCATGCATGAGTGTTATCCAAACATATTTAACTGTAGTTTTTGTGTGTTTTGCAGCATGATTTACCTTTTAAGTCAAACATCCACAACGGGCACGACTTGTGCTACATCAAAGGAAGCATGCATGCAGCAATGACCAAACCTGCTATACAGAGGCAATGTCCATTGATCACACTGCTTCATCACTCCAAAGAATCAAGCTGAAAACTTCCTCAGCATGTCCACCATCTCTTTAATCTAGCTTTCGGGAACCCGAAAAGGAGGACTCCAGCGCACAGTATAGTAACTTCTTACTACCTGATATAAACGACGAGCCTCTTCAGATGGATTCCAAACTGGGTTAAATGGACAGTTTCACAAAGTGCTTCAAGAAATTAAATTAATATGCTCTTCTTACTTTACCGCAAAGCACTTTAACTGTTAACTTCCAGCCCACAAGAAACGATCACTGAGGTAGACATATTTAATTCATCCTTGTATTCCTTGATTTCTATCAGGTTAGGAATTTAAAATCTCTTTTTTCTCACTGTCTCTGTACGTGCACAATTAATCTTAATGTTATTTCCAATGGAAGGGTGGTAGTAATTGTCATTAATTTGTTGCATTATATGCTCGTTTTGGTCCACAAGAGTATTCTAAAAATTGTTTCCTTTCCATGTTGTTAGTTGGAAAGAATGTTGTCAAATCTTCCAAGTTTATTACACATGACCGACTGCTAAGATAGATACGTGGTAAAATTTTAAAAGTTAAAATTAGAAATAGACATATATTTAGGAGCTGATAGGAGTAGACCCAAATGAAGATAAAATAAGAAAAAAATTAAGGTGGTTTTAACGTGCAACGTAAACTTTTGGACGAAAAATTTAGAAACAGTGACTTATTAACGCTACATGGTAATAATAGAGATACAAGAAGACCTAAATTAAATAAATTGAATAAAGATAATTAAGAAAGATTTGATTTCTTGTAATTCAAATGTTTGACTTTGCCTTTAATAGAACGGAGTGGAGGAAACGAATTCTTGTAACCGAACTCTTTTGTAGTTGAGAAGAGGCTTGAAGCACATTCCCAAAAACTATAAGATTTTTTTCAAAAATGTTTTGTGGCCATCAATAAAATTATAACCACCATATAACTTCCTATAAAAGCCATTATTCTATTTTTTAGTTACTTCATGAGAAAAAAAAATTAATTAAAAACAGAAGTGGTGTGCAAAAGCTGAATCTTAATGAAAAGAATACAAAAGAAACAAAAATTATGCTTTTCCTCAAAGGCCTTTTAGCTGACCCAGCCAACCCAGATGCCAATCTCCAAACCAATTGCAGAGGACAAGAAAGTTGTGTCTTGGAACATTTGATATCATTCTTTCCAGGTAACTGCATTGAGAGAAAGCAATTTTTAGAATACTCTACAGACCAAAACCAGCATCTAATGCAACAAATTATTTGTTGATTATTTGGCTCGTCCTATTCGTGGGCGTTTATGTCATTTTAATATGAAGTTAGTATTTGAAGCAAACCTTAATTTCTATTAGTGTTTGAGTTGAACCAAACCTCTCATTATTATAAATACCTTATTACTGTATTTTGAGGGTATGAGAGTTTTGAAGCTTATTTTGTACTCTCCTTTTGGAATTCCCCAATTAGTGATTCTCATCTCCCGTGGAGTAGGCAGAGTTTCGCCGAACCACGTAAATCTTTGTGTTCTTGTTTCCATTATTTACTTTTGCATTCGATTGGTTTGATATTCGATTCCGCTGCGCACAACAAATTGGTATCAGAGCTTTGGGTTCTGAAATTGGATTCGAAGAACGATTTGAAGAAGAAGAACGTTCTTGACGACGGGTTGTATCGCCGTGAAGAACTTGATTCTTCAAGTTTTTTTTGGTCTTTTTGCATAAAAGACAAATTTTTTGTGGCTGAACGTGGAGTTTTTTTGAAACAAAAATTTTCACTTTAGTTGTGATTATTTTATCACAAAATCGATTGGTTTCTTGATCTTCAAATTGGACCGTGAGCAATTTTGGCGTGTTTGTTTTTGCTCAACGTGAATCTGGTTCTTTGAAAAATTGAAGATGGAAAGTTCTTCGCAAGTCTCGAATGCAAAATTTGAAGTTGAGAAATTTAATGGCAAGAACAATTTTGGAATGTGGCAATGTGAAGTTCTTGATGTCTTAGCCCAACAAGATTTAGACGTTGCTATGGAAGAAAAACCTGTTGATATGGATGAGAAGACTTGGAAGAAAATTAATCGTCAAGCTTGTGGTACCATAAGATTATGTTTGGCGAAGGAACAGAAGTATTCTGTTATGAAAGTAACTGAGCTAAGGAACTTTGGCAGAAATTGGAAGATAAGTACATGACCAAGTGCATTGAAAATTGAATTTATTTGAAGAATTTAATCAATTACTTGCTGATTTATTAAATTTGGATGTTACTATTTCTGATGAGGATAAGGGTGTTCTTTTACAGAATTCATTACCCGATGAATATGAACATTTTTCTACTACTTTATTGCATGGAAAGAAAGCAATTAATTATGATGAGGTATCTTTTGCTTTGATTAACCACATGTATCGTAAAAAGGATAAACATGACAGCAAAGAGACTTCGTCAGCTTTGGTAATAAGGGGTAGATCTGAACAGAAGCAAGGAAAGAAAGATAGAAAATCTCGATCTAAGTCGAGAGGGAAATCATCAGAAAGAAGAATTCCTGCAAAGAATGAATGTGGATATTGCTACGAGACGGGGCATTGGAAGAAAGACTGTCCGAAATTGCAGAATAAAAATCAGAACAGAGTTACTTCAAATATTGCACAAGTGAAGGATTCAGATTCAGATATTTCACTGGTTTGTTCATCTTTGGTATGTCAATCTGAGGATTGGATTTTGGATTCAGGCTGCACCTATCATATGTGTCCAAATAGAGAATATTTTTCTACTCTCGATGAATTCGTCGGTGGATCTGTTTTTATGGGTAATAATGATATATGTGAGACAAAAGGGATAGGTACAGTACAATTGAAATTACATGATGGAACAATCAGGGATTTGAAGGAAGTTCGGTATGTACCAGACTTGAAGAAGAATCTAATTTCTTTGGGTGCATTAGAATCAAAAGGCTTCAAGATCACAATTGAAGACGGTATTTTGAAGATTGTTTTGGGAGCATTGATAGTGATGAAAGGTACAAGAAGAAATAACTTGTATTTTTTGCAGGGTAGTACAGTTATGGGTAGAGCGAGCACAGTTGCATATGTATCTACAGATGATACTACTGAGTTATGGCACAGGCGACTTGGACATGCTGGTGAGAAATCTTTGCACGCACTGGTTAAACAGGATTTGTTGAAAGGTGCTAAAATTTGCAAATTGGGATTTTGTGAACATTGTGTTTTGGGAAAACAGACTCGAGTCAAGTTTGGTACAACTATTCACTGTACTCAAGGTATACTTGATTATGTTCACACAGATGTTTGGGGACCTACCAAAGTGGCATCTTTGGGAGGTAAGCATTATTTTGTTTCATTTGTTGATGACTACTCTCGGAGAGTTTGGGTGTATACAATGCGTCAGAAAAGTGAAGTTTTGGAACACTTCTTATCATGGAAGAAAATGATTGAGAATCAGACTGGCAGGAAAATTAAAATGCTTAGATCAGATAATGGTGGAGAATATACTTCAGATCCATTTATGAAGGTATGCCAGGATGAAGGAATTGTCAGACTGTCACACCCTGGGTTGCACAGCGTGCCCCCTACCCAGGTGCGGGCGCACCACGGCAGTGGAGAACGCCTAGCCATTATATATCCACAGTATTGTCTTCATTGGGGTCCACAGAACACTGCATGCACCCAACGACCTTTGTCCTTTCCCTATCCATTGAACCTCAATGGATACTCAAGTTGCGAAATCTAACCTTATGAGGAAGAGGTTGCGAGTTCGAACTTGGGGGAGGCCCCTGGACTGTGCAGTGTTCAGCATAGGGAAAGGACAAAGGTCGTTGGGTGCGTGCAGTGTTCTGTGGACCCCAATGAAGACAATACTGTGGATATATAATGGCTAGGCGTTCTCCACTGCGGTGGTGCGCCCGCACCTGGGTAGGGGGCACGCTGTGCAACCCAGGGTGTGACACAGACACTTCACAGTTCAAAATACACCACAACAGAATGGAGTTGCTGAGCGTATGAATCGTACTTTACTAGAGAAAGTTCGATGTATGTTGTCTAATGCTGGGTTAGGCAAACATTATTGGGCAGAAGCACTTCGCTATGCATGTCATCTGGTCAACAGACTACCATCAGCTGCACTTGACAAGAAAACACCTATTGAGGTTTGGTCAGGTAAACCTGCACATGATTATGATTCATTACATGTATTTGGTTGTTCTGCTTTCTTTCATGTCAGGGAAGACAAGTTGGATCCTAGAGCCAAGAAAGGTATTTTCTTGGGTTTTGATAAAGATGTGAAGGGGTTCAAGATCTGGTGTCCTGAATCAAAGAAGTCTATCATCAGCAGAGATGTTACTTTTGATGAATCAGGAGTTCTAAATAAATCTCCCCAACAAGGTCTTCAGTCGAAACAGAACAATCAAGATGCTCTTGAGCAGGTGGAGTTTGATGTTGCTATGAAGACAAGTCCCAACCACACAGGTGTTACAGATGGTGAAAGATCAGATTTTGAGAATTCAACCCCAGCAATCCTACGACAGTCAGATTCTATTGCCTCCCGTAGACAGCAAAGAGATATTCGCAAACCTGCTCGTTTTGAAGATATGGTGGCATATGCACTCCCAGTTATTGAAGATGGTATTCCTATCAGTTATAAAGAAGCTATGCAGTATTCTGACAGTGCAGACTGGACAAAGGCTATGGATGAAGAGATGCAATCTCTTCATAAGAATCAGACTTGGGAATTAGTTCGACCTCCAAAGGGTCAGAAAGCTATTGGATGCAAATGGGTTTTCGCCAAAAAGGAAGGTTCTGCAGAGATGAATAGCGTGAGATACAAAGCCAGATTAGTTGCAAAGGGGTATGCTCAGACTGAGGGTGTAGACTACAATGAAATATTTTCACCTGTTGTCAAGCACTCGTCTATTCGTATTTTGCTTGCTTTGGTTGCACATTTTGATTTGGAATTAGCACAGTTGGATGTGAAGACCGCTTTCCTCCATGGTGATTTGGAAGAAGAGATTTATATGTCTCAACCTGAAGGTTTTAAGGTACCTGGTAAAGAAAATCTCGTTTGCAAATTGAACAAGTCTCTTTATGGTTTGAAACAGTCTCCCAGACAATGGTACAAGCGATTTGACAGATTTATGATTGGTCAGCAGTACACTCGGAGCAGTTATGATCATTGTGTGTATTTTCGTAAGCTTCCCGATTCATCGTTTATTTATTTGCTCTTATATGTGGATGATATGCTTATTGCATCTAAGAGCAAGGTGGAGATAGAATATTTGAAGACTCAGCTAAATACTGAATTTGAAATGAAAGATCTTGGAGAAGCTAAGAAAATACTTGGTATGGAAATTAGAAGAGACAGAGTGAAGAGTACAGTGTGTTTGAATCAGACACAATATTTGAAAAAGGTTTTGCATCGGTTTGGAATTGAAAAGGCCAAACCTGTTAGTACACCGTTGGCTCCTCACTTTAAGCTCGGTGCTTTGATGGCTCCACGTACAGATGAGGAACGTAGTTTTATGGCTAAGGTTTCATATGCAAGTGCAGTTGGCAGTTTGATGTCTGCAATAGTGTGTACGAGACCAGACATTTCACAAGCAGTTAGTATGGTTAGCAGGTATATGCATGACCCAGGAAAAGAACATTGGCAAGCAGTGAAATGGATTTTGCGGTACATTTCATGTACTTTGGATGTTGGATTGGTATTTGAAAATGATGACAGACTTGGTTTACATTTGGATGGATATGTGGATTCGCACTTTGCAGGTGATTTGGATAAGCGTCGTTCTACTAGTGGGTATGTGTTTACACTTTCTAGAGGACCGATGAGTTGGAGGTCTACATTGCAGTCTACAGTTGCTTTGTCTACTACAGAGGCAGAGTATATGGCTATGACAGAGGCTATTAAGGAGGCCATTTGGCTATTTGGTTTGCTTGGTGACGTGGGGGTTACTATGGATAGTGTCACAGTTCATTGTGATAGTCAGAGTGCTATTCATTTGGCAAAGAACCAGGTGCATCATGCAAGAACAAAACACATTGATGTCTGTTTTCATTTTGTTCGAGAGGTTATCGAGGATGGTGAGATTTCATTGATGAATACAAAAGATAATCCTACAGACATGTTGACCAAGATTGTACCAGCGATCAAGTTTGAGCATTGTTTGAACTTGATCAATGTCATTATAACCTGAGCGCTTTCGGGCGCATTTGGAGATGAGATTGGTGATTGGTTTGTTTAGGCGATCTCGCCAAGGTGGAGATTTGTTGATTATTTGGCTCGTCCTATTCGTGGGTGTTTATGTCATTTTAATATGAAGTTAGTATTTGAAGCAAACCCTAATTTCTATTAGTGTTTGAGTTGAACCAAACCCCTCATTATTATAAATATCCTATTACTGTATTTTGAGGGTATGAGAGTTTTTAAGCATATTTTGTACTCTCCTTTTGGAATTCCCCAATTAGTGATTTTCATCTCCCGTGAAGTAGGTGGAGTTTCGCCGAACCACGTAAATCTTTGTGTTCTTGTTTCCATTATTTACTTTTACATTCGATTGGTTTGATATTCGATTCCGCTGCGCACAACATTAATGGCAATTACTACTACCCTTCCATTAATGGAAATAACATTAAGATTAATTGTGCACATACAGAAACAGAGAGAACAACAGGGTTTTAAATTTCTGACCTGATTGAAATCAAGGAAGCCAGGGATATTAAATATGTCCACCTCAGTCCTTTCTTGTGGGCTTGAAGTTAACAGTTCAAGTGCTTTGTATAAAGTAAGAAGAGCATATTAATTTCCAAAAGCACTTTGCGAAACAGCCCATTTAGTCAAGTTTGGAATCCATCTGAAGAGGGTCGTTTAGGTCAGGTAGTAAGAAGTTACTACTCTGCGCTGGAGTCGTTCTTCTCGGGTTTGCGAAAGCGAGATTGAAGAGATGGTGGACATGCTGAGGAAGTTCTCAATTTGATTCCTTGGAATGATGAAGCAATGTGATCAATGGACATTGCCTCTGTAAAGCAGGTTTGCTCATTGCTGCATGCTTCCTTTGATGTAGCACAAGTAGTGCATGTTGCTGATGTTTACTTGAAAGGAAAATCATGCTGCAAAACACACAAAAACAACAGTTAATTATAATATATATATATATATATAAACACCATGACATATGATAAGGCAGGATAATCATGTATGTAATACATAAGAACTTTGAGAAAATAACAATAAAACAAAATAACAGCTACTGTAAGTGCACAAAAGCAGTTAAAATATAATATAATTGAACTATTTAGGGTTTGTCCTTCAACTTAAACCTTAAACCTTAAACCCTAAACCTTGCTCCGAAGCCTCGTCACTTAGCAATTATGCCTTGAATTGTGCAGTGTTGCTCCAGTTAACCATGGTCAACCCATTAAAGATACCAAGTTACCAGCTCTGAGTTCTTTCTAATTCTTCTTCTTCCATTCCTTCATTTTTATCTGCTAATTGAAAATATTCTTTTTTTTTTTCACTTGCTTTTTTCTTTGTTCTATTTTTTTGTTTCTCTCATTTTAAACTGCAGATCCATATGAATCTTTACCCTGTTCGTCGAGACCCTATGAATCTGCATTTCTTTCCTATATATTCAATGAAATGTTCTCTCGAAATTCTTATAGAAATCTCAATCTTTACCCTGATATTTCTTCTTTTCAAAGTAAAGACTCATACGGCTTCCAATTACCGGGAGGGAAAAAAAGAAACGGCTTCCAATTACCGGGAGGGAAAAAAAGAAAGAAAGATTGAACTGGAAATTGAGAAACAGGACACAGTAATAATGATTTCCTACTAATAATAGATAGTCAGGTATTGAAATTTGATGAAAAGCAATTGGATGGATGATGGCATCGAAGTTTTCTTTAAAAAGGATACGATGTGATGATCCAAAAACCAGGCAGTTATTACTCAATTCCCAGAAAATCTTTTTACCCTGTTCTTCGACACCATATCCATCTGCATTATTTCTTTATCCTCCCAATTTAATATCAAATGTCTATATCTACAAAGACTCTGTAACTGTAACCGAAACTGAAGCTGAAAAGAAAAGATAAAAAAACCTTATCACAGTTCTTGATAATCCAGCTAGACTCATCGTAAATTACTTCACTCCGCCTCCGGCACCGCCACCACCACCACTAACAGATGTTGCGGCACTCAACGAGAGCGGCGTGGACGGACTCCTTGCCTGTATCGAATGACGATGATCATCAATGTCCTTATTGTTCCTTGCATAATTAACGAGCTTACTATTTGGACGACGCCGTGGAATCAGCGAACGAGGCCGTCGCCATTGAAGCTTCACGGGCCTCTTCTGCAACGGCAGCAGCGATGAGGATGATGCTGATAATACGTGCGCCTCCTCCGACTGCTTCTGCAGCTTCATGCGCACCAGTTCCTCCGCCACAATGGATACGTCCGACATCGCCGCTTCAATCCAATCGTCCTCTTTTTCTTCTTCTTCTTTAGTCTCCTCCCTCATCGTTTCCAGAGTACGTACGTACAGCACACAATAATGCGAAGTGCAGGTAGTAGTAAGGAGCGAATTTTTTTGCCTTCTGTTAATACTAAGCCATACGTGCAGACTATGGGGCTATTTAAATTTTTTAAAAATTTATGGGGGTCGGTTTAAATAGCGAGGACATAAGGTTTCAAGGTACCACATTGATACTGGCCAAAGGTAATCTAGACGACTCAGTAGGATTAAGAAGACGAGAATACAAATGTTAGAATGAGGACCATGTCAACCAACTATCATAGTCATATTTCCACTTTTATTAAGTTAAAGAAAGTTTCACTTCATTGTAAGGGAAAGAAATCAAACTCTTGACTTTAATTGAAAGAATTTAGACGCGTACCGTTAAAACTAATCAAGACGTAAGGTTCTTTGTCTTTATATTGTTACAAAACTATTATATGTTTAAAATATTAATATAACTTTTAACTTATGTGGTATACTTATAATTCAATTAACTTATGTGGTATACTTATAATTCAATTATAATATATATATATATATATATATATATATATATATATATATATATTTGTTTTCTTTTTATTATTATATTGCTGCAATTTTTTTTTTTTCATTTTGTTATACTTATATATAAATAATACATCATATATCGCTCTTTCAATTATTGGTATGAATTTATAAAGTTTGGACATGATTTGATTTAACATGAAGTATTTTTTATCATTTTATAACAATTTGACATTCATTATAAAACGCAGTTAGATGCATATATATAATTGATTTAATAACATTCATTTTTTGGGTTGATTTAATTGATAATTTTGAAAAGGCATCAGAATTCATCAGCTTAACAATAAAAAAAAGGCATCAAATAAGACATTTAATTATCAATTAATTAATTATTAGAAACTACTCAATCCAAAAGTTAGCTGTAACACCCCGCAATTTGAATTAAATATATACGTTGAAGTACGCGTATATCGAGATGTATACTATACGTATTTTATACGTATGAGCTAAATATACGCTTGAGAATACACGTATGTAGCTAAATATACGCGTGTATGAAATACATGCTACAATTACGGAATGTGAGTAAATAAATAAAATTATTAAATAAAGAATATGAGTTGTATTAGTTGAATTGAGTTGAATTAAATTGATTAATTTATGGGGTTGGTTAATTAAACATGTGGATTGGTGTATGATTTAAAGACTTAAGGCATAGTATATGAATGCATGTGAAATAAGTGAATTATTGAATGGCGTAGATTGAAATTGAATTATTAAATAATTTAATGAATGAAAGTTAAATATTAAAATGGGGAAAAGTTGTTTTATTAAGTTAGAGGAGGAGTATGGGATACTCTCTCATTTCAATCTCTTTCCACCCATTGAAAAAGAAAAGAAGATAAAAAAATAAAAAATAAAAGAATTCATGCTCTCACCAACGTCCAAACAAAATGAATAAACCAAAATAAAAGAAGATAAAGCGGAGTGGCTTATCTCTTTCCAACGTAGTCACAAGAGAAATAAAAAAAGAAATAATAGAAAAGAAAAGAAAAGATGAAAGGGGTTGCTGGAGAGTGGAGCGAACGGAAGAAGAAGCAGAGAGAAGAAGGAGAAGAAGAAAAATGGGAGACGCGGAATTCGCGTCCAATCGAGCCTCGCGGTTAGTGATTTTCCCTCTGTTTCTTTGTAAAATTGATATCTAAGCTAGATGTAACGATTCTAGCGGATTAATTTTGACTGTGGGAGCCGTTTTACGGCGTTTTAACAAATTGGAGTTTTGACCCCAACGTGAATAAAAACCCGCTAGGAAGGTAGAAAAACACTTCCTGGATTGTCGGGACTCCGAATCTGTGGTTAGATTATATTTCATGCGTTTTGGAGACCGTTTGACAATTTTAAATACAATTTACATCTTTCGGATGAATAGTAAAAATAAATGGTAAATAGTAAATGTGAATAGTAAATGTGAATAGTGAATAGTGAAATGTGAATAGTAAAGTGAATAGTAAAATGAATAGTAAAAAGTGAATAGTAAAAAAATGAATAGTCCTGTGAACAGTGAGTTGATATTTTAGTAGCTACCGAAATGGTAAATGATGATTCTCATGATAATCTATGGTCATTTCAGTGTTTAAATTGAGAGCTTAAGGGCATGGATAAACGCTCTTGAGGAAGCCTTATTGTTGTTCGATTTTAGCAGTTGAATTAGAAAACCCGTGTAACCACTGTGAGTATAGTTTTCTTGATTTGGTTCTTGTATGACATTGTACGCATATAAACTGTTTGATTGTACGCATATGATATTATATATAAGGCATTGAGTTTTATGGATCATGCAAACTGATTTTAGCATTGGAGTTTGTAATGATGAGGCTTTGCGATTCCTCATTGTCATTTCGTTAGGTCTGTCCTAACAAGGGTTGCGATCCTTGAAATGACTGTTACTTGGGTAATGAGATGTTGTGGCTACCTTGTAACGGCCATACAAGGGTTAGACCCGCTCTCGTGCCTTGCGGAGGAGGGAGATTGTGCATGGTGTTATTGAATTGGGTCATGAGAAGTTGTGTCTACCTTGTACGACCATACAAGGGTTAGACCCGCTCTCTTGCCTTGCGGAGGAGGGAGATTGTGCATTATGTTATTGAAAATCATGAAATTTATGATGTTGACATGTACAATATATTCATTGAATGATGCATGTGTTGAATAAGTGTTTGAAATGATTTTAAATGTCATATTTCTCTAAATGTATATAATTGCCATCTCAAGAACTATATTCACTGAGCTGTTGTTTGCTCACCCCATTTCCTCCAATATTTCAGGTATTGAGTCGAAGGGAAAAGGAAACTCCGTGAGTAAGTTTGGTATGCGTATGTCTACTTGGAGGAAATAGTTTTTGTTATTTTGATATGTATACTTAACACACATTATATATATATATATATATATATATATATATATATATGTATTATCATCTAGATGGGATGTGTGGGCATATATTTAGCTTAAGATTTGGGATGATGAAATGAGATGATCATAGATATTTATCAGGTGAGAATTTAATTTGTGGAATGACTGGAATGAACGTGAGTGGAATGATTATCTATATTGGATTTGATTTGTGGTATAGGAAAAAAAAAATTATTATGTACATTTTGGGAAGGTTTGTGAGAGTACTTGAAGGCTGACAGTGTATTATATACTGTATATGGGTTTGTACAATGTATAGTACGCTGTGCCGGTCATGACGTCAGCCTACGTCAGGGGCGTCGTGACATTAGCTATCCACAAGGCCGGGCTCAACTATATATTTAACCTTTCATTTATTTCAACTCAATTTCATGAGTTTAGATTGATGGACCTATCACTTATCTAATTGTAAATAATAATAATAATAATAATAATAATAATAATAAAAGGGTGAAGTTTAAAAGATACGTCAGGGGCGTCGTGACAATATTGGTATCAGAGCCTTAAGTTTAAAATTCGTAAAAAGATAAAAGCTTTATGATATTATGATTGTTTGTATGGGTGTACATATGGGTAGTCCTATTATGTGAAGCCTAATCCAATACGTTATCTTGACTGAGAATTCACATGTATCGGTGAATTCCAGATTTGGAAAAGACCAGTCAAGAGTAACAATTGCTGATCACGAAAGGATCAGAAGGCTAAAAGAAAAATAACTGGATGTAATCCAGTGATAATAAATTATCTAGCTTATATGGCTAGGAACTACCTAACAACAACGAAATGCACAGCTTATGAGCTTGTGGTAAAGTTGTAATGTGAGAAAGAAAGAGACTACCATGATAGAAGCTTGAACCATTGATAGCTGATGTGGATGCTAATGGTGTGAGTACTTCTATAAAAACATATATAGTTAAGACTGAAGTAAACATAAATAAATAAATGTCTCAATGATAAGCCAGAAAAAATGTAAAGATGTGAAAGTTATGGAAACTTTCAGGAGAAAATGCTCTCCTATTTTAACTGACAGTCTGATAGTAGACGGAGGAAAGAATTTGCAACTCTGATTGGAGACCATCTTAGAGAATGATTAAGTCTCTGAAAATGATAAAGTAAGTTAGCTAAGTTTAAGGTAACTGATGGTAAGAGATAATAGAAAATTGGGTTAAGGACTCTGAGATGATTAAGGCATGAGATTAATTAAAGAAGCTATTTTATGAGGGCTTCCATCATCATGTTGAAATTGATTTAAGGCATAAAAAAAAATTATCTTGTTAAAATGTAGTGACATGCCTAACCAGAAATACAAACATTAATTAAATAGACTGGTATAGTTTATTTTTGGAATGATCACGATATAATAAATTTTGGGGATCTTCTACAGCAGGTTTGATAATTGTTGGGTTACAAATATAGGCGCAAGTTGCGAGGCAGCCTATAACTTTTCGATTAGCCAAAGCTGTGGTGAAATTGTTCACCCCAGCAATAGTGAGATAGCTTGCACTGCCGTTAGAAGCCGAGTTATCAACACTAGTGTTAGGTAAAAAGAGAAATAAGTAATGTAAGGAAATGTTGGGGGCAATTATATGAAATTGAAAATAAGTGAAACATTGAGTAAGGTTGAGATGTTGGCAGTATTGGGTCAGGTACTAACCCAATAAAAATGGGAAAAAGAAAAGTGATGTTAACGAATTATGAAAACCAGAATTGGTTTCCATTGCCTGAGCAGGAGTATCTCGACCTATGATTGTCGATTATCAATCTGAAAAAAAAAAAAAGAAAACACGAGATGTGTTAATCTCCAGTTAGTTGATATGGACTGCTCCAGTAAATTTTATCAATGTGACTTCCAGATTTTAGAGAATAAATTAAAGTAAATACAAGACCAGATCCAAAGATTAGTAAGACCTTGATAACAGGTATGATTAACATTTTGTTATTGTGGATATTCTGATGTATTGTTGGAGCTACCTGGTCCTTTATCTCTGGTGATATGGTAGACAAATTGTATTATTTGCTGTTACAAAAAATGCATCATTGATTGTGAGTATGCCTACAGGAGAAAGAATCTACCTTGATATGGTTAGCAAAGATTATGTGGAATAAATATGAGGATCATCAAGTAATTATGGACTTTCGAATATAAAATTTTTTGAATTGGATGCTTTGTGGGTATGATTGGCTGGTCACCTTTCATGCTAGGTGGACCGTCTCTCCGAAAAGAAGTAATATTCTGAATAAGTGGAAAATTCTCATTTTGAATCTCGAGGAATTTATACCCTCAAAATCTTCTATTTAAGATAAGATAGTTATTGGCGAGGAAATGGAGCATATGGCTAGGACAAAGCCATTTAGGGTAATGTCATAAGGCATGCAGTTGATTAAAATTCCTGTGGTGAACAGGTATAGTGGAGTATTCTCTGATGAATTTGCTACCTAGACAGGAGATTGATAGTACATAAAACTGATGCCAGTATAATATGTATCTTCATTCTTTCATGAGAAATTGTGAGAATTTAAGGTGTCGGTAAATGTGTTAATGAGCAACAGATTTATTATCCTTGATATGTCACCTTGGCGAGCAATTATGATAATATGGAAAAGAGGTATAATGAAATATGTTTAAGTATGAAATAACTGAGTAGGGTAACAATAAGGAATGCATATCCTTTACCATGGATAGATGGTCGAATTCGATTAACTAAATAGTGCCAATTTTTTTTTTTAAGATCATTTTGAGATCTAGGCACCATCAGTTAAGAATTCGAGAAAAGGATGTAATGCAGACTGTTTTAAGACAAGATATGGATATTATGAAATTTTGGTAACCTTGATTAACGTGTCAATCATGTTTCTAGGATTGATGCAGTGGGTATATGAACCATATCGTGATTATCACATAGTCTTCGATGACGATATATGAACTTGTCCCAAGAAAATGAGAGGAGCATGAATAGCACCTCCGAATTTTCTTGTAGTCACTGAGAGAGCACTGATTGAGTGCCAAGCTCGGTGAAGATGAGTTGTGAATATAATTGAGATGAGAATTTTGGATCACGTGTAAATCGTATCTTTAAGGATGTTGGGAAGGCAAAAGTGATCATAGAACTGTTAAAACTGAATTATGGAAATCATAAGTTCGGTGTATGTTCTAGAAAGTGTGTGGAAAAATCCTTGAAGCTATCTGTTATACTCACGAAACTAAACCAGACAAATGGTGAGTACTGTGTGGACTGTTGTGTATGAGGCAAGCTCTCACAGTATGAAATGTTGTTACTAGGTTCAGAATCTGGAAGTAATTGTGATTGATGAATATCACGTCCAGATCTGAATTTTGCATTGACACAAAAGGATAAGTTAAGTACTTGTGTTTCTAGATATATGGTAGTGCACAAGAATAACTATCCTGAGAGTGAATAAAAATTTGTTGGTAGTTATTTTGAATTGATGAGATCTTTGCCTCTATAATAAAAATGTCACATGATCTTCAGATTTTTAGTCTTAAGTAATGATTTGAACGAAAAAAAAAAAATTGAATATGAAGTACTAAATGTGGCAAGAATTCCCGAAGGATTTGATTGTATAGTACATTATTATCCTGGGAAAGACCAATCTGTTGCTGAGGCATTGAGCAGAAAATAGGCTGAAACTAGAATAGTATCTATCAGTTAGCCATAAATGGAGATTTTTTGTGAGTGAGAGTTACAGTTATGAGTGTACTCTTTGTTACTCCATGTGTTGATATTTGTGCTCGGATGCATGTTCAGCTAATTGATACTCATATGCAGAGAGTAAAATTTATGATGAGATGAGTATGATGTCAGTATGAAAGGTTATGAAAGTGATAATATGGATTGTATTAAAGGAATATGGGATTCAAATGGTATCTTATGGGTTATGGGTAGAAATGATACCATTTGGATAACCATTAATGGACTGATAAGTCTCTATATTCGTCCAATGAACACCAAAATTCTTTTGATAGACTGAGCAGGTTGTATATGTGTGAGATAGGGAGATTTGATGGGAGTACTCAGATATTTTTCATGTCGGATTAAGATCCGGAGATTGTGTCGAGATCTGATATATGATGCAGACTCGTTTTGGTACTCATCTCCTTCTCAGTGTGATATGTACTCTCAGATTGGTTGACAGACTGAGAGAGTGACTTTGATGCTTGCGAGCATGCTCGGGTCTGGTATACTTGAATTTGGTGGAAGTTGGAAGAAATATTTTATTTGTATAAACTTGTGTGTATAACCAACTATTATAATAGCATAATGATGACACTCTCAAGGTTTGGTAATAAGCCTTATAGATCTCCAACTTGTTGATTTGAAAGTATGGAGTTATTGTTATTGGTGCCACAGGATAATATTAAATACACAAGGTTGTTATATAGGCCTTGAAATTTATTGCGGCTGACTCAGTTTTGCTAAGGGTCTTACCACAGAAAGGCCAAATGAGATTTGGAATGAAAAGAAAGCTCGCACCGCGATTTGTTGGACCATTAGAGATCCTTGATAGGATAGGTCCATTGGCTTACTGATTTGCTCAAGTGTCACGGTTGATAAGTGCTCGGAATAGTGTATATATATTGATGTTGAGGACATATCATTCAAATTCCATATATGTTATGGATATAACTCACCTCTAAGTTGGGGAGGATACCACGTATCAAGAAGAGCAAACATGAGAGCTGAAATATAAAATGCGGGAGCAGTTTTCTGGAAGTGAGTATCACTTGAGGAATAGTCTTTGATTCTAAATTTCGAGGACGAAATTCCTTAAGTTGGGGAGATTGTAACACCCCGCAATTTGAATTAAATATATACGTTGAAGTACGTGTATATCGAGATGTATACTATACGTATTTTATACGTATGAGCTAAATATACGCTTGAGAATACACGTATGTAGCTAAATATACGCGTGTATGAAATACATGCTATAATTACGGAATGTGAGTAAATAAATAAAATTATTAAATAAAGAATATGAGTTGTATTAGTTGAATTGAGTTGAATTAAATTGATTAATTTATGGGGTTGGTTAATTAAACATGTGGATTGGTGTATGATTTAAAGACTTAAGGCATAGTATATGAATGCATGTGAAATAAGTGAATTATTGAATGGCGTAGAGTGAAATTGAATTATTAAATAATTTAATGAATGAAAGTTAAATATTAAAATGGGGAAAAGTTGTTTTATTAAGTTAGAGGAGGAGTATGGGATACTCTCTCATTTCAATCTCTTTCCACCCATTGAAAAAGAAAAGAAGATAAAAAAATAAAAAATAAAAGAATTCATGCTCTCACCGTCCAAACAAAATGAATAAACCAAAATAAAAGAAGATAAAGCGGAGTGGCTTATCTCTTTCCAACGTAGTCACAAGAGAAATAAAAAAAGAAATAATAGAAAAGAAAAGAAAAGATGAAAGGGGTTGCTGGAGAGTGGAGCGAACGGAAGAAGAAGCAGAGAGAAGAAGGAGAAGAAGAAAAATGGGAGACGCGGAATTCGCGTCCAATCGAGCCTCGCGGTTAGTGATTTTCCCTCTGTTTCTTTGTAAAATTGATATCTAAGCTAGATGTAACGATTCTAGCGGATTAATTTTGACTGTGGGAGCCGTTTTACGGCGTTTTAACAAATTGGAGTTTTGACCCCAACGTGAATAAAAACCCGCTAGGAAGGTAGAAAAACACTTCCTGGATTGTCGGGACTCCGAATCTGTGGTTAGATTATATTTCATGCGTTTTGGAGACCGTTTGACAATTTTAAATACAATTTACATCTTTCGGATGAATAGTAAAAATAAATGGTAAATAGTAAATGTGAATAGTAAATGTGAATAGTGAATAGTGAAATGTGAATAGTAAAGTGAATAGTAAAATGAATAGTAAAAAGTGAATAGTAAAAAAATGAATAGTCCTGTGAACAGTGAGTTGATATTTTAGTAGCTACCGAAATGGTAAATGATGATTCTCATGATAATCTATGGTCATTTCAGTGTTTAAATTGAGAGCTTAAGGGCATGGATAAACGCTCTTGAGGAAGCCTTATTGTTGTTCGATTTTAGCAGTTGAATTAGAAAACCCGTGTAACCACTGTGAGTATAGTTTTCTTGATTTGGTTCTTGTATGACATTGTACGCATATAAACTGTTTGATTGTACGCATATGATATTATATATAAGGCATTGAGTTTTATGGATCATGCAAACTGATTTTAGCATTGGAGTTTGTAATGATGAGGCTTTGCGATTCCTCATTGTCATTTCGTTAGGTCTGTCCTAACAAGGGTTGCGATCCTTGAAATGACTGTTACTTGGGTAATGAGATGTTGTGGCTACCTTGTAACGGCCATACAAGGGTTAGACCCGCTCTCGTGCCTTGCGGAGGAGGGAGATTGTGCATGGTGTTATTGAATTGGGTCATGAGAAGTTGTGTCTACCTTGTACGACCATACAAGGGTTAGACCCGCTCTCTTGCCTTGCGGAGGAGGGAGATTGTGCATTATGTTATTGAAAATCATGAAATTTATGATGTTGACATGTACAATATATTCATTGAATGATGCATGTGTTGAATAAGTGTTTGAAATGATTTTAAATGTCATATTTCTCTAAATGTATATAAGTGCCATCTCAAGAACTATATTCACTGAGCTGTTGTTTGCTCACCCCATTTCCTCCAATATTTCAGGTATTGAGTCGAAGGGAAAAGGAAACTCCGTGAGTAAGTTTGGTATGCGTATGTCTACTTGGAGGAAATAGTTTTTGTTATTTTGATATGTATACTTAACACACATTATATATATATATATATATATATATATATATATATGTATTATCATCTAGATGGGATGTGTGGGCATATATTTAGCTTAAGATTTGGGATGATGAAATGAGATGATCATAGATATTTATCAGGTGAGAATTTAATTTGTGGAATGACTGGAATGAACGTGAGTGGAATGATTATCTATATTGGATTTGATTTGTGGTATAGGAAAAAAAAAATTATTATGTACATTTTGGGAAAGTTTGTGAGAGTACTTGAAGGCTGACAGTGTATTATATACTGTATATGGGTTTGTACAATATATAGTACGCTATGCCGGTCATGACGTCAGCCTACGTCAGGGGCGTCGTGACATTAGCTATCCACAAGGCCGGGCTCAACTATATATTTAACCTTTCATTTATTTCAACTCAATTTCATGAGTTTAGATTGATGGACCTATCACTTATCTAATTGTAAATAATAATAATAATAATAATAATAATAATAAAAGGGTGAAGTTTAAAAGATATAGGAAAATAATGAAATGACTAAGTTTCAAACTTAGTTAACCTTAAAATAATTTAAAGGACTTGAGAGCACAAGTATACCAGATGTGTGGCACCCAATTTCCTATACTATCCATATTCCTATCTATACTGCACCAAAAAATTCCGTGTGAAATAGGAATGAGAATGGAAGTAGGAATATTAAAGATTCTAATTATGTTTGTTTCTTTCTTTGTATTTCTTTAGAAAAATGTTAATTTAACTATAAAAAATATAACTTCAAGTGTAACTACACGTTTTATTAGGAATAATTTATGTACGATTTTTAAGTATTTTAGGATTCAGAATCTTATAATTTCCTTATGATTTTAAATTTTTTTAAAGTGATTTTAATTATTTTAGTTAAATTAGATTTAGTTGATCTAAATAGTAGTAAGATACATACTAGGGATTTTTTTATTTATTTCTGTAAATAATAAAATTATAATTAAAATTAATAGATTAATTGAATGAAAAAAATAGTAAGTATATATCTCTTTCTCCCTTACTTTTTCTCTTGTACTTCTTCCCCTTCTTCTACTTCTTCTCATCTTATTTCTTTTTATGGTTTTATGCATCTATAACTTTGGAAGCTCGTACATAAAGTTTTACTTGCAGGGTGCTTCCTTTCCATGTAGAGTTGTTATTAGACCAGCATGCTATATAGGACTGAATATTGGGTAATTGAAAAACAACATGTTAGCAAACTTAAGTGTAATAGAGACGTCACTGCTAAGATAGATTTATACTGTAAAATTTTAAAAGATAAAATAAAAAATGGGCATATTTAAGGAATGGTAGGAGTAGCCTAATTACAGATAAAATGAGAAAAAACTGATTAAAGTGGTTTTGACATACAACGTAGACTTTTGAATTGCATCAATTAGGAAGAGTGACTTATTAACAATACATGATAATAATAAAGATAAAAGAAGATTTAAAATAACTTGAATAAAGATAATTGAGAAATATTTGATTTTTTGTAATTCAAATGTTTGACTTAGTCTTTTACAGAACAGAGTGAAAGATTCCTATAGTCAAACTCTTTTGTAGTTGAGAAGAGACTTAATTGAGTTTATAATTAAGTTTTTTTTTCTCCTTTTCTCGTGTAATGTGGAAAAACAATTTTTTCATGCACATTCACAAAAGTTATAAGATTTTTTTCAAAAGTATTTTGTGGCCATCAATAAAATTATAACCACCATATAACTTCCTATAAAAGCCATTATTCTTTTACAATGATACAAATGTTTTATTCATAAATATTCAAGAACTTTCACTAAAATATTGGTGAAGAACAAGTTCAGCTAACAATAACTTCAAAAACTGCATATGTTGATCATTGAGGAATTAGGAGAAGAGAATAGCAAGAGAGTTTTTTTTTAGTTAGTTCATGAGAAAAAAATAAAAATAAAATTAAAAACAAATGTGGTGACGCAAAATCTGAATCTTCTTGAAAAGAATACAAGAGAAACAAAAATTCTGCTTCTCCTCAAAGGCCTTTTAACTGATCCAGCTGCCAGCCCTGCCAAAGCCACCCACTTCTCCAAACCAATTGCAGAGGACAAGAAAGTTATGTCTTGGAAGATTTGATATCATTCTTTCCAGGTAACTGCATGCAAAGGAAGCAATTTTTAGAATACTCTGTGGACCAAGACCAGCATGTAATGCAACAAATTAATGGCAATTACTACTACACACAGAAACAGAGAGAACAACAAAGGGTTTTAAATTTCTAACCTGATTGAAATCAAGGAAGCCAAGGATACATGAATTAAGTATGTCCACCTCAGTCCTTTCTTGTGGGCTTGAAGTTAACAGTTCAAGTGCTTTGTATAAAGTAAGAAGAGCATATTAATTGCCCTGAAGCACTTCGTGAAACTGCCCATTTAGTCAAGTTTGGAATCCATCTGAAGAGGGTCGTTTAGATCAGGTAGTAAGAAGTTACTACTCTGCGCTGGAGTCTTTCTTTTCGGGTTCCGAGAGCTCGATTGACGAGATGGTGGACATGCTGAAGAAGTTCTCACCTTGATTCTTGGGAGTAATGAAGCAATGTGATCAATGGACAATGCCTCTGTAAAGCAGGTTTGGTCATTGCTGCGTGCTTCCTTTGACGTAGCACGAGTAGTGCCTGTTGTTGATGTTGACTTAAAAGGCAAATCATGCTGCAAAACACACAAAAACAACAACAGTTAATTATAATCCAATTTTGTTCTGCACCCTAGTTAAAATTGATTGGATAACACCAAACATAAGATCCTAATCATGTACGTAGTACATAAGAACCTGAGGAAATAACAATAAAACAAACCATATAAACCTTAAACCTTAAACCCTCCTAACATAAAAACCTCTGCGTCATTTGGCAATTGTGCCATGAAATGTGCAGTATTGCTCCAGTTAACCAATCAAAGCATTAAAGATACCAAGTTACCAACCCAGCTGTTCTTTCTTCTTCCATTCCTTCATTTTTATGATCTGGTCTAAGTTGAGAATATTCTTTTTTTTCTTCATCACTTGCTCTCTTCTTTGTTCTTTAATTTTTGTTCTGATTTTAAACTGCAGATCCATAGGAATCTTTACCCTATACTCAATGAATCTGCATTTCTTTCCTATTCAATCAAACGTCCTCTTGAAATTATTATAGAAATTTCAATCTTTACTCTCTTAATTTCTTCTTTTCAAAGTAAAGATTCATACATATGGCTTCCAATTGCTGGGACGGAAAAAAGAAAAGAAAAAAGATTGAATTGGAAATTGAGAATCAGAACATAGTTAGTGATCGATCGAGAGACATATAAACAAAAGATCTGCGATTAGGAATGGATTCCTATTAATAATAGATACTCAGATACTGAAATTTTGATGAAAAGCAATTGGCTGGATGATGGCAATGAAGTTTTCTTTTAAAAAAGATATGATGTGATATTGTGATGATCCAAAAAACCAGGAAATTCTTTTTCCTTCCAAGAATGTGTAACCGAAACTGATCATGAAGCTGAAAAAAAAAAACCTCATTATAATTCTTGTTGATAATCCGGGTAGATTCATGGTGATAATCTCGGCCTCGGGCACCACCACCAGCACTAACAGATGTTCCGGCACTCCACGAGAGCGGCATGGACCGACTCATCTCACTACTACTAGGCCGTGAAATCTGCCTACGAGGCCGTCGCACTCCCCATTCAGGCGTCGGCAATGATGATGAGGTGTGCGCCTCCTTCGACCACGACGAATGCTTCATGCGCATTAGCTGCTCCGCCACCAAGGAATCGTCCTTCATTGCCTCTTCAACCCAATTGTACTCTTTTCCTTCTTTACTCGTCTCCTCCGTCATCGTCGTCTCCAGAGTACGTATAGCGCACACAATTAATAAAGCGAGAAAAGATTGAACAAGAAAAAAAAGAGAGAATTTTATCCACAAAGATCAAATAGACAAATAAACAACAGAAAATGAAAATGCTGGTAACGAAAGAAACGAAACGCGTACGTATATATATAAGAGCAAGTACCGGTTTTTCACACTGATATAATCACGTGTATCCATGAGCACCATATGCATAATGTTTCATGCACATTGTCAACTACAATTTGAAAAACTGCATGATTAAATGTAGAAAGAAAGTTTAATTAGCGGTGTTCATCCTACCGACCAACCTTTTCGGTAGGGTTGTGTAACACCCCGTATGTACGAGTCAAAATTATACGTTAACTAATGCATATTGTCAGGCATATTTGTGCTCATATATGTATGTACATGGCCTTTGAATAGTGTAAACACATATATTTTAGGGCTATTGATACCCTAGTTAAAATACCCAAAATTTAGTACAATTTCAAATTTAGGTGCAAGAAGCGCTAGCGCGCTCTTGTGACAAACCCGAAACAAGAATGTTCAAAAAGCGCGCTCCTCATGGGAATTCTAAAAATCCAGTTTCTGGGTAGGGAGAAGCGCGCTCCTCGGTGGGCCTGCTTTTTTTTAAAAGGTCGGTGTGGCTGTTGCATGCATTTTTAACGCTACCTTGCAACCTTTGTAGCTCATTTGCACCAGAAGAAGCTAGAAATTTGCAAAGCAAAGGAAGAGGAAGAAGAAGAAAGCTTGGAAATCCAAAATCAAAGGTTTACGGATTTGTGATTTTGGGTTAAAAATTACATATTTGAATTTCTATCTTCAATTTGGTCATCATATGTGACATGGTTGTGATTTCAATGGCTAGATTTAAAGCTGAAAAAAGAGGGTTTTGAGCTGGAATTAATTGAATTGTTGGCTAAAACCATGGGAGATCAATTCCTTGATGATTGGTAAGTAATTTGATGGTTTAAATACTGATTTTCCATGGTTAGAAGTGGAGTTCCAAAATTTTTGGGTAGGAGTTTTGAGAATCCATTTTCAGTATTGAATTGCTATGTTTTGATGTGTATTATGATTGGAAAATGATATTAGATGTTTGGTAATGTGATTTACAGAGATTTGAAATACAAAATTGGTAAATTCTGGATTTGGTGATGATCACAAGTGTGGTACTTGTGCTGAAAAAGTTAAGAGTGTTGGAAAATCATGGTTAAGTTGTTTATTAATGAATTGAGATTGATTTGGTGATCAATTGATTGAATTTCTATGGCTGAAATTCATTTATAAGTAAACTGCAATGTTGAATTGCAGAGTCTTGTAAGAATAATGATGAATTGAGAATTGGACAGCAAGTAAGTAAGGTGCTTATGTTGTACAATTGACTAAGTGTTGTGTTATAAAGGTTGGAAAATTGACTAAGTGTTGTGATATGTGGACTTGGGCAAAATTTTGTATTTGTGAGTATTTCTACTTTGATTTTTATGTATGACATTGTTATATATAAACTTTGTTTTGATGAAATTGAAGCATGTATGATTACTACATGTTGCATTATTTAATGAATGCATTAAATCTTTGATTTGAAAATCAGACATGTTTAGACTTACTTGATGTAAGAAAAATATATGATCAATTCCAAAGAGGAAAGTTTGTGGACTAGACCTTGGAATGATCGAGAAGATAGTTTGATAAGTTGAATTATCCCTTTAAATGCATAATAGAGATACAGATTCACTTACATTGCTGAGGGTGATGATTTTATCTTTATGCATTGTGTAACATCCCATATTTTTAGTCAATGTATTTGATTGACATATACGTATGTTGAAGGGTATAATATACGTATATGTACGTGTGTCAAATGGACTTGATAATATTAAAAACTAGTCCGAAACATATTTTTACATAAAAATTAACATTCAAAACGTGTATTTTCGATAAGTATTGAGCGTATAATAAACGAAAAATAAAGAAAATGAATAGTAAAAAAGGGTTAGTGTTCACCTGCGGGTACTGTTTAATAGAACACTGTGAACAGTAACTCAAAGAATTTTCATCCTTATGCTAGAGGAGGGAAAGACGAAGAAAAAAATGGGGGTTTTAACGTTTCAAAGTCAAATCGAACCCGTGGTAAGTGATTTTCACTTTAGTTCTTCGTAAAATTGATTTCTAAGTTAAATGTAATGAGTCTCTCAGATTAATTTTCACTATGAGAGTCGTTTTACGGCATTTTTAAAATTGGGGTTTTACCCAACTTGAATGAAAATTTACTCGAAAGGTTGAAAAATACTCCTTAGACTGTAGAAGCCCCGAATATGTGGTTAGATTTCATTTATTTGTTCATTTGGAATTTTTATGGCTGTCGGAAGTTAGAGTTTATATTGAAAATCTTTCGAATCATATTAAAACCCGATGAAACTCCAGTTTAAGGCTATAGAATGGTAGAATGAACTGTTGTGAGTCTATCGATGCTAATTTCATGATTTTTTAAGACCATTTGACAATTTTAATACAAATTATTCATGTTTCCAATGAACAGTGACATGAATATTTTCATGAATAGTACTGTGATTATTTCCGGTGAATAAAATGGAATTGGAATCCAATGAAACTGCGGTTTTAGATTATAAAATCGTAGAGAACTAAATTTCGGACGTTTCAATACCAAGATTGTGATTTTTGGATATGATTTGATATTTTTAGTAACTAAATATATAGTTTTTGTGAGTAAAATTTACTTTTGTGACCTTCGCAAACGTGTAAAATCTTAGTAAAATACCTATTGAAGGTAGTTGAATGGTAGTATGACTGATTTTACACGTATCGATGTGAACAGAATAATTTTAGGAATGTATTATATTTTTAATAAAATTGATATATGTTCCAGGAGAGAAATAAAATTGAGAACTAATGGAAATATGAATTGAAAATCTATTTCCACTATTCTTTCTTCTGGAAATATCTAGATTGACCACAAAAACCATATAGTAGTTTTTCAACTGCTTATAAGTCCTATATTGAGTTAGAATCTAAATTCACAGAATGTGTATAATATTTTTCAGGTTGATCTTTATAATTAGTGATTTGAAGTGAGTTGAGAAATTAAATATGTAAATAGATATGAATAAATGAAATTGAGTTTTGGAATGGTTGTGACAGATTGAGTTAGTTAGATTTAAATTGGAACTGAACTTGAAAGCGACGGTGATTGTATTTAAGTTGGAAAGTCTTGTACTGTGAGTATATTTTCTTGATTTGGTTCTTGTATGAATGTTTAATTGTAGGCATACTATGTATATAAATGCATTGTGTTTTATTGATCGTTCATAAATGGTTTTGGCATTGGAGTATGCGAGACGTGCGAAGGCAGATCGCATATGATGTCATTTTGTTAGGAATTAGACCCGGATGAGTGTTATTTGTAACTTCATTGTCAGTAGGTCTGTTCTAACAATGATTGGAGATCCTTGAAATAATTGTGAATTGAGTAATGTGAGGTCCGAGCGTAAGCTCCTTATCGGTGCATAATAAGGAGTTTGTACCCGCTCCATTACGAGAAGGAGGGAGATTGTGGTTTTAGTTGAAAAAGATGCATTATTTTCTTAAAAAAATTATGAAATTCATGCTGTTGACATGTATGGTATATTCGTTGAATGATGCATATGGTTAATAATTGTTTTAAATGATTTTAAATGTCATGTTTCCCTAAATGCATATAATTGTCATATCAAGATATATATTCACTGAGCTTGTTGATTGTTCACTTTATTTCCTCAAATATTTCAGGTATAGAGTTAAAAGAAAAAGCACGAAAGTACATACATGATTTAGATTCCTACTTTGTTGATGTACATGTATGTGAAGGAAATAGATTATATATTTTTTATTTTCATATGAATATATGTATCACATCCTACATATATATATTATCACATAGTTGGGTTGTAAGGGAACATAGATTTTGGTTTGATATTTTGGGTTATACAATGTTTGTGATGATGAAATGAGATGATCATATATATCTATCATATGAGAATTTGATTTGTGGAATGAATGGAATGATTATATATATATTGGATTTGATTTGTGGTATATCAGGTTTTGAGAGGTCTATTTTATGGGGAGATGCTGTCAATTTTTTTTTTTAGAGATTTGTGTAATTCTGTTGAGGCTGACAGTGTATTATATACTATATACAGGGTATGTACAGTGTATAGTACACTGTTCCGGTCAAGACGTCAGCCTACATTAAGGGCATCGTGACACATTGTATGATATATATATAGAGTGGCGAGAAATATATTTGAATCATGTATTGATAATTACATTTGAATTGCATATTGAGTTTATAATGATGTTTTTAATACCATGTTTTCATATGGATGCATATATAATTCTATTATTAAATTACTCACTGAGCTTATTATAGCTCACCCTACTCTCATTTTATTACAGGTGTAAATTACAAAGGCAAGGGCAAGACTCCAAAAAAATGATCTGAGCCTGTTATTTGCTAATGTGAGTATGTTGTGCGTACAGGGAGATGGGTATAGACTTTTGATTTTGGTATTTATATATGTATATAACACTACTATGATATGTATAAGACAATAGTGAGTTGTAAATGTCAAGGATAATTGTGAATGTTGATGTATATATTTCGGAGACTTGGTTGTATATAAGTCTTGTAAGAAAGAAAAATGGACTGTGGTTGTGTAAATATATGGAATGACCATATGTTAATAAATGTGGCTGTAAGTATGATACGGGATATAATTGATTATGATATTGATAGTTTGTTTATATGTGTTTGGATCAGACTATCAGGTGTATGTGGAGCCTTAGATTATGGGGAGGTTCTGCCGAAAATTTTACTGATTTTTTATGTATTGTCTTAAAGGACGAGGCTGACAGTGTATCATATACGTCTAGGTATGACGTATATGGTATTCTGTGTCGGTCATGGCGTCACCCTACAAAAGAAGTCGTGACAAGTTAGGTTGGGTTTATATGTCAAATTGGGTTGGGTTGGTTGAGTTTGGTTTACAAATTTTTAACCTGATCTTATTTGGATTGGGTCAAGATTTTCAACTTGAACTAATACGAACCAACCTGAACTAATAAAAAATAATATTTATCATTCTATTCATTATTTTCGTCTAAACACTTACCGTGATTGAATTATCCAAAATCTTAATGGTGTAAAAAATATGAAAGAAATCATGCATCCTAAAAACTATTGTAATGTTCACATTTGACTTACAAATAATTTTATGAAATATTATTTTGAATTCATATATTAGTAAGTAGAATATGCAATTATGTAATCAATATATTAGTTTATTAACCTGACCAACTCCACTCAAACCAACTCGAGGTCATTAGGTTGGGTTGGGTTGGGTTGGGTTAAGGGGTCTATTCCGAAGTTTGATTGGATTTGGTTGATATTTAGTCATAACCCAACCCGTGAACACCCCTAAGTTTAATACATTAATATAAACATAACTAAACCTTTTTATTTTTTATTTTATGCTAGTAGAATGCTAGATAATACACAATTTATTTATTTATTTATTTTAAAAAAAACTCTCATCTACTTTCTATTACTAGTACAACGTAGACATAAACATACTTAAAAGAATAATAAAAAAACAAATAGTACATAAGACATAAAAACATAATCATTGAATTATCTCAAATAATGTACCAACACGTGATTCGAAATAATTTAATGGTATATAGGGTTGATGTACACTTTGAATGTACATTTTTTGTGTTAATGTAGCCATTACTCCTTATGTTGTCTAATGATTATATTTTCTTATGTGTGTTTTTCTTGTGTGTTTCATGAAATCAATGTTCATAATTTCATTTAATAAATGAATTTCAAGTAAGTTCATCAACATTAATTCAAATTGATCAAACAAAGAAAACTGCAACAATAATTATACTTATTTTTTAGGGTGGTTTATAAAAGTCTTTTGTATATATATATATATATATATATATAACCACATCTAGCATATTCTTTTTTTTGGGTCCTTCGACCACGCAATATCCTCGGGCTAGTCAAAGCGCACTACGAGACTAAATTTACATGCGAACAGTGATTTCTAGAGAAAATTTCCGTAAACCTTCCAATCTAGAATTCGATCCTAAGACCGTCCTGTTGGGGCCGAGTGAGCGAACTACTCACCAACGTCAAGTTGGTCAGATCTATCATATTCACCAATCAAAGAAACTAACAAAAGGGGAGTTCAGCTCGACTAAAGATAAAAAGGCATTGGAAAGGCACGAAAGATAATTCATATCTACGAAAAAGAAGATTGGAAGGTAGGGGATTTAATGAATCGGTTTGTGGATTATTGAAGAGGTGCCCAAAGTAGTTATAACAATTTTTATTTCCTTTTCTTATTCTTTTTCTTTTCTGATTGCAAATTATGGAATGTGAGATATTAGTGGCTAGACAAGAAATGTCTTTTATATCCTCATTAATATATATATATATATATATATATATATATATATTTTCTAAAGAACAAAATAGATGGCAAACTGAAAAAGGGCAAAATAGATGAGTCTTCGTTAAAAAAAAAAAAAAAAAACTTATGTATAAAACATAAAAATACATCAATATATAAACTCTAAAATAAGTTATAAAGAAAAAAAAAACATCTGCTAAATTCACCCACCATTTCCTCTCTCTCTAACCAACTAAATAAAAAATAAATCAAAAGTGTCCTTAAATGAATTTACTAAAAAGGACATAATAAAAACCATCTTAAACCCTCTTTTTTTTTTACCCACCCGTCATTCAATCCTAAACCCTCAACTCTCCAATTCTTTAACCATTTCAATTTTCAAATTTGTGATTTCTTTTGTTTTTTAAGACTCAAATCTTAGATTAGTTTTGTCCAAAAACAGAAAATTGAAAAAAATAGCGTCGAAAACCAATTTTTGACACTTTTTCGCACTGTTCTGCCGAACAAAGCTGAACAAACCAAGTTTGTCTGATCAACCTTGGCAGGCAAACTTAGTTTGTTCGACCCCGGTCAACGGTACAGACTTGGTTTGTTTGGCCGTGGCCGACCAAACAAACCATTCTATGGCTCTCTTTTTTTGTCATTATTTCCATGTTTTTTGTGTTTTCTTCTTTAAATATACATTTAATACTAATTTTGAACTTGTAATTAATCACGTAGATGACGAATTTGAAGAAACCAAAGAATGTAGTGCTATTGTGACGCCCCGAAAATTATTTCACCTAGCCCATAACCCAATTGCATTTTTGCCCAAACTCTATGTGTTGTCTTGATATGTTTGGTGTTTGTTTGATGATTGTTTAATGTTTGTATAGTTGATGCTTGATAATGTATATAACTATATGTATCATAAATTGTATATGAGTCATGTTAAATTAAAGTATAATGCATATGTTATGATTTATGCATGGGCTCATTAAACCATGAATTGATATGAGTTAGGATTGATTGAATAAAAGGATAAATGAAATTGAAAATTTGGTGTATTAAATGGATTGGACATTTAAAATACATGTGGTTGGTATGGGTAGTATGAGACCAACACATGTGAAGGTTGGTGCATGAAAGTGGACAAGTGTCCCATGCCCTCAAGGAAGTGCTAGAATGAGTGGAGGGAATCAAGGAGAGAATCAAGGAGGAAAACAATGAGAGAATCAAGGAGGAAAACAAGGAGAAAATCAAGGAGGGAATCAAGGAATTGCTAGAAAGAGGTGAGTGGAGAGAAAGGAAAGAAGAAGAGAAAGAAAAGAAGAGAAAGGAAAGAAAAAGAGAAAGGAAAGAAGAAGAGAAAGAAGGAGAGAGTTGCAGGAGGAAGATCCCTGCGATGTTTTCATCAAAGATGTGGATCTTTGGAATATATGGTCAGATTGAGCTCAAATTTTATCAGCACGTTCGTAGCTTATGGTTCTTCATTCTTGTCGGTGGAGATCTTGATCAGAGGTTTCGTCTAAGATATCTAACCTCTCAAACAAAGCTGGTCGGAAAGTCTAGATTTCTCGCACCGTTTCGCTCAAACTTATAGATCTCCTAAATCTACCGTTAGATGGTTATTAAATTTGGGTATGTCGTTTATAACAGATATTTCTGTATTCTGAACGGTGGAGATGTTTATACGTGTAGTATTTTGTATGATATAGCCATCTGAATTTGGGTATTTGCAACAGGAAAGGAGAAACTGTCTGATTAGATACTTGTTCATCAAAGATTCATATCTTTTCGGTCCACCGTTGGATTGGGCTGATATTTGGACAGAAGGTTTGTTTCTTCACATAATTCAATATGTACGGTGGATTTTGTGATTACATATTTCTATTGGTAGATTAATACATCTGAACAGAATATTAAATGAAGAATTGGTAAGGTGCTTGTATTGGACCTAAATTTAGAATATGATCTTAGACATTTCCAAATAGCTTGCATGTCAACTATGTTGACCTAGTTGCCATTGTTGATGAACCCATGATGTAAAATCAGTAATATACATGGCTGAACATGGTGACCTAGGGTAAATCGACAATATGGCCTAAGTATGGAAAATTTCATATTTTAGGGCTTTTGATGCTTTTGGCCTAGAATCATTGAATTGATGCAACTTATGTTTAATTAAGCATGATTAGAGTTGATTATGCTACTGATTTGGTGGTTGTGACCATATCATGGGTTAGGCCTACTTGAGATCAAGTGACCCAATTTGGGCATGTTTATGCCTAAAAGAATTGAAAATCAGTATTTTTGATTAATAGAATGGTTTATGTATGAGAACTATGTATTAGAAGCCTAAGTCATGTGATTTGAGTTGAATGATGGGATTAGATGAGATTTAGGCCTATTGTTTATATGTGGGCTGATTTAGGGTTAATGTGTAATGTCTATGTGATTGAGCATAGAAATTGATGTATGTTTCAGGATCTTGATTGGGTTGATTCGGTTTGGTGGTCGTGTGTGGTTAAATACTCTCGCGAGGCTTGGTTGTGAGTAGACTTCATTTATGATTATATCTTTTATGTCATCATATCACTTATATATATTGTATCTTGAAAGCATGAATGTGTTCTAATGTTTTGAATGATGAATTGATTTGAGAAAACCTTATGACTTTGGTTGGACCCATCTATCTGGCTAATAGGGGGACTTAACCTTGTCATAAGAGGGTTTTAGAAAAGGAAATGATTGGGATCAACGGCACAGTGAAATAGACGTGTACTAGTAACCCAAATAAAAATGATTGGGATCAACGGCACGGTGAAATAGACGTGTACTAGTAACCCAAATAAACATGATTGGGATCAACGGCACGGTGAAATAGACGTGTACTAGTAACCCAAGGCATGTGGAATGTGGATCCAAATTGATAAACTTTTACTTGCATCGAACTTATTATAAATGCTTGATATCTATATGTTATGAGCTTTGAATCATGCTACACATTGACATGCATACATGGTTTTTATTGATGAGTATTGATAGCATATTTGAATTCTATTCACTGGGCACCGTTGGCTCACCCTCATTTTCCTCTTTCAGGTCCCTCTGTCCCGAATAAGGGCAAAAGAGTAGTCATATCTTGAGGGCCTTGCCTGCGAGAGAATCCATGGCCTCGATGTGAGTTGAGAGACATTTTGATTGAATTGTGTTTAAATTATGAAGTACTATATTTTGGATTATGTAATTATAACACTTACCACATTGTAGTATGAGTGAGTTGGGACTTGTTAGATAGACTATGTGGGCATATGACGGTTTTATTTGTACCCACAATTTTGGACTTTATGAGTATGTCAATTTTAATGGACTGTAGGGATTATGATTATTATTTATGGTTCATTTTTTTTATGGATTATCTCTTGTCTTGGATGATTAATACGGTGGGTAGTTTTGTTTAATACTTTTTGATATCATATTGTTATTTGGGATAAGGCTTGTAGGGTCTCAACCACCTCACGGGAGTTGAGGAGTGGTCGGAGATGCCTACGCCGGGCGTCCCGCCCCGGCATTCCGCATGCCATTCCCTGCGGGGTTGGTGGTCCGGGGCGCGAGGTCGCCACAGATATTGTCTATGAAATAATTCGTTTCTCCTTCGTCTTAGCGGCATATCTAAATAAAAAATACAAAAAAAACATGTTATTAGTATAAATTAATGGTAAATAATGTGAAAAAAAACCTCCAAAACCTTTTGTCCGGCAGGCCACAACCAGACATAAGGGTTTTATTCAGCTGTCAAGGCCCAGACATAATGGTTTTATTCAGCCCTGGTTGGCCAAACATGGTGTTAAACCCATGCGAAAATGGCTTTCTTCAAATTTACGTGATTTCTCAACAAAAAGAAAAAAAGGAGTGCAAATTTAACAATAACACCTAAAAAATAACTTATAACATATAAAAATTATGTTTTACTTATCGATTTAAGATCAAGTTTTCCTCTAATACCGATATTAGTGGAACATCTTCAAATGACGAAATCATTCGATTCTACCACAAGATCTTGTTAGTTTCTAAGTAAAAACCTTTTAAATATTGTTCTTGGTTGAAAAATTAGAAGGAATGAGGAATCAAAGGAGGCGACAAAAGGGAAGAAAAGGAGAGGAGGAGGAGGAACTCTTGAGAATTTAAGAGGGGCAAAATGAGAATATTGTTGGGTAGAGAGAGCATTTAATTAAATTTAAATTTTATGGTGGGTTAAGACTTAAGAGGGTGGGTGGGTAGAAAGTGAAAAGAAAAATGGTGGGTGGATTTAGCACCTAAACGAAACACTTGGTTGGGGCGGTGTTTCTTCTTTGTAAGGCAGCCCCAACATGAACATGCCCAGCCCAGTTACAATTTTCAGGTTTCATCTTCGTTTCAAAAGTTAGTAGGGTTCCAAGTTGCAGTTCGGCGATGGCGGCAATGGCTCTGCAACTGCGATCCAAACGCAGAACTCTTCGAAACCCTAGCTTCCTTCACCTCTTCTCATCCTCCTCATCCTCCTCATCATCTACTCCTTCAAATTCTAACGACGTAGCCGACAAGAAGGATTCTCAATCTCCGCAATCATCATCATCATCTTCGATTTCTTCGTACTTCAGCGACGTCAAAGCGAGTCTCAAGCAATCTACGCCTCCAACTCCTCCTAGAAGGCCATCTACTTCGCCTTCCACAGAACCTCCTTCCTTCCCTCCTTCAAAACCCCTGAAGGCAGCTTCTCTCGAAGAAATCCGCAAAAACCTCTCCGAATTCCGCCGGAGATCGTCCATTCCTCCGTCCGGCGAGAAATCGTCTTCTTCTTCTTCGTCTTGGCAAACTATCTCGTTTCAGGATCTTTACAAGCGGAATGTGATTGAAAAGAGCGATGAAGGGAGTAACTTGGCCGGTGGAAGTAGCAAGAGCGGGAAACACTCTTTTGATGCGATCCGTGAGAGCTTACGGCAACTTCGTTCCAATAGTGATCAAGCGGGTATTGGTAATGAGCGTTTCAAAGGACCAGGTGATCGCCCAAGCGGCAGCAAGGTTTTGAATCCTTACTCTCTGAAAGCGTTCAAAGACAGTTTGAAAATGAAACCTGATGTTGCTGGAAGAAGTTCGAATGTTGTGTTGGGAGGGACGGAGACGCTTCCTACATCCGTTTTTGGGAAGGAATCGGGGCCGAAATCGGAGGCTGAGTCTCAGGCAATGAAGACGGAGTTTTTGAAATCGTATAGTTATGAGGAGTTGGGTCACAAGCTTCGTGAACTACGGGCAGCTGATATTAAGGGGTTTTCATTGGAGGAATTGAATGATAGGCTTAAGAAGTTGAGGGAGATCGAGGAGAAGGAGTTGGATTCGAGGATTGGGGGAGTATCGTTTAAGGACCTGAGGGAAAGCTTGGTGAAGTTGCGGATGTCAACTGATGACAAGACTAAAAAATCACCTTGTAAGTCTTTCTTATGATTACTTAGAAACATTTCTATAGAAAAAGTAAGATTTTTGATGTAGTTGGAAAATGCTCAGTTTGAGGTAATCCAGTTTCTGTAACCTGGCATTGCAATGCACTTAGAATCGAGGCTTCTAGTGTAGTTCAACTTGGCCGATGTCAATCAGCAAAGAAGAGAACATAGACCTTAGCAAAAATGAAAACAAAATGTGGTGAAAGACAATGCACTAGTATCTATTTTTGGGCAAGATGACACAATTCTTTGAACCAGAGATTCTTGCATACAAATGTATGACGAATTGTGGATGTGGATACATAATACAATATTGAAATTTGATCAAAAATCAACTAGAGTTGCATCTTGCTTAATTAATTTTTTAATTTTTCTTTCCTTTAGGTTGTGCTTCCATTCTGTGGAGTAATACATGGCCATGAAGAATTTTATTTATAATTGATTAAGTTGATCAATCACAAATTTTGCAGCGGGCATTCTTTATTTAGTGTTGCAGTCTTTGCTTTCCTCTTGTATGCTAGACCTCATTCAACTATTTTTCCATCAAAGCAATTAGTTACCCAGTAGAATCTTTCATTTCAAGCAATTTTGGCGCATGTCATGAACCTGTAACATAGATCCATATTATTCCACTGACTCTATTCTATGCATGTGCTCTTTGTTACGACTTTTATAAGAATTTCCTTGTAAACAGTGCAGAGGGTTGATATTTTGGGTCATCTAGGAGGTACTCCGAGCTTTATGCTTTCACCTCCAAAGGAGCACTTAGTTGAAAAGGCAAGTGATTATTTCCTTGTGCATTCTAATTTCTAATAGATCACTTTGTTATTACAATTAAAGGATTCAGACTGTTCAATCTTTTAGATTTCTGACATAATTTGTTGAAATTAATTACTTATCAGAAGAAACATGTTGACTTGACTTTGTAACCATTGAGTATGTATTATGCAGTACTTCCACCCAGATAACATGTCCTCAAAAGAGAAATTGAAGTTGGAGCTCAAGAGAGTTAGAGATGAATTTAAAATGTCAGAATCAGATTGTGGATCTTCACGTGTTCAAGGTGAACTGAATTTTTTTATTTTATTACTCTTGTTTTCCAGTTTGAGCATTATTGCTTCTCTAACTCGTGCTTCATTGTTTAAGTAACAACTCCTGGCAATTGCATAATAGATGATTCATCCTGTTATCTCATTTCTTTGGTCACTTGTGATTTTTATGCTTTTACTCATCCATGTTTTGAGTTGTATGTTTAGGTTTATATTTTAGCTGTTCTAGAAACCTTAAATTGGCAGTGTGTGTTCATCTATTAAATGCTTTTGAGGAATTATCAGAGTAATTGAAATGTGGGGTCTTTCTTATGGTGTTTCTATGATGGGGATAGTGATGATAAGATTTAGGTGAATAAAGCGTACTGAATCAAAGATAGGTAAAACTTCAGTTAGAAGTGTTGATGTCATACAGGTATATTTTTATGAGATGTTATGGTCTGAATGCTGTAAAATTGCAAGGGAAAGATCATAAGTAAATTATATATTTTAGGCTAAAGTGTTAATGCTGATGCATCAATTGAAGAAATAACTGTGACTAGAAACTCAAGAATAAAGGTGTATTACTACATATGCATCAATTGAAGATTTGGTTATCACAAGAGTTGTTTAGTAAATAATGATCCATATTCCAACCATTTTTTTGACAGGAGAAACTTGCATCTGAAGACAAGGATTATGTGAGACAAAAAGCAAGTACTCTGGTCTCTAGTATTAGGGAGCATAGTAATTAAGAAAAATTTCTTTGGTCAATGGAAGTTTTAAAGTAGCGAGTGTCTTTCCATATGTTGGAATTAGCAACAAGAATCCCCCTTTTGTCATTAAATTCTTATATGGTATTTTGACCAATACGTTTAGAAAAGACTGAAGAGTTGAATGTGGTATAAGATTTATTTAGTTGCCCTTAACCTTGTAAAATATGATTTTAAAAGAGTTGAATTATAATATAAGATAAGAATTTTTTAGTTGATCCTAATTTGTTATGATAAAGCTTTACGTTTAAAGGCCTTACCTTGTCTAGATAATCCCAGGATCTCAAAGTGCCTAGATGATGACTATTTTAACCATGAGATGAGAATATTTGTCAAAGAAGAAATACAAATGGATGATGAGGTTGACTCCTTTGGAAGTTATCTTTAAAAACCCTTTATTTTCTAGTGTATTATGCTTGTGCCCATGGAACCACGGCTAGTGAAAATTATATTCAAATCAGAACAATTGCTCCTATAACATGACTATTTGAGTTACAGTATGTTATAATGGGCCCAATCCACCATTTATTTTTAGCATTTGTTTCTTAAATAATTTGTCTAAGTCTACCAAAGAAGAAATTGGTTGTTCATTTAGAAAAGGTCCGAGTGCTTTATATGCAGTGGAACCCAACTTTGAAAAAAAAAATTATTTCAACTCAAAAAAACAGCTACTTCAGCAGTAACTATTTGAACTCATTTTATTAAAATGTATACTATGGAACCTTTTTTTTTTTTTTTTTTTGTGATCATGGGTATCGGGAAACCCTCTCCCCACTAATTCCACGGGGCTGGACACAACCCAATAGTACCGGTGACCAACAAATGGTGGGAGACCTCCCCATGACGTGGAACCTATTTGCCATTTGCCATTTCTCTTCTAGTATAATGTGTTTTCTACTTTTCTGTGTAGGCAATCCTGCAAGATGGTTTTATCCTAACATTGCCCTGATGTATAATGTATTTTTAGCATATTTTTATGTTTTTTTATTTTAGTTATTTTTTTAGAGAAGTTTTTATTTTGGTATATTTAATTTTAGTGGTAGTTGTAGATAGTTTTTTAAAATTCGTTTTTTATTATTTAAGTGTATTAAAAAGTGTTTAGAAGTGTTTAAATAGAATTTTAATAGGATTAGGAAGTTGCTTTTATGTTATAGATAGGTTATGAAACTTATTTTTAGGTGTTTTAGTTAGTTTCTAAAATGTTTTAGGGGAGTTATCTATATAAGGAGCTCCAATTACGAATTTTAGAAGATGAATAACAATTATTTTCTTTTTTTGAGAATTCTATGGAATAGAATTTATTTTGGTTTATTTTTGAGTATTTTCGTTCTTGCTTCCGCGACGAATCTACATCATGCCCCCAGCTGCCCCCCCATCCAATCCAAAAAGAAGAAGAAGAAGAACGAACGAAAGAATGAAAAACTAACACAAGAAAGAATCAAGTATTAACCATTTCTTTTATGCTTTTGAACTTTTTTTTGAGTTTAAAATTCAATATCGGAATCTCAGTTTTAAAATGTTATTGTAGGATCAAATATCGTAATTGATTTGTTTTGGATAAAAGACCAAACTTATGAGGATGACATTCAATTCCATTGTAATGGGAAAATTACCTGGCTCCTAACTGTTGTAAGGGATCCTTCAAAAACCCTGTGAAAGTGTACAATTCTTTAAGTTCAGCTGCAAATTTCGGTAGTTTGAACGAATGGGGTTTCTTGCAATTTTTTATATGATTTATGCTCAATTTTTGTATTTTATTTGTTATCTTAGAAGTAACTTCATGGTTGAGAGGAATTTTCTTTGGTTCAATTTTGACTGCCTTTTCATTTAATTGGTTTTATTTATTTATTTTTAAATATTGATTATTGTGTATGCTTGACTGATATCCGTTTGTTTTGCAGTGGCACAGCTCACGACAAAAATCAAGCACCTATCGTCTGTTTTATCTAAAAAGGTTAACTTTCCTCAGTTGCCTTTATCAATTTTATTTTATGTGCTCCGAGTTTACCATGTCTATTATTTGCTCCTCTTTTAATGTTTCAAGCTCCAACTAGAGAGTAGATTTGTTCACAGCAATTAAATATTCATGACCATGCACAATAATGATTGATGGAGTAAATACATGACAAAGTTTTATGTTGGGCATCGGTTACATAATGCAAATCCCCTCCTTTATCTGAGTTTGGGATTATGGATTGCTTGTCATGTAACATGCCAGTATTAGACATTGTTTGTCATGTTTTATCACTGCATTTATCAAATTTTATGGATAATACATTCTTTTTTTCATTTAATCGAGAAATATACTTTGAATTGGAAACACCTATTACTATTTCACTTTGTTGTGAAGAATGGTGTGTTTGATGGAAATATACAAGTATTACAAAGTTGAATAACCGACCCCTCTTCCCCTTCCAAACAAATAAAATAAGGAAAAGAATATGTGGAAATCTAGTCTATATTTTGATGTATTCTTCTTAGTTTTTCTGTTTGATATTAACACCTACATATGATGCAGGATAAGCATTCAAGAAAGGGTCTTATAGCGATGGTCCAAAGGAGAAAGAAACTTCTCAAATATCTTCGAAGAACCGACTGGGACTCCTATTGCTTTGTGATCTCTAAACTTGGTCTTAGGGACAATCCAGATTACAAGAACTAGGCCCTAACTGTCAGTTTTGTGCTGTAATCTTTGATTTATTGTTGCATTTTCTTGGAAAATTCATTTTCTCTCAGAGCATGGTTGATCAACCAGAAGTTATTCCATTGCTCTGTTGTTATAAAGGGGAAAAAAAGAAATTATCTAATCCAGAGTTTTGATTTCTACATTGCCTTCTTTTCTTCCATTTCTTTCATAGGAATAGGTTTCTTTTTTCTTTGTGGTAGAATATTGGTTTTGGAATTCGTACTATGAAGAATATAGGATGCATAAGAATGTATAGTAGATAGATAAAACAGAGGAAATTGGGAGACCTGATACAGCTTTTGTATATCTCTAATACCTATACAAATCAGTGCCAAATTATTGCAAAATTTCCATTAAGTTTTCTTCAACCCGGAGAAAGTTTACTTGATTTTTTAGCAGCAGAAATGTGTTTATCATCTCTTAACTACTTTCTCTCACTAGTTTGTATTTGTGTTTTGCCACTTTGAATCTGTAAATATTGTATTTATTGATTTGTCTTCTTCAAGAGATGGGCAAAAGAAGAAATGAATTCAAGAGCAGCGAAAAAAAAAATTGAAATGGCCCATGAGAAATACAAGAGGAAGAACGCTAAGAATATTGCGTTTGAAAATAACTTTTTATATCTGAAAAATTTTGAAACATAGAAAACGCAATTAATTGGTTAAAACTCGAAAATAGTTTTTAAATTCAACCGAACACAGTCGAAATATTTTTAAGATAAGCTTAAAGCACCTTACACGGCCCAAGCCCAAGGCCAAAACAAAGCCCATTAGTTTTCAGTCTATATTCCAAAGACCACGATACGTGGGGATCCGTAAGGCTTCTCAGCACCGTACTACGAGAGCATTCCGGTATTGAAAAGCAGAACACGTAAACGTAATTGATTTAGCTCGCAAGGTGAGGTTTGAGTAGCGACGTTTGCTAAGGTGCGGTGTAATGGGCGGAGGAAAGAGGAGGTTGAGCAAGCAGAAGAACAACAACAGCAGAGGAGGAAGAGGAGGAGGTCGTGCTCTCTTCGTCGAAGGCGGTGTCTTGTCCGATTGGGGAAACCTTTCTTCCCCTTCTCCTTCTCTTCGTATTAATCATAATAATAATAATCTCTTTAATTTAATTTTATTTTTTATTAATTTGATTTCATTGTCACAGCTCTTCGTAAATGTGTTATTTTTGAATAATTATTTGGCTTGTTTTAGATCCTTTTTTTTTTTTTTGGTTATTTTTCAATTTCAATTTTTGCAGGCAAAAACACCAAAGAAATCGCCAAATCTGCGACGAAACCTGGCAAAAACAACGCCTCTAATTCTAAAGAAGGCGCTCGAAAATCCGCCGGAAACGTTTTTGGATACAATTACCCAATCGTAGGTGTTCAGGTACCACATTCGTTTTTTCACGAATTCTGTGGTTTTTATTATCTTAAAGAAAAAAATTCTTGAATTTGGGCATCTTTTAGGGTGAAATGGATTCGAAATTATGTGGCGGAGGGAGCTCCGGAGACAGAGATTTTGAAAGGAATAATAATACTAGCCCAATTGTGTTGGTTGAATCCAAGGAAACCCCAATTGTAGCTTATATAGATGAGACACCCATTAGGAATTCTAATTCGATTACTGGAGCGGATTTTACTTACGATTACGGTTCCAGTTTGGTGCTTGGAGAGAGCAGTCACAAGGGATTAGGATTTTGCGATGATGAGCCGGAGGCAACTCCCGGTATTATTGGATCATCATCCTCAGCAAAGGAAGAGGAAGAAAAAGGATTAGGGTTTAATTTGTCATCCACTGATAAGGAAATGTCAGCGGATAAGGCAGATAAGTTTATTCCGAGAGTTAAAAACAAAGATTTGATGGCGAAGGATTCGCCTTCCGGGAGGAATTCGGGGTTTTTGTCTATAGGAGGTTTGAGATTGTATACGGAGGATGCTTCAAGTGAGGAAGGTGATGATGATGGCACTATGGATGCTGATGAGGATTCATCTGATGAAGGAAGCTTGGGGTCTTCTGAGCAGAGCGATTCAGATGGATCATCAGACTACGATGATGATGATGATGATTTGGATAATATAATGTTTGGTAGTGATTCTGATATTGATGAGGAGGTGGCCAAAGATTATTTGGAAGGAATTGGTGGCCACAGTGAAATAACAAAAGTTAAATGGTTGGTTGAAGAAGATTTGGATGTCTCAGATGAAGATAGTTCTCCGAGTAGTAGTGGTGATGCAAGTTTTGGTAAGTTGAGTGGAGTTGCTTTAATGAGTGCATCAAAGGAGTATGGTATGATGAAGCCAAGGGCAATAAAGAAGGGCTTTGCAAGGTTTGGCAGGAATGGAATGGCTGCAAATGCTGGGTCACCGGCATATGATGATCTTTTATTTGTAAAGGATCCGAGAGCAGTTGCTGGAAGAAAGAAGCATGTACCTCATCTTCCAAGGTCCTGGCCTTGCGAGGCACAAAAGAGTAAAAATTTGAGGAGGATACCAGGTAAACCATTTGTTTCATCTTACTTGTGAAAATGATTTTGTGCTGGAAGTCTTTCTTGAATGTCTTTGTTTATTTATCTATCTATTTCTTCTTTAAAAAAATATTTTCAAAGTTAAATTTCCTCTCTTTAGCTGAAGAATAGTCATGCCCAGGTGGGAGAATGAAACATCCTCTCCATCCTGGCTATGCCTCAAACATTACCTGCATTATCAATTGTGATCTAGAATAGGTAGCCTGCAGACTTCAACTAGATTTTTGAAAACTGTTATTTGTGGTCCACTATATTCGATATATGGTGGAGAGTAATATGATAGAGTGGTGGCTAAGTTAGGAGCAAATTTCCGCATAAGAAATCTCTTGAAAAAGCCATTGAATGACTCTATCTTCAGTATTTTGTTCTTTTTGAGATGTCTTATTGAGGTTTGTTAAGGCTTTTCCAATCAGTTTTATTTTCTTATACAAATTTAATGGTCTATGCAGGTGAAAAAAAGAAACACCGCAAGGAGATGATTGTCGTAAAGCGTAGAGAGAGAATGCTTAGGCGAGGTGTTGATCTGGAGCAAATAAATACGGTATGATCATCATGTAGTATGTTTTACTTGTTTGCAGATTTGTTAACAACTATTAATATGATTATGCAATTGCTCGATCTGGTCTTATTAGCTGTTTGAGCTCACTCTCCAGATTCTTACATTTAGTGTCCTCTTTTTTTTCTTTTTTTTTTTAAGAAAAAAATCCCCTGAATTTCTGTGGGTCTGTGTTATTCATCCCCTTCTCTAGGTCTTCTACAACTTACTTACGGGTAGGGCTGTAAACGGGTCGGGCCGGGTTGGGTTTGACCCAAAAATTGGCCCGACCCGACCAAGTCGGGTGAAGAAAAACTTCACCCGATAGGACCCGACCTCAAGAAAATGAGGTCTTACACCCGACCGACCCGTTGGTCGGGCTGGTGGTCGAGTTATTAAATAAAATGAAAAAAAAAAAATACTAACCCAAGTTTCTAGAATACACACATACATATATAAAAAATAAAAATAAAAAACATTAAACATCAAAAACATTAAAACTCCAAAAACAGAAAACAGAAAAAAGAAATAAAATTCATAAAAAAAAGAAGAAGAATCGTAAAACATAAGCTAAAATAACAAAATACAAAAACTAAATATATCAAAAGCTTTTAATTTCTTTCAGGGGCCTTTTTAAAAAAGAAAAAGGCCCCATTTTTTGGGGCTTCCGCATCAAGCTGAGGCCCCATACCCATGTGGGTTAGAATGAGAAGTGCAAGCAAAAGGAAGAGGGGGGAGGGGCTTTTATAGTGTTGGAGAGCTCACCCCCTCCCTATTGTATCGATGTGGTACTAAAACAAAGTGAGGGGAAGCCCCTCCCCACTCTTTCCCTCCTTTTCCTAACTCACACACCTCTCTCATCTCTCTCTCTCTCTCTCACAAACGGTAAAAGTAAAACCCCACTGTAAACTATCTATTATATATATTCAATTTTTATAAGTGTTACCACACCACAAACACAAACATATATATTATGCTATATATATATTATATATTAATGTTTAAATGCCACCCCACCACCACCGTATTGTATTATCTTATGGAAATATATATATATATATATATATATATATAACATTATATTTTACGTCATATTATATATTTATAATTGTATCATATATGTATATTAGACTGTATTATATTATACGTTATTCTATGTATAACATATGAGAAACTTTCTTTCATGGTATGAAGAATATTGGGTTTCCATGAGCAAGGAAACTAAAAAATAAAAACATATATATTGTTCTTATGTGTTATACCCTTAAAAATAATTCGTTTGTATAACATTTGTAAGATTATACACCTCCATTCCTTTTCCTACTTTGAATAAATTTTATATGTAAATGCATAATTACTTAAATCCTTCATTTCTTTCTCTATTTCAAATAAATCTCATATACAAATGCATAACTACTAACTACTAAGTGTCAACTCTCATCTTATATTACTTTTATATATAACTACAAGAAATACAAAATTTCATAATCATACATATACAAGAATTGCTAAAATATTTGTTGTTAACTAAAGACTATATTATATACTTTGGCATATCATTACTAAATATTTTTTCTTTATTATCAATATTTGATAACCTTGTAGTCTCATACGTATAAAATACTAATTGAAAAACTCAATGAAATGAGTTATACATGATACGTTAAACATCTTCTACTTTTGTAGTCATTGTAGAAGCACAAATCAAATTAAAGAACATATATAATACACTCATTCTTTTACTTATTTAATATGCATGTTTTAAAGGTCTTTTTGGTCTACATTGGATTAGAAGTTGGCAATTTTCATTACCCATATGGTTTTTTAATTTAAAATAAATATTTTAAGCATAGTTATTACATTTATAGCCTACAAGGTTAGAAGTTGACTTTTTTAGTCTACCTAGCTAGATAATGCATGATTATTACATTTTTAAACTATGTATTTTACTTTGGGTAATTAATTTTTGAATTATCATCTATATCCTTTGTTTAATTATAATATGGTTTTATTGTTTTCAAAATTGATCTCATTTTTTAATTAGTTAATTTAATAAATTTGCCAATTCATATGTACTTGTAATTAGGGAAATACTACCCATCGTAAAAATTTCATATAGTAATTGGAAAATAAAGCTCACCCAAAAAGACTAATAAATAACTTATTCAACTATACATGTTATGATTTATGCATATAATAAATACAAAATTGTCAATTTAAATTCTTCAAGATACCTTTGGCAAAAAGAAAACAATAAAGAAAAAAAATACCTTTAGCAAATAATATTGATGACTTTTTAAGTAACATTGATGCCTTTTTTAACTTGTTAGAAGTGAGAAACCCATTTTTTTAGTTCCACATTGGATGAATAGAGAGAAGGAAGTTACTCATCTTCTATAAATTGCTCTTCTCTCCAACTTCTTATCTTGTCTAACTCTAACCCACCTATAACATTTAAGAGGATATGGGAATTGGGCTTTCTGAAATAAGAGGGCCCATAAACAAACTTTTAGGTGGTCGAGTCGGGTGGATCCGATAAAATTTTACCAAAACCTGACACCCGACCCGATTATATCGGGTCAATGAAAATATAACCCGACCAACCCGACCTTCTTCCTAAACCCGACCCCACCCGACTTGAAATGGTCGGGTCAGGTTGGGTCGGGTGATCGGGTTTAGTTACACCCCTACTTATGGGTCATTTGAACAAGGTTCAAGAGGCCAAATTCAAGTAGTTGGATTTGGAACTTTCAGATTATGTTCTTGTATATCCTATGTCTCAGCTCTGTTGGATACCTGATTAGCATTAAATTAAACTGCATTTCTGATTAAATTTATTTGTTAAGCAAAGAAACTATCATAGTACATGAAATATTGATATTAGCTTTGAACTTTAATTCGGCAAACCAGAATGGAATCACCCATGTTGGAGTTTTGCCTTTAATCTACTGAAGATGGTGTCAGAATAAAGTTGGGCAACTCAGGATAAAAGTTCATCTATCTGTTAGCCTGGATGTAGAGAAAATAATTGTTAATTTGATTTGGAGAAAGAGAAGCATCAAAATTGTAAATCACATGTAGCAAGGTTTTCAAAATGGGACTGGTATTTTTTGAATTAAATAATTACCAAAAGGCGTTTAAAGTTGTGAGATCAAATCTGGAAGATTTAAAAAGAAAAAAATATTAATAAGACGTAGTCTGTTAATATTAACTAAGCAAAGGAAGGATTGCACAAGTTAGATAACAATGGGTATGGATGAGAGTTTCACTTTTACCTAAACCCAAGTACTCTAGAAGGTGCTTGAAATTTGTTGAGATTAAGAGTCAATGTGACTCGTGAAAAAAATACTTCTATAGATCCAAATTCTAGATATAGCTACTGCTTAGGGGGAATAAAGAGTCAAAAGTAAAAGGCACAAGGCGCATTTATAGTGATGAAGGGCCCCCTGACGTTTGAGGCAAGGCTAGGCACACGATTCATAAACAACTCAATTAACAATAATGAGTGATATTAATAAAAGAATTTTAGAAAGACCAAAAATCAATAAATTTTTATTTTTTTCCGACATAAGTTATGATGTCTAGTAGCACTATTTTTCACAATTCATAGTTGGTATTAATATTATTTTTATTTGCTTTAATGTTTGAATTTAAGTTGAAGCATAAAGAGTACAAGAAGGAATAATAGGTAGCAACACCAAACAATCACACCTATGCTTCTTTTAAAACAAAGCTTTCTCTTTTGAGTAGCAGCTACTACTATTTGAGCACCAACTCTACTACTGTTGCAACCTCTGCAAGGCATTATTATAGCGTATTGCATGCTTGAACTTACCTAAACTACTCCGACTAAGGTTATTGCAATCGAAAAGTTTGGAAACAAAACTCTCTAGATGTAGTATCAACATCAAAATATATTCCTAGCGGTTAATTTTTTTTTTAAATGGTCCTTGATATGATGACCAAGTTCTTGACTAGAAGTCAAGATCAAAGTCCTTATGGAACATGTGTGATCATTTGATTTTTATGTACAAAAGGGATTTATTTTTATTTTTTATTTTTGGAGGCGTGGTGTTGGACTTTCTGGGTGGGAAATTCTCAAAAATATTCTTTTGATTAGTTTGAGTAGAAATTATATGGAATTCGAAGCATCAAATGAACCACACCATATTAATAAAAGTAAAACTTATATCAACTTTTCTATTTAAAAAAGAAAAGAAAAGAAAAGAACACCACATCTCTCTGCATTTACTTCTTTATACCTTTTTCACATGATATCTTGCTCTTGCTGTCTTTTGGTGTCCTTTTTCCTACACACGCTGAATCATGCCCTTCAATTTTGAAATTAAGTATTGAAACTTGTTACTTGTATATTTTGTGTTCCAAAAGGGGACTTTGATGTAAGGATATGAAAAGGGATTGCCTGTTGTGTGTAATGAAGAAAAGAACGTTTCTTCCATTACTCTGCTTGTGTTGTGTTAAGAAGTATATTTCTAGAAATAGTCTGGAATTGTTGTTGTCTTGTTGATTGATGAGATCAACGGCCCTTGAATGAAATGTCCATTATTGAGGAAATGAGTGTGATGGAGGATGGAGCGTGATTCTCGTTAACCATAAACTACACATAGTGCTCTATAGCAAATTATATACCAGAGTGGATAAGAGTGAAGCTTGTAGTGCAACCTCTGTGAGTGTCAGGAGCTTAGAGAAGATAGTGGACCTATATGCCAAGAAAAGATGCTTCTCAATACTCAAAAAAGACATACATGTATGGAACCAAAACAATAGTAGGAAGGAGATTGGATCCACTTGCATAGTTGCTTGTCTAAACAGTACGAAGACCAGAAACTGTGGCATCGAGAGTTGGAAAGCAACTCTAATAAATTACAAGAAAGAGGACAAGAAGTCGTCCAAGAAGGGTTATGTCAAAATAAGAAAGACCAATCCCTAGTCAAATTAAAGAAACATTGGGGAAGTCATGTACTCTTATCCAATGTCATCCAACCAGAAGCTCGAAAATGAATGGCCTCCTGAGACACATCCGCCCCGAACACCTTATCCTCAAACACCCTTCAGTTCCTTTCCAACCAAACACACCATAGACCGCAAAGACGGAGTATCGTTACACTTTCCGCCTAATAGAGTAGAATCCTTCCATGAACTCATTGTGAAAGACATCAGTGTGGCTCCTTGGAGTAGCTCAGCTCCAATCATGCATCAGCAACTACCTAGACCATTTAATTATAGAGTGAATGGGCAATAGAGGAATAGATGATCCTCTGATTCCCCATTCCTCTTACATAACACACACTAATTGGGCTAGGTTTTTTAAGCAGTTCTAGATAGTGTGTATCAGTGGAAGAAGATTTGTGTAGCTACGTAATTGACAACACTTTGTTGTTTATTGCTCAACAAGTCCTTAGCTATTTGATGCGGGGATGCATGACACGTGCATAATGTGAGCAAACGTAGGGCCCCCTAACTACACTACATTCAATCTCAAAGGCCTACGTGACTGTTCCGTCATCAGCCGTAGTGCGCAGATTGCTCTAGAGTTTTCTATGTTGGTTTGTTCATGCTAGAGGGACATCCCCACTTACTCGTGCTGATCGATGGTGTGACAACTAGAAGTTCCTTTCCCGCCCGCATAAACAGACTGGAAGTGTTGAGTCAACTGCTACTCATGAAACCTATGTCTCATCAGCCTTTCACTGAGTTGTTGTCTATGCCATTCCATTTGGTCCGACTCTCACCACCCCTACTTCTGAATCTGCTGGTCAAGAGCATAATCCAATCGCTATCATGGTTGGAGCATAGAGAGCAAAGGTATCAGTAGAGGTCAAATGCACATATCTACCATGTAGGTGAAACTCTCAATCCATATCCATATCCGGTAATACGCCGACCACTTGGGCCTAAACAAATTGAGAGGTTGAGGTCAAAAATCTATTCGGTTGCAATGTTTTCTATTTTTGTTTCATGTATTTGTTCGTGGGACCACGTTTGGTGGTTTAAACCCACGTAGCCACGTAGATGGAAGTTGTGTCAATTTAAGACTCGTATTTGGTAGGTTGTTATAAATAGGGATTTTGGCCATTAGAAGAAGGATATCTAATATTTGAAGTATTTGAATCAATAGATTTATTTTGGTTATTTTTTAGTATTTTCGTTCTTACTTATGCGACGAATCTGCATCACTATTGTTCTTGGGTTTTTATCAATTTATTTGGACCTACTTGGACAAAATTTCAAGTTGCTTGTAGACTAGAGTGAACCAGCTATGATGAGCTCATTTTGTAAGCCTCATTGTCATTGGATTTGCCATAAGTAGAAAGAATGCAGTAGCGTGACTTCATATGTGATAGAGTTGAGTGGATTTGTAAATGGGAACTTTTATTTCTTGGAAGGAATCTTCATTGATGGATCAAGGGGGTGTTTTGCGCAATAAACATGGAGATCATGTTAGAAGTTTATAATTTGAATATGACAAGGATTTTCATTCTTACCATAGATAGCATATGCAGTAAATGTCGCAGGTAGAGATTTAGCTCTTTTGAAGTGGAAAGGTGTATGGTGACTTCTATGGCACATGCCAAGTCAAAATTTTTGGAATGATAGTCGACCATGTTAAATGGCCAATTATTTTTTGTAGCATCTCTGCCATATTTTTTTCTCTCTGTGTCTAATTTATCTTTTAGTACTTTTTGTTTGATTGGATTGAGCGCGTGGTTATAAGTCAGTTTTTTTAGACCAGCTCATTGTTCTAGAATTATTAAAATTTCCAATGTGGCACACACAGTACAACCTCCAGAAATCTAACTTTCACGTTGTTCCAAACTTGTAGAAGCTGAAACAGATGGTCTTGGATGAACTTGATATTTTGGCATTCCAGCCGATGGATTCTAAGGATTGTTCCCAGGTATTGTTCTTGCTCCCTTTTTTTTTACTGGATTTACTTCCTCACAGTTGGTTACTTGTGATGCTCTTGCTTATCTGTATGTCATTAGTCTTTTGTATATAAGTTCATAGTATGTGGCTTGAAGGAAGTATGGTCATAGAGCATGTGATGTTATTTTGATCAGCTAGCAAGTGTGCGCCTTCAATTTTAGGGTGGCTCAATAAAACCTCTACAATAGGAGGTAGCAGTAACTTAAAATAGCATTCACTTGACATATCAAAAATATTACTTTTCTGGGGGGATGCAGTTGCCACTGAATGTCATTAAAACAGCTGATGTTTTAGTTTTGTTGCCGGAGATTGTTTGTAGCGAGTGCTTTTATTTATGGTTTAAAGAACTCTTTCCCACCTTTCTTCTCGTCCTTTTTATAAAGATTTTATCTCTAAGAATACTTTATTTAAGCAACGCCTGGTTGGCCGAATGGCTCAGTTTTGGCGCTTCATGAGGTCAGGTCACGAGTTCAACTCTTCTTATCAGTGTTGGTCATTGGAGGAGTCTCCCGCTCGACCAACCAGGGGCCTAAGTGGATTAGTTGGGCGAAGCTTGGATACCACTTAGTTATCAAAAAAGGAAAAAAAAGATTACATATTCTAGATTTCTGTTTAATGCTGAATGTCATGCAACAGTAGTTTCCAATTTTTTTTCTGTTTTCTGCTACCTGTTGATTGAATTTCTTTTGTGACAGTATTTTCTTTAGTTTCTTCTTACAACACTTCTTATTTTCTTCTTCGCTTGTGATGACATAAGGTACAAAGGCTAGCATCAATTTATAGGTTGCAGAATAGTCGCCAGGGTTCAGGCAAGAAGAGGTTCTCTCTCTCTCTCTCTCTCTCTCTCTCTCTCTCTCTCTCTCTCTCACACACACACACACACACACATGGCAAGTTTTTTGCTAGGTATTTCTACATGTGCATTTTTCTTGAGACCTATTAGCATAGTTTGAAAAATCCATTGAGGCTTATGCCTTGAACCTTGCCTCACGTCGAGGCTATTGAAAATTGCCTCAAGGCTTGAGCCTCAATGGTAACTTGAGGCTTACACCTAATCCCTTTTTTCTAGTTTCTACTTACGTTAGATTTTCCTAAAACACTTAAACTGATACTAGAATAAACATGCTAGTTATTTTCTTTTATGAAGTTTTAATCTTGTCAAAAAAAAAAAAAATCCTCCAAGTGTAAACTCTAAGTTGTTTTTTTCTATTTATATTTTTCAATTTTTGAGAGTCACTTCAACTAATATTAGTATAAATAAGCTACTTATTTTTCTTTCTAAAAATTCTAATGCCAATTATTAGGAGAGATCCAAGTTTTGAAACTCGCCAAACTTCTCGTAGACTACATACACATTACAAAGAGAACTTTTAATGCCAGTTGTTTTTATAAGATCATAGCAAAGAGCAGCATCAAATATGATTAAAAAAATACTAGAAACTTAAAAAAAATTGCTAAAGAATGTAAAAACTAAGAAGTGGTAATACCTAATATCATTGCAGTTCATTTGTTTTCTACTAGTTTCTTTTTTTGACATTTAGAAATGCAAGAAAATCTTAACTTTTAATTATGCTCATTAAGTTTTTAATAGTGTTCATTATAATTAAAGCAATTGATATTTCAAGTTTAGTCTTGAATGCTTGAAATTGTTGCGATAAGGTAAACATATATAAAAATAACTCAAGTTTGTATGCATTTCATGTTCCTCTAGTTATTAATTATATTATAATTTTTAGAACTAATGAAGGAAAGTTTATGTATTCTTTTCATGAAAATATGAGGCTTACACCTCGTCCTACCTCGAGGCTTACACCTCGCCTCACAAAGAGAAATTGCCTCACTTACGTATCACTTGCTTTTGAAAGCAAAAATTCTTTGTGTACATGTTTGGTTGCTTTTTTAAAAAACTTCCAGAACTGTTTTTAGATTTTACTCTTAAGATTGGTGAAAGAAACAAATAAACAACAAAAAGTTATTTTCTTTGTTTTTTGTAAAAAGTACTTTAAAACAGTGTTTGAAAATTTAGTTTCTAAAAATTGTTTTTTGACTCAGTGTAGTCAAGGCGAGCTTAGGCACGCACCTCAATCAATGTTTGACAAGTATGGGGCACCAACTTACGTGTGCGCCTTATTTTCTACTCCCTCTTCTTAAAAAAAAAATCTTTAAAATAAATATTGTATTATATATTTTTCCTCTTTTCTTTAAATAAATATATACAATATATAATCTAGAACATAAAATATTAGAGGAAACTCGTGCTATGCTTTGATAACATGAAAAACACGACTAAAATGCAATCAAAAGAATAATCTCATGCAGTAGTATCAACAGATCGAAGGTACAGTGAAATAATAATCCCAATTCTTTTTTTTTGAGAGGAAACAAAGATTGTATTATAATGAAGAAGTATGTACAAAACAGCGCATCAGAAATGTACCACACAACCAGAAAACAGACACAAAGGACCGAAACCAAAACAACCCAACCCCAAACAGCAACAGCTGTGCACAAAGCACCAACCCAAGCCAACATTAGACACAAGCAGACCAATTCCTCCACCAATCCAACACAGAAAACCCCCCATTAAACTTTGAGCAAGCGACCCAATTACATGCCTGCCACTTAGCTCCTTACCAAATACATGGGCAATCCAATGCCTGATTTACAAAAAGCCTCCTATTTCTCTCCAACCATAAGGACCAAAGGGTTGCAAACACCGCTATTTTCCAAATTTCCTTAGCTCTACCAACACACCAAGGCACATGATCTAGTGATAAGCACTCATGCAAAGATGAAAAAGATACAAGTCTCCCATCAGTAAGCACTCCCCAGAAATCCCACACATGCCTAGCCAACCTACAATGCACAAAGAGATGTTCAATGGATTTCCCATCTGGTAAACATAGTGGGCAACAATGCGGAGAAATATGTAAGGTAGGGAATCGCCTCTGAAGCTCATCCAATGTGTTAAGTTTTCCATGAGCTAATACCCAGCCAAACACCTTTACTTTTGATGGGATTTGAGCATCCAAATAATTTTATAGATAGGGAAAGAAAATTAATCTTATAAATATTAATCCCAATTCACAGCATAGAGTTGGATATGATGAGAGCATTGAAAAAAAAAAAGAACTTTTAGTTAACAAAGTAGAACATTTTCAGAGACGAAAAAAGTCTGAAAATTTAACCTTTAGCTCCCAATCCTTTTGATTTTGGCAGCCTAACTGCAACCAATGGATCAAAAGTACCTTGCAAGTCGCTGCCCAAACCATGCCTTCAACAAAGCCCATTTTCTCCATCATCTTTGATCCATATCCTCTGGTGTGTTTCTCAAAACTCCAATCCCAGAGGATTCAGTTCCTGGACTTTTATTTATTTCGAAGAACTTCCCTCCCAATCCTAGCGACTTGAGCCATTTTATAGCCTCTATTGGCTCCACTATCACCTGGCCGTCTTTTCCCAATTCTCCCCCTTCTACAAATCCCATCTTAGCCATCATTTTGGAACCAAAGCCTTCTGTGTGCATCTCAAATCCACCCAACTTTGAGCAACTAGTAGGAACTTTATTTTGGCAGCTAAAGTTGCAATTCTCTTGGGAATCTGTGGTACAAAGTCATCTTGCAAGACACCACTTGAGACAAATGACATGGGTTGATTGGCATAAATTGGGCCCTGCCTACGGTGCCTGTTTCTTCCTACTAGCTTCATTGCTCTTAAGAAGGTTGGTTCGGCTCGTTGGTAATTTAGTAGAGGCAGATTGGTCTAGTACTAAGGAACATGAACTACTCAATTTTGAAACCTTTCTAGTTCTCTTTGGCTCTTTGCTGACGAGTGATGACATCATCAGCATATTCATCAGCCACTCTAACAGATGAAATTCAAAATGAATGGGGCTTGTTAGTTTGTCTATAAAATTTGAAATCAATTGTAATCCACAATAACTCCATAAACCATGGCCATGAGAGTAGTATTGTATGTGCTTTTTTCTATTTTGTACTGTCAACCTCACCAATCAAAAGGAAAAGGAGAAATAAGAGGAGAAAGGGAGCTGAGGTAAGGTCATGTGGAGCAAAGAGGAGAACATATTTATAGGCTTGTTAAGTTGAAAAATAAGAAAGTTTTGTGGATTGACAAAATAACCAAAGTTACGTTAGCAACAAGAATACGTCTAATAGGTTAATCTTCAACACAACAACCAAAGAACAAATATTGTTAGCAAAATTGTACTAAGAAACAGACAATTGTACCTGCAGGATAGATATCAATGAAAAACACTCGTACCCTTTCAAACCAAAGCTTATCACTAGAGGATGACATGCATATATGGGGAGTTCGTGTCACAGTTTCTAATTTGAAAAAGCAATGAAATATTCAATATTAATCGTATACTCTTAAATATTGTGAAATAAAAAATAAAAATAGAATATTGTTTTTTAGAAAAAGTACTTTAAAAACAATTTTTGAAATTTTTTTTAAAAAATTGTTTTTGAATTAGTATAGTCAAGGCAAGCTTAGTCATGTGCCTCAAGCACGCCTTGAGGCGGGGCACACGTGTTACACCTCAATGTTTGACAGACAGAGTGACTCACTTTCCTACTCCTTTTAAAGAAAAGCTATTTAATTATTAAATATTGTATTTTATATTTTATTATTAGTTGTTTGAATAAATATATACAATGTATAATGTAGAACATAAAGCATTAAATGAAACTTGTGCTACGCTTTTATAATAATAAGAAGAAGTTGTTATAAAGGCATTATGATTGCTACTTGTTCTTCTCGATTTTATGTTTCTTGCATCAATCCAATTTAAAATATCAAAAGAAATAAAAAATAATATTAATATCCGATTATAAAATAGAAACATTAGTGCTACTATAAACATTATGATGTATGATTATAAAAATTAAAAACTTCTGTTGATTTTTGTCTTTTGTTAAATTCTTTTGCCAAAATGGGGTAATATTATTAATTGATTTACAATTTTATTTTTAAGCCGCTTGGTTCCTCATCGCCTTAAGTGTGTGCCTTGCACCTTTAACCTCTTAATTTTGAATGTTGAACCAAACAGGCCTTTGGTTATTCTAATATGATTTTGACTTATAGAGTACAATTTCTCTTCCCTTCTTGTTAGCAGTATTTATTTAGCCAATTTAGTAAAAGTCCAGGACATGCTAGTGGTCTTATTCATCATACTTCTGTTTGTTCGACATATTGGGAAAGAGGAAAATTATTAACATGTCATAGCTCTCACTTTTAGAGAATGTTTAGCCATTTAGGACTCTGTCGTCGGTTTATCTAATGGTATGAGGATTAGCTTTCCTGGCCGCAAACCTGTTTAACATGTTCAATATGTGGTGTATGAAATGTTTCGTACTTGGTTCAAAGTGCTTTCTCTCTAGAAACAGTTTAGACTTTTTAAAGACATCTGTTTTTTGTTTTTGTCTCTCTTTTTTTTTTATCAAGGACAATTTGTTGTATCAGAATCCCTATTTTCTCCTTAATTTTAATTGTATTGGTTTAAATTATGTAAATATTAGAAAGAAGAAGAAAGTGCCAAGCATTTCCTAGGATGATGTAGGGATTGAAACCCTGTATACAGAAAGGCCCTAAAAGAACTCACCTTAGCCAATAGGCCCAATACTACTGCCCTGTGACCTTGAAATCATGCCAAACGGTTTGATAAGTATGCAAGAATCCATTTAAATTTCTTGTGCATTGATGGGCTTACATGTTTTACGAGAAGTAGTTCATGGCGTATGTGCGCGGAGGCCTGCTTTTCCATTCCACTGAAAACAATGTGTTAATTGCCCAAAAATGTTTATGTTTTGTAGCTCATCAGTTGATACAATCAAAACTGTTTAAGTAGCAAGGTCCATCCTTTCATTTGAGTTTCTGTAGGTACTGATCCGGCTTCATTTAGGGAATAGTTTTGGTTGCATCAGACATCCCTGGCCTATGGCTACACATGTTGCTGATATTGTTACTTGGGAGGAAGATGCAGCCTAGTTGGTTGAAGTAGTCTATAAAATCCTGGAAAGGTGCATGACTGCTGTCAAACTCTTGTATACACAAAAGAAAATCTAGGTCAACACTTTTTTTTTCAGCTTTTGCTCTTTGAAATGATCAATGGACAACACATCGGAGAGTATTGAGGTTGGAATGAGAGAGTAGCTGTTGATTTCCTATTTATGAATCATACATGTGAAACTAATAGCAATTGATTTCCTGTAAACAACGGAATGCCAACAAAACAGAGATTAATATTGAATATTTCATTGCTTTTTCAGATTTGTAACTGTGACACGAACTCCCCATACATGCATGCCGTCCTCTAGTGATAAGCTTCGGTTGGAAAAGGTACGAGTGTTTTTCACTGATATCTATCTGCAGGTACATTTGTCTGTTTTGTAGTACAGTTTTGCTAACAATATTTGTCCTTTTGTTTCTGCATTGAAATATCAAACATATTCTTGTTGCTAATGTCACTTTAGTTGTTTTGTCATTCCACAAAACTTTCTTATATATTTTTCAGCTCAACAGGCCTATATATGTATGTTCCCTTCTTTGTTCCATACAACCTTACCCCAGCTCCCTTTCTCCTCTTATTTCTCCTTTTCCTTTTGATTGGCGAGGTTGACCGTACATAATAGATAAGGCACATCCAGTATTACTCTCATGGCCATGGTTTATGGAGAATATGTTGATTACAATTGATTTACAATTTTATAGACAGACTGACGAGCCCCAATTATTTTGAATTTTAGCTATTAGGAGTGGATGATGAATATGTGGATGATGTCGTCAGTAAAGAGCCAAAGAGAACCAGAAAGGGTTCAAAATTGAGTGGTTCATGTTCCTTAGTCCCAGACCAATCTGCCTCTTCTAGATTACCAATGGGCCGAGCCAACCGTCTCAATAAAAGTGGAGCTAGTGGGAAGAGACAAGGTGGTAAGAAGGGCCCAGTGTATGCCAATCAACCCATGTCATTTGTCTCAAGTGGTGTCTTGCAAGATGACTCTGCACCACATATGACAGCAGTTAGTTCCCAAGAGAATAGCAGCTCTTGCTGCGAAAATAAAGTTGCAACTAGTTCCTTAAAGTTGGGTGGATTTGAGATGCACACAAAGGGATTTGGTTCCAAAATGATGGCGAAGATGGGATTTGTAGAAGGAGGAGGATTGGGAAAGGACGGCCAGGGGATAGTGCAGCCAATAGAGGCTATAAAACGACCAAAGTCACTAGGATTGGGAGTGAAGTTCTCCAAAACAACTGAAAGTGCAGGAACTGAATCTTCTGGGATTGGAGTTTTCGAGAAACACACCAAAGGATTTGGATCAAAGATGATGGAGAAAATGGGCTTTGTTGAAGGCATGGGACTGGGCAGAGACTTGCAAGGTATTGTTGATCCATTGGTTGCAGTTAGGCTGCCAAAATCACGAGGATTGGGTGCCAAAGGTTAGATTTTCTGACTTTTCTCATCTCTGATAATGCTGTACTTTGTTAACCAAAAGTTTTTTATTTTTTCTTTTCAATGTTCTTGTCAAAACCAGCATTATGTTGTGGATTGAAATTATTATTTGGATTATTCTTTTCTTTGTATTTTAGAGGTGCTTTTCGTGTTATCTTCTATTCAGTTTATTCATGGATATAATGTGGAGCCACAATGCCTTTTAGAACCATTGGTTCTGTAGCCTTGGTGCCACAAATGCAGGGTTGGTCCTATACTTATGCATTTATTTATTTATTTATTTTGAGAGCATTTATTTATTTATTTATTTTGAGAGCATTTATTCATTTATTTATTTTTAAATACATGGAATGTGTTTTTTCCCATTTTTTAACTTCAAATGTGTTGTTTCCATGGGTCTGGTTATCTGATGACTCTACATTGAATCTCAAGGCAGAATTTTCCTGTTGGCTGTTTAGTCCATTTCCATCTAGATAATAATATTTGGATGTTGAAAGCTGGTGCTACAATGGGCTAAAGCAAATGATACCTCATGCCTATATGAACAGAATACGAGTCATACGACCAATTCCAGGTTTTTTTTTTGGGCACAATATCTGCCTTTGTTCCTTGAAATGCCCAAAATGAGTAGGAAGACACCTCAACTTAGTTCATATGTGGCAGTAGTACCAGCCCTCCAGAGCGGGCAGATGGAGTAGTAAATGAGTTATTTGGTTTTATTTATGTCAATGGGTCACTATCTTATTGGAAGATTTTATTGCTTAGAATACCCTTGTCATTAGTTAAGTACGTTGTAGTGCCAACCATTCAGAATAAGCAAGCTGATAGGCAAAAGGATTATTTGGTCTGATTTATCCTAAATGGCCATTATCTTATTGAAAGATTTCATTTCTTTGAAGCCTTAAGTCCCTCTCCTAACAGTTCATTCCATTAATTGGGTATAGCCTAGGAGCCATCTACAGGAGTTGTCCTGCATTTAACCTTTGTATGCACCGACCCAAATGGGTGAGATGTTGTAAATTGAAGATCTTAACAGGGAAAATAAATGGTCAAAATAGTTGGGAACTATCCATTACAGAAAATAAGGAAGCAAAGAAAGTCGAATCAAATGGTAAAACAAGGTTTAAACTTTCTGATGGTATAAATTTTTACATTGATGTTATCCTTTTACCTAAGAGTTTGAGATTTTGATTGAAAATGACTGTCTAGCCTCCCTATATTATATTATCTTTCGGCCTGCAGGTTACTCTGATCTACATTGTGAAACATTCCTTGTGAAATATTCATATTTGAAGGAGACAGCTTATCTAGAACATGGGTTGGTGGCCAGTTAGTCTTCTGCATGTTCTCTAGAATTTTCCTGACAAGTTAACATGCATCTCTAGGAAACCCAATTGAGTTCCTTCACACTCCAGCTTCCTCCACTTTCACTTTCATCATTCTCAATCAAACCTTATTTATTATTAAACATGACTTCTAGACCAAAGAAAAAAAATGAGAGAGAGAGAGAGAGAGAGAGGGTCTAGGCTTAAATCTCTCTCTATCCCCAGAAGTTCTACTTCTGTCCTAAGATCAAATCTCACTCTCACCAAGGAGAAGGTCTAATGTTAAGCATGAGATTTGGATGGGGGGTATACCTTATTTGTGTCACCAGGGACCTAAGGGATTAGCTTGGAGAAGTCTGGATACCCTTAATTTTCAAATAAATAAATAAAAATATTTACTCAACAACTCTTCATATCAGATTGTTTAATGGGTATTCGAATTATGGGTCAGTGAGACTCTCTCTTCCTAGTTACCATCTTGATCGTTACAATGCGTGTATTTTATTGTATTACATATAGGTAATGTGATGGATTTACTTAGAATAATTCTGGACTTCGTTTTTGGGTTGGTTATTTCAAGTTGTGTTTCTTCCTTTCTCGAGAGTGGTGGAAAGTAAAGTCTTCAAATACCTTTTTTCTAACTATATAAATTTGCTTCCTCTACTTGATGAAGTTTGAAATAAAAAGAAAATTAAGGAAACATAATCTTCTAATTTTTTTTCTAAAGTAAAAATAATCATCAAGATGCTAATAAGTTGAAGATTGATTTCTTTCTTTTTTCTTTTTTAATGCAAGCAATTCTCTTTTGAATTTTTTTGTCCCTTATATAAACATGTTAATGGCTTATAGTGTAGAGCAGAATTATATATGTAGTCGAAAGGAGAGGAATATTGTCCGCCTGAGAGGACTCATCGAAATATCTTTGTTATGTTCGAATTTGAAATGATTAGTCTTGCTTAAATGGGAGGATAGTATTTCTCAGGTATTAAAAAAAATTGATAATAAAAAAAAATAAAAATAAAAAGGAATATTTTTTTTTTTAATTCAAGAGCTTTAATCTCTACTTCAGTGGTTTTATTTTATCAAAAGTGGGAACAGATTCTGAAAAATCTTCTGTATACTTGCAGTAAAAGAAATTAATGATTTAGACCAACTTGGATTCAGTTGCTTGCCATTGCAGCACAAGAGTCTAACTACTATTGGATGGTGAGGTAGAGCTCTTTTAACTATTCAGTTGTTGAATACGCAATCTTCTCATCAACTTTGCATGACCTTTCAACTTCCTTATATTTTTATAATCCAAATTATTCTATAGAAGGAAGATTTATTATTTTAACTCATCAGTCAACTGTCTTCGGCTGAAAGTGGGGATAAAATAATAATTACATTAAAAGAAAATGTATCAACACTATTATTAAAATATCATCTAGTGAAAGATTAAGAGGGATTGCTTTTATATAAGCCGTGTTTCGGAGCGCTGCGAAAGCCCTAATGGGCAAAAAAAAAAAAAATTGGCAAATACTGTTTGCATATTATTTGGCACGTATGCATTTGCGATTCAAACACAATTTAAAAATGTTTTGATGAAGCTCTTTCTTTTTTGCTTTTACATTTGTCCATTGTATTTAAAAAAAAAATACTTTTAGGTAGAAACATACTCCTAGTCACTGAGAGGATTCATATGTATTGAATTTACACTAATATATTTCTAGTCATATTTGCAGGTTTGTTCTTCTCTTAAACTTTCTTGGAATCTAATTATAATGATTTTTAAAGATTAATTCAATGTCCGCCAATTGTACTCAAACTTAGAAAACAAAATTGAAATTATTGTATTACAACTATCTAAAAGTATGAAAATAATATATTCTAGTTATTTCCATAAAATAGCAAATTTTTAAAATTAATAGGTTGTTAAAATATATAATTATGTGCTAGTAATTTTTTTCTTATTATAAAAAAAAATAACTTGAAACACTTTCTTGGGTCCGATTTGCACTTAAAAATTGAGACACTTTGTGTAATTGAAATAAAAAATAAATAAAAATAAAAATAGTTCTCTGATTTTTTTATTTTTTTTTTCTGTTTTTTTTTTAGGCCAAAGCGCGTCGGTGCCACAGGCACAAGCTGATAAAGGAAAAGGAAAAGAAAAAGGAAAAAGGCAAAAGAAAAAAGAAAAAAGAAAAAAGAAGCAAGTAATTATACAAAAAGTACAGGGGTTATTCCGTCATTACATAGCAACAATTATTCTTCGAGGGTCGTGAAACCTGCCGCCAACCCCTAACACCGAATGAGAGAAGATTTTCTTAACACCTGTGTACAGAAAAAACCACCTCGAGATTCGCCACGTGGAATTTCAAATTATTTATCTCGACAAATCAGCTTACATTTTCACATCAAAATAGCCAAAATCACCATTAAAATTCCATCAGACGGTCGGTAAATCACCAAACGAAGATCCATAAAGATTTCCACAAGTTAACAAAACAAGACAACGAAACACTGTACATCCAATACTATATATACATTTATTTAATCACTTCTCCTCCTCTAATTTCTCGACCTATCGTCTTACGCACTTACACAGGAGTTCGATAGATCTGATCTGTGTTTCGTTGAAAACCCTTGGTCTTTCTCTGCATCTCACGAGGTCAGTAATCAGTATTTCTTCTTCTTCTATTTCTTATTTGATTTTTTTGAGCTGCTAATTTCACTAAATTTCATGTTATTTGAATCTTATTTGTTGAGTTTTACAGAAAGATCTCGTCTTCTGAACCCATTTTTTGTTTTAACCGATCCGTGCTTGTTCCAGATCTGACAGAAGGGTTGCAAGGGGCGGGTTTTAGGTATGATGGGGTTCTTTATGAATCGATTTAGGATCTGGGTGTTGTTCTTCTGCTTTGTTCTTATTAAATTCGGAGATGGGTTTTATCTTCCGGGTAGTTACCCTTACAAATACCAAGCGGGTGATCCGTTATCAGTGAAAGTTAATTCCTTGACTTCTATTGATACCGAGATGCCATTTAGTTATTACAGTCTTCCCTTCTGTAATCCCCTTGAGGGTGTTAAGGACAGTGCTGAGAATCTCGGGGAGCTTCTCATGGGAGATAGGATTGAGAATTCTCCTTATAGATTTAAAATGAATGTCAATCAGACCGAGGTTTTCCTATGCCGATCCGACCCATTAACGGCGTATGAATACAAGATTCTCAAGAAGAGAATTGATGAGATGTATCAGGTTAATCTGATTCTTGATAATCTTCCCGCCATTCGGTACACTAAGAAGGAAGATTATGTGTTGAGATGGACTGGGTACCCTGTTGGTATCAAGGTTCAGGATATGTACTACTTGTTTAATCATTTGAAGTTTACTGTTTTGGTTCATAAGTATGAGGAGAACAATGTGGCCCGGGTGATGGGAACTGGGGATGCGGTTGAGGTGATCCCGCCTGGTGGGAAATCTGGATCTGATGTTCCGGGTTATATGGTTGTTGGATTTGAAGTTGTTCCATGTAGCTTCCCGCATGATACGAATGCAGCTAAGAATATGAAAATGTATGAGAAGTACCCGTCTTTAATTAATTGCGAACCTACTACCGTGGGAATGGCCGTCAAGGAAGGTCAGCCAATTGTGTTTACCTATGAGGTTTCATTTGTGGAGAGTGATATAAAGTGGCCATCGAGATGGGATGCCTACTTGAAGATGGAGGGGTCGAAGGTTCATTGGTTTTCAATTCTCAATTCACTTATGGTGATCGTTTTCCTTGCCGGGATCGTTCTTGTTATATTCTTGAGGACGGTGCGTAGAGATCTGACTCGGTATGAGGAGCTGGACAAGGAGGCTCAAGCACAGATGAATGAGGAGCTATCGGGGTGGAAGCTTGTTGTGGGGGATGTGTTTAGGGCTCCAACAAATCCAGCACTCCTTTGTATAATGGTAGGAGATGGGGTTCAGATTCTTGGGATGGCAGTAGTGACAATCATGTTTGCTGCCCTTGGATTCATGTCTCCAGCGTCTCGAGGTACTCTCATCAGTGGTATGATCTTCTTCTACTTGATACTTGGCATTGTAGCTGGTTATGTTTCAGTTAGGATGTGGAGGACAATGTGCTTGGGTGATAAAACAGGATGGGTTTCAGTCTCTTGGAAGGCTGGTTGCTTCTTCCCTGGTATTGCTTTTCTGATACTAACCGTTCTGAATTTCCTCTTGTGGGGTAGCCACAGCACGGGTGCAATCCCCTTCACTTTGTTTGTTGTTTTGCTCTTGCTATGGTTTTGCATCTCAGTGCCATTGACCCTTGTGGGTGGTTACCTTGGTGCCAAGGCACCCCATATTGAGTACCCAGTTCGAACCAACCAGATTCCTCGGGAAATCCCAGCTCAAAAGTACCCATCTTGGTTGTTGGTTCTTGGAGCCGGAACTCTTCCATTTGGTACCCTTTTCATTGAGCTCTTCTTTATTATGTCTAGCATTTGGATGGGCCGTGTTTACTATGTTTTCGGGTTTCTTTTCATTGTCTTGATCCTTCTAGTGGTTGTTTGTGCTGAAGTGTCTCTCGTCCTCACATACATGCATCTATGTGTGGAGGACTGGAAATGGTGGTGGAAATCCTTCTTCGCCTCTGGATCTGTTGCAATCTATATCTTCTTGTACTCCATAAACTACCTTATATTTGATCTTAAGAGTCTGAGTGGCCCTGTCTCTGCCATGCTTTACCTGGGTTACTCACTGTTCATGGTCCTAGCTATCATGCTGGTCACAGGGACAGTGGGGTTCCTTTCATCTTTCTGGTTTGTGCATTATTTGTTCTCTTCTGTGAAGCTAGATTAAAATACCCTCTCCTGAAGAAACAATGATTTCAGAGGAAATGATCGAGAGCAAGCCCGTCTGTGAAGTGAGCGAAATGATATTTTGTGGAAGCAACTAGTATCAAATTGTTTACTTGCCACTTCGTTGGACTATTTGATGTTTGGAACTTTCTGAAAGGTAATAATGATCTACTCATCCATTTTTCTTGTTCTGTCTTAGATAATAACAGCATTGCATTCTTGGGGAGCTTAGTTGTAATAGTTTTTGGTAGTTAGAATACTATATTTCCTTTGTACTTCGTCATTGAGAGACCATTTATGTATGAAAGTTAATTCTATGCTTCATGGATATGATTCTCATCACATATTCATAATCCAACTGTCTATTAATCTGCTCTTGACCACACAAATTAATCCAAATGAAGGAATAATATTGTATGAGACCAAATATCAATTAATTGATTATATACGCAGAAAAGAAATGGAAAAAAAAAATCTCAAGTGCCAAAAACAATGAATAACAGCCTAAACAACATCCCAGAAGAATACTCTATTATCCGTATGGAAAGATATTAGAGAAAGCCCCTCATCACTCCTCATTGAAGGGAAGTGTCTATTATATAGCAATCTATCTAACAGATACTTCGTGATTCCATAGTTAAGAGCTAAAATTAGTGGCATGTGAAGCAATGGGAGAAGGGGAGTTGTAACTTTTCTCCATTACACAAGATGGTTGCTGAAACCCTTGTGCATATCAGACCAAGAGAGAGAGATTGCAGTCCCTCTGCGTGCAGTGGATGGAAGTAAAGCAGGAAAGGAATATTAGAAGGGCAGCTGCTTTTGAAATGGTGCAACAAATAGTCTCTTAATTTCTACCAAAAGAGAATGAAGGGAAGAAGAGGAATTCTTTTGAGTTGTAAAAATTTTTCAATCTTTTCATTTTATTTTTATTGTAAACAGATGTTAGATATAGATTTAGTAGATGTGATAAGTTTGATGTTTTATTTTACAAAGAGCAGTGTTGAGAATACAAAGGTAGTTGCAAATACACGTCGATCCTGTAAAACTAAGGTCGTGGGTGCTATTGACCTCCCTGTGATCAACGTCTGGGAGGATTTGAGTTTTCCCACGCATTTTGAACTGTGTTTCTTCAGCTTTCACCTTTTTTAAAAAGTATGGTGCAAGGAGAAATTTAAGATTTTTTTTCTTGAGGTAATCAACAAGACTCAATAACCTCACCAAAGGTTACCTTCAATTACGGGACATATGAAGCTAATTTGGGTAGCCAGGCCCAATTCTATAAAGGAATATTTATTGTGATTGGTATAGAGATTGAACGTCTTATTTGTTGCAATTTGAGAGTTGTTTCATTTTCCAAATATTTCTGGTACTCCCTTTAGTTTGTACTTTCTTATTTCTTAATATACCACTATTTTTTTGTAAGGTATGGGTCAACTTTCCTGCACCAATACCCACTAATCCTCTCTAGGGGCGCTGGCAATAAATATACTAGTGGCCGCCAAGACATTGTGTTGTGAGTTGAACCAAAGACTTAAACCTTGCAAAACCCTGTGTTCAACCACTCAACCATCCTCGTGATAACAGAAGAAAAAAAAGAAAGGGAAGCAATTAGTTTTGGCTTCGAGCAGCACACTTTTGGTTAAGTTGAACAAGTACAAACCAACTGGAAATGTTATTCTAACCAGAAAAAGTGTAACTATAATATCGTAGTCTGAGTCATGCACTACATATATATTGAAATACATAGTATATACCAATCTAATGACTATGATAATGTAATTCCACATATAGTAACATTTTTGTAAGTTAGAATAGCAGTTTACTAAACCAAATGTAGTAAAAAAGCAGGGCGAACAATTACAATAAACATCTCTACTGTTGATTTCAAATGCTTTACGGAACATATACATAAATGCAAGTATAGAAAAAAAAAATACACTCTTCTTTAAAAATTCAAATGGAAACTCAAACTAAGATGATACCAAGCAGCCATGGCGCAATAACAGGTTCCTCTGTGCTTGAGAGGGAGAACAATGCCGCGGTGGGATAATCTTCCTCAGTGATGTACTTGAGAACACCATCCAAGCCAAAACTTCATCCCTCACATTATAACACTTGCTCAAATTCACCTCTCTCAAACACTTGCAGCTCTTCACCACCTCCTCCACCCCTCTCTCTGTCACTCCCAAACATCCCTCCAAATCCAAGTACACAAGCCCGGAACATCTCTGCCCTATCATCACCAGACTTTCATCATTAATCATCAATCCTCCCACACCCAATACCTCCAATTTCCCAAATGTGAATCCCATCCCAGTATTACTAATCTTCCTGCAACCATTCAACTTCAACTCTATCACCTCCTTGCAATTTCTCCCAATTTCATGTACCCCTTCTTGTGTGATCCCACAACAGCTGCTCAAATCCAAGCATTTCAATTTTGGGCAAACAGATGCTATTTGTTCAAGAGTTGAGTTGCCCAGATGCTTGTTCCTAGCCAAGCCCAGAACTTGAATTTTAGGGTTCTTCTTGGCATCTGTAATTACAATGGATTCCTCCTTTCCAATACTAGTTCTCTCCATTTGAATCTCTTCAAGAAAAGTGCAGGTTCCGGCAAGCGTGAAGAAGGCCGGATTCGAGAGATTACCGCAATAATCAAGACATATAAACACCAAATCATGCATATACTGAGATAAATCAATTATATTTTGATTAGTAAGGAAATCAACTCCTTCAAGATCTAAGTAATCGAGACACTGGTAAACGCTCAAAACTGATTGAATTCCATTAAAACTAAAACCTTGGCAGCACGGCACCGACAGCTTCTTTAAAGGAAGATTCGCGCCTGCGATCGAAACCAGAAGCTCGTCTGAAACCACCATCTGGTGGAAATCAAGCTCTCGCAAAAAAGCTCTCCCGTGAAACCTTATGGAAAGACTGGTATTCGTATTGTAAGAAACCTTATATCCATTAGCAGAAAGAGAGACCAAATTTGAACCATTCTGAATCGCCGTCGCGATCCCGTCCTGACTCACAAAACTGCAATCCCTAGCCGCGATCTCGCTGAGAAACGCACAATTCGACGAAATCAAGATCAGAGACCGATCCGAGATAAAATGATTCCCGGAGACATGAACTCGCCGGAGATTCCGAAGACTCGACGATAATTCCGCGATTCCATCGTCGCTTACGAACCCAGGAAACGGCGACGAATCCTGGTCGGAAGAACCAAAATCGTTCTCCGGATAGCTTATATCGAGCTCTTCCAAGTACGGGAAGTAATCGGAGATAACGCTCAGATCAGTATCCTGCAAGAACCCTAGTCTCGAACATATCAACGTTCTCAAACTACCACGCATCTTCAACCCTAATTCCTTCATGCTGTCCAGCGGAATTCTCCTCTGGTTCGATAAATCGAGAACTTTGAGGCTCAATCCGGAGTGAGCTATTTCTCGGACGATTCGATCGACGTCGTCGTTCTGGTCGACGAGATCGATTCGTGTGATTTGGCGGAACCGGCGGAGTAATCGGAGAATGGTGGTTCCGTGGACTAGAATTGTGGCGTTGGTGATGGTTAAGCGAGAGCGAAGACGATTGGTTATGGAAAGAAAGCGTTTGCAGACGAGAGAGACGGATTCGAAGTGGCGGTGATGATGGGTTTGATCGAGTCGGATTAGTATCATTTCCCAGCAATCTTCTGGTAATTCGTCCCATCTTCTGTTGCCGGACATCTTTGCGAATTGAAGATATGGAGATGAAGTGGTTTTAGGCTTAGGGCAGAACTGAATTCTGAGGTTTTTGAAAATGTAAATTTGAGACGATGGCGACGACGATGAATTTGTTGAAAGAGAATCTGATCGAACGGCTCTGGCGTTTCGGTTTCGTTCAGCGAGGATTAGAGTAGTTTTTTTTTTTTTTAATTTCAAAACGAGAAAAGTAATCTCGACAAAAAAGAAAAAAGAAAAAAGAAAAAAGGAATGTTTCAAAAAATATAAAAACTGTTTTTTTAATTTAACATTCAAATTTGAGAAGAAAACCATGTTTTTTGAAATCAAACTCTAAAAGCCAATTTTTAAATATGATACCAAACAGGCCTTAAAAGTGTGCTCAAGGTTGAAGGCAAGCCATCCATACACCAATTTGGTTTGGAATTCAAATATAAATTATTTTTTTATGTCATATATACAGCAATCTGAACAGGCATATGACTGATGATACTTTTCATTCTCTGGATATTCATGATTTCTCAAATGATTCTAATGATTCTCAAACCATGGATATATCTGTTCTTGCTCAGATCCATATGGCAGATGATCCATCTACATCCCAACCGCAACAATTTGATGAAGAAATTGATATGACATCAGCTGAGAATAATCCTGCTCCTGAACAGGATAACCAACCACAGCCACCATTTACTCATACTGGTAATGGTCCTTGGTTTACTCTTGATGACATCCCTTATGATCAATGGCGTACCAAGATTCTTTCTTGGGGTGCATGGATGTCTAATCAACAGGTCTCTGGTCGTACTCCTAATGCCGTCATATCTGATTTTCTCTCAAGATGCACTGGATTTGTGCGTGATTGGTTAACTTCTCTTGGTGAATACAGAGTTCTTCAACTCACTCAGATTTCCATAGTTGACCTATATCATGTTCTCCTTCGAGAATTTGTTGGAGATGTTACTACTCTTGAGAAGCAATATAAGCAAGAATATTTCACTATGAAATGTTGTTCTCTCAAGAGAAAAGATCTTTATAAGCATTACCTCCGCATGATTCAACGATATCATCTTCTCGGTGGTTATGATAAGACAGATTTGAAGCATACTTTTATTGCTTCCCTCCCAACAGAAATCCATCCTGAATTAAATCGTCTTCTTACTTCTTCAGGACGTCCTTTGGATCAATTGTCCCTTGCAGAGATTTTCCAGCTCCTTCTTGAAGCCATTAAGAAAATTTGTGAGTTACGGACATTTATTAAGGATTCACAGAAAACTTCTTTCCAGTCTTCCAATATTTGTGATCAGAAATATCTTACAATTGGTTGCAAAAACAACTGTGATTGTTCAACCAAGAAATCAAGAAAGAAATTTTGGAAGTTCAACAAGAAAGATTCCTCCAAGTTTTCTACAAAGTTTGCTAAGTCTAAGCGTTGGAAGAAAAGACGTCGTCTTCGTTACTTCAAACGAAGAACTACTGCTCCTAAAACTGCTCGATGTTACATTTGTAAGAAGCCAGGCCATTATGCTAAGCAATGTCCTGACAAGAAAAAAGGCCAACATCTTATTCAACAGATTCACCATTCTTACTCTCTCCAAGATGATCAAGATATTGAATCTGTTTTCTCTGAACAAGAGTCACCCGATGAATCTACCCTCTTGGCTTATCAAGACTACTCTTCTGAAGCTTCTCTTCCTTCTTCGGATGAAGATGAAGATCCTTATATGGGTATGATTTCCTCCACACCTTCTATGGTTATTTCTCATGCTATGCCTTATGCAAAAATTTCAGTCCTTCCTACGAAGTTTGACACTCCAATCAAAGTGATTGCTTATTTCGACACTGGTGCTTTCAAGAGTATGATGAATCCGCGTATTCTCCCTTCTACATTTTGGAAGCCTCATACAGAATCTTTTAAGGCTGCCAATAATGAGATCTTTCAGACACATTTGGTTACTTCAAGAAAAATTGGTTTGAAGTTTTTTCCTAATCTCATTATTTGGACACATATCATAGGATGTGATCTTCCGGATAAAGACATTCTATTTGGTATGGACATTTATTCAAGATCAAAGCTGCAGATATTACCCCATGGTATATCTTATCAAAATCATACTCTTCCATATACAACTATCCCTAAGTTGTATGCTATTCAAGATGTTCCTTCTCTGCAAGAAAAGCTTAAGTCTTGTTTCAGTGAATCACATCAGACATTTGCTCATCCGCATCCCTTATGGAAGAATTCTACTTATTATGTCCATCTACCTTTTAAACTGACAGAAGACATTAATCCTACCAAGGCTATCCACCCTGGAATGCCTCCAGATGAACTTGCCCTTGCTCGTCAAGAATGTGATGATTTACTATTTCAAGGATTAAAAGAGCCTACAACGTCTGATTGGGCTTGCCAAGCCTTTTATGTCAATAAGAGAGCTGAGATCAAACGTGGAAAGAAACGTCTTATAATTAACTACAAACCATTGAATACGTTTCTCAAAGACGACAAGTTTCCTCTCCCAAAGATCTCTTCCCAACTTACCTTACTATCAGGGTCTACAATTTACAGTAAGTTTGACCTGAAAGCAGGATTTTGGCAATTGGGTATTCATCCAGATGATCGCCCCAAAACAGCCTTCTGTATCCCGAATGCTCACTATCAATGAACAGTCATGCCTTTTGATCTCAAGGTTGCACCTTCTCTATTCCAGAAAGTCATGACACGTATTTATGCACCTTTGTTGCATACGACTCTTATCTATATTGATGATATTTTACTCTTCTCCAAGACTGACGCTGCTCATCACTAGCTTGTCTCTCAGTTTTTGGATATTACCTACCAGCATGGTATCATGCTCTCCGAGAAAAAGAGTATAGTAAACACCAATGAAATCGATTTTCTTGGGATGAAATTCTACAATGGCGTATATCAGCCCGGTTCACATATTGCAGTAGAATTACTACAATTCCCTGATTCTAATCTTACGGTCAAGCAGCTCCAACAATTTCTTGGTGTCATCAACTATCTCAGAACTTTTCTCCCACATGTTAGTCAACATACATCTGTTCTCTCCTCTCTATTAAAGAAGAACCCGCCTCCATGGAGTTCTGTTCATACAGATGTTGTTGCTCACTTAAAGAAGATATGTCAGAATCCTCCACCTTTGATTATTCCTAGCACTGGATCTCTCCTTCTCCAAACTGATACTTCTGATTTATATTGGGGTGTTGTTCTTCTTGAACACAAGGATAATCAAGATCATATATGTGGATATCACCTTCATTCCTTCTCAGTTACAGCAATATACACTAACAAAAGCAAGTAGGTTCTATTGACCGCACAACACAAATTATTATTTTTAAAGAATGTTAATAAAAAATATTATTCTAACTAAAAAAAAAAGCTCAACTATTATCGTAACCACACACAATACAAATTATTATTTTTAAGGAATGTTAAAGAAAAATGTTATTCTAACTATAAATAAATAAAAAAAGTTCAACTATTATTAGAACTACACACAACACAAATTATTATTTTTAAGAAATGCCAATAAAAAATATTATTCTAACTACAGAAGAAGAAAAAAAAAACTCAACTATTATCATAACCACACACAACACAAATTATTATTTATAATTACACTTTTGTAATTAGCCTATGCTTTCTTTTTTTAACTACTAACAATAAGACTGTCAGTATATAATGTGGCAGACTAGGGGTATAACGGGTTGGGTTGGGTTGGGTTAGAGTCAAATACCAACTCAAACCAAATCGTCCCTCAACCCAACCCAACCTAACCCAACCTAAATTAATTCAGGTTGGGTTGAATTGGTCATTTAAGTTGAGAATCTTAAAATGAGTTAAATTATACTTACAAATTTCACATACAAATTATATATTAATAGACATCACGCATGTAATGTTTTAATTTCAAATACAACTATAGTAACATGAAGATTTGACAACCATTTCAAATTAACCATAAATATCAAGATGTTTTAAAAAAATCACATTCATCTACCACCATATTATAATATGACAAATACAAATTGAGAAAAGTTTTATCAAAAAAGTTTTAAAAGAGTTTCATAGCAACCATAAATACAAATTTAAGATAGTTTAAAGTAGCATCAAGTTGTTAATAACGCGAAGGATTAATGAATTTGAGCCACTTTCAAGTTTCAATCTCCATATAGAACGATAGAAAGAGGATTTTCAGAGTTAGGGTTATTAATTGATTCGAATTTAGTTGGGTTGGGTCGGTTTTTTAGGCTCTCAACCCATGACCCAACCTAAACTAGTTCGAGTTAAGATTTTTTAACCCAACCCAACCCCGTTGGGTTTGGTTCGATTTGATCGAGTTGGTCTGGTTAGCTTACACCCCTACTCACTACCTCAGCTAAAAATATTTACTTTTTAAATTTTGATTAATTGAATCCACAACAAAATTTTACATTTTACATTAAAATAAACTATTTCGGTAAATGATGAAAAATATTTTTCTAATTTTTTACTTTTTGTATCAAACCCGTTCGTGAAACATTATATTTTGAATTATAAAAGAAATGCAACAAATACCATGTATGATTCAGTGTATTATTCCTTAAATACATGTATATCTCTAAAATATTGAATCATGAACATTTTCTTAGCGAGAAGCTGGATGAGAAGAAACGCTCATGTCCGGTTCTATAGTAGAGATGGAATTGAAAAACAACCATCAACTGTAACCCCAAAAGAATCAGATTCCGTAAATAACATAGAGGAAGAATGAAGGGAATATCTTATGAGGCAATAGTATTTGTTTCGGTAGGTAAGCTCTTCAGGCACTTGGACCCGTTTGGATCACAGCTAGACAAATAGAAGCGGGCCAACGAACAAGGACACGATATGCATGTCGTGGTGAAAAACTGTGAGTACATATATTTCCAGACAAACCTGTTACCGTAAGACCTTCAGAAACACGTATGGGCTCGGGCACAGCCTTCAACTCCCCGGCCTTTCCCTACAACCAAAACTCTAATGAAATCATGAAGAGTAGAACCACATGAACACACAATGGCCACCATTTACATAAATACATATATTGCCTCAAAGACAGAGTTAAAACAATTTGTATTGCAAGGTTATAACAAGTACCTACATCTTCTGATCATTAGAAAATGATACACAACAAAGAAAACAAAACCCAAAAAAGAGAGCGAAAAAAAAAATGTTATTTATCCATAATCCATCCCCCAATTGTTTCATAGGAGACTCACTTCTTAAAAGGAGGAGAATCACCAAAAGGCGGTGGAAGCTGGGATGGAGGGAAGAAAGGAAGCAATGGCGATTGATCAGGCTGATTAGGTTCCACAACAACCGGTGTAATTGGCACTAGAGGCAGAACAGGCTGAGGATCAACCGGCATGAACGGACCCACCGGAGGTGGCAAGAGAATACCGATATCCGGTGGCTGTGGAAGTGGAAGTGGAAAAGATATTGGTGGTTGATCCACATCCATATCAGGTGCAGGTGGTGCAGTACTTACAACAACCGGTGGACTAAAAGAAAATGGCAGTTGAGGAGGAAACAGAGTCACCGGTGGCAGTGGAAACGAGAAAGATGGTGATTGCTGATCTGAAGTATCTGGCGAAGGTGGTGGACTACTTACAAGTGGTGGAGTAAAAGAAAACGGCGGCAGTTCGGGAGGAGGCGATAGTAGTGGCAGCTCCGGAGTCTCCGGTAATTCTATCGGGACAAGAGGTGGTGGCGTGAAGTCAACCAACGGTGACGGAGGCGGCGAGAATATAGGGAGGAAAGGCGGGTTCGGATCGAAATCATCAGGGGGAGGGTATGACATCGACCATGGGAATTCCGGTGGCTGAAATATGTCCGGCGGTGGAGGAGAAGGAACAAATGGAGGTGGGAATATTAGTGGTGGTGGCGGCGATTGCACTAGCGGCGGTGGAGGCGAAGGAAAAGGCGGCGGAGGAGATGGCACCAAAGGGGGTGGTGAAGGCAAGAGTGGTGGTGGAGAGGACTCTAAAGGTGGTGGTGAAGGCAAGAGCGGAGGTGGAGATGACACTAGAGGTGGTGGTTGTGGTGGTGGAGATGATACTAAAGGTGGGGGAATAGATGGTGATGGCACTAAAGGTGGAGGAGAAGGTTGAACTACTAGAGGTGGTGGAGATGGAACTAAAGGAGAAGGAAGAAGAGGAGGAGAAGGGACAAGTGGCGGCAGCGGCGGAGCCAGCGAAGGACGTTGGCGGCTTCCCCGCTGCCGTCTAGAGTGACGAGATGGGGCGGGGAGAAAAGGGTTGTCAGGAGAAGGGGCGCGAGGGAAAGGCCATTGGCCACAGCTACCAAATAAGTACTGATAGAAAGGATCACAGCTTGGCCTTCTTGTCCTCCTCCTAGCACTACCGCTGCTTCTACTCCTCCTGCTGCTGCTTCTTAATCTCTTCTCTTCTTGTTCTTGATCTTGATCTCCTCCTCCAAGTCTCTGGTGGTGTTTGTTGTGCTGTGGAGAGACTGTTCTTGCTTCTGCGGATGTTGTTATTATAGCAAAGGTGATCAGAAGCATCACCAGCACCACCACTGTCACTGTAGTATTACTCTTCATTGTAAGCTCCTATTACAGCCTAAGAGATAAAGAACTTGTGAAATATATATATATAAGAAGAGTAGGAAAAGGAGTACCGGGTGGTGCCAGCTATAGATAGACATTTGCTTGTTCATTTGGATAGAAATTGTGGAGTGGTTCGTGACTGGTAACGGTGGTGGTGTGGAAGTGAAAATTAAATAAGAAATGCATCTTGTTATCTGTGCCATATTTGGAAATGCAACCTTGAATGCATGGCATTCGAGGTTCCGGAGGACCATCTTATCTACCAAATTTATTGCTCTATACCAAGTATTAATTGTATGGCATTAGCAATTCAGCATTCAGTGAGATACTCATACACTTGCACTTCCATGCATGCTATAATATTTTATTGAGAAGAGCGCCACTTTGCATTCATCGTTATCCTTCACGGTGTTTTGGTTGGGAATAGGAAGTAGATGCAAGAAAGAATCAACAAATTAAAACCTAAATAGATGTCAATGTTAAAAAAGAAATCACAATAGATGTTTTTCATTAGTTAGGCAAATGCTACAATGAAATGTTCTGCACGCTCCGCGCTTCACGATTGGACGTAATTGGTTGAAAGCCACAGTGATTGCAAAGAAGACACCCTGATAGAGTGTATTACTAAAGCAAGATAACCCAGGAGGAAAAATTGCACTTGAATTGTAGGCTTTGGTAGCACCAGCTGCCTCGCTTACTCTGCAAAATACCCAATCATGAGAAGCGTGTTTATAGGAAATCAAGCTAAATAAGTGCAAGCAGTTAGTAATACATGTTTATCAAAGAAAAAATGACATTTTGGCAAGTCATCCTCTGAAATATGGTATCCGATCAGTATTATATTCATGTCACGAGTTATTGTTATAGTAGCCATGAAGAAAAAACATTGAGACCATACATTCAAATTAAATAGGAGAAAGTAATTTTCAATATAAATCTCCATCTCTATTTACATAATTAGAGCCCAATGGGGAGCAAAAGATTCTGATACAGTACACTCTTGCAGAGTTGCAGAGAAACAATGAATGACAATCTCAATCCCAGATGAAGCAAAGAAGCGCTCAATAAGATGTGCAGACTACAGAGGATAAAACAATGGTATAGACTCATAAGACCGTTTCCATTTATCCTGCACTGTGTGATTCATTTTAACACATAATAACAACCTTCATTGAATTCTTGTTGAATCTACGAAATCTTGGAGAGGGAAACAAACAAAATAAAAAAAATAAAAAAATTGTTCAATGATCCACACAACCTGAAGCTGATTCACAGGTAAGTTTTCACCGGTACCTTTCATTATTACATTTACTTATGACAAATATGCACTAACTAAACTAATGATGGATTTTCAACCCTTTTTGTTTATGCTGCTATTGCTCTAATTGCAACCCCAACCATTTAGTTTTCAAGTGCCACTGTTGATATTCCTAATCTAGTGTTGATTCACAAGTTGGAATGAATAGTCTCTGAGGTCTTCACTACATTGATCAGTTCAAGTCCCTTTTCTATTTTAACCTTTTGATTACACTTCCTCGAGAAAAATAAAATAATCTCTGCAAAGAAAGCTTGTGTGGCATTTTAGTGTCAGGTCTTCCTTTAGCACTCCGACATAGTAATTTCTACAAATATATATATATATGAGATTGAACAACAAATGGATATATGGAGACAGGGCAAGGGATGGGAGGGAAAACAAGAGAACGGCAGTACAAAGAAGGAGATATGTAAGCAAATGGGACTGCAAAAGAGAGAGAACCATTAGCATGTTGAGAGCGAGAGAATGGCAAACAATATTGAACCCTGCAAGCAAACACAAGCAAAAATAACTACAAAGAAGCTCTTTTACGAGAGAATGCCACGATAATGTCAAGAATGAGGCTGAGAACATAGATAGCTCAGTAAGCGCTGTTCCCATGTTATTTTCAGTTATTTTCAGAATTAAAGGGCAGAAAAAAATCTATCCATTGCAGAAGTTCAATCTCTACATTAGTTTTTCCTTTTCACTTTTAGGGCTTACCTGTATGCAACATTACCAACAGTCTAATTTACACTAGCATCAATTCTTTTACACTTTAATCCAATAAGAGTTTGATTGTAGAGTTAAACACCAACTAAAAACATATGCTTCTTAATAAATGGTTCAATTCATGTCTTGAATTGCTTTTCACTAGGTTGCTTTTCAAATAAAAGATGATTGATACAGTTACTTTCCTCTCCGACTTGCGTGTTCAGCAGAATATCTTCAAACTTTCAAAACATAGAATCTTTTTAGTAACATATCTTTCAAACTTGGCATTTATCCAAAAACAGACTTCTCTATTATTCTTGTGCTAGCATATTAAACAAAGATTCAGAGTTCTGATTTGGCGTTCGCTGCTGAGGTTTGAATCAACTGGTTCCTGCTGAGGATTGACATTTGCTTCCAATTTCTGTATATAGATTGCTCAAGAAGCTGGAGACTGGAGTTTGATGATTACTGACGCTCCCATGAAAAAGAGAATTTGGAAAACGGTAGTAGCTGGTCTTTATGCTGGAAAGGAACAGCATAATTTTTGAAGATTCTATTGGGGAAGGTGGGGGGTGTGGAAATTGCTAAGCAAAAAGCCTCATAGTGGATGTCTCTTGAAAACAATTTAGGCCATATTGATCTCTCAGATAGAATGAGGAATTGTAGCTTCCTTTTTGGGTGTAGTCGTTGCTCTATTATTTGACAACTTCCATTTTATTATCATGAATATATTCATTTGTTTCTTTGAAAAAAAAAAATAATAATAATGAATCAATTGTTTTCTTATGCCAACGAAGATTCACATCATCTTAACTTAAGATTCCATTGTAGATTATCAAATTGCATAGCAGAAATAAATCAAATAATCAAAATTAAATGAAAAATGTTAAATTGATCATTAGTAAGGTTCAGTAGCAACTTGCCCAGAAAAATCGCAGTTCCCTTGGATTCTGTGCTTCAACAGACAGAAAAGCAGCATCCATTGATTGATAACATTGAAACCTTGAGGTCAATAAGCTGACAGCTCTACTGTAACTTTTATCATCATGTACTTTGGCTCACCAGGCTTAAGCAGTCAATAACATAAGAAACAAACAAACTGAGGTGAGGAAGCAGAAACGAAAATGAAGAAACATGAACTGAAAGTGAAGAACTTCAAAGAGAGGATTAATAAAACTAACAAAACCCAAATGAAATAGGCTTTCCCTCTCTTATTCAGCCACATTCACCAGTTCATAAATTGACCTCAAGGTTGCCAAAAAAAAAATCAAGGAATTCAAATATAATTGTACTTTGGCTCACCAGGCTTAAGCAGTCAATAACATAAGAAACAAACAAAGTGAAGTGAGGAAGCAGAAATGAAAATGAAGAAACATGAACTGAAAGTAAAGAACTTCAAAGAGAGTATTAATAAAACTAACAAAACCCAAAATAAATAGGCTTTCCCCCTCTTATTCAGCCACATTCACCAGTTCATAAATTGACCTCAAGGTTGCCAAAAAAAAAATCAAGGAATTCAAATATAATTTGCCCAGAAAAAGGGCTTTATTCATTCAAGAACAAATCAATGATGACCATTTCTCAAGACCAATGCTTCTATCATATTCTTTCACCCATTGATGTTGGTTTCCTAAATCCCAACACATTTTACAACTCACCTGTAAAGACTTGGATGTCTTTATAAACAACCAAGTCTGCTGAAGGGTTTGGCTTTACTCCAAATTGTTTCAACAAATCACAAGGTTTGAGGTTTCAGTTCTGCTAGTCAAGCTATGCAAATAATCACAGGTTCCAGAAAAAAGCCCATCTTTGAAAATGTAAAGAGAGTAACCTGAGCAAACGCAAAACATGCACCAACCACAGGAAGAAAAAATAAATGATCCCTGTGGATTGAATTTCATATATCTTCCAACTGAAATATCAACATTTACAGAAGTATGAAACGAAAAAGAAGAAGAAGTTCCTCCTTTAGACGATACAGAGAGGTTACAAACAACTAACAAGTAAAAACGGCAACAAGATGTGTACAGGACATGTAGCTCGCCAGAGCCTGGACAACATTAGAAGAAGTTAATCAACTAATCAACGTCATGACTTCAATCTACACGATTTCCATCACAAAACATCAGTGGACAATCAAACCCTACAAATATTGACATCATCTGTCACTATACATAAAAATCATAAACCTCGTCTTTCAAATTAACAATAAGAGACTGTAATTTCCTTCCTTAGTTAGTCTGCAACCGTCAGCAACATTCGATCATTCTTCTCAAAAAAAGATGGAAGTACGATCGAAAGATGAAGTACAAGAAGAACCATCCAAAAACGAATTAAGCATCACAGATATCATCAGATCAAACATTCCAGAAGCCTGGAAACGTACTCTATCACTGCAGTAAGCATCATCGCAGATCCTTAGCCGCACTTTTGTAAATTCTTGGTCAGAAAAGCGGGTCGTGGGACACAATTCGGGGAAGGAGAAGCGAACCACGAACATCCAGAATAAACCCCCTCAAATCTGCTCGCTTCTCTCGGCCTGATCTGCTTCGAAACCATCTCCGGTTCCGGACCCAACCGCTCAGTCGAAAACAAACCTAAATCCTCATCTTGAACAACCTTCAACAACAACAACTCATCACCGCCATCGTTCGCCGCCGATCCAACAACAACTTTCCTCGGGGGTTTCAGCTCCTCTCCACGCTTGAGGATCTTAACTTGCTCCATAACAAGACCTTTCGTCGGAAACCTCACAACCGCCGGTCCACCAGTTCTTCTTCCTTGCTTCTCCGACGCCGGACTACTTCGCTTTCTCCGGCCGGATCTGTTCCGGCCACTTCTGCCTGATTCCGGAGGAGAAGAGCTTAGGTTACCGTGACGGGTACTTCCGGCAAAGCACTTGTGAGAAGGAAGTATAGCAGCAGTAGCCATGGAATTTGCACAGTCGATTCAGAATAAAAACAGAGAAACAGAAGAGAAGAAGAAAGATTGGAAAGAAAGAAAGATTGAAGAGAGCTAAGGCGACGCGTGAATCAGATGAACTAAGAATTGGGTTTGGAATCGGAAAGGGTAGAGCTGGTTTTATAGTTGCGTATGGGCGGTGACAGTCGGTTTGCGGAAACCTCCTCCGTTATAACTTGAAAATAAATATATAATTAAAATTAAAAACCAAATAAAGAGATGGTGATGAGCATATTTCCAAGTATTCAATGAAGAAAAAATAGCATAATGGTAACCAAAAAGAAAATGCATAAAGACAAATTCTTAGAAACATAATTGAGAAAAATCTATACTAACTTCTTAAAGAATGATATGCTACTTTTAAATTCTTAAATTATTTATTATTTTAAGATATAATTGCCAAATAAATTTGTTTAAAAAAATATATTTATGAATAATTTGAAAAAAATACACTAAAAGATTTTATTTTTTTCTTGTTTTCAAAAAAAAAAAAAAAAAAAAAAGTTTCCTTTTTCTTTTTTCTTTTAAGTAATTTTCAGCCCTTTTTATTTTCTTAGGTAATTTTTGGCCCTTTTTATTTATTTCATTTTGAGGGAAGCTAATTGAACCATAAAAAAAACACTCTTCCTACCACAAAAAATAAAAAAGTAATTTTCAATAATACTCTCATGTGATTGTACTAAAATGCCCTTAATTTTAATTTATTTTTCAAACTCATCTTACAAAACTACTAACCCCGTCTCATCATCATTCAAACAGTCACCTTGTTTCCAATTCTAATTCCACCATTTTTCTTCATTTCTTTAATGTTTTTTTCATTTCAAATAGCATTTTGAAGGTATGTGAATCATATTTAGAAGATTAGTTGCATTTTTCGTGTGTTTACAAGTATTTTTTTTGTGTTTTTACCCAATGCAATTTCAAACATTGAATCTTGTAGGTTACTGTAAAATCAGTGGTTTTCAACCTGTTTTCATTATATTATGGCGAGGAATTCATGCCCAAAAGACGACGCACATCATTCGAAGGTAATTTTGAGGTTTTTTTTTGAGTTTCCCAACTATCGTGTTCTCGTTTGTGTGGTTCGATCATGACTTCCAAACAATTCAAGTTTTTTTTTTTCTTCATGTTGTCTAATGTAAATTATCTATTACTTTCAGGACGAAAAGCCAAGTGAGTCAATGGAGATTGTTGTGCCATTGGACATTGTTGTAGACTATACTAAACAATTTACCCATGACTCTCCATTCACGGCGAAGGAAGAGTTGATTTCATGGGTACAAGAAGTTGGGCGGAGGAATGATTTAGTAATTATAAGTAAGAATTATGATGCAAGGGGGAAAGGTAGGCGACCTAGAATTACCTTTGCCTATGAAAGGTTCGATCACTATAAATTTGTCGCCCCCAAAGTTTTTGATAACAAGAAGAAGAAGAAGAGTGACACTGGGACAAAGAAGTGTGGATGTTCATTTCTGTTGAAGGCAATGACTCGAGATAATGAATGGACAATGCAGGTAGCATGTGGCACTCACAATCATCCTTTAACAAAGCACATGGAAGGCCATTCATATGCAGGGAGGTTAACGAAGGAAGAAATGGATATTGTGGTTCAAATGACCAAGACCAATGCCAAGCCGAAAGACATCCTAATGGCATTGAAAGATAAAGATGAGACTAATCCATCTACCTTGAAGACAATCTACAATGCGAAACAAAAACACAGGATAATGGAGTCTGAAGGTAGATCCCAGATGCAACAGTTGTTGCACAAGCTAGAAAAAGAAGAATATGTCGAGTAGCACAGATGTGATGAGGGGACTAATGTTGTAAAAGACTTGTTTTTCGCATGTTTTATTAATGGACTGTATGTACAAGACTAACAAGTACAGATTTTGATTGTTACAAATTGTTGGTGTGACATCAACGGACATGACATTCACAGTGGCGCTTGCATATTTAGAGTCTGAAAGTGAAGACAATTACACTTGGGCTCTTGATAAATTGAAACAATTGTTGGATGGTTGGTCCCTACCAAAAATGATCGTGACAAACAGATAGTTGGCATTGCTTAATGCAGTTTCAGTAATATTCCCTAGTAGTGCTCACCTACTCTGTACATGGCACATAAGCAAAAATATGGTGTGTAAAGCAAGGAAATTGTTTGAGAAGAAAGCTGACTTTGATGCTTTTATGATCTCGTGGCATGAGTTGGTTGCAAGTACATCAGTGGAGGATTTTCTCAAACTTGAGCAAGGCTTGGCAGTAAAGTACAGTGTGTACTCTGATTTGGTGGAATATCTGAAATATGTATGGTTGGATCCCTATAAAAAACGTTTGTGAAAGTATGGACAAATCAATATATGCATCTTGGGAACACCACAACTAACAGGGCAGAGAGTGTTCATTCCAAGTTGAAAAAATATTTAGGCTCCTCTCAAGGTAACTTTGAGACTTTTTGGAGGGTTATCAATTCAATGCTTGAATTGCAACACACAAAGATCAAGGCTTCATTTGAGAAGAGCCTTAACATGGTGCAACATAACTATCAGGTTTCTACTTACAAAAATTTGTGTGGTTTTGTCACTAAAGCTGCATTGGAGAAGGTATACAAGGAGCTACAACGGAATGAACACATTTGGATGGACCGAAATGCTTGTGGGTGTAGTTTTCAAAGAATACATGGGTTACCTTGTGCCTATGAGCTTGTTTTGTATAAACAAGCGAATATGACAATTCCTCTGTCTTCTGTAAATTCTCATTGGAAGAAATTAAATCTTGTCCCCTCCAAGTCTGAACGCGAACCGGATCTAAATTTTGTTGTTGAGCTTGAACAATTATCAAGGAAATATGAGAATTGTGATGATACTACCAAGGCTCGAATGATTCAGAAAATCAGAGAGATTAATACTCTTTCATCATCAACTATCGTCGTGCCTGAGGAGACGAAGAAAACAAGAGGGAGGTCATCCAAGAAGATTGATAAATCAACTAAATGAAGTTTCTCACTGTTTGAGCTTGTGATAGCTACCCATGCCTCTTCCTCCATATCATCCGGAGTTAGTGTTGTATCAAAGAAGATCCATTGGACACGCTCAAACAAATCTCATGCCTATATTGATCAGCTTCCTAGTGGTTGGCGTCAGTATATCAGTTAAGTTGTAGATGTGAAACTCAATGGACACTGTGGGTATCGGGCCATTGCCACGGCACTGGGTTTAGGATCAAAAGGTTGGCGACAAGTGAGGGAGGATTTATTGAGAGATGTGGGAAGCTTCAAAGAGCACTACACGGTCATTTTGGGGACGATCATTCTGGGGAGTTCGGAAAGGGTACAAAAGATAATCACGTCTTTGAGTTGCTTCGACACTCCAACACCTTACCATGCATGGATGGCTTTTCCAAACATGGATTTGATGATAGCCTCATGTTATAATTCAGTGGTGGTGCTTCTGTCTTCTGCATAATGTTTGACATTTTTACCACTCTGCAACGAGGCTCCACCATTTACTGCACGGCTTGTGATTGGCATTGGTTATATCAACAATAACCACTTTGTACAAGTATGATAAGATTTTAATTTTTATTACAGTTGAACACATATATGTCATACATAGAATGCAAGTGATCATATGGATGTGTTCATTGCAGGTTAGGCTCGTTTCGGCAAGCCCAATACCTCCAATATCACCAGATTGGCATACATTCTGCCTTCCCATTGCCAGAGGATGGGAGATGTCCTACATTGTATATAACTTGGACCGCGAAAGAGTCACCATAGATACAGTAGACCTCAACACTCCATAGCGATAAGATACAATTGTCATTTTAAAGTTTATAGACAAATTGTAAATGTGAATATATTTCTCATTTTGAGCAATGTAGACAATCTATAGTTGTTACTTCAATTTGAGAGAATTGAATGTTTTGGAGTATTTTGTACATAGATTTCATGCAAGATTCATTATTGGGCAATGTTTTGCTTTAAAAAAAAGGAAAATGAGTGGTTCGGTTGCTCAGTACCGAACCATGTCATTCGGTTCGGTCACTTAGTACCGAATATAAAACACATGTTCGGTCAGGTTGATTGAACATTTGGACTCCGTTCTGTTTTACAACACCGAACCATGTATGTTGCATGTTTCATTCATGCAAACACTAAGTTTACCACAAAAGCCACTTTTTATACCATAAAAATAATGAAAATGACTAGTTCGGTCACATCTCACCGAACCGTATTTGTTAAGAAGTAGAAGGTATTATTAAATGAACTGTTCGGTTAATCAAACCGAATTATGTTATTCAGTTCGGTACGGTGTGACAGAACCAAACCGTGTATTTTGCATGTTTCATTCATGCAAACACTAAGTTTACCATAAAAGCCACTTTTTATACCATAAACATACTGAAATGACTAGTTCAGTCACATCCCACTGAATCGTATTTGTTAAAAAATAGAAAGTTAATATTAAATGTATTGTTCAGTTAGAATAACCGAATTATGTTACTCGGTTCGATATGGAATAATCGAACCAAATGCAACAGTTCAGTACTGAGCAACCAAACCGTGTATGATTGGCTTTTAAAACTTTCGACGCTTGCTACGTTCACCGCAACAATGGAAGAAAATACACAATTACACAAAATGATAATAAATACATTGAAAATTAAATAGTGTCGAGTAGTCATTACAAAACAATGCATTCCATAGTAACCATTACACAAACAAATATATTGCACATTATTCCAAGTTTAACAATATGGTTTGTTCAAAAAACTCTCCAAAAAATCTCAAAGAGAAACTATTGGTTGCCTCTGCGCTTGCGGTGATATGTCCTTTGTACTAAAGACCCTGCCTCCTCACTCCTACTAGATGAAGTCCCAGATTCAACACGTTCACCCCTTGATGGCCCTGCTTCTTCACTCCTACCAGTACTCTAGAAGGTAGTTCTAGAGAGGACTTCAATCATAGAGTCAATGGTGATAATGGCACCAGGTAGTGTCAGCTCCTGCTCCAGTCTGGATCTCCACTGCAGGGCAATATCTAAGGCACGCCTGACTTACTAGCATAGTAAAAATTACAATTAAACCAAACACATGAGAAAATTGGAAAATAATACAATGAACATACAACTTAACGATACCACTTTGAAAAAACAAATGCATTGTAGGTTACCATAGTTGAATTATAATCAACAGTCCTTTCTTGATGGGCACTGATGTTTCGGTGTTCTGGATTCTGAATGATCGGATGAGATATAGAATGATACCATTCCAGATAATTGGGAACTACATCCCATGGGTGTGTCACATGTTGACCGCGTGCTCTAACTGACAACACGTGACTGTCCCATTGCGCCCATGTCTGATCATACAATGTGTACGTCAATTGATATTGTTTTGCTCTTCCACCCCTAATTGTTTGTACTGGACGAAGAGGCAACGGTGGAATTGTTTTAATGTAACCTAATTAACGAAGGATCCTATCTGGATGATAAGGTTCCACAATATCTATGCTCTTGATGCACCCAGTATAAAAGGTAATCTCGTGGAAGGGAGAGCCTGACCTCAGACTTCTTTTGTGGCGACCCCGCGCCCCGGACCACCAACCCCACAGGGAATGGCATGCGGAATGCCGGGGCGGGACGCCCGGCGTAGGCATCTCCGACCACTTCTCAACTCCCGTGAGGTGGTTGAGACCCTACGAGCCTTATCTCAAACAACGACATAATATCAAAAGGTACTAAACAAAACTACCCACTGTATTAATCATCAAAGACGAGATAATCCATAAAAATGAACCATAAATAAAATCATAATTCCTACAGTCCATTAAAAATTGACATACACATAAAGTCCAAAATTGTGGGTACAAATAAAAAAAACCGTCATGTGCCCACATGGTCTATCTAGTAAGTCCCAACTCACCCATACTAAAATGTGGTAAGTATTATAATTACATAATCCAAAATATAATACTTCATAATATAAAACACAATTCAATCAAAATGCCTCTCAACTCACATAGAGGACTTGGATTCTCTCGCAGGCAAGGCCCTCAAGATATGACTACTCCCTTGCCCTTATTCGGGACAGAAGGACCTGAAAGAGGAAAATGAGGGTGAGCCAACGATGCCCAGTGAATAGAATTCAAATATGCTATCAATACTCATCAATAAAAACCATGTATGCATGTCAATGTGTAGCATGATTAAAAGCTCATAACATATAGATATCAAGCATTTATAATAAGTTCGATGCAAGTAAAAGTTTATCAATTTGAATCCACATTCCACATGCCTTGGGTTACTAGTCCACGTCTATTTCACCGTGCCGTTGATCCCAATCATGTTTACTTGGGTTACTAGTCCACGTCTATTTCACCGTGCCGTTGATCCCAATCATTTCCTTCTTAAAACCCTCCTATGACAAGGTCAAGTCCCCCTATTAGCCAGATAGATGGGCCCAACCAAAGTCATAAGGTTTTCTCAAATCAATGCATCATTCAAAACATTAGAACACATTCATGCTTTCAACATACAGTATATATAAGTAATATGATGACATAAATGATATAATCATAAGTGAAGCCTACTCACAACCAAGCCTCGCGAGAGTACTTAACCACACACGATCACCAAACCGAATCAACCCAATCAAGATCCTGAAACATACATCAATATCCTACCATACATCAATTTCTATGCTCAATTACATAGACATTACAAATCAACCCTAAATCAGCCCACATATAATTAATAGGCCTAAATCCCATTTAATCCCATCATTCAACTCAAATCACATGACTTAGGCCTCTAATGCATAGTTCTCATTCATAAACCATTCTATTAATCAAAAATACTGATTTTCAATTCCTTAGGCATAAACATGTCCAAATTTGGGTTACTTGTTCACAAGTAGGCCTAACCCATGATATGGTCACAACCACCAAATCAGTAGCATAATCAACCCTAATCATGCTTAATTAAACATAAGTTGCATCAATTCAATGATTCTAAGCCAAAAGCATCAAAAGCCCTAAAATATGAAATTTTCCATACTTAGGCCATATTGTCGATTTACACTAGGTCGCCATGTTCAGCCATGTATATCACTGATTTTGCATCATGGGTTCATCCACAATGGCAACTAGGTCAACATAGTTGACATGCAAGCTATTTGGAAAGGTCTAAGTTCATATTCTAAATGTAGGTCTAATACAAACAACCCTACCAATTCTTCACATGTATTATTCTGTTCAGATGTATCAATCTACCAACAGAAATATGTAATCACAAAATCAACCGTACAGATTGAAGTATGTGAAGAAACAAACCTTCTGTCCAAATATCAGCCCAATCCAACGGTGGACCGAAAAGATATGTATCTTTGATGAGCAAGTGTCTAATCAGACAGTTTCTCCTTTCCTGCTGCAAATACCCAAACTCAGATGGCTATATCACACAAAATAATTAACGTATAAATATTTCCACCGTTCAGAATACAGAAATATCTGTTGTAAACTACATACTCAAATTTGATATCCATCCAACGGTACGTTGAGGAGATCTACAAGTTTTACCGAAACGGAACGAGAAACCCAGAAATTCCGACCAGCTTTGTTTCAGAGGTTATATCTCTTAGCACAAGCTTCTAATTACGATCTCCACCGTTCAGAATGTATAAATATCAGTTATAAACTACATACCCAAATTTGATAACCATCTAACGGTAGATTTAGGAGATCTATAAGTTTGAGCGAAACAGTGCGAGAAATCCAGACTTTCCGGCCAGCTTTGTTTGAGAGGTTAGATCTCTCAGAAGAAACCTCTGATCAAGATCTCCACCGACCAGAATGAAGAACCATAAGCTACGAACGTACTGACAAAATTTGAGCTCAATCTGACCGTAAATTCCAAAGATCCACTTCTTTGATGAAAATCTCGCAGGGTTCTTACTCCTGCAACTCTCTCCTTCTTTCTCTTCTTCTTTCCTTTCTCTTCTTTTCTTTCTCTTCTTCTTTCTTTTCTCTCCACTCACCTCTTTCTAGCACTTCCTTGATTCCCTCCTTGATTCTCTCCTTGATTCTCTCCTTGTTTTCCTCTCCTTGGTTCCCTCCACTCATTCTAGCACTTCCTTGAAGAAGACAAGTGGGCATTGGACACTTGTCCACTTTCATGCACCAACCTTCACATGTGTTGGTCTCATACTACCCATACCAACCACATGTATTTTAAATGTCTAATCCATTTAATACACCAAATCTTCAATTTCATTTATCCTTTTATTCCATCAATCCTAACCCATATCAATTCATGGTTTAATGAGCCCATGCATAAATAATAACATATGCATTAAACTTTAATTTAACATGACTCATATACAATTTATGATACATATATTTATATACATTATCAAGCATTAACTATACAAACATTAAACAATCATCAAACAAACACCAAACATATCAAGGCAACACATAGAGTTTGGGCAAAATACAATTGGGTTATGGGCTAGATGAAATAATTTTCGGGGCGTCACATCTTTGAGGATCCCAAACAACCTGAAATATGTAATACAATATAATTAGGTACGTCAACTACTCTAAAGTTTATTACTTTATAAAACCATAATAATTAGATATTATATTACCTCCTTAGGAGTTAGGTCATCAAGTGTCTCACGCAAAATGCGCACATGGTAGTCTCCTATCACCATTTCTTTTTTCGGGATCCATCTTCGAACTTGTGAGAGGTTGTTCGTATATGAAGGGTTTAGGTGTGGACGAACTAATGTAAAATGCTCGTAGCACCAAGTCTAAATGATTGAAAAAGCAGTTAGTACAATGACCATGTTGCTAGAAGTAGTATAAACCAAGTGAAAAGATAAGGAACAATATACCTCGAGCAAAGTGAGATACCCTGCAATTCCAGAAACTTCATGTCGAGTGGCGAACCAAGTTGTCGATACAACAAAGCTAAACAAGCAGCCCCCATGAGTATGAACTAACCGCGTTTAGGTTCATCAACAAATGTAAATATGTAACAGAGACCCGTGTGTCAGACTTGTCCACAAACAACGTGCATCCCAACAAATATAGCAAGTAAGCCCTCATTGTGCACTCGATAGATGGGTAACGGATGTTGTCTCCTAAAGCTTTGCCAAATCGTCCTTTAAGCCAACTCAGTTGCACGGATTGCCCTTTGGCTATTTTGATCTCTTCATAGGCTTGGGCGTACGAGACTCCCAACTCTTGCATGAGTAGCGTGATTGCATCATCATTGTCCACTGGAGGTGACGAGACTGTTTTGCCCATGACTGGGATCTTCAGTAGCATATCAACATCATCTAATGTGATAGTCATATCACCAAACGGAAGGTGAAATGTATTCGTCTCCGGTTGCCACTACTCCACAAACGCATATATCAGAATTTTGTTGGCAAAAAGGTAGGTGCAGTCGATGAGTGGCTTCAAACCTGATGACTCAATAATCTCATCCAATCTTTGCTTCTTCAGATGACAACTTAAGTCTCACTCATGCAATTTGGTTTCGTGGTTTAAACACCGAAGTAACGCCCGCTCCTTCAACACAAAAAAAATAACAAAGATTAAATAAAATTAGTATTATCAATATACACCTCATCAATAATATATGAACTATTCAATTAAGACAAATAATTATTTACTTCATTTTTCTTTATGAACGTGACAATGTGTTTCTTAAAACAAGTGAGGATTAAGGTATCAGTAGGGCCACTAGGACAGGGCCTACCAACATCCTCTATGGTAGATTCATTTACCTCTTCTTCTTGTTGTTGTACATCAACTTCCTCCACATCCTCTCAGGTGCTAGGCAAATTGGATTCAACACCTCGTAGTCTCCTAGGCGATGCCGTAGGTCGGGTCCTAGAAGTACTTAGTTGACTTGATGATGAAGTGTCACATCTTTCTCTTGCCATTTCTACATGTAAAACCTGATTAAAAATATTAAAAAATAAATACAACTATTTAAACTTAAAAAAAATAACTGTTCGGTCGTCTTCACCGAACCACCGTGATCTATTCGGTTTTAATTGCGGTGAATGCTAAATTTGATATATATGATTTTCTACTTTTTCGCGCACAAAAACACTCATACATACCATTTCAGAAGATGTAAATGCTAAATAAGATTTTTAAAAAAATAACAAATCTCTTACCGATTTAGAGATTTTTCTCTCAAAACGTTCAAATCGCAACATTCGTATCTTCACTCAAAAATGATTAAAAATATGTCAAAACTACTGATTTTTTCGCTGAGAATGATAAAATAGCAATGAAGGAAGTGATTTGGAAGGTTTTAAGTGTAATGATGAAGGGTTTTGAGGGTTGAAAATAAGAGAAAAAGTGAAGAGTGTTGTTTGAATGTGGTAGGGCAGTGGAGGGAGCTACCGTTAAAGTTCAAAATATAAGAAGGGTAATTTGAGGATTTTGATGTGGTGTAGATAGTATGTTATTATATTTTTGTGTTATGCATAGAGTGTGGTACAGAGAGCTATTTTTTGTGGTTAAATTAGCTGCCACGTTAATTTTTTGGATAAGTTTTAACCCCCTTTTATTCTTTTTTGGTCCATTTTATTTATTTATTTTTAGGTAAAATAAATCCACCTACATATGGATAAAGTGTAAAATGATTTATTTTATTCTTATTCAATTTTTTTTAATCAATTTTTCGGCACCCAACAGGTGTGTTCCTCCCCTTTGAAGCAAGACTAATCCTTCCGAATTCGAGGATTTACAGGGGCAAGAGCATCTCTCCCAACATGGATGGACGAGGGCGGACAATTATTTTAGATATTATCGGATGTCTCCAAAGAGACAATCTTTCTATATGGGTCTGTTTGGTGCACGAGATAAGATAGAATTATTTTTATGGGATTGGATTGGATAAGATAGGATAAAATAAGATTAAAAATAGAGTAATCTTGTGTTTGGTGGTATGTTTGGGATCTAATTGGATTGGTATCTTTTTTAAAAAATTACATTAAACCTAAAAAAAAACCAACGAAAAAACGCAAGTTTGACTAGATTTTTTTTTTTTTTTAAAGTTGTAGGAGGAGGAAGAAGAAGAAGAGCTGGAGGAAGAACAAAAAAAAGTACATAAAAAACAAAAAAAAAAAGATGGGATAAAACAATCCCATCGAAAATAGTGGGATTGTTTTATCCTAATGGAAGGGGATAAAATAGTGAGGTGAGATTATTTTTATCTCATCCCACCTCACTTCAAAACATAGGATTGAGACTAAAAATAGTCCAATCTCATGTACCAAATAGCCCCTATATGTATTAGTTAAGGATAAAAGCACTATTGTAGCAAACATTGACTAACTTCAACGATGTACATCCGAACTCATTCACTCAAATTCATAAGTTTGATTCTCTCCCCTTACAAATAAGTGAGAATTTTTTCTCCCTTAATAAAAGTGAGAGCAAGACTATAGTGAGAGCAAGACTATGGTAGTTGATTCACATTGTTCTCATCCGGACTCCTTATATTTCTAGTCATTGTGCTTATCTTTTTGGCTTTACTGAAGGTTTCAGTTTTCATTGACCTTGTGTCAATATTAAAAAAATAAAAATACTATTGTAAATTAATAATTATTGAGTTAAAGTTTATGTGCAACAGTTTATATGCAGCCAAAAAGATACCCAATTGCATTAAAAATTAAAAAAAAAATGTGCTTGATGCTCAAATGTAAATTAGTTACTATCTCTACCGGTTAATTTCCAATGAGCCTCTATTAAAAAAAAAAAAGAACTTCTCAAGGTGGTAAATGTCGATCGGTATGAATTTTAGTAATATGAGTTTTTATTTTATTTTATTTTTATTGAAAACTAGTAATATGAGTTGTTTGGAGCATATATGTTAATTATAATGTTAACGTTCAGCTCTCAAGTTCGAGCCTACGCGTATCTTTATTTATCTATTTATATTGAGAGGGTCAGTCCAAATGTCTTTATCATACCTGAGTCTTGGAGGATTAATCTCGCTTAAACAGAAGAATGACGTGTCGTGAGTGCCAAAAAATAAGTAACCAAAAATAATAATTATTATTATAATTTCGAATACTAACATTAAGAGTCATGTTGGTATAAATTAATTAAAATTTTATTCTACATTTGATTGTCTGTGAAAAATTAAATTCTATAAAAATACTAACATTAAGAGTGTACTGTGGAGAATCTTTTGTAAAAGCACCCTTCATGTTAGAATCTTTTTGTTTGGAGCTGTACATTAATGCATTAATGTACAGCTCATGCATACTCCAAACAGTATTAAAATACATCTTTATTTTGTAAAAGCACAGTATTCATGATAGGAGATTGAATACTAACATTTTTTATTTTTTTTTTGAAACCGAATACTAACATTAAGAGTCATGTTGCTATAACTTAATTAAAATTTTGTGCTACATTTGATTGTCAGTGAAAAATTAAATTCTGATGGTGTCTAGTAACGTATTTTCCAAAAATACATTTTAAGAATATTTGCAATGTCGGAAACTTGTTTTTGTTTTGCTTTTTTTTTTTTTTTTTTCCCCCATTGTTTACTAAATCTATAAAAATGATGATCAACATGTGAAAACAATTTCTTATCAATTTTAATTTTTGAAAACTTTTTCAGGATCATCTGGCCAATGAAATCAAAGTTGATGAATTAGCCAAAAGTATATGTTTCATTATCAAATACCTTTCTCTTATATATATATATATATTTGTTCAGAATTTATCTAATTCCCTTCAGTCATTCAAATCAAGACTACCTACGGCAACCGCGTGAGGGCAAACGCGTGAGGGCAAACGCGTGAGGGCAATACCGTCATTCAAGGATAAAGAAAAATAAAATATATTTTCCATTTTTTTGAAACCAATAAAAGGAAAAGCTGAGCTTGATACTATTTATTTATTATAGCTTTTTGTTTAATAAAGCTTTGTGTGAGTAAGACGTAATTATACGTGGCTCTCCCGTGTGAGATGCCGTAAATAACTTCCTAACACGTGTCGTGTGGTCAGTGGACATCCATTGGTTGGTTCAATAGGCCCTCTTTAAATCTTTAACCACCTTATCGTTGTGGGTTTCGGTTTTCATGTGGGAGGACTTGCGGTACCTTCCGGTAGTACGTGTGGTCCGTTAATATGCCGCCACGTGTTAATTCGTTTTTAGTTTCTTTGAAAAACAACCCACCACACCCTTTGTATTTAATGTCTGACGAGTCCCATTGTACTAAATTTCAATTTTACCCTTGTTTTTTTTCTTTCAAACTCTTTAATCATCCTTACAATTTTACTATTGTACTGCAACATTTAAAAACATATTAACATTTTTATATATTTTCACTATAAAATTATTTAATATTTAGTATTTTTTATTATTAAATAAATATTTTATTGGTTTTTGATGTCTATGATGATACTCAACTTTATTTAAACACAAAATTAGAATTCTAAGAACATTTTCGATATTTTTATAGATTGTAAAAAAAAAAGTAAATAAAATAAATAAATATTAAGTTAAAATAGATTTTTTTAATATAATTATTATCATTTACTGTAAAGATGAGATGATAAAAAAAATAGAAGCTATTAACATGATCGTTTACGATCATAACAGCCTTTTATTGCTGACAATTATTTAATTTATATCGCATAAAAATAAATTTTTTGATATATATATATTTTAAATAAAAACATTAAAAAATATTTTTTAATTTAATTATTTATTAAATAATATTTTATATCATTAAAAAGTAAATTTTTTAATATTAATGACATGACATATTTTTAAAAAATACAATCTATATAAACACATAGATGCTCTAAGAACAAGTAAAATAGAAAGCGTGAAATTTGGTGTCAGCATGAATGGATAGAGGATAAATCAAAATGTCACAGCCATTCACCAAGAGATAAAATAATTTGGACACGTTGTAGCACGTGGCAGTCTTCCACTGATCAAATATCAATATTGAGTTCGATAATAAAACAATGGGATAATATTAAATTTATTATGGTCTGGTCAATATAAATTTTTATAACAAGCTTAATTAATTATATAATCTGTAACATTAGTCACGTTATTATTAAAAAAAAGGTATCAAAAAATATTAGTTCTATCGGTCAAAGATGCTTTAGAAATGGATAGTCCCAAAGAAGAATAAGAAAATATAGACGCGCAATTGACTAAGAGTGGGAGATATTATTCTTGTTTTGTTCAGTTGGTTTTGGGTACTCATCGTCAAAATCTATAAACAAATGTAACAATTATAAATATTTATTTAAACGCAACTGAAATTCCTTTACCCGGTTCTAGCTATTATCAAACAGCTCGTTCTATGCTCCTTTTAGACCTTTTTTTTCTAATGCATTCTTACACCTCTTGATTAAATCAATTCAAGTCCATTTAAGATCCATGATAAGTGTGTATTTTTGTTATAGTTGTTGATGATATTGATAGAATGATATTCATTGTTGGATCTTTATTTGACAGTTATAACTTTTAAGTTGTATGATTTGATAACATGGTATCAGAGCTTTGATCGTTAATAATATTTACATATATTTTTATTTGTATTTTTCTCTTTTAGTTCTTCACGTGCAGGATGAAGCTGCATGTGAAGGAAATTGTTAATAATGTTAATAGCTTGATATTTATTGTTAGACTCTTAACTAATAACTATATTTTTAGGTTTCATGACATTAATAAAGGTGGTTTACTTATCAAAATATTTTTTTTTTTTTCAAAAATCAAAATGAAGATTTAAGCTGGGGATTTGGTTTGAAGATTGAGATGGAAAAATCAAAACAAAGGGGTTTCATAGATTATGTAAAAGGAAAAGATAGTAGGCCTCTTTAAGGTGATTGAGTAAATAAATATTGTTTGAGTTATAAGAAAACTTGAAATAATTATGCAACTACATTGTCATAATTATATGAGAAACTATAGGCAAGGGAAGGCGTCTTTGGAAAAGATGCATTCCCTTCCACTTAAAAAAAATTTGTACAAGGGAAGGCGTAAATTTTTAAGGTGAAGGGAAGACGTCTTTTGAAAATACGCCTTCCCTTCACTTTTTTTTTTTAAAGTTAAAGGGAATGCGTCTTTTCAAAAGACGTCTTTCCTTCATAATTATATGAGAAATTATGGGCAAGTAGCTCAGGTGAGATTGGTTCTTGAAATTAACCACCCTAGATTTGAGTCTTTGGTCGATTGAGAGCAAGTCGGCATAAGCTTCTATTGTTTCAAAAGATCTTGTACTATAGTATAGACATACAGTGGCTAAGAGACTTTCTGCACATAAGTAAAAGAGAAGGCTGTTACAAGTATCAACCTGTATGTAGGTCACGAATTCACTTGGAGGGGAATAATCGTTGATTTAAGTTTTAGTTCATAATTATACGAGAAACTATGGGCAAGGGGAGATTGGTTATTGAAATTAACCACCCTAGATTTGAGTCTTGGTCGTACGTGTCTTTGAAAAGATGTACATTCTTTGTGAGGATAAGTTGAAATGTGGGCAAGCAGGTTTGGACGCGAACTAGCATAAAAAAAAAGAGGAGAAGTATTAGTATATGGACATCTCATTGCATTACTGTATGTAATTACATTTTTTCTTTAATTAAAATAATAATTTTCTATCAAAATATATTTTTAGCGTGCCATAAAATAAATGCTCATATTTTATTTTTTTTTGATACAATTAGGGCTCTTTTGGCGTGTGGGATAAAATAAAATTATTTTTATAAGATTGAATTAAATTAGATAGAATATAATATGATAAAATTAAAATAGAATAATAGTGTGTTTAGTGATATATTTAGGATTAGAACGAAAAGTAATTAATTTTTTTTAATTAAATTAAAAAAAATTAAATCACAAAAAAATATTAAAAAAATATAGATTTTACAAAATTACAAAATCGTCCTACTGTGGTCGTTGATGAATTTTATTTTTTTTATTATTATTTAAAAAAAATGAGGAGGAAGAAAAAAAAGAGAAGCCAAATGCAAACAAAAAAAAATATTTATCCCACTATTTTTTGTGAGATTATTTTATCTCTTATTAAAATAAAATTATTTTTATCCTAATCCATCTCACACCCAAATATAAAATTTAGATTATATTTAGTGTAATCCCACCTTATTTTATGCGCCAAACAGGCCCTTGAGGAAAGAATTGAAACTTGCTTAGTCTTAACTCACCATAGTAACATCATCATTTCTGTTTGCCTGAATTTTTTTTTTGTTTTTTTTAATTTTGATTTTCTACTCTCAATTCCCTGTGTACTTTTTAAATGCCAGTCACATTCAACTACACGTAGTGACTATATCAAATGAAACTAAAATTCCATTTAAAAGGTTTAAAAGAATTGTTACGGTCCAAGTAATAATAATAGTAATTTAGACAAAAGGGGTAGAATTAACCCAATCAACTTGAGCCGGCAAAAAGGACCAGTTGCCGTGTCAATAGTAAACAAAATATTCCCCGCATTAATTACTGCGAGTTTTTGACTTTATTAAAATTACGACATTAATATCAAATTTTTTAAAATAATGACCTATATACCCAATGTTCTACAGTGATATTCCATGTGAACAGGGCTGATATATTTTTTTCCTCGTTTAAAGCATCTTTTTAGAAGAAGTTTTTGATTTTTTATACCACGGCTAATCCACGATTGCCTTAAATATATTTTTTAAGTTATTTTAATTTATTTAAACTAAAATTTCAGATTGTGAGTCAATAATTTATCGGGAAATAAAATTTGGGTTATGTCCATTTTAGGAGTCCCTGAGAGGATATTGAGACTCGTTCTAAGTGACGAGCAGAAAAAAAAAATTACGTGAATTGGCCACGGATGCTTTAACGCATTTTTAAAATTTATTTAGTTCATTTAAACTAAAATTTTCGGTTAGGGGTCAAAAATTCACCGGGACATGAGAGTTGAACTCTGGGGGGTTCTTAAGAGGATATTGAGACTCGCTTCAAGTGGCGGACAAAAAAAAATGTCGTGGATTACCTTGGTATAAGAATTTTTTTTTTTAAATTCCGATCTGATTTGAAATATAATTTGACCGTGGTATAAAAAATTTGATTTGAACTCAAGGCGTCTTTTTAGAAGACGCTTCAACGTGGCAAAAAAAAAAAAAACTCCGATCAATCCTGTCCATGTGGAATATCACTGTAGAATGTTGGGTATATGAGTTATTATTTTTAAAAATTTGTTATTAAAGTCATAATTTTAAGGATTTTTTTTCCATACATAGACATAATAATTTTTTATATCCACAAAAAGGCACTAAAAACTACTATATCCAAAAGTAGACAACTTTTGGACAGCAAGGCGCCACGCTGTCCAAAATTGTCAGCCCATTTTTTTTTTTTATTCTCATGGCCATGTCGCCCATTGAATGCGCGACATAGTTTTAAACTCTCATGCTGGGTTAATTTTTTTTTTAACCCATGTTGGTTTCCTCATTTTTTAAATTTTCACGGCTCTTTCTTGTTGCGGAAACTTGGAAAAAAAAAAAAAGGTGAAGAGGTGGCACTTAAAAAAGAAAAGTAAAAAAAAAAACATAAAACTATTGCACAAAGGGTTTTTACCAAAACCCTTGTGCGATTTTTACCTACGCTCTCGCAGTAAAAACCAGAGACAAAGCAGTGAAAAAAAAAATCGACGACCTCTTCCGTGCGTTCTCAGGTGACTAGCAACGGCGGCGACTCTCTCTAGAATTTTCACCCTCCGGCGGCATCTTTCTTTCTCTTTTTCTGGCATTCAATCTCACTGGTTTGATTCTATTCTAACCTTTTATAGTTGAAAATAATTTAGTTTTCTAGGGCTTTTATTGATTTTGGAGATGCTTATTGTTGTTATTGTTATTGTTTTTGACTGATTTCTTAAGTTTTTTTATTGATTATAAAGATGTTGATTTAATCATTGTTGTTGTTGTGTTTGGTTTAATAAGGAGGTTATATTTTTTTTCTTGAAAGTAGAATATTATTAGAGTAGTATTGTCAACAAAAATACCCCATTTTGATAGAATGAAGTTCATGCAAGTCTAGTATATAAATATATTTTCTTCAGGATGTATTATTTTCCATAAAGGTGGTGATGCCTGATAAATATTAGAATATTTGATAAAAACAATTATATTAATATAAGGTTTTCACATTATTGGGTTATCAATTATCTATTCCCTTGACCAAAATTTAGTTAGATAGGAAAACTAAAAGATGGTATGGTACTGTAAAGACCCCTCCCTATTATTTAGAGACCATCAAAATGTATTTACTAGTTTGCTTGGAGCTTGACTAGATTAAGTTCATCATCTTTTAAGGCCCTTTCACTTTTTTGGCTTGTCAATCCTTTCTAATATGAGAATTAAATAGCTACTTATGAGATATGTAAGATTAGTTGAGTAGATTAATTTCTATGATTACCTCAATATATCACTGTCTCAAGCAGACAACTCATAGGATATTTTAAAAAATTAGATGAGAGGATAAAGAATCTATGGTGCGTCAACTTGTTCCATAATATTTAAACAAATTAGTCATGCAAATCAACTTGCATTTATTTATATAAGTTTCTAATTGGCAACTGGTTTTTAAGCAATGTTATATGGAGCAGTGTTACATTGACACCCAAATCATACATCACTTTTATACATTGTTAGATTGTCTCGAATCATGTGTTGAATTTGAGGTAATTCAATAGTGTTTAAAGGTTATGTACAGTCACTTTAGTATTTTTCTTTTATATGTAGTTTTAAGAAGTCCAATCAAACCATACAAGAGTATAATATTCCTTGCCAAGCCTTGTTTAATGAGAACAGAAAGAGATTGCAATTGAAGAAATGAGTTTCAGAGAAAGAGATCCAAACTAGAAAGTAAGAAAACTTCTTATGTTAGGTAGGAACTTAAGTTTAAGAGTCATATTCTTATATATGTAGGGTTTGTTCAATTGGATTAATGGTAAGAAATTTCAAAAAGCACTTTTTTTTTATCATCACTTCTCTTGAATCTTAAATCCCTGTTTATTTAAAATATTTCAATCCTTTATCACAATTTAATTTCATATTTCTAATTCCAATGCCATAGTTTCAATTGGGCTATTCTCATTCTTTCGAATCTGTTTGCTAGGATTCCTCAACTCTTTTGTAAGTTTCCCTAGTACTCATTTCACTCATTTCTCGACCTGATAACCTTGATAACGTATTCCTTTATAGAAAAGATTAATAGAATGAGAAACTTCATATTAGGCTAAGTTCTAGGTGATCTTTCTTTATACTTTTTTTTGCTTTTTGTTAGAACTTATTGCTAATTTCTTCCAAGTTTTTGGCTTACGCATGTGTGTGAATATTTTGTGATTTTTGTTATTGCTAAATTGCATATTTTATGGTTGTTTAGGCACATTATGGATGACAAAATCGTTTCCGTTATATGTTACATGGAGGGAGAAATGACATATGGACCTAACGGTTTTGATTATAGTTGTGGCCCTTCGACTGGTATTATAGTGAAAATGGGCATAAATCTTAACGAATTGGAAGATCTCATACGAGAGACGTTGTTAATAGGTCATCAATCGATGCGGTTAAGTATGATGTACTGCTATCCAATTTTCTAAGGGAGTGGAACATGTTTCTTTAAGCCCTTACCCATTTTGGATGATCGGAGTATATAATTCATGTGGCAAGTTGTGTCTCAATTTTCACCTCCAAATACCATAGAGATCTACTTAGTTGTTGAGCATATTACCGCGGATCGAGATCTTAGTGCACATATAAACTTGCAGACAGGTCACACTGAATCATCATGTCCTAATGAAGATAAGGCGATGGATGATAGACTAAGAGATGGTGATGCAGGGGATGAATTGGTTCACGGTGACACTTTGTCCGAAGCGGTCGCGCAATCTCAACCATTTGATCCTGCAAATGACAATGATACTGAAGAACCTAGTGATGAAGATGAGAACGAAGTGGATGATGCCACTGGAGGTGACCTAGTGCTGGATGCACATGATCCTTCGTATGATCCACCTGGTTCATTTGATGAAATGATTGATGAAGATGCACCTTTTATAAAACCAGGACAAGGTGCAGAACCCTGCCAGAGTATGAAATGTCAACTCCAATATACTACGATATAGATTTTGATGCAGTTAACGTAACAGCTGATGAGCATTTGTTGCAAAGTGGTGCCTGTCGAAGATACAAGGATGAGTTGTATAAAAGACCGAGGTTTAATAGTAAAGTTGACTTACAAAACTCAGTGAAATGATATTGTATTGAGCACCACCAAGATTTTGTAGTTATTGACTCTGATAAGAAATCTTGGGCTTTGCGTTGCAAGCAAGGTAGCGATGGTTGCAAATGGATGTTGCGTGCATGCAAACGCAAGTCGCATGGTCTTTATGAGGTTACTAAGTACCATCCAACTCACACATGTGTTTACGAAGGGTTATCGCAAGATCATTCTCAACTCGATTATAACTTGATATGTGCAGAGGTCTTCAATTTGGTTCATCGGGAGCCAACCATTTCTATAGCTACTTTGCACAAGACGGTGAGGAATAAGTTTGGCTACGACGTTCACCATAAAAGGGTATGGCAGGCTAAGAGAAAAGCTTTGATGAAGATTTTTGGTGATTGAGAAACATCATATTAAATGCTTCGCAAGTGGAAATATGTGCTTTTAGAAACAAATCCGGGGACACAAGTAGAATTGGAGTAATGTTCACTAGGACTGGGATTAATCGAGTTCAAGCGATTTTTTTGGGCATTTGGACCTTGCACTGAAGGTTTCAAATATTGTAGACCCATCATTCAAATTGATGGCACCCATTTGTATGGAAAATATCAGGCTAAACTCCTGATTGCAAAATCAGTTGATAGTAAAAGACATGTTTACCCACTTGCATTTGCTGTTGTTGGAAATGAATCAGCGGATTCATGGGGTTAGTTTATGAAAAATTTGTGAAGCCGTGTAACTGATAGAAGAGGCATTTGTGTGATATCAGATTGACACAAAGGAATAATCAGTGCAATGGATGAGCCTTCCAACGATTGGTGCGAGCCTCTTGGGCACCATAGGTTTTGTATACGTCATGTGGGTAGCAATTTGAATGAAAAAGTCAAGAACAAGGACTTAAAAGACTTAGCAAAACTAGCAGGCCAACAACACCAACCACGTAAGTTGGCTGTATATCTAGATCATATTAAAATGTTGAACCTGAAGCTCATAGATAGCTTTCTAAGATTGATAAAAAGAAATGAACGCAGGCATATGATGAGGGCTATCGATATGGTTTGATGACTACAAACCTCGTAGGTATGAAATTTTGAATTTATATGCTATTTTGACCTCTATGTATTACTTGCTTAGATATAAGAAAATAAATATCTTTTTTTGTTTACTTCAATTGCAGAGTGTTTCAATGGTGCTAGGATGTTGCCAATATGTGTTTTGGTTCAAATTACTTTCTATCGATGTATTAAGTATTTTGAAACAAGGTAAAAAAAAATATGAGGAAGCCGTGAAGAATGGTGAAGAGTATACTCCCTATACAATGAAATTGCTTCAACGATGGCAACAAAAGTCAAAGGTTCATCAAGTAACACTTATTGACAGGGTGCGAGGAGAGTTTGAGGTGATGACTGGTCGTAGTTGGTTTCATATAGATAGGGGCAATCATAAGCAAGTTGTGAATCTATCTTACAGGACTTGCAGTTGTCAAAAATGGTGAAGCTTTGGCATTCCCTGCTTACATGTAATTGTTGTGTGTGCCTTTGCCAGAATTAATCATTGGAGCTTCGTGGATGAATAATATCGTTGGGATTCTTTTATATTATGCTACTCCACACCCTTTAGAGCCATCCCACATGAAGATTATTGGCCATCAGTGAGATATCTTTTTCCACTACAACCACCTAGTCTCATGAAACGTAAGAAAGGAAGACCAGTTTCAAAGCGTATTAGAAATGAGATGGATTGGCGAGAACCCTCCGACAAGATTCATTGTGGACATTGTCATCAACATGGACACAATAGGAGAAAATGTCCAACCTTGCGAGGAAGACAGTCTTCCTCGAGCCTATAACATGTAATGATTGTTGACAAGCCAATTTACTATTTTGTTTTATTTTTTCACTTTTTCCTTGTGGGCATGTATTATAGTATTGTCAACATATGACCATATTTATGTATGCATTGTCATTCTTGTAACTATAACATTTATTATGAAGAGAATGAGTACTAGTTATCATGTGTTATATTATGGGTTTTTAATGGCTTCTTTGGCTTGAGTATATGTTATAATGTAGTTTGCATTCTTTATGGCCATATTTTGTCATTCTTGTAACTATAACATTTAGTATGAAGAGAATGAGTACTAGTTGTTATGTATGAAACAATTTTCATGTTGAGTAACTCTCATGTGTATTCATTTGTTTGTTGATTACAACAGATATGGATATTGGTACGTCAAATTTCCATCCATTCGATCAGTGGAGTTTTGATCCTTCATATCCAGATATGAGTATGCAATGTGAATTTTTGATTATTAATATTGAATATCAACAAGATTGTAAAGTAGATATGCTACTCTAGAGACTTACAATATTGGTTTTCTTATTGTAGGTGGTGGTGTGGATCCCGGTCCATCCGACCCTTCTCCATCTAGTTTTCGTCATTCTAATCCTTTTGTCCCATCCATGCGTATGTACTACATATTTTCACTTATAACATTTAAGTTTGAAGGAATTACACCATTGTCCTCTTAAATACTCAGATTCAATAATTGCATATGTGTATTCAATACTTAAGTAATACTATGATTATTATGTCATTGCAGCTAGTATGGATCCAGGTCCTTCCAATCCTTCAGTCCTGCATATGCAAGACATGCATAGATCATCCATTGTTTGGGACGAGCCAGTATGTCTATACTTACAATGTATTTTGGTTTATATATTTAATAATTGTTATGTTAGTTTTTTGCCTTAACCTCGATTACATGTCCATTAGGATATTGAACAACATGGGCATCATATGCGTGCTAGGCGTCGTGATGCATCCTTATATCGCCAAATGCCCATCCATAGCATGCTACTTCAACCTTTACAAGAAACACGTTGTTATGGGGTAGCTTGTGTAGGGTTTATTACCCTTGATTGGCAGCCGATTACGGCCTTAGTTGAAAAGTGGAGGCCAAGACTCATACTTTCCACTTGCCGCATGGGGAGTGCAGAGTTACACTACAAGATGTAGAAATCCAATTAGGGCTTCCAGTTGATGGTCTACCAGTGACGGGGTCTACTCAACATAATTGGATCGATTTGTGTGAAAAGTTGTTGGGCTTTAGACCTACCCGACGACATATGAAAGGTGCGAAGTTGAAAATGTGTGCGTTGGCATAAATGGTTCCTTGACCAGGTCCCACTGATGATGAGTTGGTTCATCATGATCCAGATGACCCCAACGATGATTTTTATCCACTTCCAAACTTTGACGAGGCTGCGGTCCAACGATATGCTCGGTTGTATATTCTGCAGTTGGTAGGAGGATGTCTATTTTCAGATAAATCAAATAATCTGGTCCATTTGATGTTCCTTCCACTATTAGCGGACTTTAGGGCAGTTGGAAAGTATAGTTGAGGTAGTGCTTGTTTGGCTTGGTTATATCGAGAGCTGTGTTACGCAGTGCATGATGATCCACACCAAATTTGAGGGCCATTGATATTGTTGCAGTTGTGGGCATGGGATAGATTTTCACATATTGCACCACTTTGGCGTCTCCATTTTAATTTTGATGATATTGTATCCGTTGACCAAGTAATACTACCAGAAGGACCTATTGGGATAAAGTAATATCTACTTTTATTTGAATATATACTTTGAAGTGTTATTTTTTTTAATAAATATTTATGCATTACAAATACTTATCAATTGATGTGTGTCTAGGTGGAGAGATACGTTCGCAGTGACGGAAGTCTCGACCCGTGTGCTTTCTCATTATCGTGAGGCACTTGACATCCAGTTTCCAGAGCAGGTAGTAAATTTAATATAATTTACTCAAGTAAAATCTTGCGCCTCCTTCTAAATAATTTTTTTGTTTTATATGTCAGGTAATTTGGGAACCATACGAGGTTGATGGTGAACTGGACCATATACCGTTGTATTATCGGCGAGATCACCATGTTTGGCAGAGTAAGGTGCCACTTATCTGCTTTCACATTGTAGAACGATACTTTCCCGATAGAGTCCTTCTACAATTCGGTATGAAATAGTCAATCCCGAGTGATTGTGACACTGAGAGCTCCCTTCATGAGACTACTTTGCAAAACTATTCATCAAGGAATTGGGCTACATATCATCGGAGGTACCTGGAGGTTTGGGGTCGTCGACATGAGCTTCTTGTTTCTTGTCCTAGGATCGAAAGGGCTTCTGATTACTATGATGCAACGCATATGCGGTGGTATCGCTCTATTACTCGATGATCTATTAGTCAGCGGGGTGCACTTTTTAATTATCTTGTAAGTTAGTCAATCATTACTTGTACTTCAATTTTATTTTTAAATCTACTTGATGATTGACTATAGTGAAATTATGCTTATAGGCAACTGGAGTTGAGCAAGTTTACCACCATGTGGGTGCTACCGGGGACCCATTTGTTCGATCCATGTGCTCGTCCTTCATGGAGTCTATGCATCTAGATCATCGATTGCACGGAATGGTACATCATACGAATTCAGAACCTTCTACTCCAGCAGACGCGGGCATCAACTTTGATGATATAATCGTCTCACCTATTGATGATCAAGGTTGTGGTTGTGGACGTGTGCGTCTACGATGAGGACGAGGATGGGGACGGAGACAAGGACGTGCACTATATGAGATTGATGACTAGGCCGATGAGTCATTGCCTTCCTTCACTTTACATGAGAGTCAAGTGCGACAGGCCGATGAGTCATTGCCTTCCTCCCCTTTACATGAGAGTCATGTGCGACAGGCTGAGGAGTCATTACCTTCCTCACCTTTACATGAGAGTCACGGTCATGAGCATGAGCCACAGGTGTTCGAAGAGCCTTCACAGCTTGTTCATGAAGGTCCTTCCCAACCAATTGAAGCTCAACCAGAATTGCAAATGTTCCGACGCCAACCATGTCGAAGAAGAGTCTGTACTTGGTGTCGATCATAAAATATGAGCTTATGTAAACAAAATTTGGTTCTGTATCAAACATTATTGTAGTTACTCTTTATTCAAAAAGATAGAAATGGATGATTTAGTTCCTTGAATAATTCAATTTTAATTGATTCAAGAATATAATCTTTATAGTGATTTATATTGAATTCCGGATGCGGGTCCAAAAATTTAATCAGGTATGGGAACGGGGTTCTGTAACCTCTGGGGGTTCGTGGGAGGGTATTTGGACGCGCTCAAAGTGGTCCAGTAAAAAAAAACCCGTGGTTTGACCTCGGTGAGGCCGAACAATTTACTAAAATCTTCGGTTTTTCTTAATAACTTGAATTCCGGATGGGGGTCCAAAAATTCAATCGGGCATGGGAAAGGGGTTCCGTCGCCTCTAGGGGTTCGTGGGAGGGTATTTGGATGTGCTCAAAGTCGTCCAGTAAAAAAAAACCTGTGGTTTGACCTCGGTGAGGCCGAACAATTTACTAAAATCTTCCGTTTTTCTTAATAACTTGAATTCCGGATGGGGGTCCAAAAAATCAACCGGGCATGGGAAAGGGGTTCCGTCGCCTCTAGGGGTTCGTGGGAGGGTATTTGGAAGCGCTCAAGGTGGTCCGGTAAAAAAAAACCCCGTGGTTTGGCCTCGGTGAGACCGAACAGTTTACTAAAGTCTTCGATTTTTCTTAATAATTTGAATTCTGAATGAGGGTCCAAAAATTCAACCGGGCATGGGATCGGGGTTCCGTTGCCTCTGGGGGTTCGTGGGAGGGTATTTGGACGCACTCAAAGTGGTCCGGTAAAAAAAAACCCCGTGGTTTGACCTCGGTGAGGCTGAACAGTTTACTAAAATCTTCGAATTTTCTTAATAACTTGAATTCCGGATGGAGGTCCAAAATTTAACCGGGCATGGGAACGGGGTTCAGTTGCCTCTGGGGGTTTGTGGGAGGGTATTTGGACGCGCTCAAAGTGGTCCGGTAAAAAAAAAACCCTCGTGGTTTGGTCTCGGTGAGGCCGAACAGTTTACTAAAATCTTCGATTTTTCTTAATAACTTGAATTCCGAATGGGGGTCCAAAATTCAACTGGGTATTGGAACAGGGTTCCGTCGCCTCTGGGGGTTCGTGGGAGGGTATTTGGACGCGATCAAAGTGGTCCGGTAAAAAAAAACCCTGTGGTTGGGCCTCGGTGAGGTCGAACAGTTTACTAAAATCTTTGGTTTTTTTTATAACTTAAATTCCGGATGGGGGTCTAAAAATTCAATCGGGCATGAGAATGGAGTTTCGTAGCCGCTGGGGGTTCGTGAGAGGGCATTTGGACGCGCTCAAAGTAGTCCGGTAAAAAAGATCCTGTGGTTTGGCCTCAGTGAGGCAGAAGAGCTTATTAAAGTCTTTAATTTTTCTTAATAACTTGAATTCCAGATGAGGGTCCAAAAATTTAACCAGGCATGAGAACAGGGTTTCGTAGCCTCTGGAGATTCGTGGGAGGGTATTTGGACGCGATCAAAATGGTCCGATAAAAAAAAATCCCGTGATTTGGCCTTGGTGTGGCCAAACAGTTCACTTTTAATTCTTTCTTTTTTAATTATCCTTTTTTTTATAAGAATCAATGCCGGCATGAGTTTTAAAATTTTTTAACCCAGCATGAGCTTGAGATAAAAGAAAAAAAACATTAATGAGCAACTTTTGGACAGTATGGCGCCTTACTGTACAAAAGTTGCATATTTTTAGATATAGTAATTTTTAGTGCCTTTTTATGGATATAAAAAAAATATCATACCTTTGTATGGAAAAAATCTTAATTTTAATTAATTAAGACAATCAAGTCAAAACCCCTAATTACCACAAGACAAGAACTATTAACACGTTTTCAAGTGTTCAGATCATACAATCTAGATAATAACCCTACACACAGGGCTTTTGACTTAATTGTCCTTAAAAAATAAAAAAATTTCACAAATGCCATCAAAATCTAAATAATGACTGGTTTGCCATAGTTTGACAATTTAAAGCCCAGTCAGTCGACACACTGGCGCCACTTGGATTGGGGAGTTGGAGGTGCAACTGTTAAGAAGGGGTCTTTTCAAAAGACGCCTTCCACAAATTTTTTTTATGTATGGAAGGTGTCTTTAAAAGACGCCTTCCATACAAAAATTATTTTCCTTTTTAAATGGAAGGCGTCTTTTTGAAAGACGCCTTCCATACAATTTTTTTTTTAAGTGAAGGCGTCTTTTTAACCATGCCAACCTCGACACATCCTCAGACTCCACTGCCATTTTAAACCTTGTTCCTGCTTGCCAAATAACATTCAATGAATTCTCCACTGTCTCCGTTTTCACTACAAAGTCCGGCGACCCCACATTTGGGTAAAAAAATATCTCAAAAGGTCTACCCGCTCCCCCAAGCTCCGCCGCTTACACCACCGATTCCGCCGAAATTCTCCCCTTACTACTCCTAAAAAACCCTTATTTACTCCTAACCTCTCCATCCAATTTCCGCCTCGCCCTAACTTGGCAATCTTACCTTCTCAAATCAACACTCTTACTACACCTCTCGGCGTGCTTAATCCAGACGAAAAGCTCTTTCCACCGATTTCGCATAAAAACCACAAAATCCCCTTCAATAAGCTTCTTGTGATTCACAAGCTTTATTTTATTTTATAACATTGGGTTAAATTTTTTCTTGGCAGTTGCAAGGTTTGATTTTTCTTGGTCGGATGGAGAGTACCACCAGAAAACACTTGATAAGTTGAGGGTGGCTATGAAAAATGTCAATAAGCAATGTGCGGTAAGTGGAATTCTCTTTTTGGTTCTGTTTTAAGTGACGTTATTGTCTTGTTTGTACCAATGTGGTGATGATAGAGACTGCTACTTATGCAGCTTTCTTTAATTTGATTCAGCGAAGATGTCGGATAGTTCATTATCAATAGATTAGCAATTTGGCAGGTTCTACAAAAAGAAAATAATTTTTTTGTATGGAAGGCTTCACTTAAATTTTTTTTTTTTTGTATTGAAGACGTCTTTAAAAAAGAAGCCTTTCATACAAAAAAAAATTCGTGAAAGGCGACTTTTCAAAAAACGTTTCTTAACAGTTTCATCTCCAACTCTCCAATCTACGTAGTGCCAGTGTGTCAGCTGACTAGATTTTAAATTGTCAAATTATAATAAATTAGTTATTATTTAAATTTTAATGACATATATGAATTTTTTTTATTTTTTTAAAGGTAATAAAGTGGAAAGCCTTAAAACATATGATCTTAAACTTCGTTGATCGCTGGCCAGTCATTAACGGGGCCACGAATACGACGTGCATTAAAGGACACGCGGCAGAACAATAACGTCGTTCGTTGCTCGTTCTTCTCGTTCCCCGAAAAGTTGACACAGACACAGCTTTTAGAAGGAGCCGGCCAGGAGCCAGCCAAGGCGAACAAGGAGAACATATCGGAACCTGCGTTGTTCCATTGCGGTGTTGTAACGGATCTGAGCGAGGGGGTGGGAGACTCTCGCTAGGGTTTTGTTGTCGCGAAGATTCATTAACTTTTTTTTTTTGCGAAGAAGAATTCGGATTGAGAGAGCGAAAATGGCGACGACGATGACGAAGACGATAAGCAACGAAGGATCTGAAGGATCAGAGAACGGAGGCGGGGAAGATCGAGGCGTGTTTGAGTATTTCGGTTGGGTTTATCATTTGGGAGTGAATTCGATCGGTCACGAGTACTGCCATCTCCGGTTTCTGTTCGTCAGTGGGAAGTACGTCGAGATGTACAAGCGAGATCCTCACCAGTATCCTGGCACTGTAAGATGTTGGTTCTTTTTTCTGTTTGATGGATTTGGCGTTTTCTCGGTTTGGTATTGGATTGCTTCGGTTTTCTATGTTAAGTCCGATGTTAGAATTGATCGTGGACGGTTTTGTTTAAGTTGATTTTTGGATGTAGGTTATATTGTTTGAGTATCGTGGATTCGATTGTAGGTAAATTGACATTGGTCCACATCGGTTAGAATTTGCAATTCTTGATGGAGGTGAGAATCCGTTTTTTTGATAAATGTTTACCAAGACATGGCGACTTTGGTGGCATTTGATACGGTGAACCGTGAACCTAATACTGTGATAAATAGATGAGATAGAGATTAAACTAGAGGTATGCAAATTTTAGCATGATTACCACTTCCATTTTTTGAGAAGCAAAAGGAGAACTAGTGTAAAAAATCTTTTGAGTTTAAAACCCAAACTCGAAACCTGGTTCAATGCATGCAAGTCCTTATGGAGAGTTTGAGGACCTTCAAAGCTAAAGAAAGCGGAAAAGGGATGAAGAGAGGTCAGTAGAATCACACCTGTCCTAGAAAAACCTTGGATGTCTAATGTGAGGGAAGGTTTGTTGGAGAAAAATGCCAAGGAGATTAAAATCTCCACACCAATTGCTGTAAATTTGATGTGTCAAGCATCCACATCAGATTTGTAATTTTATTGAAAAGTGTGTTGTTTTGATGTATTAAAGTTAAAAGCTGATGTGACAGTGATTTGTAGCAATTGGTGTAGTGTTTTCGATCCATGTAGCATTGCTCTTGTTGGAATATGAAGAGATTTAATACAACGATTACAAATGTTGCAAAATGTTATACGGAGAAGCAATGTTCTCTATATCCAAGAAAGATTCCAAAGAGAGGACTATCCTTCTAATTATTACAAGTGCGAAACATCTAAAGATAGAGATTGCAAGTTCAACAAGACATTAGGTGTTAACCACTTTTCTGGAATATCAGGCTTTCAATCCATGAAAAACACAAAATGTCGTTAGAGGGGTACAAATGGTTACTGAAGTATAAAGAAAACAAACTGAATTACATGTTGCTTTTCCATTTTAGACCACGAACCTGATGTAACTAGTTGTTTGGCAAACTCTTCAAGTGATATGGTAGAATGATTACAATTGTCTCCAATTTGTGGGGAAGTTCTCATGATTTAAGCTCTTTGGTCTTGAATCAGACTGATATTTGAAGACCCTTGATTTTGATAGAACAGATAAGATAACACTTCGACTTCTGGAAATAAGAAGAGAAGGAGAAAGGTGGGAGGATAGAGATATATGGGGAGAGATACTCTGATGTCTTTCACAGGCTGAAGATCAAGCGGATATCATACACTACCATCCCATGATCTAGTCATAGACTCACAGGAGAGATGCACAAAGGAAATACCAATTTGTCCTCGTTCTTTCTCTTTCATTGGTTTCTATCTCTTGCTCTTTCAAATTGAATCTACATGATTTTAGTATTTGATGTAGCTGTTCATCTTTTGGAAGTTTAACTAAGTTTAAGTTTGGAGCTTGTTGTTAGTTGTTCTTTATATATTATTATATGTCTTTAGATTTTTCTAATATGGACGACAGATAAGTTTGGACTCCATGGGCATGGAAGTAGTACTATTTTCCTTGATGTTATTGGCATTCTTATTGCAGAAGCCGATTAGGAAGGGTATTGTTGGACATACGCTCATGGTGGAGGAACTCGGTCGCAAGAAAGTCGCTCATTTGGTAAAGCTTCATTGTTGAAACTAGTCCTTTCCTATTTTTTCTTCTTGCCCATTGGAATCTTGAGCTAGCTCTGGTAATTAGGAGCTAATGGTTCAATTGTTGTTTCTTATTTCCCCAGGATCTTTATGTTTTAAGATTTTGCAACCGGTTGGATGAGACAAAAAAAGGAGAAGTAAGTGATTGTTCTATATGTACTATTTATTTATTTCAAGTTGCGAGTCTTGAAAAATTCAAGCATCTGCCCTTCATTTTGATGATATTTTTAGCTTTAACATATTTCATGTTCTTTGGAGTTTGAGAGGCACATGGTACATGGTATATGCCATTAGTTGCAAATGTATTCTAGAGTTATTAAGACAACCTTAGTGTTCCAGATTTGTTTTGTTTATCACACAACCTTAATAGTTTTATGAGTTTTGTTAGTAACGCTGTTGGTGGAATAGATGTATTGACAATGCTATATGGAGAGGTGATATTCAATACTGAGCATGCACACGCCATTTGCATGAGTTCACAAAGTCAAACTTGACGTCTTCTGTCTACTGTATGTGAGTCCCATAGTTATCAAAATCCCTATTTGAATCTATGAATCTTATGATTCATGATTCAATACAAGGGAAATTGATTCGAGTCCTTTACATGAATCCCAATGCCACCGAATCTTATAGATATTCCTAAAAGAATGGTAGAATCATAGGATTCGCGATTCGACTCTCACGATTCAAAAGTGAAAATATATATAATGTATATTATAGATTTAAAATATTATGTTTCACTTTTAAGTTAAACACTTAAAATGTGTAGCCAATCTTAAAAAATATGTAATTACTTGTAGGACTTTAAGACATGCTTTTTAACAATTTAACCTTGATAGAAATTCTAATGTGAACTCATTTTTATGAGGATGGGTTCTTTGGCAAAAAATCAGGTATAAAAATTAGTTCTCCTCAAAATCATATCCTAGAGTTATGGAATGAATAATTCTAATGTATTATTTTTCAATTTTAATCAAAAAATTAATATGATTAAGTTACAAATTTAAAATTGGCAGTTTTTTTAAGAATGAGCTCCTTAATGAAGGGATCATTCTTAACAAAATATTTGTTTATCTATGATCTTCAATTAGGACTAAAATGATTAGTTAACAAAACTTTATAGTTTATATTATATCTCACTAGTAGACATGCATGTGCGTTATGAAGGAAACGGGGATCGAGTAAACTCAAAAACGACAATAAAATGTAAAGTGCATGAATATAAATTTGTAATTTGGATTCCTTTGTACATGAAGCCCTTGGAAATTCATCCATTCCCTTTACCCGTGTTTTTCTCCCAAATTCGTCTTAAAGTTGGTAGTGGATCTATCTTTAAATTCTAGGAGGATACTTGGTGTGGTACAACCAAGTTCAGTGATCTTTTTCCAAATATCTACAGGTTATCAACCAAACCTAACCACCCTATTTGTGATTTCTTTGCTACCTTGGATAATAGAGTAGGAGGTAGGCCTTCTTGGTGTCTTCACTTTAGAAGTGATCCCTTCGACAGGGAATGTTTAGAAGCCTCTTCACTTCTTGAGATTCTTGAGGGAGTTCTTCTTTCGAATGAATGTGATAGAGTGTCTTGGCCTTTAGAGTCATCGAGGGAATTCTCCTCAAAATCCTTCCTGCATCATCTGTGTTCTAGTCAGGATGCCAGTTCGGCTCCTGCCAACTTTCCTCATGAATTTATATGGAGAGCTCATGTTGTTTCAGAAGACAAATTTTTGGGATGGACTATTGCTTATGACAAGTTGAACTGCGCATATATTCTCCAAGGGCGCTTCAAGAATTGGTCTCTCTCTCTCTCTCTCTCTCCGGGTTGGTGTTGTTTGTGTAAGAAGAGTGGGGAATCGAGTCAGCATTTATTTGTGGATTGTGAGTTTTCCCTAGGTGTGTGGAAGAGATGGGTGGCCCTTCTCCAATGGGAGAGACCCCCAAATGCTCTAGCTCTTTGGGTCTATCCTGAAGAGTCCACCCCGCCGAGACGTCTTAGAGATTATTGGCGTGTGGTCGTCTTCGCGGTCATTTGGTCTATTTGAAAGAGCGGAACAACCACATTTTTTATGACCAAGAGAAGGATATAGGGATTGTGTGAGACACTTCCTTCTTTTTGGCTTCTTTTTGGGTTAGTGTTAATAAGTTGGCAAAGGGGTTCTCTTTGGGGGATTGGTTGAGGGGATGGAGTCCAATTTTGGATAGTCTTAACTTTTAACTTATAGATGTGGACTCAAGTCCGTTTGTATATTCTTGTATAGCACATTTAGTTAATACAATACAATTCTTTTGTCAAAAAAAAAAAAAAAAAAAATGGATTCTACATGAAATGCGTTATAGGATTTATACAAAATGAGAAAAAATATATCCACCAAGAAAGCAACCAAATTACTAATAAAAGAGCAGTGTAGAATTAAAGAAAGAAAATTACAAAAGAAGGAACTTAAGAAAATTACCTTGTTTGGTCGCTCCAAACAAAACAAATAATAGTCTCATATATCAAAACCTAATGCCTGATTTTTGAAAAATTTTGACAATAAAAAGAGCAAAAGATCCCATAGTTAAGAATTTGTTGAGAATAATCCTTCTCACTTGCTGCTTTATGAAGCAATTTATCAAGAAGATGATGTGCAACAAAGATGTCAATAAAGAAAACACACAACCAAGACAAAGAACAAACACAACAACACAACAACACAGCAAAATTACGTGGTTCGATCAATATGATCTACGTCCACGGAGAACCAGCCAAAACCAGCTTCAACTTTCTTTATTAATGGAGATTTCTTTAGTTACAAGACTGTCTCAAAACCAGAAAGTAAACATGTACGCAAAAGAATACAATTCTCAAGAATTTCTGTATGCTCTGTTTTCACTCTGCACATCTTTTTATAAACTCTCAGTCACGTGGGCTCTTCTTTTTAGTCTCTCTTTATGCCTCTCAACATAGAGACACCCTGCAACAATATAGCTGCTATTTAACAAATCTCCACCTTGTCTCTTTGTGGAATTCGGGAATGGCTATGAAGTTTCATCTCTCTAACTATCCTGGAGGCTTTGACAGATCACCAACTTGTACTAAGTCCAAACATAACTTGAACTTAGCAAGAGGTACTGGCTTGGTGAGCATATCTGCTGCATTTTCTGAGGTAGCAACCTTCTTGCACTCCACCTGTTTATCTTCAATAATGTCCTTGATAAAAAACAGTCTAACATCCACATGTTTAGTACGCTCATGAAACATAGGATTTTTTACCAAATAAATGGCACTTTGATTGTCACAAAGGAGTTCAGCATGAGCAGAAACACCTCACAACTCTGTCATAAGACCTTTACACCATAAGGCTTCCTTAACAACCTCTGTAGCTGCAATAAACTCGACCTCTGTTGTAGAGAGAGCTACAACATGCTGCAATGAAGCTTTCCAACTAACAGGATTTCCACAAACTGTGAATACATAACTTGTTAGTGACCTCCTTTTGTCCAAATCTCCTGCATAATCAGCATCAACATAGCCTTTTACCCTATCTTGATCATTCACTGATTTTCTAAATTTTAAACCAAGACCTTGGGAACCATTTAGATACCTGAGTATCCACTTTACAGCAGTCCAATGTTCTTTCCCTGGGTGTCCCATAAATCTGCTTACTACACTTAGAGCATATGCTAAATCAGGTCTAGTACACACCATGAGGTACATAAGACTTCCAACCGCACTAGCATATGATGTATTTGCCACGACTGATTTTTCATCTTCATCCTTGGGTGACTACTTACTGGACAAGTTAAATTGAGCTACTAAGGGTGTGCTAACTGGTTTTGAATTAAGCATTCTAAACCTTTGTAGAACTCTTGTAATATATGTATGTTGTGATAAAAACAAAGTTCCCTTGTTTCTATCTGTGTGTGTCTCCATTCCCAATATTTTTTGAGCTGGCCCCAGGTCCTTCATCTCAAATTCACTACTCAACAATTTCTTTACGTTCCTGATTTCCTCTACATTAGTGCATGCCAATAACATATCATCAACATATAGTAGCAAGTATAAAACTCCACCTTGCTCAACATTCCTATAGTAAACACAATTATCATGTTGGCTTCTCTTGAAACTGTTAGTAATCATGAATTCATCAAACCTCTTATACCATTGGCGTGGAGACTGTTTTAAGCCATAGAATGACTACTTTAATAAACATACTTGTTGCTCATGTCCTTGTTTAACATATCCATCTGGTTGTTTCATATATATGCTTTCCTCTAGTGTTCCATGTAAAAAAGCAGTCTTAACATCCATTTGTTCCAATTCCATGTTAAAACTAACGACTAAAGAAATCAACACCCTTATGGAAGTATGCTTAACCACCGGAGAAAACACCTCATTAAAGTCAATTCCTTCTATTTGTGTAAAGCCCCTAGCCACCAATCTAGCCTTATACCTAGCTGGTTCTATACTTGGGATTCCCTCTTTCCTCTTATATATCCATTTACACCCTACTAATTTATGATTCTTTGGTTTGTCAACAAGAATCCATGTCTTATTCTTAACTAATGAGTCCATTTCAGAATCCATGGCTTCTTGCCATTTAACTTTCTCTTGACAACCTATTGCCTCTCTATATGATTGAGGTTCTAAATCATTTAGCTCATCAGAAACAGTTAATGCATATGAAATAAGATCAGCATATCCATACCTGGTTGGAGGCTTGATCACTCTTCTTTCCCTATCCCTTGCCAATGTATAATCTTGTGATGTGTGAGAAGAGATTCGTTCATTGTTAATAGGTTCTTCCTCAACTACTGGAACATCAGTAAAGCCGTCTATGTCCAGCTCCACCTCACTATGAGGTTGTTTTTGTTGTTCATCTACATCTGAAGACAAGTGTTCTGTCACACTTCTCTTCTGCAAATTTTGAATTAATTCCTCTTCATTGAACAAAACATCCCTACTCACTATGCTCTTACCATTTTCGGGAGTACCTACCCAAACCTTATATCCCTTGACTCCATCCGGATAACCCAAGAAGAAACCTTTGAGTGCTCTTGGTTCAAGCTTATCTTGTTTCAAGTGTACATAGGCTGGGCATCCAAAAATCCTTAGTCTACTATAGTCAGCTGGCTTCCCTGACCATTTTTCTTTAGGAGTTTTAAAGTTTAAGGCTGATGATGGGCTTCCATTTATCAAGTAACTTACTGTCATTGCTGCCTCTGCCCAATATACCTTTGGCAAACCTGTATGTGACAGCAAGCATCTTACTCTCTCCATAATAGTTCTATTCATTCTTTCTGCAAGACCATTTTGTTTGAGTGTATGTCTCACAGTATGATGTCTAGTTATACCATGTTTTTGACAGAATTTATCAAATTCACTATTGCAAAACTCAAGACCATTATCAGTCAATCTCTTAACTTTTTTTTCAGTTTGGTTTTCCAAAAGAGTTTTCCATTGAACAATCTTTTCAAATGCCTCACTCTTTTGTTTCAAAATATAAATCCATAGCTTTCTAGAGTAATCATCAATTATGGTAAGAAGATACCTTTTACCACTCAATGATGGAGTAGATGATGGCCCCCAAAGATCCGAGTGTGTATAGTCCAATGTCCCCTTAGTTGAATGTATGCCGGTGGAAAATTTTACCCTTGCAGCTTTTCCAAAAACACAATGTTCACAAAACTGCAATTTATCCACCTGATCCTCACCTAGAAGTCCTTGTTTACTCTACTCCTTGAGTCCCTTTGCACTAACATGTGCCAGCCTCAAATGCCACAAGAGAGATCTATCAAGATTTCTTACTGCTGCTGCTGCTGCTTCACCCTGTTTCTGCTGTAAAACATACAGCCCATTGTGTCTTGTGCCCTTCATCAGTGCCATTGCTCCTTTGGTCACTTTAAGCACTCCACAATCTGCCCTGAAAATATGACCCTGAGATTCAAGCATGCCTAGTGATATTAAGTTCCTCTTCAGGCTTGGAACATTGCTTACATCCCTTAGGATTTTCTGGGTACCATCATGAACTTGAATGGCAACTGATCCAATTCCTACCACCTTGCACTCTTCATTCTTACCAAGAAGGACCTTTCCACCTTCATTTTTCTGATAGGACTGAAACAGATCCTTATTAGGAGTCATGTGAAATGAGCACCCTGAATCAAGAATCCATTCTTGATCAGTCTTCTTTTCTGAGATTGCTAAAACCTCAGCACTCTCATAACCATCTTCAACCAAAGATGCATCCCCATTCTCTTGAGACTTCCCTTCTTATTTTTTCTCTCAAGACAATCTTTCTTGAAATGACCCTCTTTATGGCAATGGAAACACTTTCTTACAACAGATTTTGATCTACATCTACCTTTTTTATGTTTGTTTGATCTTGTCTCAGTCCTACCTTGAACATGTAGTCCTGTTAAATAATAATAAAAGACACAAAGATGTAACGTGGTTTGGCTCTAAGGCCTACTTCCACGGAAGAAGAGAGGAAATATTTTCTTATTCTTGATGATGTCTTAATGGAGGGACACCATATATATAGACATACAGGGCTATGCACACATATAGCTATAATTACAATTTTAGTAACTGCTAAATAAAACGACTACTAAAATTATCATCTTTCCTTAAAGGAAATAAACCTTAAAGGAAATAAATCCTTAAAGGAAATAAATTCCACAGATTTTGCTCTTCTCCACAACACTCCCCCTCAAGCTGGTGAATAAAGGTTTACCCCATTCCCAGCTTGGACACATTTGCTTGAAATGCAGTATGGTTTAACCCTTTAGTGAGCACATCGGCGAGCTGATTATTGGTAGACACATATGGAGTACAGATCAACCCACTATCAAGCTTCTCTTTAATAAAGTGTCTATCAATCTCTATATGCTTGGTTCGATCATGTTGAACTGGGTTATGGGCACTGCTAATTGCAGATTTATTGTCACAATAGAGTCTCATAGGGCCATCCCAGTGTATTTTCAAATCTGTCAAAATTATCTGCAACCATAATAGCTCACAAACCCCTTGTGCCATTGCTCCGAATTCTGCTTCAGCACTAGATCTGGTCACTACATTCTGCTTTTTACTTCGCCATGTCACCAAATTCCCACCAAGAAATGTACAATATCCATTAGTTGATCTTCTGTCAACTACTGAACCAGCATAGTCTGAATCAGTATATGCATCAAGAACCACTCCTGTGTGTCGTTTAAATAAGATGCCCCGTCTTGGAGTCCCTTTAAGATACTGTAAAACGCGATTAGCTGCTTGCAAATGAATATCTTTAGGGTTGTGCATGAACTGACTTATTACACTAACTGCATATGCAATATCAGGTCTTATATGAGAGAGATAGATGAGTCTTTCTACTAGTCTTTGATACATCTCCTTATTAATACTCAACGCTTCTTCTGCTTCTCCAAGCTTGTGATTAAGATCAATAGGAGTATTCATTGGTTTGCATGTTAGCTTCCCTGTTTTTTTAAGAAGGTCTGTAATGTCCTTCTATTGAGAAATAAAGATTCACTGTTTAGAGTGTGCCACTTCAATTCCTAGGAAGTATTTCAATCTCCCTAGTTCCTTGATCTTAAATTCTTCGGTCAAACACTGCTTCAAATTTTGTCTCTTGTTTTCATTGTTTCCTGTCATGATGATGTCATCAACATACACTAATAGAGCTGTAACTCCACCTGAAGTCGAGTGCTTATTAAACGGAGTGTGATCTCCTTAGCTTTGTCTATATCCCATATTTGTCATTACTTTGGCAAACCGACCAAACCATGCCCTTGGAGATTGTTTAAGTCCATACAGGGCCTTTTTCAATTTACACACTATATCAGTGGTGCCAAATCCTGGAGGCACTTCCATATAGATTTCTTCTTCTAAATCCCCATGTAAAAATGCATTCTTTACATCAAATTGTTGCAGATCCCAGTCATAATTAGCTGCCAATGACAAAAGAAGTCTCACAGTATTCATTTTTGCAACCGAAGCAAATGTCTCTTGATAGTCCACACCATATGTCTGAGTATATCCTTTGGCTACTAATCTTGCCTTGTAGCGCTCTAGGGACCCATCTGCTTTGTATTTTACTGTATAAATCCATTTGCATCCCACAGGTTTCTTTCCTGCAGGCAAGTCTACCAACTCCCATGTTGTATTTTTCTCCAGGACTTCCATTTCCACATTCATAGCTTGTTTCCAATTTGTATTAGATAAAGCCTCGAATAATGACGTAGGAGTCTGAATGTTGTTCAGGTTGGTAAGGAAGTTTTATGGGTTGGCGAGAACTTCTCGAAGGATACAACATGAGATAGTGGATACAAGGGATGTTTAGTGCATTCCCTTGTGCCCTTTCTAATGGCAATGAGAAGATCATTGTCAGGTTCAGAGGCTAAAAGATCATTGTTAGTTTCAGGAACTAATGAAATTTGTAAGGAGGGTTCAGGATTTGTTACCTCATTTTCAGGGATTGGTTCAGATTCTTGAACTTGCATCGGTTCAGGAGCTGGAGCTTTCTTCCTTGAGTACATTTGTCCAGTCATCCGATCCTTAGGTTCGTCATTGGGTACAAAAGGTGTAGGAGATTCGGGTTTGGTTTGTTGGAGGTTAAAGGGGCCAAACGGATCAAAAGGGTTATCAAGGGAGTTCCGATCCTTATCTTCCATGATGACACTCTCCCCCGGAAGAGGAGGAGCGGAAAAATAAGGCTCAAGTTCACAGAAAGTGACATCGGCAGAGACAGAATTTCTTTGATGGCGGATGATAGCATTTATATCCCTTTTGAGTGGAAGAGTATCCGACAAAAACACACTGGAGAGCTCTGGGGTCCAACTTCTCCCTGTTGGGTTGGTGAACATGAAAAATGATACACACCCAAATATCTTAGGTATAAGATTATTGGAGATTTTGAGCTCAGGGTAAAATTGACATAGCTTTTCCCTAGGACTTTTGAAACCAAGGGTCCGGGATGGTAGGCGGTTAATAAGGTGTGTTGCAGTAAGGACAACTTCCCCCCAATAGGACTTAGGCATAGTATTCTGAAATAAAAAGGCTCGGGTTGTATCAAGCAGGTGGCCGTTTTTTCTTTCAGCAACTCCATTTTGTTGTGGGGTGTGAACATAGGATGATTCATGAAGGATCCCCTCTTTTTGGAAGTAATTGGTCAATGTTTGATTAAAATAGTCTCTAGCATTGTCAGATCGAAATCTCTTGATTTTAGCATCAAACTGGGTGTGTATCATGTTATGGAAGGTAGGAAGAACAAAGCTCACATCGGATTTTTGTTTCAGTAAGAATATCCACGAGACTCTAGTACAATCATCAATAAAGGACACAAACCATTGCGCTCCAGAAACATTAGGTATTGGAGAGGGACCCCAAATATCACAATGAATGAGATCAAAAGGATCTGAACTTCTTTCATTACTAAGTGGAAAAGATATACGCTTGTGTTTCGCAAGTTCACACACTTCACAATGAAAATCTTCAACATTGAGAGACTTAAACAAAAAGGGAAACATGATTTTAAGGGTTCGAAAAGAAGGATGGCCAAGGCGGCGATGATGCCATAGCTTTTATTTATTGGAAAATTTGTGCTCGGAGAGAAATGAAGTGTTACTCTTGATAGGATAAACTGGTGTTTCAAGGTAATACAACCTGTCCTGTTCCTTAGCATGTCCAATCATCGTCCCCAAGTTCTGGTCTTGAAATGCACAGTAAGTAGGGAAGAAGGTCACCTTACAACTCAGATCATGGGTCAATTTTTTAATAGAGATAACATTAGTAGATAGTTTAGGAACATGAAGAACATTTCTGAGTGTAAGGGTGGGGCTGATGTGAACGTCACCTATACCAGCAACTGTGGTTAAGGATCCATCAGCTGTGTCTATTTTCCGACTACTAGGACATGGGTTGTAGGTATGAAATATATTGGGGGAATTGGTCATGTGATCAGTAGCACCAGAATCTATAACCCAAGAGTTAGCAAAAAGACTTATCCGAGACGTTAAATCCAATAGAAATAGAAAAGTTACCTGAATGGGCCAATGAACAGGTACCTGAGGGTTTGTCCAGTGTGCCAAGCAAAGATTTCAATCTGTCAATGTCGTCTTGGCTGAATCCGTCTGGCACCGGGGAGTCTGCAATTGTTTGTTCAGTAAACAGATGTGATTGTCTCCTGGTCTTCTGCTGTCCTCTTTTGTAGCCCCATTCTTTACTGGAAGTTGAAGGCTTGCCATGAAGTTTCCAACACTTCTCCCTGGTATGTCTAGTCTTCTGACAATAAGTACACCATAGATTGTCCTTATTGTCTCGCTTTGGGACCTTTGATGATTCAGCGCGCGAAGTGTGCCTTCTGATCATTTCCCCGATTGGCAACCATAGCTGAGCCTTCCATTTTCTGAGTTGTGAGCATAACACTTCTTCTGCTTTCTTTAGTTCGGATAATTGAGATAGTCTCATTCAGAGTTGGCAACTCTTTGCTGAGAGTTTGAACTCTCACTTGATCAAACTCTCTATTGAGTCCAGCCAAGAAGTCATAGACCTGATCCTTCTCAATATAGTTCTTTAAATCTATAGCATCTGCAGGACATTTAGTCTCAATACACCTATAATGTTCAAGTTCCTGCCAGAGATTTTTCAATACATTGGCATATTCGGTGACCGTCATGTTGCCTTGTTTTGTTGTTCCAACTTTCACTTTGATCTCATACACTTGGGCTGCATCATGGGCCTTAGAGTATGTCTGGTGAACGACATCCCAAATTTCTTTGGCAGTAGTTAGAAACATGTATGTATCACTAATGTTTGGCGTCATTGAATTCCATAGCCACGCCATTATTAAAGCATCTTCGTTATCCCACGCTATAAACTTAGGATCTCCAGGTGTAGGTCCAGTGCCTAAAAGATGACTTAATTTCCTTTTCCCCTTCAGAAAAGTATGAACCAGCTGAGACCACTTCAAATAATTCTTTCCATTAAGTCTGTTTGCTGCTTGAATGTTTGGTAGTTCTCCTTTCTCCGTTTTGTCAACTTCTTCTTCAGTCTGCACCGTTTCGGAAGTAACCGACATTTTTCTTTTTCCCTTTTTTTATTTTTATTTTTATTTTTATTGGTTAAAAACTCAAAAAAGAAAAAAGAAAAAAATAAAAATAAAAGAAGAATATCAGATGAAGACGAAGAAGGCGATGCAAGGAGAAGACGATGAACAGTTGTGATGAAGAAAACGATGTTGTAGGAAGAAGAAGAACCAGATGCGATGTTGGCTGTAAGACGAAGAAGACGAACCAGGAGCTGCAGATGGCGATGGAGATTAGAGAGATGCAGTGATGCAGTGATGCGCAAGAGAGATATGTGAGAGAGATGCGCGAGAGACGACGAAGATCAGTAGCAACATGAAAAATTAGCAATGGTGGGTTCGAGCAGCGGCGACTAAAACACAGTAGTAATGGAGACGAAGGCGTCGGCGACGATTAGGATATCGGCAGTGCCGATGAGGAAGACGCAGTAGTCGATGGTGATATAGTAGCAGTGATGAAAACGTATGCACCAATCAGCAACACGAATAATGACGATGAAGGCCAACGATGAAGGTTGGAAGAAAAGAAATTTTTTTCAGTTGTACGAGCTTAAAGCTCTGATACCATGTTAAATAATAATAAAAGACACAAAGATATAACGTGGTTCGGCTCTAAGGCCTACGTCCACGGAAGAAGAGAGAGAATATTTTCTTATTCTTGATGATGTCTTAATGGAGGGACACCATATATATAGACATACAGGGCTATGCACACATATAGCTATAATTACCATTTTAGTAACTGCTAAATAAAACGACTACTAAAATTATCATCTTTCCTTAAAGGAAATAAACCTTAAAGGAAATAAATCAAGGAAATAAATCCCACAGATTTTGCTCTTCTCCACAACAAGTCCATCTCCACTTGAAGATTCTGTTTCAAACTTGGCTTCCAGATCTTTGGACTTGAGAGCAACTTGTACCTCCTCTAACGTCAAGAATTCTCTTGCATATTTCATTGTATAAACAAAATTTGCAAATGATTTTGGTAGAGAATTCAAGATTAGAACTGCCTGATCTTCATCTTCAACTTTGATCCCAATGTTCTCCAAGTCGATCACAATCTTGTTGAAATCATCAAGATTGTCTTGAATGCTCTTATCTTCTTGCATCTTGAACCCAAAAAGCTTCCCCTTGGGATAGATTCTGTTAGTGAGGCTTTTTGTCATATACAAGTGTTCCAACTTCAACCATACTCCTGCTGCAGTCTTTTCTTTTGAAACTTCTCTTAGAACTTTGTCTGATAGATACAAGATGATGGTGCTGTAGGCTATGTCTAGCATTTCTTGTTTCTTTTCTTCAGTCATGGTGCTTGGAAGATTCTTTTCTCCTCGGAGTGCTTGTACCACCTTCTGCTGAACCAAGATAGCCCACATCCGTTGCTTCCAAATGCTGAAATCTGTTTTTCCATCAAATCTCTCGATTTCAAACTTTGTGACACCCATTCTTGCCCCTTCAAGAACCAGGCTCTGATACCAATTTGTTGAGAATAATCCTTCTCACTTGCTGCTTTATGAAGCAATTTATCAAGAAGATGATGTGCAGCAAAGATTGACAATAAAGAAAACAGACAACCAAGACAAAGAACAAACACACCAACACAACAACACAACAAAATTACGTGGTTCGATCAATATGATCTACGTCCGTGGAGAACCAGCCAAAACCAGCTTCAACTTTCTTTATTAATGGAGATTTCTTCAGTTATAAGACTGTCTCAAAACCAGAAAGTAAATATGTACGCAAAGGAATACAATTCTCAAGAATTTCTGTATGCTCTGTTTTCACTCTGCACATCCTTTTATAAACTCTCAGTCACGTGGTTCTTTGACACACCACGTGAGCTCTTCTTTTTAGTCTCTTTTTATGCCTCTCAACATAGAGACACCCTGCAACAATACAACTGCTATTTAACAAAAATAATTTTTTGAAGAGAATAGTTAAGAAATAAAATAAATTACAAAAAAAAACAACAACCCACAACATAGAACTAATTTAACAAAAGTAAAAAAAAAAAAAAAAAAAAATCAAAATTTACATTATCAAAGAATAAAAGAGAAACAAAAACAGTAATCACCCATTACTCATCACATCAACATTGTATAATCTGATTTTTGGGTTGCCCTAATATTTCTATTCTCGATTAAGTGTTGTTTAAAGAAAAAAACACAGCAACTGATAAAAGCTTACAATATATGTAGCATTTAATTACATTGATTCACATATAAAACTTGCATGACATCCTCACTTAACCCCAAGTTCTACACACCTCATTATTTAGAGGGTGAAAAGCCAATCACTGAAAAAGACTCGTTTTTTTTTTTTTTTTTACTTGGATTAGGAAGCAGTTTAGTCTCTAGCCAGAGGTATCAATGGCTTTGACCTTGGGGCTTCTTCACCTCCTCTTTCAGCACAATTGTTATGAGCACTTTGGTTCTCCATTGTGGCTTTCACATGGTCCAACTTGGCGTTCTTCAATATTTACAAAAAAAAAAAAAAAACAAAAAAAATACTTGGCATTCTTCAACAGTCAGAACTGGTGCATGAACTTGCTGCTGCCACGTTCCACACGGTGTCTGCTTATCAACAACACCATCCCATTCTGCACTTCCACCTTGTCTTCTTCGTTCTTTATTCTAGGAAGATTCACCTTGAATATTTGGGCTTCTGATGTCTCTTTTTAGTCAATTATTGTAATGGGTCCTAAATGTCTAGAGAGAAAGGATCGAAGATTGTTGGTTCAGCTCCCTGGAAGAAGCTTGGAATCAGCACCAGTTCCTTTTTTAGGCTTTCTGCTGTAAGTGTTTGGATGATCAAAAAGAAAAGATAGTGAAACTGAACAGTGTAAGGAAGCTTTACATATCTGATTATTGTAAATGAAAGCTAGTGCGGAGCTATTTGAAGTAAAGAAATGGGATATTACCAATCTAATTATTGCAGTGAAGAAATGGGATAATGGGATCATTTCATGCCACCACGTCAAAATAACTGAAAGAAGTGAGGAGTGTTCAGTTTAGAAACTTAATACACATGTTTTTGGCAATATAAAACACATGTAATTATATTTCTGAAATTACTGAATTACCCATGTGTTACTGATATTTCTGAAAAACAAAAAAAGAAGTGGTATAACTAATTGGAAAAACAAAATCTTAAATAAGTAAAAGATGGGTATCATGGGGATTACATGTAAAAAGGCTTCACGGTGACAAGTGCAAATTATTTTTATTATAATAGTATAGATTTGTTCGTAGAGATTGGGTTATATATGTGTTTTTATATACAACCATATAAACATAAATCTTATGATTTATCGAGTCGAATCCTGATTTAGTTCACTTCACATAACTCTTAAACAATTCGATTCAGATTCCCGATTTTGACTATTATTATGTGTGTGACCATTATGTATCTCATGATAGGTGCTGGATGATAATATATCTTCATTGACCAACTCGTGTGCGAATCATATTCATAAGCACTTTGACAGTGGCATAATTACTATTTTGATTGAAGTGACAACTGATATGAAAACGTAAAAGAGTTACCTAAGGTTCATTCCTCCTCAGATGGACACATAGATTACTGATCCAATTTTTGTTTGAGTAAAATAAATGCCAATCTTCAATCCCTCTTGATTAAGTACAATTTCATATACCTACTTTGGAGTTTTCTCAAATCTTTAACAAGGAAGTGAAGTTAAAGGGTTGGGGAAATATTGTTATTTGTCCCTTTGTTGATTCTTGTTAGGACACCTTATCATCTGAGTCTGTTTAGCTTCTTGAATCTACTTTTTTCATTTATTAATAAATAAGTCTAGTTTCTTCTCAAAAAAAAAAAAAGAAAAAGAAAAAAAGAACAAAAAAGGAAATGAAGGGGGATCTTACATGCCTTGAAGCCACCAAAAATGCTTGAATTGGAAGAAAGAAAATCTCTTCCCAAAATTGTGGCTTTGTAAACTGACCCACTGAATAAGATTTGCACTTGGTCCAAATGAAATTTGCAAAATGGCAATAAAGGGCACAAGTGTTCGCGCTTTCCCACCCTTGCAAGCATAAAACACTACAACGAGGAGGAATGACCAAGTTTGGGTTTTCTTTTGCATAACATCCATGGTGCTACTCTTCAGATGGAAAAAGACTCCTTGTTTAAGTATTGATGAACTATTGAGAGCTATGATGGTACTTCCTTCGAGTTGACAAAGGAGAACAAACCCCCTATTGTTGATAGAGAGCTTATTGTTTCCTTATTATAGTCACGACTTCTGTTATGGAAAAATGGCTTGTTTTCTAGAAGCATGCTTAACACAAGATGTCTTCTGAGCTGCATTATTTATTTATTATTGCCCAGCTTAGTCATCATATGAAAATTGGTGTGAAGGTTACTCAACACTTTGTCACCAAAAATCCTTTGGATTAAATGCAAAGGAGGAGTTGAGTGCAAAACAAAGTAGACAAAGGGGTGGACAAGTTGTTCGAATGTCTTAGAGGTAGCAAGGTTCCCCTACTAATCCAACACTGCCATTTGGCCAATTTACAATTTGAATCCCAAAAATGGGGCCAAAAAGTGAGAGTTCTCCTACATAATTTCCAAGCTTGACTCAATTTTGTTGTGGAGGAGCAAAATCTGTGGGATTTGTTTCCTTCAAGGAAAGACGATAATTTTAGTAGTTGTTTTATTTAGCAGTTACTAAAATTGTAATTATTGCTATAATTTTAGTAATTATTGCTGTATGTCTATATATATGGTGTCCCTCCATTGAGACATCATTAAGAATAAGAAATACTCTCCTCTGTTCTCCTGTGGTCGTAGGCCATAGAGCCGAACCACGTTATATTTTGGTGTTTTTGTTTTGCTTATTTTACAACATGATATTAGAGCTTTAGGCTCGTACAACTGGGAATATGTTTTTCGACCTTCATCACCGAAATCTTCTGTGCCGGCCTCCATCGCCATCGATGTGTCTGACTTGCATCATCTTGTCCGAACCCTTTGTTTCCGACGACGCCGTTGCACACCATCTCACCATCAATTGGTTCGTGCGACTGTTCAACACCATCGATTGGTTCGTGCGACTGGTTCGTGCTACCCATTTCTCTAGTTCGTGCGGCTGTTCAACACCATCGTTGCATCATCTTTGTCGTTTGTGTTGCTCGAAGAAACCCTGATCGTCATCGTCGTTGGTCTCCTGCTTATCCTCTACCGTTTGGGATTGCAACCATCGACTTGAATCCCGCTGTCGTGCGCTCCACTATCGTTGCCGGCCTTCATCTCCGTCGTTGGTGTTCATTGCAGTTGTCGCTGCCGCTGCCGCTGCCACTGGTTCATCACCATCGCCATCAACACTGTCGTTGTACATCTCTGCTGCTGCACATCTCCGTCACCTCTCGCTGAGCATCACCATCGCTGAGTATCTTTGATTCTCCGTCTCCCGTCTCTCTCTCTAGTTCTTCGTCTTTTGCGCATCTCTTTCTCTCTCCTTCTTTCTTTTTCTTTTTCTCTTGTAACCCTTAAAAAAAAAGAAAAAAAAAGGAAAAAAAAAGAAAGAAAAAAAAAAAAGAAAAAAAAGAAAAAAAAGAAAAAAAAGAAAAAAATCGAATGTCGATCACTTCAGAAATTGTGCAGACTGACGAAGTAATTGACAAAACAGAGAAAGGGGAATTACCAAACATTCAGGCAGCGTGCAAACTTAATAGAAAGAATTACTTGAAGTGGTCTCAGTTGGTGCGTACCTTTTTAAAGGGCAAAGGGAAATTGAGTTATCTTTTGGGCACTGGACCTACACCTGAAGATCCTAAGTTTATAGCGTGGGATAACGAAGATCCTTCTATAATGACGTGGCTATGAAATTCAATGACGCCAAATATTTGTGATACATGCATGTTTCTGACTACTTCCAAAGACATTTGGGATGTCGTTCATCAGACATACTCTAAGGCCCATGATGCAGCCTAAGTGCATGAGATCCAAGTGAAAGTTGGAACAACAAAACAAGGCAACATGACGGTCACAGAATATGCCAATGTATTAAAGAATCTCTGGGAGGAACTTGACCATTATGGATGTGTTGAGACTAAATGCCCTGCAGATGTCGTAGTTTTAAAAAACTACATTGAGAAGGATCGGGTCTATGACTTCTTGGCTGGACTCAATGCAGAGTTTGATCAAGTGCGAGTTCAGACTCTCAGCAAAGAGTTGCCAACTTTGAATGAGACTATATCTGTTATCCGAACTGAAGAAAGCAGAAGAAGTGTTATGCTTACACCTCAGAAGATGGAAGCCTCAACTATGGTTGCCTATAGGGGAAATGGTCAGAAGACAAACACTCCACGAGCTGAATCATCAAAGGTCCCAAATCGAGACAATAGGGACAATCTATGATGTACTTATTGTCAGAAGGCTAGATGTGATTCAACTGTGCCAAGGCGTTTTAGGGACTATTGGCGGGTGGTCATATTTGCAGTTGTTTGGTCTATTTGGAAAGAAAGGAATTCATTTTTGATGATCATGAAAGGGACTCGGGGGCTGTTTTTGAAAACTCCCTTTTCTTGGCTTCTCTTTGGGTTATTGCTAGTAAGTTAGCTAGGGGTTTTCCCCTGGGGGAGTGGTTGAGAGGTTGGCAACCTATTTTACAGAGTTTTGATCTTTAATTTCGGGTCATATCCCGAATGTATATCCATGTATAGTTTTACACCTTAGTTAATTCAATACAGTTTTTGTTTCTTGTTAAAAAAGAAAAAAAAAATTGTCAGAAGGCTGGACATAGCAGGGAGAAGTGTTGGAAACTTCATGGCAAGCGTACAACTTCTAGTAAAGAATGGGGCTACAAAGAAGAACAACAGAAGACAAGTGGACAAGCACATCTGTCTACTGAACAAACAGTTGCAGACTCCTCGGTGCCCGTAGGCTTCAACCAAGACGACATTGACAGATTGAAATCTTTGCTTGGCACACTGGACAAACCCTCAGGTACCTGTTCATTAGCACATTCAGGTAACTTTCCTATTTCTATTGGATTTAACGTCTCGGATAAGTCTTTTGCTAACTCTTACGAAACTTCGATTGCGCCCTAAACTTCGACCTTCAAAAATCAGAATTAATTCGGAGAAGTTTAATTCGACATGGAGAATTTTTGTAAAAATTTGCTAAATTAGAGAAGTTTAGAGAATTTTTGCATATATGCTTAAATATCTAAATTTATTGTAGTATAAGCTAAAAACTAATATAAATAGACACTTTTAATACATAATAATATCAATAAGCGACCTAACAAAATCAATCTTGTTAAGTGAGTTGATGAATTTGAATGACGGCTTCTGGTCTTAATTTGTTTTCTTTATTTTGATATTTAATTTTGTGGTGGCTTGCTTCTCGACCATATACTTTACTAGTTTGAATTCTATTATACTTAATTTATTAGTTTATTATTTGAATGTGTTGTTTATTAATCTTGTTTCATAAGAGTTAACTAAAAAAAGATGACTTTAGGAAATCTTTTAATTTATTTTTGAGTTTTTATCTTATTCCGACTTTAACTATTTATTTATTTTGCTTGTTTTCTTTTTTTTTTGGTAAAACATATCCCATAAACTACATAATTTGTTAACTTGTTAAATTATTTTTTAAAATTTATATTGCTATGTTGGTTGATGGAGTTGAAAATAATACATAATTATTAGTGTTTTTTTGTTTTTTATTGATGAAGTAACATCTTTTTTACTTCTATGTCTAATTTCATCGAATTTTGTCGAATTTTTGCTCGAATTTTTGCATTTTTTTTTATTGAAAAACTGAACTTTTGTCGAAGTTTATCGAATTTCGTTGAAGTTGTCGAAGTTTATCGAATTATTTAGCAAATTTTTGCATTTTTTATTTTACATCCCACTTTGCACTTCGATGGTAAAAAAACCGAAAAAATTTGCCGAATTTCGGCGAATTTTTAGACCTTGACTGATCACATGACCAATTTCCCTAATATATTTCATACCTACAACCCCTGTCATAGTAGTTGGAAAATAGCCACAGCTGATGGATTCTTAACCACAGTTGCTGGTATAGGTGATGTTCACATTAGCCCCACCCTTGCACTCAGAAATGTTCTTCATGTTCCTAAACTCTCTACTAATCTTATCTCTATTCAAAAACTGACCCATGATCTGAGTTGTAATGTAACCTTCTTCCCTACTTACTGTGTATTTCAGTACCACGACTTGGGGACGATGATTGGACGTGCTAAGGAACAGGACGGGCTGTATTACCGTGAGACACCGGTACATCCTATCAAGAGTAACACTTCATTTCTCTCCGAGCACAAGTTTTCCAATAAAGAAAAGCTATGGCTTCATCATCGCCGCCTTGGCCATCCTTCTTTTCAAACCCTTAAAATCATGTTTCCTTTTTTGTTTAAGTCTCTAGATGTTGAAGAATTTCATTGTGAAGTGTGTGAACTAGCAAAACACAAGTGTATATCTTTTCCACTTAGTAATAAAAGATGTTCAGATCCTTTTGATCTCATTCATAGTGATATTTGGGGTTCCTCTCCAATACCTAATGTTTCTGGAGCGCGATGGTTTGTGTCCTTTATTGATGATTGTACTAGAGTCTCATGGATATTCTTACTGAAACTAAAATCCGATGTGAGCTTTGTTCTTCCTACCTTCCATAACATGATACACACCCAGTTTGGTGCAACAATCAAGAGATTTCGATCTGACAATGTTAGAGACTATTTTAATCAAACCTTGACCGATTACTTCCAAAACGAGGGGATCCTTCATGAATCATCTTGTGTTCACAGCCTACAACAAAATAATGTTGCTGAAAGAAAAAAACGGCCAACTGCTTGATACAACCCGAGCCTTTTTATTTCAGAATAATATGCCTATGTTCTATTGGGGGGAAGCTGTCCTTACTGGAACACACCTTATTAACCGCATACCATCCCGGACCCTTGGTTTTAAAAGTCCTATGGAAAAGCTTTGTCAATTTTACCCTAAGCTCAAAATCTCCTATACCTAAGATATTTGGGTGTGTATCATTTGTCCATGTTCACCAACCCAACAGGGGGAAGTTGGACCCCAGAGCTCTCAAGTGTGTCTTTGTCGGATACTCTTCCACTCAAAAGGGATATAAATGCTATCATCCACCATCAAAGAAATTCTTTGTCTCTGCCGATGTCACTTTCTGCGAACCTGAGCCCTATTTTTCCGCTCCTCCTCTTCAGGACGAGAGTGTCATCATGGAAGATAAGGATCGAAATTTCCTTGATAACTCTTTTGATCTTTTTGACCCGTTTAACCTCCAACAAACCAATTCCGAATCTCTTACACCCTCTGTACCCAATGATGAACCTAATGATCGGATGACTGGACAAATGTACTCAAGGAAGAAAGCTGTAGCTCCTGAACCGATGCAAGTTCAAGAATCTGAACCAATATTTGAAAATGAGGTAACAAATCCTGAACCCTCCTTACAAATTTCATTAGTTCCTGAAACTAATAATGATTTTTTAGCCTTTGAACCTGACAGTGATCTTCCCATTGCCATTAGAAAGGGAACAAGGGAATGCACTAAACATCCCTTATATCCACTATCTCATGTTGTATCCTTTTAGAAGTTTTCACCAACCCATAAGAGTTTCCTTACCAGCCTGAACAATATCCAGACTTCTACATCATTATCCGAGGCTTTATCTAATACAAACTGGAAACAAGCTATGAATGTGGAAATGGAAGCCGTGGAGAAAAATACAACAAGGGAGTTGCCTGATTTGCCTGCCGGGAAGTGACCTGTGGGATGCAAATGGGTTTATACAATTAAATACAGAGCAGATGGGTCACTGGAGAGATACAAGGCAAGACTGGTAGCGAAAGGTTACACTCAGACATACGGTGTGGACTATTTGGAGACATTTGCATCAGTTGCCAAAATGAATACTGTCCGATTACTACTCTTTTTGGCAGCCAACTACTACTGGGACTTTCAACAATTTGATGTGAAAAATGCATTTCTTCACGGAGATCTGGAAGAACAGATCTATATGGAAGTCCTTCCTGGATTTGAAAACAGCCTAATCACTGGTAAAGTATGCAAACTGAAAAAGGCCTTGTATGGACTTAAACAGTCTCCAAGAGCATGGTTTGGCCACTTCGCCAAAGTAATGAAAGAAATGGGGTATAGGCCGAGTCAAGGGGATCATACATTATTCATTAAACACTCGGCTTCAAGGGGAGTCACTGCACTTTTGGTATATGTAGATGACATCATTATGATGGGAAATGATGAGCATGCGAAATAGAGCTTGAAGCAGTGTTTGATCGAGGACTTTGAGATCAAGGAATTAGGGAGATTGAAATACTTTTTAGGGATTGAAGTGGCACACTCTAAACATGGAATCTTTATTTCTCAACAGAAATACATTACAGATCTTCTTAAAGAAACATGGAAGCTAGCATGCAAGCCAATGAATACTCCTATTGATTTTAATCACAAGCTTGGAGAAGCTGAAGAAGCGCTAACCGTTAATAAGGAGATGTATCAAAGACTAGTAGGGAGACTCATCTATCTCTCTCACACAAGACTTGATATTGCATATGCAGTAAGTGTGATAAGTCAGTTCATGCACAACCCTAAAGATATTCATTTGCAAGTAGCTAATCACGTTTTACAGTATCTTAAAGAGACTCCAAGACAAGACATCTTATTTAAACGACACACAAGAGTGGTTCTTGAAGCATATACTGATTCAGACTATGCTGGTTCAGTAGTTGACAGAAGATCAACTACTGGATACTGTACGTTTTTTGGTGGGAATTTGGTGACATGGCGAAGTAAAAAGCAGAATGTAGTGGCCAGATCTTTTGCTGAAGCAAAATTTCGAGCAATGACACAAGAGGTTTGTGAGCTATTATGGTTGTAGATAATTTTGACAGATTTGAAGATACACTGGGATGGCCCTATGAGATTCTATTGTGACAATAAATTTGCAATTAGCACTGCCCATAACCCAGTTCAACATGATCGAACCAAACATATAGAGATTGATAGACACTTCATTGAAGAGAAGCTTGATAGTGGGTTGATTTGTACTCCATATGTGTCTACCAATATCAGCTCGCCGATGTGCTCACTAAAAGGTTAGACCATACTGCATTTCAAGCAAGTGTGTCCAAGCTGGGAATGGTAAACCTTTATTCACCAACTTGAGGGGGAGTGTTGTGGAGAAGAGCAAAATCTGTGGGATTTATTTCCTTCAAGGAAAGATGATAATTTTAGTAGTAGTTTTATTTAGCAATGACTAGAATTATAATTATTGCTTATGTGTGCATAGCCCTGTATGTCTATATATATGGTGTCCCTCCATTGAGACATCATCAAGAATAAGAAATACTCTCCTCTCTTCTACCGTGGACGTAGGCCATAGAGCCGAACCACGTTATATTTTGGTGTTTTTGTTTTGTTTATTTTACAACAAATTTCATAAAAGAATCTCCTGTTTCTTTCCTTCCAGATTCACCACACCACTGCAAGGCAAACCGCCCTCCAATATTTCTTCCACTCATTTGGGACCCGATCGAAGTGCAAAAAAACATTAACCCATTGGAAACCTTCCCCTTGGAAAGTCACTACTAGAAAATAGGAGCTCCACTTGCACCAGATTTCTTGGGAAAACGTGTAATGAGAAATGATATGGGCAATTGACTCGCTTGCTTGCTTGCTTGCTTGTTTGTACATGCAACACCACAGGGGGAGATGCACAGCTTAGGACAACTTCTTTGAAGAACACATCACCACTATTGTGCTTAACAAGTTTTATGAGCCATCCTAGAAATCTGACTTTAAAAAGCACAACAAAAATCCCTTGTTAATTAAATAATGTAAACTTACTTAAATACTAATGCATTGGCTTTGGATTGCAAAAGCCTACTTAGAAGAACATTGGGCTTGATTATGATTAAAACTATTTTAAAATTGTGTGTTTACTTGGATGATTATAAATCAGGATAATGTTTGAAGGCAGTGAATGCAAGACAATTGTTAACACTTCCCATTGATTCATGGAGTCACTTTTGTGCCTCTGCAATTTCTTCATCTATGAGGATTTTTTATGTTAGTGTGTTACTCTTATTCAGTTTTATGACGAAACATGATATTCTAAGAGATTTGTCTCCATAACACATGAAAGATTGGAATGGAGGTATCACAAATTAAGTTACCAATAAATTGATTTTTGTGTTTGATTCACATATATTCTTCTACCACTTTTGTATGTTTAGTATTTGTTTTATGTTATTGGGTACCATGCAAACCTACCTTCATGTCATTTTATCACTCTCTTAAACAAGTTTGGGCTTTAACATTTATCATGTCAAATGACGGTAGTTTAGTCATTCATCTATTTGCTAGATTGCTTGTGCAACGGCTGGAGAAGCTAGGAAATGGATGGAAGCTTTTGATCAAGCCAAGCAACAGGTATGGAACTAATGCAAGAGTTTTTTTGGTAAAACATTGTTTGTTTTCATGCTTTGCTAGTTTGTCTTGATGTCATGTCTCTGCAACCAGTTATTTACTTTTAACTGGTTTGATCTTACTGTATTTTTTCTCCCATTCCAATGCCAACTTTTTGTGTGCAAAGGAAAGAGAACATGGTTAAATTTCTTACTATTTTGAGAGTCAACTAATATTGTTCTACACTCTCTTCTAGAATGGCCTCCAGCATTTAGTAACTTGTGCTATTTTGGTGACAGGCTGAGTATGAACTATCAAAGGGATGTAGCAGCAGGCTTAAACTAAGTAACGAGAATGAGTATGATTTACTTTTGGCATTGATAAAGGAGAATACTTTATTGACATGTATTCATCTCTTGTTTGGAACTCGGAGGTACCAATTGTGTAAACGTGAGGAGTGAGGACTCCCTGTCATAAGTACAAGTATCAGTATTTATGATGCACTTGGGTGGTCTGGGCTTGGATCCACATTTTGATAGGTCTCCTCTCCTAAAATATCAACCTTATTTCCTGATTTTAGATACGATATTCTAGATTCTGTAGTTGTGAAAAATGATGAATGATTCCAAAAAACATTTCGCTACGTGTCACTAGGTATACAGTCAGTCACTTGGTTCTTTTCCATTCACAAAATTTTGTTTGGAAGAAAAAGAAGATATTTCAACCCCAACATGTGCCTCCATTTTCTATTTGTGTGTGTATGGAATTGGTAGACATCTTGGGATCCTACTTGTTATGGGTGTTTCTTATTTTTATCATTTTCTTTCATTATTTCATTCTCCTCAATGAGTTTTGTCGAGCAACTTTGTCATGCATCTCATGTATCCAGTTTAATATTGTTGTTTTATTTGTAAGGCTTAATCTTGGACATCAGCCTCGGGTGAAGCGATATGCTCATGGTTTGAGGAAGCTGATTAGAATTGGACAAGGTGCACTACGGATGACTTTGTTTCAACACTTCATTGTGAAAGCTATTTTTGTGTTGATCATTGAAAAGTTTTGATTTCTGCACGGAGTGTTATAGCTCTATATCCCCATTCCACATTAAGATTTTATATTGGATGACTTTGTATCAACACTTCATTTTGAAAGCTATTTTTTGTGTTGATCATTGAAAAGTTTTGCTTTCTGCCTGGAGGCCCTGGAGTTTTAGAGCTCTATATCCACATTCCCCATTAAGATTTTATATTGGTTAGGTTATTAAAGTTATTCAATATCTGTGTGGTTAGAACTCTTGCATCCTCATTGAGATCTTTTGTGTACCATTCTTTGTTTGAGGTCTTGGTATTTGAAAATGATTGCTTGTACTTTTGGATCTTTGGTCTTTGATGATCCACGTGTTGTACCCTTTCCAGAACCATAGCACATTGCTAAATGTAGGATTCATAGTGGCTGCTAGTGCTAACCTTTAGAAGATGAGAAATAACTGGCAAGACTAAGAAGTAGCTCTGTACATGGGGAAACACACTGTCTAAGCAATTGTAAAATAATATGGAAATGACATTGAGCATAGAGTGGAAACAAATATATATGATTTTATTGCAGTTTGTTCACATTCAAAGAACAATAGTTCCGTTGAATGGCTTTTACTCGGAAAAAATTCATTTTGTTAGCCATTTGAGATTCTTCGAGGAATTGTGACGGGAAAATTTACGGCAAAAGTTGATTTCGGAGCGGCCCAGGTACTAATAACCAAAAGATTGTCCATGTTCCTTGACTGCAAGAGACAAATACTGATCATCATCATGAGGGAATAATTGTTTGACTCTTTGGCATCGGTGCCTCACATTAAAGTATTTATGTTGCTCAAAATTTTGAAGACCTTGGTTTTCTGCTTCCTGTAGATCCTCATCCTATGGTTATCAATTGAAATTTGACCAATTTTAACTATCTATTGAATTTTTGAGCCATGTGATGTTCATCAACTTTGTAAAGGACTTGAGCCTATAGTTGAAAGGTGCTTATAATTAGAAACAGATACTTTTGGAGGCTTGCTGGATGCATGGTTCATGGTTAGAAATCTATATATGGTGATTTTGTATATAAGCTATTTATGGCTGGTTGTCATGAACTGTAACTTCTCCGTAGCCTCCTCTTTTTCATCTTCATCTTCTTTTGACTTCTCAGTAACAATTTTTTCTTTGTAACTTTCACACTTCTTTCTACTTTGATGGCCTAGATTCCCACAATTGATAAAAGTGGATTGGTGCACATGTGCATAATTTCACACAAGAATAGATGTCTGTGCTTAACTCCACACTATGTAATGTTCTTTGTTTTCATGCTTATTGCTGTACATTGATGTTGTTACTGTCAATTGCAGAGTTGCTGATTTAATATATCTTCACTTTCTCCGATGTATCCTGATTTTGAGCTGCTGATTTGTTTTCACAGTTTGATTTTTATTAATCTGAAACAAGGATATAAGCTTGGGAACATTTGCTGCAATTATAGGTCCAGAGTTACTTCTGCGTCAGTCCTCGGATTTGAGAAGCAATATCCGGCCAGATGGACATTTTGAAGCACATGTTGGGGATGCAATTGAAGCACATGAATGGAAATGTGTCTGTGCAGTCAATGGTAATTCTTTCTTTGTCTGATAGTGTCTTACAAGAGCATGTTCAACATGATATGGGAATCAAAGGGCTGCTATCATATTGGTCCAATACTCCAATCAAATTTTGAAGTGGAAGGAGCTGTTCTTTTTTGAGTACCTTGTGGTCAACTGAGAATGTTTTGTATGATGCCTATTGGCTGAGTACTTTGCATCAGAAGGCCATTATAGATAGAAGGTCTCCTACAAATCTAAAAGCAGTAAAACTGTAGATCACACAAAATTGCTTAAATTATTATGTGACACAACATAAGGTTTGTTTTGACTTCATATTTTATTCGATACATTTGTTACAACTTGCAAGAGGTGCAACATCCCGAAATTCACATTTTTGTTTGTTAGGAATGTATGTTTATGTTCATCCTGAATAGTTGTTCTGTTTGGGTTTGTTATACAGTTACAGTTATTCTTGAAGTTATAGTGTAAAATTAGGTGTAATATTGAAACAAATGGATAAAATGTTGAACAAGTAGATGAAGTAACCCTAGAACACTCGGGATTTATTTTCTTTTATTTGTGAAGAAGATGGATGGAACTCTTGGACTATGTATTGATTGCACAAGTTGATCAAGCAAGTGTGAAAAATAATCTCTTCCACACATTTGATTTTTTATTTTAATCTATTGAGGGGTGACTAATATTTCTCTAATATTAATATGAGGTTTTTTTTTTTGACAAGAAACGATATAGATTGTATTATGTATAAAAACTATAAAAACTATACAAAAATATTAATATGAGGTTTGAGTATCAATGATTTTGAGCTAGAAAGGAGGAAATACCCACGATTGCTTTCGGAACTAGATAGGTGCATTTTGAGTTTGTTATCGTGCCCTTTTGATTAGCAAATGCTCCTATTGTTTTTGTGGATATGACACATAGAGTGTTTAGATCGTATCTAAATTAGTTTGTGCGAGTATTTATTGATGATATACACTCTGAGGTACATGAGAAGTGTGACATCTAAGGATCACACTTGAGACATCACAATACCATGAGCTATATTCTAGTTGAGTAAGTTTGATTTTGGAGAAGCAGTGAACTTCTTAGACCTTGTAGTAAACACATAACGAGTCTTTGTAAATCCTAGTAAGGTTGAAGTTGTACTGAAATGGCCAATACCCACTTCAATAATAGAAAGGTGTAGTTTCCTAGGATTGGTTGGCTACTACTGGAGGTTTGTAGAGGGTTTTTCGATGCCTCTTCCACATTTGACCCAGACGCATGTACCGTTAGTATGGCATGATTAATGTGATGCTGCATTTGAAGAACTAAACTGAAGACTTAGAACTCTACTAATTCTCATTATCCCATAGTAATGCTTCTCAAATTGGATTAAGGTGTGTTTGAACAATTAAAAGTGCATGAAAGGAACTACCCCATCTCCAACATGGAGTTGGTGTAGTTGGTAAAGAGGTGGCTTTAGAACCTAAAGGTTCTAGGTTCAACTCTTGCCACTACCTCACCCTAGGGGGTGAGGGGGATTAATTGGTTAGGAACGGCCCTGATACCTCCCCTAGAGTGTGGTATGGTGATGGAGCGGGTTATACAACTAACTACTAACTACTAACATTATTTCTTCTCAAAAAAAAAGAAAAGAAAAAAGAAGAAGAAAGGAACTACCCCACCCACGACTTCAAGATAGAGGTTTTGGAGCTTGCCTTATTTATATGGAGAGAATTATGAATAATACCCAAACCATAAGTGTTCGAAATATTTATTTTCTTATGAAGAATGAAGCATGAGGTAGAGGAGATGGCTTAAATTCCTTAAGGATTATGATTTCACCCTTGAGTATCATCCATGCAAAGCTAGTGTTGTATGAATTGGCATAGAATTGCTCGTGTAGAATCACTCCTCTTTTGTGATTTGGATAAACCCACAAGGGCCACAAGAAAATCTATAGTGATGAGCTCCCATTTACAGTAAGTTATGACAAGTAGCTGCAACTAGTCTCCTAGCTTTTGATGCTCTACTTCCACTTGTTGACATACCACACGTCGAATATACTCAACTATAATTCTCTTCAATCCTTTACCATTTCTTCTATTAAAAAAAAAAAAAAAAAAAACTCTTCATTCCAGGCCCCCAACATATTCTATACGTATCATGGTACATCTTTGTAGCTCTTGGCTATATTTTGTGTTTGGAATTGTGGGCTTCCACCGATAGTCCTCTACATAAGGTTTTGACCAGCGCACAATTTCTCTCTCTAAACCTCAAAGCATCATTAAAAGGAATTTTCTAGACTACATGTTTGTAAACTTTGTTAATCTTCTATAATGATCATATTCTAGATGTTTGAAAGTATTGACCAAATCTGACAGATTTGGTTTAAGAGATATTCTAGGAGTCAAATCCTAGAATCTTGCTGTACATATCCTATTTTTGTAAATAGCTTGATATTAGTGATTTGATTTGCTGTGAATCACTTTAATTTAGTTCCTACAAGTTAGCTAGTAGATATTATTTATAGAGAGGGCTGTAAGACATCTAATTACAATACAATTGATTTTCTTCTTCTCTCAAATTTTATGGTAACAGAGCCTGGTTCCAACTCTGAGAACTAGGGATTTTTTTTCTTTTTTTCTGGTCCAATTCGTTCCCGCAAGCGCTCGTTTTTTAATCTACACCAACACCATTTTTGATGAATCACCCACTTCCAATTCTTCACCTCCGATTCCTCCAGAAAATCCACCTCCTTCAGAACATCACTCAATCCAGATCACCAACATCCGACTTAATGGAGACAACTTTCTTAGATGGTGTATGTTAGTTCGTATGTATTTCTATGGTCATGGAAAGATTGGTTATCTTACCGGAGACAAGGCGGAACCAGACAAGAAGGATCCTCAACATGCAACTTGGGATGCTGAGAATTCAATGATTACAAATGGAAGGATTCGAAAAATGGGGCTTATTTCCAACAAGTAATTAATAATAACAGAGTGTCTAAGTTCCTTGTAGGCCTGAATGTGGAGTTTGATGAGGTTAGGGGCAAAATTATTGGCAGACAGCCCTTACCCGCAATCAATGAAGTGTTTGCTAAAGTTAGGAGAGAAGAGAGCAGACGAGGAGTGATGTTAGGGAAGAAGGAGAATTCGATGAGCCCAGTAGAGACCTCTGCACTGCAGTACATGAAACCACAACCTACAAGGCACAAAACCCTGAAGAAAAACCCAAGTCTTGGTGTGATTATTGCAACAGACCATACCACACCCGAGAGACTTGATGGAAGTTGCTGGCAAGCTTGCAAATTGGAAACCTAAAGAAAAGGGACCTATTGCTAGTGCTAATGTTGTTGAGTAGCCTCTTCTGAACAAATACTAGGTAGACCAGCTCTTAAGGCTTCTAAAAAATGGTTTGGGATCCAATAACCCTACTCCTAGTGGCTCTCTTGCTCACACAAGTATTATCTCTATTGTTTTTACTACTCAGGCTCCTTAGATCATAGATTCAGGAGCCTCCGATCATATGACAAGCATGCCCTCTTTCTTTCAGACCTATTTACCTGTTTTGAAAACCAAAAAGTCAGAATTGCAGATAGAAGCTTGTCCTCTATTGCAGGAAAAGGTTCGATTCAAATTTTTGACCATATTGTTCTACATAAAATGTCCTACATGTCCTTAATCTCTCATGCAGTCTCTTGTCAATTAGTAAAATCTACCAAGACTCTAATTGTTTTACCAAATTTACTTCTACATGTGAATTTCAAGACGAGACTTTGGGGACAATGTTTGGCAGTGTTGAAATGAGGAATGGGATTTACTATTTAGAAGGAAACTCTTCCATGGGTAAATCAGCTTTAGGATTAATTAGTAGTAGTGAACCTCTACCTGAAAGAGAGCAAGTTATGATTTGGCATCGTAGATTAGGCCATCCTCGTTTTGCATACCTTAGACATTTGTTTCCTAGCTTGTTCAAGAAAGCTTCTTATCAAGATTTTCAATGTGATGTGTGCTGTTTTTCTAAAAATAATAAAAGTCCATATCATTCAAAACCCAATCGAGCCTCAAAACCATTTTATCTAATTCATAGCGATGTTTGGGGACCTTCTAAAGTGCCTACACTAACTGGTAAAAGATGGTTTTGTTACTTTCATAGACGATCATACTAGGTTATGTTGGATTTATTTAATGAATTCCAAACATGAGGTTGAAAAATTATTTAAAGATTTTTACACGCTAATTGAAACTCAATTCCAAACAAAGATCTGTATCCTAAGAACAAATAATGGAATAAAATATTTTAATCAATGTCGTAAAAGTTTTTTTTGATATAAAAGGAATCCAACATCAATCTACATGTCGAAATACTCCCCAACAAAATGGGGTTGCGGAAAGAAAAAACCGCCATCTTTTAGAAGTTAGTAGGGCACTAATGTTTTCAATGAATGTGCCTAAATATTTATGAGGAGAGGTTGTACTCACAGCTGCCTACGTAATTAATAGGGTACCTTCTCGAGTTTTAAACCACAAAACTCCTTTCAATTGCTTTAAAACACTATACCTAGAAAATAGACTAAGTTCCGGTTTACCTATAAAAGTCTTTGGGTGTACTGTTTTTGTTCACATACCCGCCCAATTTCGATCAAAACTTGATGCAAGGGCTGAAAAGTGTGTTTTTATTGGTTATGCTTCAAATAAAAAAGGGTATAAATGTTTTAATCCAATCACGAAGAAAATTTATATACGCATGGATGTGTCTTTTTTTGAACAAGAACCATTTTTTCAACCTCCTCTTCAGGGGAAGAGTAAAAAGGATGATGAGTCAACAAACTTTGGGAGACTAGTGTCGTCTTACGAAGTTCCTATTTTCCAAATGAATGAGAATCTTCTTTGCTTGAAAGGAAACAAACTCTAGTGAACCGGTAGGGAATTCTTATCTAATGCCAAATCTCTCTAGCTCTAATTCAGGGGGAGAAGAACTACGTAATAAAAATCCAAATGTGGGTGACCAACCTACAACTGAGCTACAGGTATACTCTAGGAGGAGATTTCGTCAAAACAGAGAGCTTGCTCGTTTGGTACAAGACCAACCACCTGCTCCAAGTCTTGACCCGAAACTAGCAACTGCTCCACCAGGTAATACTTCTGTTGTTCCTCAATTTGACACAAATCTTGATGTTCCAATAGCTATCAGGAAGGGTGTACGGTCATGTACTTCGCATCCTGTAGCCAAACACTTGTCCTACCATAGATTGTCCAGCAATTGTAAAGCTTTTACCTCTAGAATCTCACACTTATTCATTCCTAGAAACATCAAAGAAGCCGTAGTTCACCCAGATTTGAAACAGGCTGTTATGGAAGAAATGAGAGCACTTAATAAAACATACCTGGAAAGTTGTTGAGCTGCCAAAAGGGAAAAAAATGGTTGGATGCAAATGGGTGTTTACTGTTAAATGTAGGGCTGATGGGTCTGTAGAGAGGTACAAAGCTAGACTTCTGGCTAAAGGGTTCACTCAAACTTATGGCCTTGACTATGTAGAAACGTTTGCTCCTGTAGCAAAAATCAATTCCATCAGAATTTTACTCTCTATAGCAGTGTTTTATGGCTGGCCATTGCATCAACTTGATGTAAAAAATGCTTTTTAAATGGTAGTCTTGAAGAGGAAATTTTTATGGATTTGCCGTTTGGATTTGAGAATGAATGGGCAATGGTAAAGTTTGCAGATTAGATAAATCACTATATGGACTAAAACAGTCCCCTAACATGGTTTGAGAGGTTTGGTAAGGTTGTGAAGAGGCTCGGGTATAGCCAAAGTCAAGGAGATCACAGTCTATTCTATAATCATTCTAGTGAGGGAAAAAGGGCAATTTTAATTGTCTATGTTGATGACATAATCCTAACCGGCGAAGATGACAAAAAATTGAAGAAACTGAAGAGATTGTTGGCTGTTGAATTTGAAATTAAAGACCTAGGTGAGCTGAAATATTTTTTAGGTATGGAGTTTGCTAGGTCTAAGACTGTTATCTTTGTTTCTCAAAGTAAATTTATCTTGGATTTACTAGGAGAGATGGGTATGACTGGGTGCAGACCTGTTGAAACACCCCTTGAACCCAACCTCTAATTGGAAGCTGCTACCCTGAAAATATGGTAAACCGAGAGCTATATCAGAGAGTGGTGAGTAAATTGATCTATTTAGCTCACACTCGACTTGATATTTCCTTTGCTGTCAGCTTAGTGAGTCAATTTATGCACTCACCTGGTCAAGAACATCATGAGGCAGTTTTGAGAATCTTAAAATACCTAAAAAAAGACTCCCGGGTAATAATGGACATTTGTAGGTGGCGGTTTATATGGATGCAGATTTGGCAGGAAGGGTGTCTGACCGTAGGTCAACCTCTGGCTACTGCACGTTTGTTGGAGGTATGTCACATGGCGGAGTAAAAAACAAGTTGTTGTGGCTAGAAGTAGTGCAGTTGCAAAATTTAGGGCTGTTGCTCTTGGAATTTTTGAGGTGATTTGGGTGAAAAAACTTATGGAAGACATCAAAGTTCAAGTTCTAGCCCCACTAAGACTCTACTGTGACAACAAATCAACAAGACAACAATTGCAATTGCACATAACCCTGTACAACATGATATAACCAAGCATGTGGAAAATGACAAACACTTCATCAGGGAGAAGATTGACAATGGAGAGATGTGCATGCCATATCTAATTTACCCATTGCAGAGCAAGTAGCTGATATTCTTGCAAAGGGTCTACCAAAGGGACAATTTGAGAAATTGGTGTGCAAGTTGGGAATGAATGATATATTTAGACCAGCTTGAGGGGGAGTGTTGGAAAGTATTGACCAAATTCGGTAGATTTGGTTTAAGAGATATTGTAGGAGTCAAATCCGGTATATTTGGTTTAATAGATATTGTAGGAGTCAAATCCTAGAATCTTGCTGTACATATCCTATTTTTGTAAATAGCTTGGTATTAGGGATTTGATTTGTTGTAAATCAATGTAATTTAGTTCCTACATGTTAGCTGGTGGATATTATTTATATAGAGGCCTGTAAGACATCTAATTACAATACAATTGATTTTCTTCTTTGTTAAATACTAATAAAAGACACAAAGATATAACGTGGTTCGGCTCCAAGGCCTACGTCCACGGGAGAAGAGAGAAAATATTTTCTTATTCTTGATGATGTCTTAATGGAGGGGCACCATATATATAGACATACAGGGCTATGCACACATATAACTATAATTACAATTTTAGTAACTGCTAAATAAAACGACTACTAAAATTATCATATTTCCTTAAAGGAAATAAACCTTAAAGGAAATAAATCCCACATAATTATCATCTTTCCTTAAAGAAAATAAATCTTTAAAGGAAATAAACCTTAAAGGAAATAAATCCTTAAAGGAAATAAATCCCACAGATTTTGCTATTCTCCACAACACTCCCCCTCAAGCTGGTGAATAAAGGTTTACCATTCCCAGCTTGGACACATTTGCTTGAAACGCAGTATGGTTTAACCCTTTAGTGAGCACATCGGCGAGCTGATTATTGGTAGACACATATGGAGTACAAATCAACCCACTATCAAGCTTCTCTTTAATAAAGTGTCTATCAATCTCTATATGCGTGGTTCGATCATGTTGAACTGGGTTATGGGCACTGCTAATTGCAGATTTATTGTCACAATAGAGTCTCATAGGGCCATCCCAGTGTATCTTCAAATCTGTCAAAATTATCTGCAACCATAATAGCTCACAAACCCCTTGTGCCATTGCTCCGAATTCTGCTTCAGCACTAGATCTGGCCACTATATTCTGCTTTTTACTTCGCCATGTCACCAAATTCCCACCAAGAAACGTACAATATCAATTAGTTGATCTTCTGTCAACTACTGAACTAGCATAATCTGAATCAGTATATGCATCAAGAACCACTCCTGTGTGTCGTTTAAATAAGATGCCCTGTCCTGGACTCCTTTTAAGACACTGTAAAACGCGATTAGCTGCTTGCAAATGCATATCTTTAGGGTTGTGCATGAACTGACTTATTACACTTACTGCATATGCAATATCAGGTCTTGTATGAGAGAGATAGATGAGTCTTCCTACTAGTCTTTGATACATCTCCTTATTAATACTCAACGCTTCTTCTGCTTCTCCAAGCTTGTGATTAAGATCAATAGGAGTATTCATTGGTTTGCATGTTAGCTTCCCTGTTTTTTAAAGAAGGTCTGTAATGTACTTCTATTGAGAAATAAAGATTCACTGTTTAGAGTGTGCCGCTTCAATTCCTAGGAAGTATTTCAATCTCCCTAGTTCCTTGATCTTAAATTCCTCGGTCAAACACTGCTTTAAATTTTGTCTCTCGTTCTCATTGTTTCCTGTCATGATGATGTCATCAACATACACTAATAGAGCTGTAACTCCACCTGAAGTCGAGTGCTTAATAAACAGAGTGTGATCTCCTTGGCTTTGTCTATATCCCATATTTGTCATTACTTTGGCAAACCGACCAAACCATGCCCTCGGAGATTGTTTAAGTCCATACAGGGCCTTTTTCAATTTACACACTGTATCAGTGGTGCCAAATCCTGGAGGCACTTCCATATAGATTTCTTCTTCTAAATCCCCATGTAAAGATGCATTCTTTACATCAAATTGTTGCAGATCCCAGTCATAATTAGCTGCCAATGACAAAAGAAGTCTCACAGTATTCATTTTTGCAACCGGAGCAAATGTCTCTTGATAGTCCACACCATATGTCTGAGTATATCCTTTGACTACTAATCTTGCCTTGTAGCACTCTAGGGACCCATCTGCTTTGTATTTTACTGTATAAACCCATTTGCATCCCACAGGTTTCTTTCTTGTAGGCAAGTCTACCAACTCCCATGTTGTATTTTTCTTCAGGGCTTCCATTTCCACATTCATAGCTTGTTTCCAATTTGTATTAGATAAAGCCTCGGATAATGATGTAGGAGTCTGGATGTTGTTCAGGTTGGTATGGAAACTCTTATGGGTTGGCGAGAACTTCTCGAAGGATACAACATGAGATAGTGGATACAAGGGATGTTTAGTGCATTCCCTTGTGCCCTTTCTAATGGCAATGGGAAGATCATTGTCAGGTTCAGAGGCTAAAAGATCATTGTTAGTTTCAGGAACTAATGAAATTTGTAAGGAGGGTTCAGGATTTGTTACCTCATTTTCAGGGATTGGTTCAGATTCTTGAACTTGCATCGGTTCAGGAGCTGGAGCTTTCTTCCTTGAGTACATTTGTCCAGTCATCCGATCCTTAGGTTCGTCATTAGGTACAGAGGGTGTAGGAGATTCGGGTTTGGTTTGTTGGAGGTTAAGGGGCCAAAAAGATTAAAAGGGTTATCAAGATATAAGATTATTGGAGATTTTGAGCTCAGGGTAAAATTGACATAGCTTTTCCCTAGGACTTTTGAAACCAAGGGTCCGGGATGGTAGGCGGTTAATAAGGTGTGTTGCAGTAAGGACAGCTTCCCCCCAATAGGACTTAGGCATAGTATTCTGAAATAAAAAGGCTCGGGTTGTATCAAGCAGGTGGCCGTTTTTTCTTTCAGCAACTCCGTTTTGTTGTGGGGTGTTAACATAGGATGATTCATGAAGGATCCCCTCGTTTTGGAAGTAATTGGTCAATGTTTGATTAAAATAGTCTCTAGCATTGTCAGATCGAAATTTCTTGATTTTAGCACCAAACTGGGTGTGTATCATGTTATGGAAGGTAGGAAGAACAAAGCTCACATCGGATTTTTGTTTCAGTAAGAATATCCACGAGACTCTAGTACAATCATCAATAAAGGACACAAACCATTGCGCTCCAGAAACGTTAGGTATTGGAGAGGGACCCCAAATATCACAATTAATGAGATCAAAAGGATCTAAACTTCTTTCATTACTAAGTGGAAAAGATATACGCTTGTGTTTCGCAAGTTCACACACTTCACAATAAAAATCTTCAACATTGAGAGACTTAAACAAAAAAGGAAACATGAATTTAAGGGTTCGAAAGGAAGGATGGCCAAGGCGGCGATGATGGCATAGCTTTTCTTTATAGGGAAATTTGTGCTCGGAGAGAAATGAAGTGTTACTCTTGATAGGATAAACTGGTGTTTCAAGGTAATACAACCCGTCCTGTTCCTTAGCATGTCCAATCATCGTCCCCAAGTTCTGGTCTTGAAATGCACTGTTAGTAGGGAAGAACATTAATAGAGATAACATTAGTAGATAGTTTAGGAACATGAACATTTCTGAGTGTAAGGGTGGGGCTGATGTGAACATCACCTATACCAGCAACTGTGGTTAAGGATCCATCAGCTGTGGCTATTTTCCGACTACTAGGACATGGGTTGTAGGTATGAAATATATTGGGGGAATTGGTCATGTGATCAGTAGCACCAGAATCTATAACCCAAGAGTTAGCAAAAGACTTATCCGTGACGTTAAATCCAATAGAAATAGAAAAGTTACCTGAATGGGCCAATGAACAGGTACCTGAGGGTTTGTCCAGTGTGCCAAGCAAAGATTTCAATCTTTCAATGTCGCCTTGGCTGAATCCGTCTGGCACCGCGGAGCCTGCAACTGTTTTGTAAGTAACCGACATTTTTCTTTTTCCCAGGAGCTGCAGATGGCGATGGAGATTAGAGAGATGTAGTGATGCAGTGATGCGCAAGAGAGATATGTGAGAGAGATGCGCGAGAGACGACGAAGATCAGTAGCAACCTCAAAGATCAACAATGGTGGGTTTGGGCAGCAGCGACTGAAACATAGTAGCAATGGAGACGAAGGCGTTGACGACGATTAGGATATCGGTAGTGCCGATGAGGAAGACACAGTAGTCGATGGTGATATAGTAGCAGTGATGAAGATGTACGCACCAACAGCAACACGAATAATGACGATGAAGGCCAACGAGGAAGGTTCCGGCAATGAAGGCCAAAATAAAACAATTTCGACGATGAAGGTCGGAAGAAAAGAAAAATTTCCCAGTTGTACGAGCTTAAAGCTTTGATACCATGTTAAATACTAATAAAAGACACAAAGATGTAACGTGGTCCGGCTCCAAGGTCTACACGACGGGAGAAGAGAGGAAATATTTTCTTATTCTTGATGATGTCTTAATGGAGGGACACTATATATATAGACATACAGGGCTATGCACACATATAGCTATAATTACAATTTTAGTAACTGCTAAATAAAACGACTACTAAAATTATCATCTTTCCTTAAAGGAAATAATCCTTAAAGGAAATAAACTTTAAAGGAAATGAATCCCACAAAATTATCATCTTTCCGTAAAAGAAATAAATCACATAGATTTTGCTCCTCCACAATAGAAACAAATCAAACATAGATTACAAAAACTTAGAGAAGACAAAGGAGTTATGTACTTATGTAGACAATATAAGGTAAACATTAGGAATTTGAAGTGGGAGATCATGCACTTCCCAAGGTCTCTCAGCATAAAGGTCAAATGAGTCTTAGAGTTGAAGGCAAGTTAGTCTAGCTATATTCGTCCCTTTGAGATATGGAAAAGGGTTGGTATTGTCACATACAATCTGGCATTGCCTCCATTGTTATAATATGTTCCATATTTCCATGCTTTGCACGTAACTTGGATTCTAATTTTATAGTTTGTTGGAGGGAGATGTCACTTAAGAGAAGCGACTAGTTCAAATTCTAGACAAAGGATGCAATAGTTGAGGAACATATTCCTTTAGTCAAGGTTTACATGCAGTTCCATGGAGATAAGCGAGTGACTTTGGATAAAGAAGGTTATTTTAGAGATTATTTTCCTTATCCTTTCCCTTGGCTAGGAAAATTGAATTTCAGGGATGAAATTCTTATTAGTTGGGGAGAACCATCATAACATCTTTTTTTTTTGACAAGAAACGAAAACTGTATTGAATTAACTATGGTGTAAAACTATACATGGATATACATCCGGGATATGACCCGAAATTAAAGATCAAAACTCTGTGAAATAGGTTGCCAACCTCTCAACCACTCCCCCAGGGGAAAACCCCTAGCTAACTTACTAGGACTAACCCAAAGAGAAGCCAAGAAAAGAGACTTTTCCCAAACAGCCCCCAAGTCCCTTTCATGATCATAAAAAATGCTGCAATTCCTTTCTTTCCAAATAGACCAAAGAACTGCAAATACGACTACCCGCCAATAGTCCCTAAAACGCCTTGGCACAGTTGAATCATCATGAAAGATTCAAAGCGCAAGGTCGATGGAGAGAGACCCCCATTGAAGGAAGTCTTCCCATCTCTTCCATACCATTTTAGAAAAGTCACAATCAACAAAAAGATGTTGACGAGATTCCCCATTAACTTTACATAAACAACACCAATTTGGAGATAGAGTCCAATTCTTGAAGCGTCGTTGCAGAATATTCGCCCAATTTAACCTATCATGAGCAATAGTCCATCCAAGAAATTTGGCTTTTGAAGTAACATGAGCTTTCCAAAGAAGTTTTATTTGAAATTAAAACTTTTATTTGTTAGGTATATATGTGAATATTTTATTTGTTTTGTTTAAGTTAGTAATCCATAGTCTTATTTACTGTAAAATTAGGTTTAATAATTGGAAGTAATGGATAGAAAGAAGAACAAGAAAAAAAGTTTACAACACTTGGGATGGATTTTTTTTGGAGAATGTCTAGTTAAAACTTTGATTCTTATTCTTAAGTATCAAGACTCCAAACAAGTTGGGACACCCACTAAGGTTGGGGTTATAAGTCTTAACTTCTAGAAGTAGAAGTTGGCATCTTAACAAGAGGTTTCATGTTTATGAATTTTTGAAACTGTGAGAGAGGAGAAAGCTAGAAACATTGATAAGAAAGTTTCATGCATGCTAGGCAATTATATCAGAATCTTTTTAAGGTGCAAAGAAGGTTAGATTGGTAAAGAAACCATGCTTGAAGATTATTTAATTTAATGTACAAGAAGGTGAATTTTTGAGTCAAAACACTACTTGAGTTTTGTGTGCATGAAAGAACTTGTCAATTTTTAAGAAGTGGTTTTTGGAATAAGAAAGCTTAAAAGTGCCATTGATTGAAGAAAGAGAAATGTTAAGCCCGACTTGCTACGCCAAAATTGTTGTGCCCGCTATTTACAACAGCTAGGGTTGTGCTTGGTTAATTTTTTTGAATTTTGACTGAAATCATGATTGACCCTTGCCATCTTGGGTGAAGGTTTCCTCCCTTTGAACCCAAATCAAGTTTTGAAGGATGAAGCCATTTGACCACCAGTTAGATGGCTGATTTAAAATAAAGCTGACTAGGGGTGGGATTGATGAATTGTTGGGGATGTATGGCTGGCAAATGGGAAGGATAGAGTGGTTTGGCGGGGAACAAGGCACGGCTTCACCATTTTAAGAAGTGAGCATCATGGGACACGATTGTTGGATTTGCACATGGGATTGGGCACAATTGTTCTGCAGCTGTGCTATACCCTTGGCTAGTCTTATGGTGTGTTTTGGTTGATTTTGGGCTATTGTGATTGGGCCCATAAATTGACCAAGAAGGTTGGATCAAACTAATATTGAATCCAATTGGGCTGCCAATTGATATTGATTGATTTGGTTAGTTGGGATGTGATCACATCATGTCATTGGACCTAGTGGGCATCGTAACCCTTAACTGCACCAAATAATGATTTTGATCGCTGATTTTTGTGCTTTTTAGATGTGTTGAGTTGCTTTTAGCATGTAGTCTTTTAGCTAGGTGATAATATTTCAAGTAGTTGAAACTTGGAAGTGGTTTAAATTGAACCCATGGCTGGCTATAAATATGTTTCACGCAGAAGTTCTTTTTTCTTTTGATTTGGGTTTAGAGTTTCTTGTAAGCAGGTTATGATTATTTATTGTTCAACCAATTTCATTGTTGGCATGAAGTGGAGAGAAACAATGATTTTTTTTTTTTTGGTTAAATTACGTAAAGTAAAGGCAAGAGTTGTTGGACGACCTTAAAAAACTCAAATTATATGTTACAATGCAACCTTAAAAGGTCCATAATATGCACTATGTTCCAAACTTGGAATGTTGATGAAATTTATCATTGGTAGTAATATAAATCTAGTCTCAAAACTATTTGTCATCTCCCACTTAAGTAAATATTATGGTAATGAAAAATGCTTGAATTTCTTCCGTGAGTCAGATCTTTTTGTTACTATTGCAATGTATTGCTGGGAAACTTTTGTTATTGGGCGTATTCCTGTATTCAAGTTTTAGGTAATTTATGCCAGCATTTTCTTTTAAGTTATTAGTTTTGTTTTATTCATAGGTTTTACTATTAGACTATTAGATATGCACTTCACCTTAATGTGAACTAAAGGACCATGTGGCTTTATTTGTTGAGAACCTAGGTTTTGAAAGTGACAAGGGAAGCATGAGTATTCAAAAAATGTCTTGTATTGTTTTCTGAGTAATATCTTTAAAAGTTGTTTTCAAGTTGGACCAACCAAACAGGTTTTTCATGTTTTTGGATTCTTGGATACAAAAACCTGTATCTAAATCACAAACCAAGCAAAGCCTAGATTTTAAGGGTATTTTTAGAAGAATGGCAAAAATGATCTCAATGTAAGTGCACCAACTTTTGGTTTTAGAACAGTATAGATTGTTGCTTCCTGTCAAAAATAAAATAAAGAAAAAGAAAAAGTGAACTACAAGATTTGGCGATTATATATCTCAAAGTTGTAGAAGTTGGAAGGATTTATTAGCAACTTTGATTTTTCGGAGGTCCTTGTCTATTGCTAAGATCAATGGCGGACACTGGCACAAAGTTTATTGTTAATTAGGAGAAACAAGTTTTCTGTTGGCGTATTGCACAATTGGAAAAAAAATAGAAAATAAACAAACTGAGTTCTACTTGTGCGTCTACTTGATGAAGTATATATTCACATGTTTTAAATAACTAATCTTTTGTGTTCAGTTCATCATTTGTGTATCCCTTAGTTAAAACATCATCTCAGCTGTGGTATTACTTTTTAGATGCATCAGAATTTGTTTAAATTGTTTTAAAAGGTTTTTTCTTTTTTATTTCTTGCCTAATAACTACTTTTTGTTTTGTGCTTTTAGGTATTAGAATATTTGAAGATGTGGCTGACACAAAGGTAAATATTTCTCATATTATTAGTTTGCATGATGGTCCCTGCTGCGTACTTTATGGATCGCAGTAGTTTATATATTCATATTTATTATGTGCATGAACTAGTTCGTAATGGCAAAAGTTGAATTCACTTGATGTTCTTGGAAATCTGTCAAGTAGTCATTGAAGCGTGTTCCAACATCGTAAGTTTGTGTGTTTGTATTGTATTTATTAGGAAAACTAGAGGGAAGCTTGAGGGAAAGAAGAAAGAGATGGTTGGAAAGAACATAAAATGAGAAAAGGCAAGAAACAAAGGGAAAGACTTTATTGAAAGATTAGCTACTATTTGTGACTTAATTTACTATGGGAAGTAAATCCGTTGTCATTTTTTTCCATTGCTTAAGTAGCAAGTATTCTTGTCTTCTCTCTCTCACACACACACTCTCTCTCTCTTGGCAAAAAGTGAATGGCAATAGAAAGAGGATGAGTAACAATAACAATAGCATAAAACCTCACCCTAATTATTTGTTGTCAAGGCACTAATATTATTTTTTACATTTAACTCTATTGAGTGTCATATTTCCTATAGGTTCAAAGCACATTAGTATTATTAAGGCAACTAGGTGATGTAGAGAATGATGCGGATTTGTACATTCTTCAATGTATTTTAGTAGGATTTGAGTCGTTTATTTTATTAATATTCTAGTTATCTGACTCAAGGATCGAAAATTCAATTTCGATTTGACTTCGGTCACTTGAAAATTGAAATTAATTCGAAAAAGTTTAATTCAACATGGAGAATTTTTATAAAAAATTGCTAAATTAGAGAAGTTTAGAGTTTTTTTGTATATATGCTTAAATATCTAGATTTATTGTAGTATAAGCTAAAAACTAATATAAATAGACACTTTTAATACATAAAAATACCAATAAGTGACCTAACAAAATCTATCTTGTTAAGTGGGTTGATGAATTTGAAATGATGAGTTTTGGTCTTAATTCCTTTTCTTTGTTTTGATATTTAATTTTGTGGTGGCTTGCGTCTCGACCATATACTTTGCTAGTTTGAATTCCACCATGCATATTTTATTAGTTTATTATTTAAATGTATTGTTTTTAATCTTGCTTTATAAGAGTTAACTAAAAGAAGATAGCTTTGAAAACTCTTTTAATTTATTTTTAAGTTTTATCTTATTTCAACTTTATTTATTTATTTTTTGCTTCTTTTCTTCTTCTTTTTGTAAAGCATATCCCATAAACTACATAATTTGTTAGCTTGTTAAATTATTTTTTAAAATTTATATTGCTATATCGGTTGATGAAGTTGAAAATAATACATAATTATTGGTATTTTGTTTTGTTTTCTAGTGATGAAATAACAATTTTTTACTTCTCTGTTGAATTTCATAGAATTTTATTGAATTTTTTGTCAAATTTTTCTTTTTTTTTTTATTGAAAAATAGAAATTTTATCAAATTGTTTTGGCGAATTTTTACATGTTTTATTTTACATCAACTTCGCACTTCGGTGGTAAAAAAAAGGGAAAAAATTCGTGGAAGTTTGCTGAATTTCGGGAAATTTTTGAACCATGATCTAATTGAGTAGGTCTCAAGTTTAAATGTGATGGCGAATGAGCGACGACAAGACAAGAGAGTGATTGATGAATGGTAGAGTGGTTATCTAACATGATTAAATAGGGGATTTCGACCCTTCAATCACGATTATTCTCTTAACAAATACCGAACAGGCGAACACATGATGACAGACACCTCGTACCAGGCACATCAAGGTTCTCCATGATCTTTTCCACAGCCTACAAATGGTTGATGGGCTTAGCAAAGGAGGGGGGATGATAATAATAGAGGAACTTATAAGAAATAAGATATTCTCAGTTTCAATAGTTCTAAAGATAGCAACATGGCTTCTAAACATGATATTGCAAGCAAGAAGAGAGGAGCAACAATGCTTTCAGGGAGTCAATTGAGTAATTGTTTCTCTATTATCCTTTCTCTAGGTTGAATAGGGACAGGTGGAGAGAGCTATTGCCCTATAGTACTCCCTCAGTTTGTAACTACTGGGAGCTATTCCTCTTCTCAATCAGTGGGAACTTCAACCATGCCTATAGAGCTTATAGGAGTGTTATTACTCTTTCATTTCCGTGGAGCATTTGGAAAGAGAGAAAAAGAATAATTTAGGGAAAGAAGTATGCGCTTGTTATGTGTGAGATGTTTTTCTTTTCCTTGCCTCCTCCTGGGTTGTTGCCAGTAGTTTGTCCAAAAGCTATAGTTTAAATGTTTGTTTGGGGGTTGAGGTTCTCTTGTAGATTTTTTATTTGTTTGCCTGCAGGCAGCTCTAGTGCTTGTCAGGTCTTGTTATCTACTTTTACTCTTATTAGTACATTTTTCGTATTTTCTTATCAATGAAAAAAAGGAGATGGGCGGGTTTAGAAGCACTGCACTAAGGAAGGAACCATGTTATGCTCCTGGAAACTTATGTGAACAAGAGAGGGAACTTCATGAGGATTACTAAAGTGGAGGGGGATATCAACACATGATCTTCATCTCAGAGGAAGGTACTTGTAGCTAGGAAAACTTTGAATTAAGCTTGCATCTAATATTGCACAAAGAACAGAGAAGCAAGTCAAGCATAGATAGATCTTTAGACACTACAACTAATGGGAGAAAATAAGTCTTCAACAACTATCTCAATGCCTTGAAGGAGTCGTAGTTGAATGAGATAAATGATGACAATATGCCTTTAGTGGTGGTTTTCTCCAAGAACTCCATCAAGGAAGAGTGGGAGAAATTGGAAATGACCTAAAGTATTGGGTAGAGGAAGTGAGATTGGCAACCATGAGCACAAACAAAGTTGTTTTGCAATGTGAAGATACAAAGGAACAATGAACTCTTCTTAGAGGCAAGGCGATAGCATGCCTCCTCTAATACAGAGTTGCAACTTGGTACCCAACGCTCCAATGGGAAAAAAACAAAAGATAAGATGTTGGAGGAATTGGATTAGAGTTGACAGAGTTTACATCCCCTTGTGGAACCTTGGGAGGGTTTGCTAGTGATGCAGATGAATGTTGGACATTGACTCAATTATGACATTAGGTCTATCCTTAGCTAACTAGGATCAGGGTTAAAGAAGAGTAATAGGCTTCTTTTTGTATCTTGGTCGTAGCGGATGTTCGTTGCTTTTGCACGTACTACGTTCCTCCTCTTGGAGCACACAAAATCGCCACATCGTCACATTGATAATGTTGGATCGTTACGTGGAATTCTTTTGCAGTCATTTGATTGTTCCCTCATAATATGGTCTACCTTGAATCTAGACTATATTCTATCACAGATTTGAGGAGTATAAATGTGCATATTAGCTTGACATACATTTCAAACCTCGAACTAACAACTAGAGGTTTGAGGTCAAGTGGATTCTAACAAAGGGAATTAACCAAATCACTAGGCACTTTTGATTTCAGTGTTTGGCTTCAAGAAGTATGTCATTATAAATATTTTGGATTGCAAGCATGCTATGCTTCATCTTGTTAAACAAGTGGTCAAATATGTGAAGCAACATATATGAAATGATTCTCTCCCTCTTTTTCTATTTTTTTATGGAGGAGTTGGGCTTTAATTTGCGACTTCACATATGGTAAAGCAGCAAGTTGTGCATTCAATCCGCACATGAAAAGCCTCTTTTGCAATTCACTGATACAATGCTTACGACAATTTGTGTAGAACTTAATGTTTAGAAAAAGAAGCTAGTGGCAAATTATCTGGTACACGAAGAAAGTTTTACCATTTTGTTAGCAGAAGTATCCAAATTTGCTGAATTCATATGTTGGTTTGTTCATTTTTTTGGTCCTTTCTTGTCAAGAGAGGAATGTCTACAACATCTAATAAGAGGCTAATAGCAATTAGCTATAGAGGAATTCAATCCAACCATATAATTTATTTATTATTATTATTATTATTTTCTCTTGGTGTCTAAGTTGGCCATCTAGAGAACAGACACAAGACATACCAATCTAAGAATGAGGAAGTAAGATAGAATTGGACGTAGTGGAGTTGTAAGGAACAAGATTTGGTGGATGGACCAATCCAATATAATGAACTAGAATGATGGCTCTTATTAGACATGATATTGTTGGTAAACTCTTTCAAACATGAAATTATTTATTGAGTGTTTTTTTTTTGTTTTAGTTCTTAATTTTCTCTCCAAACTCCATCATAAATTATTCAAGGATAAAAAAATTGCCCTAGACTTTGGTCACTTAAAAATTGGATTACAACTCAACTCAATTAAGCCTTTTCTCAACTCCGCAAGGTTAGCTACATAAATCTACTTCTTCCACTCCGCTCTATCTAGAGCTAAGTTGACATTCAAATTACAAATTGTTATATCTTTCTTATTATTTCTATTCATGTAATTTTAGGTCTGCTTCTACCTTTATCATTACCGTGGATTGTTAAAAGATCATTCTTCCTAACTGGAGCATCTAAAGATCTTCGTTGTATATGTCCAAACCATCTTAATCGATTTTTCTCTCATTTATCTTCAATTGGGCCTACTTAAAACTTGGATTGATTTGGGGAAATTTAATTCAACATGAAGAATTTTTGTAAGCATTCACCAAATGAGATAAGTTTAGAGGACATTTTGCATAGATATTAAAAATATCTAGATTTTTTCCCCTTTCATAGCTTAATATGGAGTGCACAAGTACCATCAAAGGTTAAGTTCTTGGGATGGGTAACTGCCCATGGGAAAATATATGGGGGATATGTTGCAATTTTTTTTTTCAAATATGTGTTTATCCCCTTCATGGTGTTTAGGGTGTAGGGACACTTATGTTAGAGTTGTCCCTTCTCCAGAGAGGTTTGGAGTAGGTGGTGCGGCCATTTCCCGGTCATGAGCGGTACGGGGGATGTGGGCCCCTCCATAAATATTTTTCCCTTTATGGAAAATATCCCTTCCTTATGGAGAGATCATTGGAAGGTTGTGTGCTTAGCGGTGCTATGGTCCTTATGGAAAGAAAGGAATAGGAGGGTGTTCGATGGTGTGTTGTTTCCGTCGAATAAGGTATGAGAGCAATCTCATCTCCTTGCTTCTTTTTGGGTTGCAAATTGCAAATTGTGTAATGGGTTTGCTCTGAGTGAATGGCTCAGGGGTTGGGGCAATTTTTGTAGTTTGATTTGTGTTGTGGTTCAAGTTAGGGACCACCTTTTGTATAACTTATTTATATACAGATTTATACATATATAACATCTTATAGTTTCTTTTTTTTTTTTTTTTAAAAAAATCTAGATTTATTGTAATCTACGCTAAATACAAATATAAATGGGCACTTTTAATACATAAAATTGTTTAAACCTACGAAAATTAATTTTGTTAAGTTGGTTGATAAAATTTGAAATGATAAATTTTGATAATGACTTCTTATTGGTGTTTTGGTTTTCAATTTTTTGGTGGCTTGGTCCTAGACCATATAATTTTCTAGTTTGACATTCTACCTTGTTTTATTTATTAGCTTATTATTAAATTGTATTGCTTTTGATCTTGTTATGTAAGCTGTTAAAATCATAAAGATGGCTTTGGGAGCCCTTTCAGTATTTATTTAAGTTATTTTTCTTATTTTAATTTTTTTTTCTTGCTTCCTTTGTTTCTTTTTCCTTGGTTGGCATACCTCGTAAAATTTCATAATTTGTTGGCTTGTTATTAGACTATTGTGGGTTTTTTTTTTTCTTACTCTTTTGATCTGTGTTGGATGATGAAATAAAAATGATAGGTTCTTTGTCTAATTTTGTTAATTCGGCGAATTCTGTGTTAAATGTTTTTCATTTTTTAATTGTAAAATCAAACTTTTATTGAATTTTATCAAATTTTGTCGAATTATGCATGTTTGAAATTACCTAAAGGGTAGCCTAGTGTATGAAGCTCTCACCAAGGGAAGGGTCAGACCACTTTTACGTTCTTTAGTTTCGCGCTTTGAACGACAAGTTTGACATCGACAAACTCACCAAAATTTCCACGAAGTTTGTCAAATTTTCATACTTTAAACCACGCGATTCCTTTCCACCTGAAATTACAACTTTATTTAGACTCAAATTTCCTCATCTGAAGACACATGTTCGTATTAAGGTAACGTGTTATTTGTGCTTGATCGAGCTAAAGGGTTTTCTTTCTTTCTTCTCCAAATAAAGTTAAGAAGGAAATTAGTAAAAGATTAAAATCAAAGAAAAAGAATGCATGCACCCGTCAAAATCTCAGTGACTATTTAATTGTATGTGGTATTACAATATGGAATATTTTGTTGCTCTTGAAATTGTTTTAAAAAGTAATTCAAAGCGAGTAGGATCAGTTGTGGGGGAAGGTATTTCGAAGCAAGCATGGTTTTCGAGAGAACCAAAGGGATGTTGGGCTAGCCTATAGAGTCACTTTTAGAAGTGGGTGGAAATTCATTTCATCTGTCTACCCGAATTTTCGACCTTTGACTAGACTTAAGCTTGGGAAAAGAGATTCAATTCATTTTTGGGAGGACCTATGGTGTGGGAACGATAGCTTTCAGTCACTTTTACCTAACCATTAACGTCGTTCTTCGCTCCACAACAAACCGATTTTTGAATATGTGAGAGACTCTGAGTCAAGGGAAGTAGCTTCTATGTCTTGGGATTTGCATTTAGGTAGCAATATTTCTCCTAGGGAGGAACGAGATATGGCATCCCTCTTTAGCTTGCTTGAGGGATATCATTTGTCCGAGGATAACGATAGAGTTCTTTGGCCGTGGGACCCTTCGGGTACATTTACCACTAAATCCTTCCATGTAGCTATCCTAAACATTCCTAATACTCCTTCATTCATACATCACAACATCATTTGGAAAGCTCAAGTACCATCAAAGGTTAAATTCTTGGGGTGGGTGGCTTCCCACGGGAAGATGAACAGGAATCGGAGTCAGTTGGACACATATGTAGGCGTTGTCCTTTCTCTAAAGAGGTTTGGAGCAGATGGTGTTATCATTTTTTGGTTATGAGCGAAGATGAGACTAAGGAGAACAATATCAACATTTTTCCCTTCATGAATAGTGTTGGTGGGTTCAACTCCAGAGATTAGGCTACATCGACTATGTGTTCTTCCAAGTTAAGACACATATGAAGTCTCATCCCCCTCACACTAGCAAAAAGCCTTTTCATAAGGAGAAGAGCAAAACCCCCGGGACTTGCCTCCAAGGTTTGAAACTTCGATTTCGCCCGACACTTCGACCTTTAAAAATCAGAATTAATTCGGGAAAGTTTGAGAAGTTTTGGAGAATTATTGTAAAAATTCGCCAACTTAGAGAAGTTCAAAGAATTTCTATATAGATGTTAAAATATGCATAATTACTATTAGAAATGATGAAAACAAACATAAATAGATACTTTTCACATATAAAAGTATAAATATAATCGGTTGAAACATGTGTTTTTGCATTAACATTGTTTAACGCACATCTAAGGATCGAACATTCGATTTCAACTTGACTTCGGTCACTTGAAAATTGGAATTAATTTGGAGAAGTTTAATTTAACATGGAGAATTTTTGTAAAAATTTCCTAATTAGAGAAGTTCAGAGAATTTTTTTTATATATGCTTAAATATATAGATTTATTGTAGTATAAGCTAAAAAACTAATATAAATAAACACTTTTAATTCATAAAAATACCAATAAGTGACCTAACAAAATCAATCTTATTAAGTGGGTTGATGAATTTGAAATGGTGGCTTTTAGTCTTAATTTATTTTCTTTATTTTGATATTTAGTTTTTTGATGGCTTGCTTCTCAACCATATACTTTACTAGTTTGAATCCCACCATGCTTAATTTATTAGTTTATTATTTAAATGTATTGTTTTTTAATCTTGTTTTATAAGAGTTAACTAAAAAAAGATGGCTTTGAAAACTTTTTTAATTTATTTTTAAGTTTTTATCTTATTTCAATTTTATTTATTTATTTTTTTGCTTCTTTTCTTCTCTTTTTGGTAAAGCATATTCCATAAACTACATAATTTGTTAGCTTATTAAATTATTTTTTAAAATTTATATTGCTATGTTGGTTGATAAAGTTGAAAATAATACATAATTATTGATATTTTTTTTGTTTTTATTAATGAAATAACATTTTTTTACTTCTTTGTCGAATTTCATCGAACTTTGTTGAATTTTATCGAATTTTATCGAATTTCTTGTCGAATTTTTGCATTTTTGAATTGAAAAATAGAAATTTTATTGAAGTTTATCGAATTTTGTCGAATTTTATCGAACTTTTTCGGCGAATTTTTGTATTTTTTATTTTACATCCACTTCGCACTTCGATGATAAAAGTTCGCCGAATTTCGGAGAATTTTCGAACCATGCTTGCCTCTATGGCACGCTCTACGTGTGGGCCCACATGCCCAATGGCCCAACTTAGGGGCCGACCAAACTTGGGGCCTCGCAGGAGGGACAATATCTTGCGACGTGTGGGGCGAGCCAAAATTGGCTTCAACAATTGGCGCCGTCTGTGGGAACCGACATATCCGTGTGAGGTGTTAAGACTGGGGGCCTACTATTGATGGGTCCAACTCCAGAGATTAGTTCCACATCGATTATGTGTTCTTCAAAGCTAAAACACATAAGAAGTCTCACCCCCCTCACACTAGCAGGAGGCCTTTTCCTAAGGAGAAAAACAAAACCCCCCGGGATTTGCCTTTATGACATGCTCTACATGGGCGTCCACAAGCCCAATGGCTCAACTTAGGGGCTTGTCAAACTTGGGGGCCCGTAGGAGGGACAATATCTTGCGACGTGTGGGGCGGGCCAAAATTGGCTTCAACAAATAGCATTCAATCTACATGGAGAGATTATTGGAAGGTGGTATGCTTGGCGGTTTTGTGGTCTCTATGGGAGGAGAGGAACAAACGTGTATTTTATGGAGAGATGTTTCTGACAGCCAAAGTACGAGAGAACTCTCATTTACTAGCTTCCTTTTGGGTGGCCAATAGCAATTTGTCTAAAGGCTATGCTCTAGGGGATTGGCTTAGAGGGTGGGACAATTTTGTATCATCTTAGGGTTGGGGTCTTGGTAGGCCCGTAATGTATAGTCTCTTTAGACTTTCGCATTTATACATATATACACTATTCCTTTGTTTCTTTCAAAAAAAAAAAATATTTTTAAAAAGTATGGTGGGATGTAGCCCATTAGCTCTGTTTTAGATGTTATTATGTACATGGTCCAAAAATTTCCTGAAATTCGACAAATTTTCACAAATTTTTTTCCTTTTTTTTGCCACCGAAGTGTAAAGTGGATGTAAAATAAAAAATGCAAAAATTCACCGAAATAATTTGATAAAATTCGATAAACTTTGATAAATTTTCAATTTTTCAACTAAAAAATGTGAAAATTCGACAAAAAATTCGATGAAATTCAATAGAGAAGTAAAAAAAATATTATTTTATCAATAAAAAACAAAAAATACCAATAATTATATATTATTTTCAACTTCATCAACCTACATAGTAATATAAATATTAAAAAATAATTTAACAAGCTAACAAATTATGTAGTTTATGGGATACGTTTTACAAAAAAGAGAAGAAAAGAAGCAAATAAATAAATAAAGTTGAAATAAGATAAAAACTTAAAAATAAATTAAAAGAGTTTCCGAAGCTATCTTCTTTTAGTTAACTCTTATAAAACAAGATTAAAAAATAATACATTTAAATAATAAACTAATAAATTAAGCATGATGGAATTCAAACTAGCAAAGTTATGGTTGAGAAGCAAGCCACCACAAAATTAAATATCAAAACAAAGAAAAGGAATTGAGACCAAACGCCCCCATTTCAAATTCATCAACCAACTTAACAAGATTGATTTTGTTAGGTCACTTTTTGGTATTTTTATGTATTAAAAGTATCTATTTATATTAGTTTTTAGCTTATACTATAATAAATCTAGATATTTAAGCATATATGCAAAAATTCTCTAAACATCTCTAATTTAGCGAATTTTTACAAAAATTCTCCATGTAGAATTAAACTTCTCCGAATTAATTTCAATTTTCAAGTGACCGAAGTCAAGTCGAAATCAAAATTTCGATCCTTGATTCTGTATGAAGTTGGTATAACAAATATGAGATTATTTTGTATCCTTTTTTTTTTGTTGCAAGAAGCAGAAATTGTATTGTATTAATCGTATAAAATATAATATGTACAACCATATGAAGTTGTGATTTGGGAGGTGTTGGTCCCCATACACGAGATTATTTTGTATATGCACCATACAAAGTTGTGTTTTGGGAGATGTTGACCCATGGAGCATAGACTATGAAGAAGAAGCTTATGCATCTTCTCTTTTTATTATAGGTTCTTGTGAAGGCACTTGCGTATTTGTCTATTGATGCTAAGATGACCATACATGATAAGTTATCTTTCACAGCTTCACTGTACAGATTTAGGATTTTTATAAGTCCCTTTTATTCTTTGTAGAGTAGTAAGAGCGTCCTTCTCAAGTCTGTTGGCGTTGTTGAGGCAAGCTCGGATACAGTTTTTGAAGTGGTGTTGAGGCTTGATCGACATCAAAGATATGAGTAAGTTGATTATTCCATTTTTGTGTTGTATGAATATTCTCTTTATATCTCTCTAAGAATGATTTTGCAGGTGGGACATGTTGACAGGTGACCTAGAATTAATAGATTCATTGAATGGGCACTATGATGTTGTGTATGGGACATATGATCCAAAATTTCTGTCAAGGTATTTTTTCACTGATTGCTTCTTATTCTCTTTTTACAATTGCATCCCTTTCAACTAGACTGAGTGATTATGTTTTAATGGTAATACTCAGGTGCTTGCCTTATCCTCAAATTAATTTCAATTGCATCTACTTCTTCGTGTAGGAGGTCTTTCCTTTGGGAAGGGAAATTAGTAGAACATTATTGTATCTTTCACCATATTCTTATATAGTAGTGGCCCATAACTTTAATACTGTATGCAACAAAAGTTGGATGTTTTGAATACCTTACACATCAGCCTTCTTTTGATTGAATTTTGAGAAATTTGGCTACAAAGATGTTATTCCTTGTTTATCTCTATGCTTGTTAGACCGATTTCATTTGATTCTTTACATTGTGTTATGATCTATGTACTAGATTTTGGTTTAATAGCTACTTGGATTTGTTAGAAAAGAAGATGTTTATTGAAAATTTAAAAATATTATGCAAATTGGATAAAATAATAAAATTTGATGGCATTACCTTGGGAGTGATGGCAATATAGGTTATCTATCATTGAATTGTATAAAAGGATATGGCAAAAGAGCCAGAAACATATGTAATCACATGGCATGTCAAAATGAAAGTTGATTATGTTTTGTCGCTTCTTGAAGTTAGTAACTGAAAGCGTCAAAGATAAATATAAGATAGATGAAAATAGTTATGTCACATCAATTATGGATCCTTTGCAAGTAAAATGTTTAAACTAACAGGCTTTTAATGTGATAGTCCCACATTGGGTGGGCATTGAGAGGGAGAATGGGCTTTAAAGTGCTTGTCTTGAACTAGTGAACTCTTGTTTTTGGGGAACCTTGAGGGTGGCAAAGGCAAGCTATATATTCCACTTCACAGGCTTCAAGTCACTTTTTAGATGGGTAGTTTAGATAGGCCTTACATGTGCATGCATGTGCATGTGGCAATAATTGGTATCAGGTGGTAAGGCTCAAAGTGGTCAATTAATTTCTAGGTTCAAGTGGTTTCTTACAATTGGTATCAGAGCCAACTCTCGAGATAAGCTAGAGTCGTGTTGGCGGGGATGTTGGGCTCCGAGGGAGATGGATTGTTATAGTCCCACATTCGGTGGGCCCCAAGAGAGAGAATAGCCTTAAGTGAGGGCAGTGTGCAGTCTTGTTTTGGGGACCTTGAGGCTTGAGGGCAACGTGCAAGGGTGGGATGTTGTGTGGGTTGGCAAGCTTTCACATAACATGTCGGGTCGCTTTCCTGGCAGGTAGTTCTAATAGGCCTAATATGTTTTAATATATCTAGAAGAAATATATATCTTGACTCTTGAGAACATTTAAATAGAACTCTTTATGCTTCTCTATCTACAATGTCAAAGTTTTACAAAAATTATTAATGACGAATTGGACTTCTCCGAATTAATTCCAAATTTTAGTAGAATCAGAAGTTTAGGGTGTTTCAAATTTATGATCCTTGGTTTAGCTTAAGGCTTGACTTTGGTGGATCCTGGTTCACTGAGAGCAGCTTCTCTTTTTGGTTTTGTTGGTTTCTCTCTCTTTTTCCAGTTTTAATATATTCAGTTTTCTAGTTTCTATTAAAAAAAAAGATATAAGAAAAAGTTGACTCTTAATAGAGTGAAGTGAAGTGAAGTAAGTAGATGTATGTAGCCAATCCCATGTAGTTGGAAAACAACTTTGTTGAGTTGAGTATGAGAAGCCCAAGCATCCACATATTGTATTTCTTCTCTCCTATTCTAATTAGATGTTGGGCCAGGTAGGTTGTCCATTTGTTCTTATTGTCTTTGCAATTTTGCAACTTCAATTAACTTGTGAGGTTAAAGAAAGCTATTGCCTTCATCATCTATTATATTTCTTTTCTTTGAGAACCAAGTTTATTAAAAAGGAGAGGCACTAGAAAGGTAAAAGGTAGGTTAAGATGGACACACCAAACTGGATTGACTTTCAAATAAAGTAATGATAGCGATATTGTTTGACTCAATAGAGAATTTGGATTGAAAAAAATGATTGAAACAACAACTGCTTCCAAGAAGCTTTGCATAAATATCCTCCTCCTTGACAAAAGTGTTACTGCTTTCCACCTAAAGTTTGAATAATTTAAACTGTCAAGGGTGCTCAAAACAAGTCACTTATTATCTTTCTGGATATTCGGCCTTGATAACATGCACTTGATACAAAATTAAAGAAAGATATTGTTCTTGCTTTCTGCTGAACGCTATTTTTAAAGCGGGGTATTCAGGACCCCTTTTTTTTTTTTTCGAATTCAATGTTCTAACTGAATGGGTTATAGCTTGCTGGAATGATTAGTTGCAATGGTTTTTAATGCTTCATTTGATCACCATGTTAAGTGCTATACATGCAGCTCATAACTCATCATTGAAAAATTTTTGATCCTCGACTCCTACTACATTGTGTTGGGAAGAAAACATGCCACATTTCCATTGCTTGTGTCAGAAGATAAATATCCAACCATTCATGTTGATATGGTCTTGGCATAGTTTGTCATCATGCAAAATTTTTATATGGAAATGATATAACACACTTTGTTGCAATGAAATATTTGATATTTCAACTAGTTGTTCTTGAGTCAATTTGATATCCTTTGTTCTTCAATGCTGAAATTTTACAGGTGGAGCTCCAAGAGAGATTTTGTTTTCTCTAGGCAATGGTTTAGGGACCAAGATGGAGCCTATGGTAAACATTCTCAATACTCGAATGACAAATAGTGCTACTACTATCCAAATTACTATGCCTTCTATTAGTTTTGTGATTGAAATATAGTGGTAAGTCGATGTCTGTGAAATATCAATTTCAATCCACTCTATCATAACCAAGCACACCTCATTAAGAACTAGGAGGATACTAACAACCTTTTACAAGAAATGACTTTGAGTGTAGATGATGACCCTAACTTGATAAACCATGGAGTTAAAGCAAAGATGGCTGAAGAGTGCTTTTGGGTTATTATATGATCGACGAATCTAGTTAAAGTTGAAAGGAACATTTAATATGATCACTATTGGGGACAGTTATGCTTTATGCAAGAAAATATTGGCAAGAAACTACATGTTAACAAACTAAATGTAATGAAACTACGAATGTTAAGATGGATATGTAGCGAAACCTGATTAAAGTTAGTCGGGTCTTGCGTGGCTCAGATTTCCCATGGGGGGTGGGGTGGGTATCGGGTTATACTTGTTTCTTCTAAAAAAAATATTAGAAATGAACATATTAGAGAAATAGTAAGAGTAGTCCTACTTGGAGATATAATGAGAGAAACCTAATTAAAGTTGGGACACTTACAACAAAGACCATAGAATATGCTAGTTAGGAAGAGGTGACCTGTTAATATTTCATGATAAAGAAAGATTTAAGTAACATGATAAGAGATAATTAAGGAAGATATAACTACTTGTAATATAAATGTTGATTTATCCCTTGATAGAGCAAAGTAGAGGAACCGGATTTATGTAGCCAACCCCATGTAGTTTGGAAGCCTTTGTTGAGTTGAGTTGTGATAAATAAATAAAAATAAATGCTTGAAGCTTTTTTTTTTGTGTGTCGTTGTTGAACTTGTAATCTAGTGGTCATTTGTGACCACGAATCATCAATTATGATTGTTTCATGTATTTTATTTATTTTTGGTGCTTTTAATTGTATTTATTACATATATTTAATGGCTTAAGAATTTATTATTTTCTATGAGGGAAACCAAAAAGATAAAGAAGAAATCTTGCCTATTGGTTCTATTAACATTGGATGACAACAGTTGTGTATTTATTTCTGCAGTCATTTTGCAATCTCCATCTGTCCACAAAAAGCGACCTCCACAATCTGGCTATGAACGTATAAAGATTAATCGTAAGAACTTCTCTTTGCCAATTGGAACAATGCTATGTAAAATTAATGAAAAGATATTTTTTTCTTGAAATGTGAATTTGATAAATATCCTGCCTAGGATTTTCCTTCCATGTTTTCTTGTTTGTTGGATATGATTAAAAGTGATTACATTATTATCATGCCTGTGAAAGAAAATATTGTAGAGTGTGAGCTTGCTATATATTGATATGATGTCAATGTCAGGTAGGTTTTGCACTTTTTAACTTTCAGTTACTTTTTCTTTTCCAGAGGTAAGGTAAACTTATTTTGCCAAGTAAAAAAGTTCAATTGTTGAGTGGCTAGTATCTGACATTAGCTTCTGTTTAAACCCTGAAACTAAAGGGAGGATATTTTGGTGCAAAACTCAAGTTCACAAGAAATTATGAACCATGAAGAAAGTAGATAGGAGCAGGGTGCTTGAAGTTTGACAACTTAGCGAGAGAAACACGTGTTTTAATGTTTTATGGCTCTTTGAGACACATTTTACTTGTTAGTTTCCTGAGAACATGGAAGTTCCTGGTCACGTTTATACATTTCACTTGTTAGTTTTCTGAAGTACCTGCTCGCATTCATATATCATAAAACAATAAACCCAATCTGGTACAGGAAGTTCTAGCCTTTGATGAAATGTAGCCACCAATTAACAGAAAATTTTTGGCAAACACTAAAGCAGCATAACATAAGTGAGGGAGAACTATGCCGAGACTTATGATGAAAACTAAGAATGGTGAAAACAATCATGGCATTGTGGTTAGGCAACCAGAAGGTGTGTTTCTAGCCTATGGAAAGCCTAGAGTTCTTTTCCTCCAAAGATCTTGACATTGAGTGAAAGCTAGCAAACTTTTCAAAATATGTCTCCTTTTGCCCAATAAATCACTAGTGCCCTTAACTTTTCAGAATATCCTCCTTCTCTTAATTGAAGAGTGAAGAAATACACCATAACGCCCATATTACCGTGGAAGTCTCAAGATTACCAAAAGAAGAGAGTGAAAAGCTAAATAATACTAATAATCACGAAGTTTGGTCTGATTTGGATTAAACTAAGGGTCTCGCTGTTGAAAAATCTTCAAAATCAAAGCTTTTCGACCCAGGTCAATTGGACGATTGCAATCAATAAAAGTGGGTTCTTTTAACCAGTGTTATTAAGGCGCGTGCCTTGAGGTGGGGCGCACATGTTGCACCTCAAAACTTGACAGGCAGGGCGCTTTTACTCAGGCGTACACCTCATTGCACGTTAGGTGCACCTCAAGCATGCGCCTCGGTGCTCCTTGCCTCCTTGGTGTGCCTCGCTTTCTAGCTTCCCTTTTTAAAAAAAATTATTTAATCAGGAATTAATTATAGTACTATATACTTTTTTCTTCTTTTCTTTGAACTAATATGCATAACACACTATATAATATTTTCCCTTTCTTAGATGATGTCCAACCGTTATGGAAAGGTCATTGGCAGGTGGTTTGCTTAGCATAAGGAGCGGAACAAAAGAGTGTTTGATGGGCTAGAGAAATCAGTGGCTGGAGTTTGGGAGAGCTCTCATTTGATAGCTTCCTTTTGGGTAGCACAAAGCAAGTTTGCTAAGGGCTATAACCTTAATGAATGGATTAGGGGATGGGGAAATATTGTAGGGCCCTAAGTAATGGGGAATACGCCCATCAGGGCAATACATTTTGTATAAATCATTTTTGTCTCATTGATTATATATACATACTTCTTAGTTTCTTTTCAAAAAAGAAAGAAAAAAAGAGTAAAAATTATAGTCTTTATATCACTTGATGCATATTGCATGAGCAACAAGCTATTTTATGACTTTTTGGTTGTTTAAGTCTAAGTACTGCCGGTACTCCCTATCTAGGTTGTACTCCATCCCATTTTAATACATTTTATCTTGTTTCTTCTCAAAAAAAGAAACATATATGGATTAATTCACATAGTTAGAAACTATATGTTGATTTTTTGTTTCGTATTAGAGTTTTGTTAATCTTATTTACTTCTTCCTTTAGTGATTCTTTAGTTTTTATTCCTTACATATGAAATTATACTTCAATCTTATATATTTTTTATTCTTTAGGAACATCTTTCCACAAAAGTTGAAGTGAGCATTTTTTTTCTTTTGTGTGTGTGTGTGCGTGTTTAAAAAGAATAAAAATACTTATGGATAGTTTTGAGTTTTAAATTATTTCAATAATTTACCTTACTTTGATGGTATTTTTGTTATAATTCAATTACTTTTAATTCGTAATTTGATGATTGAGAAATCGATAAAATTCAATTAAAATTTGGAGAATTATGTCGAATTCTCATTTTGTACTTGAGAGTTACATTGTGCATGTGTATTGTTTGGTGAAGTAGTTATAAATTTTTTGGCATGCATGTCATCCAATACATATTTTGATGAAGAATTAATGTGAAGTTTTAATTAAAGAAATGCTTCACAAACCTTTGGTTATTTTGTGGTTTCAACAACCTTACTCAGCTATCTACTGTAAAGAAAGCAATTGTAGTTCTATGTTTCCTTCAAGACACAACATTCGATCCTTGAACTTCATACCCTAGGAGGAGAACTCTGAAGCCATTTCACCTAGTTTTTGTTTTGGTTGATAAAAAACTAAAAGGTCAAGTTTGCATACCATGACCTCAAAGCTTGCATACTATATGCCAAACCACCAAGCCTGCCAAAGGTTCAACCCTTCCTTTTGACAGAGTTGTTTGCTTTGTTTTTGCTTGACCACAGTTTGTATTACAACATACAAATACATTTTTGGTTAACTTTTGTACTTGACCTGACTTTGGCATTTGATTGCTATTCCCTTAAACTGATTCAAAAATCTTATCTCCATATATCATGGTTGAATGCCTTGTATGTTGCCCTCTAATCGTCATTTTGCCCCTATGAATCCTTTGGAGGGAAAATGGTTGTATGTGGATGCTGCCATCTTGTTGTGTACTCATCTTAAAATCTTCATTAATAGATATGTATGTATGGTGTTGATTGGCCAAACGGTTGGGTGGATCTTCTTATGCAAATGATCACCAATGAAAGCTTGAAGACAAAGAGAACTGGGCTTTTCCACTAACGGCACTAGGAGTCCCTTCACCTTCCTTTCAATCCCTCTCATCTCATACGAGGGAATCAAATGACAACATTGTCTTTTTTAAAGAAAAACCTGATGATCAAAAAGAAAATAAATCAAAGTCCTCCGCTCAGTTACGCACTTCACACGCTGCACCGATAGAACCCGACCGCTGCAATGAGTTTATATGTGAAATGTGTTCAAGACTTTCAAATTAGTTTTTCTTTGTCTTACATGCTTCTTGCTTTGGACATTATGATCCACTGGGATTTCGATTTTGAGGTACTCAAGTTTTAAATTGATTGTGGTGGGTAACATGTACTATTAATACTTTTCTGACAATTTTTCTGAAATAGTCAAAAAATTGGTCAAGACTAATCGTTGTTATCTTTGGAGTATTCACTTCAGACATTATTGTTTGTTAGTTTGAATCTACTTTTGCTGCTTGCAGACTTTCACTTCAATTGATTGGTGTCTCTCATTAACTTAAGAGGTAATTTTGCTCCGCAGCTACCACATGGGAGATAAGAGGTCTTCCTGCATCACCAGGTTCCAATGTTTCAAGATGTGTCGTGACACTCATGTTGGAGATACGCTCTGGGGGCTGGTTCAGATGGAGAAGCCATCCCAAAGTGTTTGAAAAGACCATTCCATATGCATCGTTATGCCAAGTAGCAGGTCAAGTAACCTAATGTTTCCTTCATAACATGTACACAAACAATTCTTTTTTCCTTTGAATTTGATGCTCATGGGGCCATCAGAAATTTTATTGCTGCCTCTACAATATGCTTTAGGGTTAGGTTCTACATCACGGTACTTTACTATTTGTCATTCATGTAGTGATATCTATGATTTAATTTAGTTTTCCTTAACAAATTGAAACCAGCAGGTATATTAGAACCAAAAAAAAAAAAAACAGCAGGCATATGGTGGGTTCAATTGTCTCTTCGTTTAGTTCTGAACCTTTTGGTATTCTATATTTATTAAATGTGTAAGCTAGCATGTAGAGGATCTTATCATGGCTGTTGTTTGGTCTAATGATTTGAGAGAAATTATAGAATTTTGGAGGAAGAGTACAAATGTGCTGAACTAATGCAGGAGTCTACAAAGTTTAGGGCTGTCATGCAGAGTGCCTCAGAAAATCGCTGTAGCAATTACTACTTGTTGGATTCATTGAGGTGTAGGTCCAGGTTGGTGTCCCTTTTCACTTGGGAGTGTCTCTTGAGGATGGCTTCTTGAGATAGACCGTTCAAACCTGGTAACAAATTGTCCATGTTTGGGCCTTGCCACCCTCACGAATTTGCCTCAACGCACACGAATCACTACACGTGAGGCTCATTTGAATACCCTGTTTAGAAAGTGACTTGTAGCATGCCATGCAGTAGCTTGCATAGCTCACATGACCCGCCCGCATCACACCGCTCTCTGGGTCTCCTCAAAATGGGTGTTCACAAGTTTGAAACAATGTTTTGAATATAGCCTAAGCTCTCTCCCATACATGGCCGATGTTAAACTATCACAATCCATCCCATTAGGATCCAACATCTTTGGTAGGACCATTGACACACCTCTAGTAGCCCTGCAAGCGACTTTGATACTTGGACCGACCGCTTGCTTTGTGCCTTGCTTGCCTCGCGGATTTGCCTCCATGTTCGCACACTGTGCATGTGAGGCTCGTTTGAACACCCTGTCCAGAAAGCAACTTGAAGCATTCCACATGGTACCTCGCACAACCCACATGGCCTGCTTACATAACCCTCTAGTTCACCCAAAATGGGTGTTCACAAGTTCAAGATAAGCTTTCCATCTTAAATTGATACTTCTGTTCAGTTTTAGTCTTTATACGTATCCGTCGATCTCAATAAAATGTTCAGTTTCTTATCCAAAAAAAGAAAAAGAAAAAAATGTGTGCTTGTGTACCATGTCAATGCTTGGGTCTAGAGGTAACTACAAGAATCCCTTGATTCAACAGATGAGGAGAGTGGTTGAGCATAAAAAGAATATAGTTTCAAGTACTATTGAAGCCAAGATACAAAGCTTTGGTCTAAAGTTCTAGCTGCCAGCCTGTTACAATGTGGCACCTTTGCACATGCCAATATTTTGCTCAACTCAACTCAACTCAACCAAGCCTTTTCCCAATTATATGAGGTCGAAAACATGAATCAACTTCCTCCATTCCACTCTATTAAGGGCTAAGTTGAACTGTATATAACAAGTAGTAATATCTTTCTAAATTATCCCTGTCCATGTTATTTTAGGTCTTCCTCTACCTCATTCTTTATCTTGAATTGTTAACAAGTCCTTTTTCTATCGGTTCATCCAAAGGTCTTTGTTGGATATGCTCAAACCCCAGCCTAATTGGTTCTCTCTTTTCTCATCTCAATTGGGGCTACTCCTAACAATTCTTATGTATTTTCATTTTTTATTTATTTTTCAAAGTCTTACCACATATCCATCTAACATTCACATTTCCGTCACGCTTAATTTGTCGATATGTTGTTTCTTTGTTGCAATTCTCTCTCATTTCGTCTCAATTGGGGCTACTTCTACCAATTCTTAGGTATGTTCATTTTTTATTTATTTTTCGAAGTTTTCCCACATATCCATCTTAACATTCTCATTTCCATTACGCTTAATTTGTCGATTATTGTTTCTTGCCGCAACATTAGATCATGGATGGCCTACTAGTGGTCTTATAAAATTTCCCTTTCAACTTCAATGAGATGCATCAATCATTTAATACTCCAAAAACACTCTTTTACTTAACATATCATGCTTTAACTCTATGTTGACATCCTCATCTATTCTCCATCTTGTTGAGTAATTGATCACAAATCCCTAAAATTTTCACTCCTTGGTATCTCTTGGCTTTTAGACTATCTTCTCATCTATATTTGTACTTACACTAAAATTAGATTAATGCATTTAGTATTAGTTTTACTCATCTTGAACCTTTTAGATTCTGAAGCCTCTCTTCAAACCTCTAGCTTAACATTTACTTCAAATTTAGTTTCGTCAATTAGACTATATCGTCTGGAAATAACATACATTACGGAATATCTTTCGGAATATGTTTAGTTAAAACATCCATAACTACTGCAAAATGATGAGGACTTAAGGCAAACTCTTGGTGTAACCCTACTTTAATTGGGAACTCATTAATCTCTCTTACTGTTGTTTCTATTATGGATATCTCTCCATCATATATATCTTATGTTAGGTGAGTTAGGTCAGTATACCTATTTGTAGCTCTTTTGTTTTCCTAAACCCACCAAATTATAGGTATTCTATCATAGGTTCTATTCAAATCAATAGACCATGTGGTCTTTCTTTTTCTCCATATATTTCTCCATCAATCTCCTTAAGATATAATAGCTTCCATTGTTGATCTCCCATGTATAAACTCAAATTGATTTTCGACATCAAGGTTTCAGCTCTTATTCAAATTTTTATCACTCTTTACCACAATCTCCTCTAATGACTTATCAACTTAATCCCACCATAATTTGCACAATCTTGAATGAACACACACACACACACACACACACACACACACACACACACACACTTATAATTCTATGAAAGCATTTATTTTCATTAGGTATGCCTAAGTTGTCATTCCCTTCTACACTTATAATTTTCATTTAATAGTTTTTCAAAATAAGTGTTTCATCTTTCTTTAATATCTTCTTTTTTTACTAAGACTATTTGATTGTACTTTTAATACATTTAATATAGTTGAGATCCTTTGTTTTCTTTCCATTAGTTTGCTAGTTTATATATAACTTTTTCATCTTCTTTTGTATTTAATCTAGCTAATCTAGTCTATAAATCATTATGTGCTTCAAGTTTCGCATTACTTCCCACTTTTTAAGCGTATTTCTTACCATCTAAACTTTAAGACTTTCCTCATCCCTAACTCATTGCCAAGTTTCTTTGTTTGTCCTTTTAAGGTTAAGGTAGTTTGAACCTCTTCATTTCATCACCAAGTTTCTTTTTGTAATGATCTTATCCCCTTTAAACCCTTAGGAGCTCTTTCACTATTTTTTTTTTTTTTTTTTTATGTATTTAGTTATTTTATCTCACCTTAGAATGGTGTCATCATCTAGAAGTTGTTTGCGTTACTAGTTTTCTTTTGAATATATCTAGTTTTTCTCCCTTGAAATCCCACCATTTAATTCTTAGGATGATAATTTTATGTTTTGACATTGAGGTTGTAAATAATCATAATTCAATAAAATCAATTTAGTTTAGTACAATGACATCATCAGTCTGCACTAATGAATTGTTTTGTGTGTATTAATTATATGTGTTTTTAATGCATATTCAACGTGAATAAAATTCGACATAATTATCTGAAGTTTCATCGAATTTTATCAATTTTTTAATTGAATTACAAATTAATTGTGATAGAATTATTAAAAATATTCCTTCTAAGTTATGTAAATTATTGAAATAATTGTAAAACTCTAAAAATCTCTTAGTACTTTTGCTTTTCAAATACAAAGTAATAATAATTTAAAAGGAAAAAAAAAAAAGGAAAAACCAAGGCTAACTTCAACTTTTGCTAGAAGATATTGCAAAAGAATAAAAGTATGTAAGATTAAAGTATAATTCTATATGTAATTGATTGAAAGTTTGAAACTAAAGAATCACTAAAAGAAGCAAAGTAAGATGTACAAAAATCTAATTTAAAACAAAAATGAACGTGTAATTTATAAACTATGTGTAGTTAATCCATATATCTGTTATATATGTTAAGCATAAAAATCATAAAATAACATGTTACTAAATAATTCTACATACTTTTCAACAATGTCTAATTTTTACAAAAACTTTCCATATCTAATTAGATTCCTTAAATTAATTCTGGATTTTGGGGGCAAAATTTTAGGCGAATTTGAATTTTTGATCCTTGATATTCGAAATCATTATACTATTTTTCCTCCATAGCTTACTTATCCTTGGCATTCTTTTCAGAAAATTAGCTTAAAACTCAGAAATATTTGATGGAAAGTTTACCTGGCATGCTGGGTTATATTGGAGTCTATTGTTTGTAATTTTATGTTAGTTACCATAATTTTATAGTTCAAACTATCAAGTTCAAGAAAGAAGAGCTTGTTTTGACTGTTCTTTGTGGTAGTAAATTATGTGAAGCTTGAGTTTCTCTTAGCTCTATTGCACTTGTCTGTGGTTGCTCATTAGTTCTGGCATTCAGAAAGTGGAGTGTGTAGCAACTGTAAATTATAATAAACCAAATGTTCAGCTTAGGTCTCTTCTTTATTTTCATTACTTTTTTCTTTTCCATTTCAGGGAGTGGAACACCCTTGTTCCATGCTCTAATTTCTTAGTTGATTGTAGTCACATACACCGTATGGTTTCTTTCTATAGAATGTGACATGGGATTTTTTTTTCATTAAGTGCTGCTTACCAATTTTGTTATACAGAAAAAGAAGAAACCCAATTGAATTTGATTTATGTGTAGCAAAGCCACATGTGGCTGTGATTGTGTAAGTGTAACACCAATGTGGAATTTCAGAGACAGATTCCTATAAATGCCTAACAAATGAACCCTTTGCAACATGTGTTCGCATGTTTCAGATACCGGGGAAAGCTGTAGTGTTTATCATAGTAAATTCTTAAAAAAGACTGAGGTTTCATGTTTTGGTGCAATTTGTCGATTCTTGGTGCATGTCATGCAACTGAGATTGCACACTTGTTTCTAAAACCATGGCTAACATCCAAACGGGACATCTCGCCCCTTTGGCTTTTAACATTATATATATAAATAGTATGTTTCTTGTCAAAAAATAAAAATAAAAAAATAGCCATGGCTATCTTAAAATGTGTATTTGCAATCAGTTTTTGCACTTGTTTTTCAATTAGTTTCTTTTATTGTTCAGGTCTTAGAGAGTATTTTTCTGCAAACCCACCACTGGCCTTTGATTCTCCCACAACTGTTATCCATTCAAAAGTCTCTAGTGTTTCTACTGCTAATAGTGAATTTGAGGATCCCCAAATGAGCGAAGAGTTTTATGATGCAATTGCAGTTGATACTTCGTTAGAAGATGAAGATAGTGACGATGATGATATGGATATCTCGAAGGAGGTTTGCTAAATTCCTTTATTTCTTGCCTATGATATTGTTAGGAATGTAGAATGGATTTTGCTTGAAGCAGTTGCTTTTCTTTACGAACTTGCTTGATTCTTAATGTGCTCTCCTACCTTTTTGTCAGTTTGGAACATTGAGGTTGAAGAATATTGCGTGGGTCGCGAGGATGACTGTGACACGGCATTCAGGTCATTTTTCACTTTGGAATGACCATCATGATCTGATTCACTTGTGAACAAAAATGTGTTTTTAACTCCGTAATTACAGCAGTAAGCTATTGGCAGTAATGACATATATTGATGCACATCTTCATCTTCTTCTATTTTTGCATGGTTATATTCTCACAGCCTTTCAAGTCACTTGCAAATTGATCATCCATACCATAAGTATAACCACATCTAGGATTACATCTGTACAGCTTGCCTTTGAGCTTAATTTGTGATAGTGGTTTTTGTTGAAGCATGTAATTTTGCTGTTTCAGAGTTGTAATTGGAGCCAGAAACTAGAGGATTTTGACTTTTGAAAATTTAGTTGGTCCAAGACTATTTGTTGGGGTGCCAACCCTGTGAGAAAATGTCATTTCGCTATGTTTTCTTGAAGTAAAAGTTACATAATAGATACATAATAGAATTTCTCCCAATTGCTTTGTGGATTGGCTAGCCTCTGGTCTAATTCACTGTTCTAAACTTCTATTCCTGTTATTGTTTTCTCATGTTATTCCAAATTTAGCAATACTGACATTTCCAATTGTGTACACTTGTTTCAGATTTCAATTCTAATTTCATGAATATTATGCTGCTGTTATTTGTCTTAGATAAATGTACGGCAGTGTCAGTGCATATTCATGTTAGTGGTTGAAACTACTATTAATTGGTCCAACGTCAAGCAGAATATCTCAACCTGTCAATATTTTCGGATGCAGCTGCTGTTGTGAAGAATGAATTAGATGTACATGTTTTGCCCATCACTATTGACCCAAGCCAGTTTCATGGTTCTATGCGTCAAGCAAAGGACGAAATGGATACTAACTGTTGGACTTCTCCTGGTGGCCAAGGGTTTATGATAAGGGGAAAGACATACTTAAGTGATAATTCTAAGGTGAATGTTTTTTTTCCTTTCTTGCTAATTTTTTCTGTCATATAAGTTTAGATAGCCCTGTTTGTCAAAGCCTTTCTAACACTTGATTAGTAATTCTTATTTTACCACGACAGATACTATTTTCAAATAAACTAGATATGTTGTCATTTTTCCAGATTGATGAGATGCTAAATATGCATAAACAATTGTTTCCATATACAGAATACTATGTAAAGTAAAATCTTCTAACAGTGAGGGCATGACTATTAAATGTTGTGAATCTTTGTATCCTTTTTTTTTATTTTTTCCTGTTGTTACTACCATGAATTATTTGTTCAGTTCAAGATGCCTTCTAGCTTAGTTTCTACTCTCTGATGTTACTAGTTACTGCAAACAAAGGATACTTGAAAACAAAAGAAAGGAGAGAGTTCAATTCTATAATAATTGACAAGTTAACAGAGTTTAGGTTTTACTAGAGAAAAAAATTGAAAAAGGTAGGTGAATAATCACATTTTCTCTGATCTCCATTTTATTTTACATTTTTGGAAGACAAGTTCTATATGAGTATCACATTATGAGTGCATTAGAACTTGAGTATATGCACTAGAGTTTAATCCTACGACTTGGAAAAAAAAAGTAGTTTAGATTTTAACAGAGACGAGTAAGAAAGAAGCAAACAGTGAAACAAGAAGTATTTTCTCTCATTTCCCCTTTATTTCATACCTTCAGGAGAAGTGCTAACATGCCATACCATTGCCACATCATTAAGATACTATAACTTTGGTAAATGAGCTAGATTGATGTAACAGTACCCAACATATATCCCACCCAACTCAAGCTCGTCTATAGATATATGGCATATGCCCCAACTTCTCTATACTTAGCGAGTCCTTTGGTGAGAAACTTTGTTCACTATTTCCAGTTGACAAATGGTTGCCATTATTCAAATTCATAGGCTTTGGAACTGGAATGACCAATTCTTGAAGCAAAGCATGAACCCTCCCCCTTCTCCCCACCCAAAAAGGCATACCTTGACCAATACAGAAACTCAGCCTTTGAAATAGATTGAGAAATGAAAGGCTGGTTTTTAACTTCTTGGTATCACCATATTAACACTGATAAGAAGTACCATTGAATGAAAATTTGACATAATTCTTCAAATTCCTATTGAATTTTATTGTTATTCTAATCACCGAATTACGAATTAAATGTAATCAAATTATTACAAAAATTCCATCGAAGTTGGGGAAAATGTCAAAATAATTTGTACAACTCTAAACATCCTTTAGTATTTTTACTTTTCAAAAGTTAAAAAAAATGCTGAATTCAACTTTTATTAGAAGATATTCCTAAAGAATAAAAGTTTTATGAAATTGAAATACATTTTCATTTGTAATAGATAGAATCATAGAAATTAAAGTATGACTAAAGAAGAAAATAAGATTTTTTTTTTTTTTTGGACAAGAAACAAAATATCATTATATTATGTAAATTAATGTATGTACAATCTATAGTATGTTTTGGACGTGAAGTCCATTTGCTATAAATAAATACACTCCAAAATTAGATTCCACCCCCGGAGCCATTCTCCCAAGGAATACCCCCATTGCCAGTTTACTTGCATTGACCCAAAGGTATGCGAAAAAGAAAGAATTTTCCCAAACCCCCTCAAACCCATGCTTTGTATTCTCAAACACCCTAGCATTCTGTTCTTTCCAAATTGACCACACTACAACAAACACAACTACCCTCCATTAATCCTTCAACTTCCCTAAAAAGTGATCTTCCTATGGAAATTCCCACAGATTCATCTCGTTTAGTAGATGCTCTCACTGCAACATTGACCTCCATCTGTCCCAAAATGAGATTTAAAGAACTCTAATTAAAAAAATAAAAATAAAAATAAAAATTGAACATGTAATTTATAAACTTTGTGTAATTAACCTTTATATCTACTATATATGTTGAGCATAAAATAGTTTGTTACTTATGCAATATGCATCAAGTAACATAATGATTATAAATCTCGCTTTAAACCATGATATTTATAACGTTATGAGTTACAAGTATATGATTATGTTTGTTTCAACATATCGAAAATAAAGATCCATCTCAACATTTAAATAGAATTCATTATACTTCTCTACAATGTTGAGTTTTTACAAAAACTCTCCATGTTAAATTGAACTTCTCTGAATTAATTGCAAATTCTAATTTCTAAGGAACCGAAGCTTAAGACGAATTCAAATTTTTGATCCTTGAGAAGTACAACAATGATGTGAATTAACAATATGTCACCAAACCTGCTCAGTTGGCATCGCTAGGCATAGTGGATTGATTAATTGCTTAGACCATATTTTTTTTTTTTTAAAGAAACTAAAAGCATTATATATATATATATATGTGAATGAAAATTAAGATCTGTACAACGCCTTTTCCACTAAAACATGACCCTATACAAATACAATATTTCCCCAACCCTTTAACCAATCCCCTAAGGGGTAACCCTTAGACAAATTACTATTAGGAACCCAAAAAGAAGCTAATAGGTGAGACTTCTCCCACATTGCATCCGCTGAGGAAAACTCATCATGGAACACCCTTTTGTTCTACTCCTTCCATAGAGACCATAGAATTGCCAGACACACCACCTTCCAATGGTCTCTCGATTAAGAATGAATCTTGTCCGATAAGGGGAATATGTTTGCATACTCTTCCAACACAACCTCATCATACGTGACAGAGACTTGAACACACCACCTACACCAAACCTCCTTGGCAAATCTTGTCTGTCACCTCCAAATGAGCTACATTGGGAGCATGCATGAACTGATTCGCCAAGCTGTCAGCATAAGTAATGCTGGAGGCCCTAAATAAAGGTAAATTTACCAACTCTAACCTTTGGTATCTTCCTGTCTCTATCACTCTGTCCAAAGACCTCGGACTGGGTGTTTCATGTGGCTTATACATGTTTTGCTATCTCGTGTTGCAATTCTAAAACAGAGTTCTGTGACTGACAAAGGTCCTCTTTTTAGACCGACCCATTTCAATATCTTACAAGTACTTCAAGCTTCCCATGTACATGTACTTCGTATTTTGTTTTATTTTATTTTTATCAGAAATGATAATAATATATTAGAGAAAAGAAGGAGGTACAAACAATGACACAAGAAGAATCCTTGAGATGCAGTCTTTACAAAGCCAAAGTACGGTAGTTAAACTCCTCTTTAAAGATATAATTGTTCCTTTCAAACCATGAGTATCCATATGCTTTGTTTGGCCCCTTCCTTAGCTGAGACTTGAGTTGAGTCGGTGTATCTTATTTCAGTCACTACTGTATCATCAACAAAGGCAATGAAGATTCTGATCCACCAATTTTGATACCTAACAAAGAATGCATGTTCAGCTTAACATTGCATGCACCCATACTGTTCCAAAACTATACATTTGAAACCTGAAGCAAACACTTAGTCCACAGCGCTATATAGGAGTGAACTTAGCACATCAAACTCTGCTGATGACCAGCTTTTGTTTGCTGCAAACCCCTATATGAATAACATTCAGCCATTTTGGAAAGATCATTGGAAGGTGGTCTGCTTAGTAGTTCTTTGGTCTTTATGGAAGGAACGGAACAAAAGGGTGTTTAATGATGAGTTTCTTTCGTCCGATAAAGTGTGGGAATCTTCTCATCTTTTAGCTTCCTATTGGGTAGCCAACAGTAAGTTATCCAAAGGCTATGGGTTGGGTCATTGGATTAGGGAATGGGGTAATTTTGTATCATATTTGGGATTTGGCTGTTAGTGTGTGTTTTGTACAGTTTTTTTTCTTTCTTTCACACATACATATATATATATATAATACTTATTGGTTTCTTTTAAAAAAAATTGAAAAGTGTAAATAGAAAAACGGCTTAAAGTTTTAAAACTTCAATCTCTCCTAAATAATTAAGATTAGAACTTTAAAAATAGAAAAAGAACTAATGTGTTTGTTCTAGTATCAATTTAATTGAACATTTTAGGAAAAAAATGTAAATAGAAAAAAGGGTTAGGTTGAGCCTTTTGGTCACTTATATTGAGGCTTGAAGCCTCACCTCACATAACCTTGGCGCGTAAGCTCAAGGCACAAGCATGATGTAAATGAGGTACAAGCCTCAAGAAGGTACCATTGAGACTTAAGCCTTATGGTGATTTACGAGGCGAGGCAAGCCTCAAGGCACTCAATGGATTTTTAAAACTATGTGACCATCCATTTGTTGTTCTTGGATAATTAACTCCTCCTTGAATATCTGCAAGTACTTTAGAGGATGCAAATGACATGATTCTTATTGGGGCTGATAATAGTAGTTGAAGAAAATAGTAGGATATGTTTACTTTAGTGCCTAAAGTTAATAAAGTCAATCATTCGTAAGAATTAGTTTATGGCAAGATGGCTTTCTAGTATGAAGTATCTAAAGCCATATATATCCCCTTTATAAGAGGCATATCCAGTGCTAGAGGCTCCTTCCACTACAGGATCTAGGGAAACGGACTGCATTGTAGAGAGGCTGTTTCTGGATTTGAAACCATAATCTCCAAATCACAATGAAGAAACCTCTTATTTATGAATTACACATAATGAATTTGATTTTAATGGACTGCTGGTAATTTATGCTTACCTGTGTTTTTCTTCTTTTCAGGTGATGGGTGGAGACCCACTTTTGAAGCTATTAGCTGTTGATTGGTTCAAGACCGATAGTTGCATTGATAGGGTTGCATTGCATCCTAAATGCATCGTTCAGGTAAGTCACATTTCCAGCAGCTTGTTTATGCACTTCAATACATTTACTAATGATCCATGTTTTATCAGTTAATAATTGAATTTTCGGTTGAGAAATCATCAAATGAAGCATGGCTATCCTTATAAGATGATTGGACATGAAGGAGTTGGTTGATGACTTGGGCATGTAAAGCAAGTATAACTCTTAGCATGGTGTGATTTGCGAAGACTGAGGATTGCTTAAATGCACATATAAGGTCCAAAACAAGTTGAAAACTGAAAACGGTGTGTTTGAGGGAATTATATGAAGTAAACAATAGTGGATTATAAGCCCCTAGGCAAGATGGTATGGCAAACAAGATTAAGTTCATTGATTTTGTTGATTTCCTGAAAGGTGAATTACCTAATATGTGGGACACGTGAAAAGTTCTTACTTTACTTTTTGTGACGCTCATCTTATTTCTTCCTCAATGCAATTGAGGTGCTTAAATTGTATGATTAAGCATAGATGTAAAGAATACCAGCAAATTTGCATTTCAATTCATCTTCCTAATACCTTTTCTTCATTTTGGCTTGTGTGGTAGACGGTCTCATATAGCTTCATACCTGAAAAGATAAACATTAGTGTTTAAAAAAGCTAAGGGTACTAGGAGAAATTGTTTCCTTTTTGTTAACAATTAGACTAGACTGGATCAACATTGGATCCAAACCAACAAACATTGGATCAATTTGAATTGGTCTCAAATAGATGAAAGGCATGCCTTAGTGCCACAACAAAGGTTGCATGCTATTAATGACCTAGGTTATGGATCTGAATCCAGAACTAACCTCTTCACAATGCAGGGGAAAGATAACCAAGCGGCGATGAAGGGAGAAGTGAAACACGACGGGGCAAAACACGGGGTGATAGGTAGCGACAAGAACATCAAAGGGAAGCGGAGTGTTTACAAGGAAGAAGAAGGGTGGACACTAGTGAAATCTAACAAAGAAAGATGAGCAAAGACTGGACTGGCGATGGAGAAGGCAATCGAGGCTCCTTCTCGGACGATGAACAACTCGCGTGGAGGGAGATCTGACTCGCATAGCTTAGGCTCATCAGATCGACTTTCGAGACGATGGGCTATTCAATCATTCTTGAATCGTTTCAAGCAATTTCCATTTTGCCTCTCTCGTGATGGCCCAGAGATTTTTGTGGAAGAAACAACCAAGACGAGGGTTTATACATTGAACCTTGACCTTGGCTCTGCTCCGTGGCTACTAGGACGAATGGAAGAAGCCTTGGATGCAAGCCGTGATGGGAGTTTCAAGAAACTACATCGTGGCCGAAACCATGTGCTTTTGTTGGAATCATACACGAACCGTCGTGGTAGTTTCGTTAGGATTACAAAAATTGAGAATGGTTCTCAAAGAGCCATTTTCATCCCTGACGAGCTGAACGGCCTTGGATGGAAGGAAATGACCAAGTGTCTTAAAGCTATTATGCAAGGTGAGCATATTACAATCAAGTCTAAATCCACATCTATTCGGGATTTGGAGAACAACCAAAAATCACCCATGGAGATACATGCTGGAAAAAACCCGGTGGAGGAGATTAAGAAGGTGAAACAAATGCAGTCAATGACCACTTCCATGCTATTGATGATGATTCAAAGCTCTGACAAAAACAGTTGGGTGGAAATTAAAACGAAACTGAAGATGAAATTCCGGAAATGCATCTTCCTCAAGAAACTTACTAAAAACAAAGCTATGTTCGAATGCATATATACCGGGGAATTTGAACATTTTATACGTGGAAAAATTCTCTCCATCAACGTTGATATTGTGTTCAAACTATGGTCCCAAGATTCTTAGTGGGAAGATATGGTGGTCTGGTGCAGACACAACTGGATTGGGTGGAAGGAATATCGGTCGATCTTTGGACGATGGAGACATTCTCAAAAGTGGCGGAAAAATGTGGTGAACTATTGGACATCTCGAAAGACACCATCCTGGGTGCGTCTATGGAGCGTGCCATTCTGAAAGTGGTCGGTGATCCATCGGGCTTCCTGCCTGCATACATGGACATTCCGTTTGAAGATACATCATTTGAAGTAAGAATCTATGACATCCAACAGAATTGGCTCTCGGATGCATGCTATGGCGATATGAAGATCAGAAAACAAGCGGAAAATCTGGTTGAACCAGTCACTGCCATAGCAGAGGAGGAGAATTGTAGTGATGAAGATTCTCAGAGCTCGCAAAGAAGATCGGTTCAGGAGATCGCGGGCAGTGATGGCCCCGTAGATCGCGATGGGACAGCTCTATGACGAAGTCTTGAAAATTTTCCTCTCGAGCGACGTTGTAGCCTCTCGACTCTGAGTGTTGCAACTTGGCCCAAGGGAAGTGACAGACGTGGCGTCTTTGCGAAGGAGGGGATGACACGCGAGACTACCAAATCAAATGAGACGGGGCCCACGGATTGGGCCAAAACCTTGTTCCTGCACAAGATTCCCTACAATTGGGTCCAGAACAGTCAATCAAGGACGCTCACAGATGCAACTAAACAATTGGGCCCAAAGACACTGGGTTCGTCCATCCCACGCACAAAATTTAGGAAGCCCATCCGACGCAAATCAAATATGGAAGTAGCTACACCTACAGATCTGGGCCAAAATGGGAAGCCCAGTCTTATCCGAGTTTATCATAGAAAAAAGAAAACCAACCAAACCAGGACCCAAGTGAGACGGGGCCCAGGAAAATTAGATAGATGGAAGCTCAACGAATTGCCTTCAACCGCCACGGACCAGGAAGATCCATCGAGCTTAGAAGCCACTCGTGTACCTGAATCACCAATGACAATTGCAGTAACCAGCGATGAGGAAGATCACATCCATACAACTCCTGAGACCACTTCCCAACCCCGGCGCTGGGCAGACAAGGCGGAAGAGTCTGATTTCTCTACAATTGAGGTTCCACACAACATAGCTAAGGTACGATCTTTAATTTTGATTTCTAGTAATGATCATGTGCTTTTTCCCTACCTCATCCCTCTCATTCACACCCAATCCCTCAACCCAAACCTATCCCTAGCATCACTCTGGCCCCTCAAACAACCACAAGGCAATCCATGGAGGTGGAATGTGAACAGTCTCTGGATGGAAGGCATAATCAAGTTCGGATGAGCGAACAAAAATATTCATCAACATACACAGATATCATTAGTTTTCTACAATCCATGGACGCAAGTCTATTTCAAGTGACACATGCTCACTCGTCGAGGAGGGGCTTTCCAGAGTTCAGTGCATTCCCATAATGACAATACTTTGGTTTCAAGCTTGGGAAGATAAATGTTCATAATGAAGATCGCATCTTAGAAAATAAGAGGTTGTAGTTCGTAAACCAAACAAAGTAACATCAAAAAATTCTTCGGTTTAATAAAACCAGATATTGCCATCATCCAAGAAATAAAGAAGATGGAAGTTACCCGACAAATCATCAGGTCCATTTGGCAGTCGAGGTTTATGGATTGGTGTCTGCTACCTGCCAAGGCACAGCCGGTGGGATTCTAAAAATCTGGGACTCGAAAAAGGTTGAGGTTCTTGACATAATGTATGGGACTTTGTCTGTATCCATACAAATTAAAGGAAGGGAGGGCCTAGACTGGTGGCTCGCAGGGGTTTACGGACCCAACGCATGTCAACTCAGGCAAGAATTCTGGGATGAGCTGGCTGGAATTTGGGGCGTGTGTTCACCTAGATGGTGTGTGGGTGGTGATTTCAACGTGATTAGATACATGCCCATGAAGACTGGCTGCACTTCAATCTCCCAGGCAATGTTGGATTTTGATTCTATAATTCAAGAGCTCTAGCTGCATGACCCACCATTATTAAATCACAAATACACTTGGACAAATTGAAGAAAGGCTCCCATTTGTTGTAGACTAGACAGATTTCTGCTGGACAATGATTGGTTGGAAATGTTCCCCATGTGCAAACAGGATGTCGAGCCTAGACTCACCTCTGATCATTGGCCTGTCATAATAAATATTGACCCAGGAAAGTGGGTGCTAGCTCCTTTCAGATTCGAACATGTTTGGCTATCCTATAGTGATTTTGACTCTCTCGTGTGACAATGGTGGTGCCAAAACCTTGGGGAGGGATGGGAAGGCTACAAATCCATGGCCAAGTTGAAATTTCTCTAAGTTAAAAATCAAAGAATGGAACAAAAATTTTTGCAATCAGGATCAACAAATGAGGGGATCTTTATTATCAGAATTGATCTCGCTTGACAAGCAATGGTGGGTTGACAGTTGGTCAAGTGACCTCAAGGCTGAGAGGGAGGAAATCTTGGGCAAAATCCAAGATATAAACATCAGGGAAGACACGGTTGCTGCATAGAAAGCCAAGATCAGATGGGCCCAAGATGGGGATGCTAACACCAAATTCTTCCACAGAATTTTGAGTCATAGAAAATCAAGGATGATGATCCATAAACTTGAAAAAACATATGACTCATTGTTGGAGGATGAGGAGGAGATAACTAGTGAAATCATCGACCATTTCCAAGAACTATTCATGGATGGAGCAGCTGTCTTGGGGCATTGATGGCATCAACTGGAACTGTATCTCTGAGGATCAAAAGCTATGGCTAGAGAGACCATTTGAAGAAGATGAAATTAAACTAGTTGTTTTCAGTTGCGATGGGATGAAGGCCATGGGGCCTAATGGTTTTACCATGTTATTTTTCTAGAAATTCTGGGATCTAGTAAAAGAGTATCTGCTATTGGTAATGGCTGAGTTCTCTAACTCTGGTGTAGTTAATCAAAGAACCAATGAAACATATATCTATCTAGTACAAAAGAAGTGCAACCCCGAGGTAGTAGGTGACTTCAGGCCAATTAGTCTCACAACGAGTCTTTACAAAATAATTGCAAAGACATTGGCATGTAGACTACAACATGTAATACATGACCCAATGACAAAAACACAGATGGCCTTCGTACACAGCAGACAAATCACAGATGCAATCCTCATAGCCAATGAAGTCGTGGAGGAGTACAGGCAGAGTTCAAAAAAGGATTGTTGCTGAAAATTAATATCGCGAAAGTGTATATGATTCAATTCGATGTGGATTTCTAGATTTGTTAATGCAAAGAAAAGGTTTTGGCGACAATGGATCCGAGGGTGTTTGAATACAATGTCCTCTATTTTTGTGAATGGTCGACCTAGGGGGAAGTTTAAGGGTTTCAGGGGTCTAAGGCAAGGTGACCCCTTGTCCCCTTTCCTTTACACTCTAGTGGTTGATACTTTTGATGGAATTGCAAACAAGGTTGAGGAAAAGGGGTTGATCAATGGCTTCAGAATAGGATTCGACCAGATCCAACTATCACACATCCTGTTTGCTGATGATTGCATTTTCCTAGTGGATGACGACAAGATGAGCATCAATAATGTTATGATGACAATCAAAAGTTTTTGTTTTATATCCGGTCCAATATTAACCTGTCTAAGTGCAAGTTGGTTGGCATCAACATGAGGGAGGAGGATATAAAGCATCTAGCCTCTGAAATTGGTTGTGGCATTGACTGTTGGCCCATCAAATATTTGGGTATGTCGTTAGGTGGAAACCCTCTCAAAACTGAATTTTGGGAACCTGTGATCCTTACAGTATCAAAGAGATCTGATGGCTGGAAGCGGAGTTTCCTTTCGAAAGGCAGACGTCTGGCTTATTGAGAGCAGTTCTTCAAGCTATACCAACCTAGTACCTGTCAGTTTTTAAATTACTAAGATCAGTTGCTATGATTATTGAGAGGAAAATGAGAAATTTCCTATGGATAGGTGAGGAGAAAGCTTCTGGTCTGAATGGAATAAAATGGGATTGGGTCAAAACACCAATTGAGGCTGGCGGCTTGTGGGTGGAAGATTTACAGAGAAAAAATAGAGCCTTGTTGGGCAAATAGCTTTGGCGTTTCACCAAGGAAACAAATTCTCTTTAGGCCAAAATCATAAAAAGTCGACATGTTTAGTTGGAGAATGCCAAAGATGCCAGTATCAATCCTAAATCCACTTTCAAAAGCCCTTGGAAATTCATACAATCCACATACTAGACTAAAACTTGGAAATGGAAACCTAATCATGTTTTGAGAAGACAAAGACAAAGACAAATGGTACGGGAATGACAATTTCAAAAACTAATTCCCCATATTTTACAGCTACTTAGACCTACTCAAAGCCCCAATTTCAGCCTTTGTATCCACAGATACAATCAACCACAACAACCCACTTAACTGGAACCTACATCTGTCTAGAAACATTCCCATAGGGCATCTTTAGAAGCTGAAAGGTTGATTGAATTTTTAGGACAATGTTCTATGTCAAATGAAAATTATAAAATCATTTGGCTTGGAACCAATAACGAAGCATTTTCCACTAAATCTTTTTACCTCCACCTATCGGCCCCCATCCAACCAACTAACCTGCCCACATTTCCTAAATTCATATGGAAAGCACATGTTCCTTCTAATGTCAAAATTATGGGTTGTCTGCTAGCTCATAATAAGTTACATTGTGCTGATGTGCTACTAAGGAAGCAACCATACATCATGCTTTCTCCACATCGGTGTTGTTTGTGCAGGAAATATGAAGAGAGCAGTAGACATCTGTTTTGGGAGTGCGGTTTTGCAACGGAGATATGGAGAAGAACGAAGATATTGAGAAGATGCGAAGTAGTTCAATACTTATATGTGGTTTAATAAAACGAAATGCGGATGATCCTTTCACATTCCCCAACACTCTTTTCGGGAAGCTGAAGTCTTACTGGCGAGTTGCGGTTTTTGTAGTCTTATGGGCCATTTGGAAGGAAAGAAATGATAGAATATTTAATGACAAAATGAACAATTATGAGAAATTTTTGGACAATTCTACTTTTTGGTTTGCATATTGGATAAGTGTGAGCAATTTAGCTAGGGGTTATGGTATTAGTGATTGGATGAGGGATAGAAATGCCATATTAGAATCATTGTAAATTTTGTGGGTGGCTCGTATGGGATAGCTCATCCCATATGATCACCATGTAAGCTATTGTTAGTAGCCCCTCTTTTTTAATTATATAAATACATACTCATTTCCAGTTAAAAAAAAAAAAAAAAAACAATGCAGGGGGTAAGGCTGCATATATCAACCCTTTCCCAAACCCCACAATAGTAGAAGCCTCATGCATTGGGTATACCTCTTTATTGTTTTCTAACTGATGCATACCCTATAAAAATAATGTTGGTTTGGGATTATTGGCAAGTGGTTGTTTTCGCAGTGGTTTGGTCCTTATGGAAAGAGTGAAACAATCGTATTTTTGACGATCAAGTTAGGGATGTCAATGTCGTTTGCTATAGTTCATTTTATTTGGCTTCCCTATGGGTTAACGCTTGTAAAATGTCAAGAGGTTACTCATTGGGGGATTGGTTGAACAAGTGGAATCCTATTTTGTTTTGTATTGATCGTTAATGTCGGTTTCACTCTGATTGTATATTTTGGTATAGTTTTTATACATAATACAATCTATATCGTTTCTTGTCAAAAAAATAAAAATAATGTAGGTTAATTTTTTTTTTTAAAAAGAAACAAAAGAGTATTGTATTATATATATAAAACCAATGAACAAACAGATTGTATAACACAATCAGCCTAGCCTCACCACCAAATAACAAAGAAAAACGTTTTCTTATAAGTTTATACAAAATTATCCCACCCTCTAAGCCAATCGCTTAGGGCATATCCCCTAGACAAACAACTATTACTGACCCAAAAAGATGCTAACATCTGAGATTTCTCCCATACTGCTGCCGCCAAAACGCCTTCCCCATCAAAAACTCTAGAACTCCTTTCCTTCCACAATGACCATAGGACCGCCAAACAAACTACCTGCCAATGTAGGTTAATTTTCAAATAGAACTTTAATGTTGGTTCTCTTGCACTTAGATATCATATTTCTAACCTTAACTATTTGTATGCTATTAGTTTCATGAACTAAGTTTATGTAGAAATGTACAGATTTAAAGATATTATCAATTTATATAGTCAACTTGAAACTTATGCTTCTATGAGGATGTTTCCATATTACGCTTATAGAAATTTGTGTAATGAGGAAAATGACACTTCTTTGCCTTCTTTTTTTTTTTTCTTCTCAATTTCAGTCTAAAGAAGGAAAAAGGCTCCCATTCATCCTCGTTGTTAATCTTCAGGTGCATAAACAGCTTTTGTTGTTTGTCCATTATATTCCTTAGTTTATATCCAACTAGCATTGCACTTTTTCCCCAATTTGATTGTCCGAAAAAGTGAAATTTGTAAGTATCCCAAATTATGTAAAGCTCCACCGACATTGAGTTTTATCTTGTTGTTCTAGTTCAACCATCCAACGAACTGAAACTCTTAGTAGATATTTTAAACAATGTGGATTTCTATTTCCAAGAAATTGCCGAAGCTTTATAAAAATGATAATGATGTTGATACTTTTATTTGGTTTATGTAAATCTGTGTAGATTGTGAAGCCACTAAGTGATGACAAGGTGGAGGATGAACATGTCAATCCATATAACTATGTTACATGTGGATCGTAGTGTTAATAGATTGTATTTTTCTGAATAAGAAGCAATCCTACCAATGTATACTGTGATCTAACAACTATATTGTGAGCTAAGTTGTGTTGTTCTTGTACAATTTACATTATCTCAATAGTTGAAAATTTGCTCTATTCTAAAATAAAGTCACAGTGGAGGTTTTGTCTCATCGAGAGGTGTCGCCATTCACCACATAAATTTTTTTTATATGATTTGTAGTCTAATAGTACAATTTGATTCACACTTTGATGCGACTCATCAAGTGGAACAAGCTGTTTCAAGTATATCAAGTGATCCTTTGCACATTCCAAGTGGGCCTATTACAAGGGCCCGGGCTAAAAGACTAAAAAAAGCTTTGATTGGGCTTGTTCAAGACATATGGGTTAAACAAGTTTCAAGTAGATCTACAGACATAAAGTTGGGCTTGAGCAAATCACAAGAAGTCATCAATGTCATTCAAATACAAGATCAGGCTGTTGACGACATTTGGGCCAAATATACCATAAATTAAGAAGTCTGGTTGAATTTCATATAAGGGTTGATTCATTTGAATTTGGACTTCATTAATTTGGGCTGAGCACGGTGTTTAAACTAAAAAGACTAAATAACACTTAATAAAAAAGGTAACTCCTAAGAAAATGAAAAGTCTTAATAAATTTGTGCTGCCCATGAAATGAAAACAAAAACACCATGTTTAGCCCAAATTAATGAAGTCCAAGTTCAAATGAATCAGCCCATATATGAAATTCAGCCAGACTTCTTAATTTATGGTATATTTGGTCCAAGTGTCGTCAACAGCCCCATCTTGTACTTGAATGACATTGATGACTTCTTGTGATTTGCTCAAGCCCAACTTTATGTTTGTAGATCCACTTGAAGCTTGCTTAGCCCATATGTCTTGAACAAGCCCAATCAAAGCTTCTTTTAGTCTTTTAGCCCGAGCCCTTGTAATAGGCCCACTTGGAATGTGCAAACGATCACTTGATATACTTGAAACAACTTGTTCCACTTGATCATCACACTTTCTATATTAGTCACATTTATTGGACATGGCTATATTCTTTGATTGGTATCAAAGCAACGGCGCTAGAATCTAAGTTCAAATACTAAGAAAGTAGATTCTCTTGGTTCTCTTATGAATTTATAAATTATTTAGAATTATTAGAGATATTAGATCAGTCACTTTTTAGAGATCCTGAATCTTTTTGACAACATGTGCAAAATTATTGTGTATTTCTATATTTTATAAGATTTATAATTAAAGTGGGGTTGCGGAATTAGACCTAGAAGTGGTCCAACCCTTCCCCTGGGACCTTGCTTATGCGGGAGCTTCATGCACCAGAAAGTAGGCTTCGTTGTTGGAGCTTAGTTGTTCTCATATTTAAAAAAGAAAAGTGACTAGTTTAGCCTGTTGATTGGTTATAATGACAATGGGGCATTGGACTTGATGCACCTTAGCTGCACTTAATTATGTGGTTCACGGGTAGGGCTTTGATAGTGTGTGCACCTCAAAATTAAAAAAACTTTATTTGTTGTGTATTATGTAAAGCATATATAAACGAAGATCCCTTCTCTTACTTAATAATTTATCTACATACTATTACATGAGTTTCTCATTGGGCTTAGTCAAAATGTATGGAATTAAGGGGCAAATGAATCCTAAACAAACATTTATGTCATATTGTATGTCATAGCGAATTCAAGTATGTCTTGTTTCATTTTATTCTTCTTCTTTTTTATTCTATAATGCCACATGCTTATGTTTGATTACGTAATTGATTATTGTTGGAAACTTAGTAGTTGTTCTTAAAGCATTAATTTGACCATCCATAACTTGGGAATGTCTTGTTATTTTATAATGCATACACGAATAAATTTGTAGGAAAATTTCAAAAACTTATAATCTATCTTGAATTTTTTATCATGAAAATTGAACCTACAAATCCAATGAGCTAATTAGGTTCTCTACGTCAATTTGAACTTCCCACTATTGGTTGTTGTCTATCGAATTGACGAGTTAGGAGAAATTTGTTAGATAATCATTGAACCAAAAGGATGGGCAGGCTTTGGTGCACAATTGAAGTTGTTCCATTGTGACCTGAAGGTCATAGGTTCGAATCTAGAAACAACCTCTCTAATGTGGAGGTGAGGTTGCTTACATCATTCCTTCCCCAAAACCCACAATGGCGGGAGCCTTGTTCATTGCGTATGCCTTCAATCATTGGATGCAAAAGCTATAGTTGATAGGTGGAAGCCCAAAAATGTATATCAAGCTACGACAGTCACTCCTCATTGTGTCCAACACCATTCTCTATACATGGAGATATAGAAGAGAGAGAGAAGAATAAACAAATGCCAGTCATGCAAATTGGGAATATGCAAATGTTAACAACGAAACTTGATCCTAAGACCTCTCACCAACTAGAGCTTGGATGTGAAGTTAGATAATCAACTCAACTCAACTAAGCATTGTCCCAACTACATGGATTTACCTACATGAATCCACTTTTTCCACTTCACTCTATTGAGGGCTAAGTCGGCATTTAAATTACAAGTAATTAGATCTTTCTTAATTATCCTTGTTTGCGAAGTTAGATAATCACTGAGCTCAAAAGTGTTCGCTAATGGATAAGGGTCCAACAATTTATATTAAGCGATCACTAATAAAATTTTAAGACATAATGCATCCAAAGATCTTCCATTGAAACTAAGTTTTAGCCCGGGCTTTATTTGGCTTAGTTTCAAGAACTAGGACTTATGAAAAATCTAATAAAGTCATACTAATTCAATTTGCATATCATCTAAGTCCCAAATATGTCTTTTGGCCAGCTTAACAAAAGGTATGTATTGCGGAGGAAGAAGAGGACATTTTCAGCAGTTTTTGGGCCATGTTGGCAACATTTTTTGTAACATATGAGAACACACAAGAATCTCACAGGCATTACTCAAGTTTCCTTGTGCAAGGCCTTGAACTTCCCTAGACTTCCATAGTTAAGAATAAAAAATAAAAAAATGAGTAAAAGAAGAAGAAGAAGAAACAAGAGTCACAAACTAGTTTCTCAATCATGTAAATCGAGCATTATTGATATGATAAATCTTACTGCAAATTATAAAGTTATTCTTGTTTTAGCATACCTTGAAAGAAATATGAGATTTTTTAACATTTTTGTGAAATTTTTCTTAACTTTTAGGATGACAAGTTTTGCAAAAAATTGTGTCATATTTGACTTCTACTTTCAAACTTTTATTGGCCAAAGTTCAGGCGAAGTTGAATTTTCAGTTTGTGCATATGCTAATATTTGGTGTTGCCTTCACCAAGTATTTATTAGTCAATAACATTATGGTCTTACATTATTATAATTCAAATGAGTTTTTTTTTTTTTGGATAAGCTAATGTAACATCTTTCTTTATTTTTTCCTTTATCCTTTTAATTTCTAACTGTTATAGTTTATCTAACCAATCAGGTTATAAATGCTGAATTGGTTTCTCTCTTCCAGGTTCCAGCAAGACCAAATTATAGCTTGATCTTGTATTATTGTGCTGACAGACCAGTGAAGAAAGAATCTCTACTAGGTAGATTTGTGGATGGAACTGATATGTTCCGTGATGCAAGATTCAAACTTATTCCAAGTATTGTGGAGGTGCAAACTACAAATTTTCAGCTATCTCAAAATCATTGAAAATCTATGTTGTTTTACTTTTCTCTCTATGTCAAGGAGTTGCTAACTCATATAATATTGCAAGTCTAATAGGGATACTGGATGGTGAAGCGAGCTGTTGGCACAAAAGCTTGCCTTCTTGGGAAAGCAGTGACGTGCAGATACCTACGACAAGAAAATTTTTTCGAGGTAATTATTCCCCCCAATTCGACTTTCAAACAATCAAATATTTATTTTTTTTGAACTAGAAATATTTAGTAAGTTTCAGTTGAATATATAATTTGTTTTTGATAGTTGTGGGTATCCTGTTGGTATTAGACCCATCAAACTAATCTCATAGGGTATGTTCAGTCCTCCTATCCCACATACACCATCAATATCTCGTTGGCTATGTGAAATTGATAGTGCATATAACCAAATTGATGAGGCTTCTTATGGTAGTTGATTCTTGTGTCATTCAGAACAGTTCTGTATTTTTTTTCTGTTAGATATTTAGTGAAGAAAACATCCATTTTGCAGATTGATGTAGATATCGGCTCTTCATCTGTTGCAAGGAGTATCATCAGCTTAGTTCTTGGATATGTCACTAGCATTGTTGTTGATCTAGCTATTCTAATTGAGGTTTGTGATTCTACAACTATTACATTCTATGAACTTCTTTTTTCTTACAAGTGTGGATGAATTTTTTTGTAGCATTTTTGAACTTTTAATTGTGGATGGCAACAACAAGGTCTATGTTGATCAACGTAAAAAAATATAGAAAAGAAACAATAAAAAGAAAAGAAAAGCAGAAAAAAAAAATGTATTTTACATTCTCTCATGATATTGATGGCATCAGAATTGTTGCATGTATGAGAATTTGATGCAAGAATTATGTGGAAATTCCCCGTTGGCAACTTTTGTTATTTATTATTGCTTTAATTTTTTAAAATTAGAACGGGCAAAGAAGTTTCGTATTGGACCTGTTATCTGATTCCTCTAGGGGTGGTCATGGGTTGGGTTGGTTCAGGTTGTGGCAAAATACCAACCAAACCCAATTAAGTCGGGTTGAAAAAATTTCAACCCAACCCAATAGACCTCTTAAACCCAACCAAACCAACCCACTAATTTTGAGTTGGTTTGAGTCGGGTTGGTTGGGTTAGAATATTCAATGTATAAATTATAGAATTGCATGATCTACTCAATTTTTAAATTCTAAATGTGATTTTTAAAACTATTTCTAAGTCAAATGCTACTATTATAATACTTATTAAGGTGATTTCTTTCATGCTATTTTCATTATAATATTTTGAATAATTCTATTATAGTAAATGACTATAGTAAAATTTATAAATATAATTAATTAATTCAGGTTTGTTCGGGTTGGTTCGGTCATTTTTTATAAAACCTTGACCCAACCCAACCCAAACCAATCAGGTTACAAATATTTAAACCCGACCCAAACCAAATAAGATAAATAAACCCAACCCAAAAGGTTCGGTTCAGTCTAATTAATCGGTTTGGTCGAGTTGATGGACACCCCTAGATTCCCCCACCTAGGGGTGAAAGAAATACCTGACCACCCGCAAAACCCGACCGACCCGACGTCGGGTATTTTGCTACCCAGTGGGTAGGTCAGGTCTATTTATTGGAGACTCGAAAGGTCAAGTGTATATGTCGGGTTCTAGATTTTTTCACCCGACCATACCCGACCCGCCCGACCATTTATATATATACAATATAAAATATAATATACCCATCAATGTATGCTACGAAAACTTTTTATTCCAAGGGCCAATTAAGTTACTAATAGACATCGTATACTACAAAGAATGAAAATAATCAAGAGACTTCTTCTCTTTGGGAAGGCAAGGTCTCCTTGGTAGCAGTGAACACTTGATGAAGCAATGAGGAGGGGATTGTTGGGTTTATATAGAAGGAGAGTTTTTTTCTTTTTCTCACAACCAATGTGGGACTAAGAAAACTCCTTTTAGTTTCAACTAAGAAACAACTTTTGCCTCCCCTTTTTAGTTTTTATAATATATATATGAGAGAATGGGTAACCAACCACCTATTCCTACTTGCTAAAAAAAAAAGAATGCAAAGTTTGTTTTACCATTAGAAATTTAGAACTATACATTATGTGTGTGTAATCTAAAATTAAAATTATATTATATTTCTTGGTAAAAGATAGTTTTACCAAAAATTATTTGCTAAATTTATCTTGAAGATTCTAAATTGATAATTTAGCATCTATTTCTATGCATAATCATAACATGTATAGTTGAATATGTTATTTATCTGTTTTTTTGGGTAAACTATATTCTTCATTTAATACATATAAGACCAATTCGTTGTCAATTGAGACAATATAAAATTGTCATAGGGGGAGGTGCATCTAATTATAAGATGGGTAGTATTTACCAATTACAAAAGTGCATGTAAATTGTCCAATTCACTAAATTGACCAATTCATGAAATTGATTTCTCCAATTTCTTAAATATATTCAATGTATGTGATAAATAATTAGAAAAGATAAACCCATAATATATGTTAGATTTGGGAATGTTTCTTTCTTTCCTTTTTATAACAGATGTGGGAATGTTATATACCAGCTTTTAGTTCCATATCAAGAGAACACATATTAAAAATAACAAAACACAATGATAAAAACCCTTTTTTTGTCAAACAATGATAAAACCCTTAACCCTTTTAAAAAAGGGCAAAATTCAATAAACAACCAAATATGAAGTTCGGGATTTTGTTCAATAATGTTTCAAGAAAAACTAAACTATAAATATAAGTGGTGGTAAAATTTTAACTAAACTAGCTTTTTTTTTAGTCGTCACTAAACTAGCTTGAAGCTTTAATTATTTTATAATTTAAAAGTTTCAATCCTTTTGATCTTGTTCATAGTGATATTTGGGGTCCCTCCCCTTTGCCTAATATTTATGGAGCACGATGATTTGTGTTTTTCATTGACAATTGTACTTGAGTCTCTTGGATATTTTTACTCCAACAAAAGTCTAATGTGAGCCTTGTTCTCCCAAATTTTCATACCATGGAGCAAAATCAATTTGGAGCCAAAATCAAGAGATTCCAATCCAACAATGCAAGAGATTATTTTAATCAAACTCTAACCCCATACTTTCAAAAGGAAGGAATCATACATGAATCATCTTGTTTCTGCACCCCTAAACAAAATGGTGGTGTTGAGAGGAAAAATGGCCACCTACTTGATATACCCCACACATTCCTGTTCTAGAACCATGTGCCTAAGTCTTATTGGGGGAAAGTCGTCCTAACTGCTACTCATCTCATCAATCGAATACCTTCTCAAATCCTAAGCTTTAAAAGTCCTATGGAAATGCTATCACACTTTTATCCTAAGCTTAAAACCTCAAAAAACCTCATTCCTAAAATTTTCGGGTGTGTATCATTTGTCCATGTTCACCACCCAAATAGGGGGAAATTAGATCCAAGAGCTCTCAAGTGTATTTTTGTTGAGTACTCCTCGTCTCGGCGAATGTTACTTTTAACGAACGTGAGTCTTATGTTTCCACTCCTCTTTAGGGGGAGTTTCATCATGAAAGATAAGGATTGAGACTCTTTTCCCGGTAACCCTTCTTCCTTTGAACTCCAAAAATCTACACCACCTTCCTCTAAGCCCAATACATCTGCACCCCCGCACCCTCTGAACCCATTGATGACCAAGGAGGTCAGTCTAAATCATCTGCTCTTAAGGATCGAATGACTAGCAAAACATACTCAAGGAAAAACGTTGTAGTTCTTGAACCTGTGCAAGTCCAAGAATTTGAACCAACTCTGGAAAATGAGGTAACAGTTTTTGAACTCCTCTTACAAACTCCATTTGAATCTCAACCTAAAGCAGACATTGATCATAATCCTCCTATTGCCATTAGAAAGGGAACTAGTGAATGTACGAAATGGCCCTTGTATTCGCTTTCTCATGTTGTGTCCTTTGAAAATTTCACCATCCCATAAGAGTTTCCTTACTAGCCTGAACAATATTCGAATTCCTACGTCTTTATCCGAGGCTATATCTAATGAAAATTGGAAACAAGCTGTGAATGAGGAGATGGAGGCCTTGAAAAAAAAAATGCAACTTGGGCGTTGGTAGATTTGTCTGCAGGAAAGAAACCCATGGGATGTAAATGGATTTATATTGTTAAGTACATAGCAAATGGATCATTGGAGCGCTATAAGGAAAGATTAGTGGCCAAAGGATGTACTCAGACTTATGGTGTGAACTATCTGGAGACATTTGCCCCAGTTGTCAAGATGAATACAATGAGGATTCTATTGTCTTTTGCAGCTAATTATGATTGGGATTTACAACAGTTCGATGTAAAGAACGCCTTTTGACATGGTGACTTGGAAGAAGATGTCTATATGGAAATTCCTCCTGAATTTGTAAGCAGCCTACTCACTGATAAAGTATGCAAATTGAAGAAAGCTCTGCATGGAGTTAAACAATCTCCAAGAGCATGATTTGGTCAATTTACCAATGTGATGAAAAATATGGGATACAGACAAAGCCAAGGGGATCATACTCTGTTCATTAAGCACTCAACTTTAAGGGGAGTTACTGCTCATCTGGTGTATGTGGACGACATTATTGTGATTGGGAGTGATGCAAATGAGAAACAGAACCTGAAGCAATGTTTGACCATAGAATTTGAGATCAAGGACCTGGGAAGATTGAAATATTTTTTGGGAATTGAAGTTGTACTCCAAGCAAGGCATCTTTATCTATTAACAAAAAAACATTTATGACCTTAAGGAGACAGGGAAGTTGGCATGTCGACTGGCAAGTACACCCGTTGATCCTAATCACAAGCTTGGAGAAGGTGAAGAAGCTGTTGTTTTCAATAGAGAGATGTATCAAAGATTGGTCGGGAAACCCGTCTCTCTCTCACCCAAGACCTGATATCGCATATGCAGTTAGTGTGGTTTGTCATTTATGCACAATCCCAAAGACGTTCATCTGCAAGCTACTAATTGTATATTACAGTATCTTAAAGGGACTCCATGACACGATATTCTATTTAAACTGAGCACAGGGTCGGTATAGGAGGCATATACAGATGTAGACTATTTTGGTTTCGTAGTTAACAGGAGATCAACCATTGGGTATTGTACCTTTCTTGATTGGAATCTAGTGACATGGCGAAGTAGCAAAATGCAGTGGCTCGATCTAGCATCGAAACGGAATTCAAAGCAATGGCCCAAGGAATTTGGGAACTACTATCGTTGAAACTCATTTTGGAAGACCTACGGGTTAAGTGGGACCCCGATGAGACTCTATTGTGACAATAAATTTGCGATCATTGCCCATAATCTAGTGCAACATGATTGAACCTGGCATATTGAGATTGACAAACACTTTATTAAGGAGAAGCTTGACAACGAACTCATCTGCACTCCATATGTGTCTACTCATCATCAGTTGGCGGATGTACTCACCAAAGGACTAAAGTAGTGCTACATTTCAAACATGCATGTCCAAGCTAGGAATGGTAAACCTTTATTCACCAGCCTGAGGGGGAGTGTGGGAAACGGAATCTTTGAAAATTAGAAAGATTGTGATTTGGAAAGATTGAGTATTTAGAAAGTGTGTGCATATGGTAGAATTAAAATTTATGTAATTATAGGGACCCATGGGAATAGGGAAATTTCCTTTTTTTATGTTCTATAACAATTGTATACATAGGGGTCTTTGTACAAAGTTAAGCATCGAGGAATACATTAATTTTCCACAATCTCCCTACTTCTTTGAAGTAAAACAGATCACCCCATTCTACCATAATATATTCTTCTTCATCCCTTACCTTGACAAAGAAAGCCGTAGGTAACATTCTATCTCTAAGTGATACTTAAAGACAATATTAAGCAAAGCAAATGAGAAAAAGTGGACATTTAACAAAATGATACATCAGTTTGTTATATGGTCGAGATTTTTGGAAAAAAAATCCAAGGGAAGATTGGTTTTTAGTGGCTGGCTACATTTGGTCTAGCAACTAACTTACAAGAAATCAAAGAATCTTTATCATGAATCAAGAACACAATGTAAAGATTTCTCAGAACATTTGATTTTTAGGGTGTGTTTTGTATTTTCTCAAGAAAATGTACTTGACAAAATTTTCTTATGGTTGTTTGGTTGGACATAAGAAAATTTTCTCATAGTTTATAATTAGTTAGTTATTCAGTTAGATAACTATAACTTTCAAATTTAATATAAAAAATTTTCTCATGAGAATAAAAAAATAAAAAAAATTTACCCCCCTACTTGCGAAAATTATGGTGAGAAAAAGGAAGGGGGAGGGATGGTTGAGAAATTTATTTTTTTCTCACCACTTTTGCCAACTAAACATTGGAAAATAGAATTTTCTCAAGAAAATCACTATTTTTTAGAGAAAAATTTTATTTTCCCACCTATTGAAGGGTGAGAAAATAGTGATTTTCTCAAGAAAATTCTATTTTCTAATGTTTGGTTGGCAAATGAGGTGAGAAAAAAATAAAAAAAGATTTTCTCGACCCCTCCTTTTTTCTCACCATAATCTTTTCAACTATGGGGGGTTCGATGAAAAAACATTTCTCATGAGAAAATTTCTTTACACTAAATTTTGAAGAAGTTTTAGTTATCTAACTGAAGAACTAACTAATAACCAACTATGAGAAAATTTTCTCATGTCCAACCAAACAACCATGAAAAAATTTTCTCAAGTGCATTTTTTCAAGAAAATACTATTTTCTCAAGGAAAATTTTCTTAGCTACTATTTTCTTAGTCTTTTTTAATGTTATACTTTATATTTGGACCACTGTCACATTTCATTATTGTCCATTTTAACTGATATCTACGATGACAAAGATGTTTGGTATAGAGGAGAGAAGAGAGAGGGAGAGAGAGACGAGAGGGGGGGGGAGGGTGGCGTGGGTCGCGTTGTGCCTGTTAAGATTTTTCTATTCTTTTCTTTATATTTATTTTATTTTATTTTAGATGTATTGGTAGATTGTCAATGTTTATAAAACTGGGGCATGCAGCCCCTATAATTTATGTTTCATGGATATTGACCTTTGGGATAAGTTGAGGTAGTCTTCATAGCATAACACAACCTTCCCCCTTCCCCCCCCCACGTCCCACGTCCCACGTCCCACGTCCCACGTCCCACGTCCCAAAAATAAACAACATAAATGAAAAGGGCACGCAAAACATGCCCACAGGCTTTCCCAATTGCCGGGAGGTGGAAGGGTGACTGGTCGAAACAATCCGTTTCACATCAAACATTTGATTTACTAAATCTCCTTCAGTGTTGATGAAATTACATTTTAGAGGTTAGATTATATGTCCTGGCATTCCATGAGGCAGAAGTTATGTAATAGGGGCAAGTAGGGTAGTTTTCCCTGTTTCTCAATACTGAAAAGTTTAGCAAGGCATTCTTTCTAAATGTAGTGGACTGGCAGGTGATGATATTTTGCCATCATGGATCTTAATATTCCTGAATTAGAATAGTTCTTGATTCTTGATTAATATCAGCTGAATGCCAATTCAACTGATAGATATTAATACAAGTGCTCGTTGCTCGCAGGCAAAGGATGAGGCTGAATTACCTGAATACATTCTGGGAACCGTTCGATTAAACCGTGTGAAACTTGACTCTGCTGTACCTTTCCAAGCTTGAGGTTCTTACATGTGAACATCTGTTGTTTCTTCATCTGGTTTTCTGTACCTGTGCCATGTTTTTGTGGATATTATTGGAATTCTACTCATGAGTATTAAAATACACATAAATGAATAATAATGATGGTGTTAAAGAAGCTTCAGACCCTGTATCTCATCTTATGCAAATATCACGAGTCAGACACATTGGCTTATTTATAACTCACTTTCAAAATTGCATATTAATCAAACAAAAATCTTTATCTAATCTGCATATGATACAAATGCTTAATGAAGTCAATCATTTGTTAAGTTCACCCTTTGAATACTATGGTTATATTTATTTTAAACATTAGTTAAAGAGTTATTAAAATAATTAAAACCTCCTATATCAAATTTTCTATTGATTTCTAATGTCAAATTTAACTGCTCAATTTTTATTTTTATTTTTTCTCTGAGACATGATCATTACTGTACTATCGTAACCCATTAAATCAATAGGGTATTGGCGGCATTGCCGCCTTATTTATCTATCCTTGTTTCAAATTCCTGAAGGGCTTACCAATGACATGGAGAAAAAATTCAAACGCTTTTTTGGGGGTGGTAAGGAGGGAGGCAGTTCGCCTAGTTTGATAAAATGGGATGAGGTGACGAAATCGGTGGATTGTGGTGGATTGGGAATTGGCAATATAAGGAAGTGAAACATTGCATTGTATGGCGGTTCCTTAAGGAACCAGAGGCTCTATGGGTTCAAGGGTTCAGGTGGTTTCAAGCAGGTATGGTAGGCTGGCCCCCCAGCAGATGGTTCGATTCAAGGGAAGGCCATCGTTTAGGAACTCAGAAATTTATTTCATCGCTGGCTCCTCAATTCTTTTGGCATACCCAGTTGCAGGTGGGCGGTGTTCTCTTATTCAAATTTTGGGAGGATTGTTGGTTGGGTGATTTCCCATTGGCAGAGATGTACCCACCTGTTTCAATTATCCTCTTCCCATAATCATCCAATTACACATTTTTATCACATGACCGTAATACCACAACCATCCCTTCGTGGAACCTTCACTTTAGTAGGAATTTAATTGTAAGGGAACTTAGTGAGATTTCACCTTTGCTGGAGATGGAGAGGTTGTACATCGTTAGACTTTCTAACAGTCCGGATAGCCTAAGATTGTCCCTCAACGCTAATGGATCATTCTCTTGCAAATCTTTCTTTAATTCCTTGTGTGATTCTTCTTCTACCCATCCTTTTCTGGGGCTTAATACATGTGATATGTTGCAGAGGAGGGCCCCAAATAGATGTTTGTCTCCGCATTGTTGTGCATTTTGTTTGCAAGATGCTGAGAGTGTGGATCATATCTTTGTCTTGTGCATTTATGCTAAACAGATTTGGCATAGGTGGTTTATTTTTTCTGGTCATAAGTATCTTGAGCCAAGGAATGTTGAGGAAGGGCTGTCCCTATCACATTTACAACATCTTTCTCAGACCGAGAAGGGAGTTGGGTTAATTGCATTCTATGCTACTTTGTGGTCTCTGTGGTTAGAGCGCAACGCTTGAGTTTTCACAGACTCCCCACTGGGCGGCGAAAGGTTATGGGACAATGTTAAGCTTCTTGCATGCTCTTGGGTTTTTGCGTCTTCATTTGGAATGGGAATTCCTCTCTCAGGGTGGCGGTGGTTGTTGAATTGGAATGCTTGTTTAGTGTAATTTTGGGAGTGATGCCTCTCTGGGGGGTTGATGCATGAGGTGGTTGTTTTTGTTATGCTGGTGGTTTGACATCAGGTTGGGAGGAATGACAGATTCATTTCTTGTAAATTTGTACAGATCTATTAATATATTCATACTTGTTTCTGTTCAAAAAAAAAAAAAAAAAATTAAACAATAGGAAATTAAATAATGCATGTCCTGTTGAAATGGGCACGGAGTTGACAGAAGCTCAATTGCTTAGAAGTACTTTACATTATATTGTCAACAAGTTCAAATCTACAACAACTTGGAAAAAAAAAAAACATTATTTGGCTCTTGGAACTTCTCTCATAATTATTGAGGACGTACAATTGATGAGCAAAAGCAACAGGCATTGTTTTGGTTTTTGTTGTTTTGCAGATGTATGTTGTGAACATGAAAAAGATGTGAACACAAGTAATGACCACAAACAGGCCGGAAGCCACCAATGATAAAGAAGCGTTCTTCACGTGTAAGCATGCAAGTGCAGACAACAATCCAACCGCTCTTGACACGATATGTCTCGAAGAAGCCTAACCTAATTCCAAGCTAACGTTAACGACACATCAAAGTATGCTTGTATCGGTCCTTTCAGACTTGTGGAAAATAAGACCGTTTCAGGTGAAAAAGGGCTTGACTTGCTTTTCCATTGAAAAAACAGTAATTAGATTCTTAGTTTTTAAATTTTCAAATTTGTATTTTAAATCTAACCTATCAAAAGCTAAAAAGGATACAATTAACTGCACGGAGATATGTGTAATGTCGATTTCCACTGCACGGAGATATGTGTAATGTCGATTTCCAAGAACCCTAATTAAAGAAATGATATCAACTAGTGGGTTGGTGGGTGGGTGTGCCTCGCTTTTACACGTAAAAATCGTAATTTTTGATAACTTGTTAAAAGTTAATTTGTTAGTTGTACTACTACTACTGCTACTGCTGTGATTTGTTACTATAGATTTTTTAAGGCATTCGAAGAAGAGTTAATCAGTATTTGAATAAGAATACACCAATTAATTATACTCTTCATTGTATTAAAAGTAACTTCACCTTTGTTAATTAAAAGTTAATGGTCAAATCGAATATAAGAAAGAAGGGCAATGTTGAAGTGTTATATGAAATTATAAACACCATCAACATACATGTGTTGAGTAACATTTTTCTAATGTAACACATTAGAACCAAGTAGATTATTAAAATAATTCAAAATACATATTCAAATTTATAGTCAAGCTAATGTGTTAAGTGGTGAATGATTGGTCGTTTTTATGATTTTCTTTCTCTGTTGATTGGATAATATCTGAACTTACTCTATCACCTTAAGTACAAATTTAGGTATATATTTTTATTTGTTTTTTAGCATAACCCAAAATTAAAATTTAAAATATCTAAATACATACACTCCTCAAAAGAAGGCCTTTTACACTTAACGTGGCGCAACTCAGATGGTGAGGACTTTGTGTTAAAAGTAATTGAAGGGTGAAGGTTTTATAATTAAACTTGTGCCCATTTTAATTACGCACACTTGGAAAGAGCCGTCCAATGTTCTTATCGTACTCGAACGTGAATTAATTTTACTTAAAGAACATGAAAACCACATGAAAAACCAATAAAAAAAAGGCCCATTACACGGGAAATAAATAACTCTCCGTTACTATCTTCATAGTACCTAAATTTGGCACCGAGCACTAGACCCTGAATTCCCTGAGACTCTTAAGAGTGAAAGGGACAAAAAAAAAAGAAAAGAAAAATAGAGTGAGAAGCAAGTATGCAACGGCTGAGCTAACACGTTGCAATTGTATTTTCTTCTATACATATGGCTCTCTTCTTTGGGCTCGGTAAATATGCTAAAGGGGGGTGGGGCTTGTTGGCTTTCATTGAATTTATATTGGTCAGTTCAGGCCTGGCCAGCACTTTAAAGATGGATCAGAGACCCCAAAATCAAAAGTACCAGCAAGCAGCAGCCAGCAGAGGGGGGATTCGGGCAAAAGACATATTTTATGACTCATATGATAGGACCACGAGGTCCCTACCTAAGACTCAACAGTTGCTAACCTACGGGCAATAAAGAGTGCAGGAGAATCAATATTTAGATAACGGCACGATAATTATTTGTTTGTTTTTCTTACAAGAAACCTGCAAATTTTATATCCTTTGTAATTCTAAATTTTAACTTTTAACGTTGTTTAGTATATATATATATATACTTACTTTTATTTCAATCCATCATTTCTACTTTCTATTCCCACTAAATTTTAACATTTGGAAAGGCAAAACTATCCTCATGTAATCTTATAAAATAAAAAAAGACAATTGGAAAAATCCTTCCAAATACTTAAAAACGCATTGATTGACAGCGAAAAAAAAAATCTCTCATGAAAAGCTTTTCACACACTCTATGACACGTATTAAAAAGCTTTTTTATTACAAAAGTAATTTAATAAAAATTGAAAGCTTCCATTTGGTCAGCTTCGACCAGTCAAATGCATTTTGTTCGGTTGGCTCCGGCCAACAGGCTAACAAATGTTTTTTTGTTCAATCAGCTCCGGTTGAATAAATGCATTTTTTTTTTTTTTGGCATGATCTAACCAAACAGAATGCATCTATTTAATTGGAGCCAACTAATTTGATAATAATTAATTTTTTTGTGTAACTGAGACCCTAATATTAATCCCAATACAAGTAGTTGTGGCTTCTATCGTTAATTTAACACCAAGAAAAATGTTCTCCTTAATATATTTATTTATGTAAGTTTTTTAATACCTATGTAAATATAAAATTTTATATCTATGTATTAACTAAATGAATGTATATATTGCCAGTAGGGTGGTGCATGTACAGTACTGTAATCTTGCAAATTAAGTTGCAAACCACAAATTTAATTAATCTTCTTGCTATTTATCTATTTAAGAATTCCTTGTGCTTCCAGCCTTCATAAAAATTGCACAATTTCTTGTTGATCATCTCTTTATTAATTTATATAACTTATCATATATGTTAAGGTAAAATGATTGTAACATCGGCCTTGACATCACTAATGCATAACTTTAGTTAATAATATAAAAATTGTTAAAAAATATATATTTTTTTTTTGATATATTTTGTTAATATTATTTTTAATAGCTACTTAATTATCTTGAATCACACATGTTGTCTTGACACCATTCAATAATATAATTGTCTATGTGTTAACTTTCAAGAAAAATAAAGTAAAACAGACAAATGGTGACCTGTGATTTTTGATTTGAAGAGAGGTTGGGGTGGTTTTCCCTGTTTTTTTTTTTTTTGGGTGAAGAAACCATGCATGCCCATATATGTATCTATACATAAGAATTTTTTATAAAAAAAAATAAAATATTTAAAAATAATGGATTGATGGATTTGATGGAAGACAGACCTAAAAGAAATGAAGATGATGTCCCCTTTCTCTTATTTCCTCCACTTTCTGGCAGATATAATAAATCCACCCCCCCCCCCCCCCCCCCCCCCCCCCCCTTCCCTTTCCCCACTTCACACTTTTGCTCTCATTCAGCTTTTTCATGCTTTTTTTATTATTCTTTAATTAGTTGATTGATTGATGCATGCTTTTTGGAATGCTTTTAGGTTTTGTTTATCCAATGTTTATCTATGAATATCTAGCTAGCCCTATTCCATAAACTACATTTCTTACTTACTTTATATTTAATTATAATTAACCAAAAGATGATTGGTCATGTGCACAAGTTGTATTTACTATTAGATCACTTGAAAAAATATCACTTTATGTATAGAAATAAAATATCCCTTGTGCTTTGCTTTCTTTTTTGACCTAAATATTCAAAATTCACCTGCTCTATGAACGCTCTCATCAAAAGACACCCACACCGTTGTCATCAGTCGGTGCGTGTCCCTTTCATACTGATCTTCATCATTAACCTCTGCAACATCTAATTAACCCTTTTCATACTTGGTTTGTAGGCTATATATTAATTTATATGTATTTGCTAGCTGTCTCTTAAAAATCAATAAAGGAAATATATATATATATATATATATATATATATATATATATATATATATAGTTTTATTTCTATTTATTGGTGTAAAATTTAACGAACACCAAATAAATGAACACGTCTAAGACGTGATCGTATCTGAAAGTATGAACTCTCCGGTTCCAATGAGGGTTTATCAGTTAGATCTAAGAATAAAAGAGAAAGAAATAGGTTTATCGTAAGAAACACTTGTGTGGTACTGGCCAAAGACTCTACGATGCCTAAGTTAGAACTTGTTCAAGAATATAGCAATAATTCTTGTAGAAAGTTGTTTGTACCTTATGAGAAAGTTGGTCATAGTGGCTAGCTGTCCAGTAAGCATGATGCCACGTGTCAGCTCGTCGTTGGTTAAGGTGAGCTAAATGAGCTCATCTATTCCGGGTTGGTCAGATCGGTTGATCCTCATCTTCCTGGTTCGTCTTGGAGAAGGATATATTCCTGGTTTGTCTTAGATAGGGAGATCTTACTGGTTTGTCTCGAATAAAGAGCTCTTCCAGGTTCGTCCTGGAGAAGGATTCCTATTCTGTCTCTATGTTAAAGTCTGTGTATGACACATACAATTGTTCCAGATTTCTCGAGATATGGGGTGTTGGGAATGACTCCCTAATCTTCTCTGTTTCATCTGGAATGATCAGCTCGACCCAAGGCCTTGAGCCGAGCTATCAGTAATGAGCTCGGTTGGGCCGAGCGAACGCTTCCATCGTGTTTTCGGGATTTTTATAAGTGTCATCCCCTAGGTCGGCTTGGATGGTTTTTCATGGTTGAGTCAAATTTGGTCTGGTTGAGCTGATCTGGTGGTCACATCTTCGCACTCAACTTTTATCCCACTACCTCGGCTCGTCAGTTTCTTCACATGGCTTGTGTTTTATATAACACCCAGTCAGCTCTGCTGATGTCCGGGTCAGCTTATGCCGAGTTGACCATCCAACACTATTCACGTTATTCATGTTTTTTAGGTCTTCTTTCATCTGTATCATTATTTTAGATTGTTAAAAGGTTATGATGTTCAAACTATTTTAATCAGTTTTCTCTCATTTTATCTTAGATTAGGGTTATTCTTACTATTTTCGAATATGTTTATTTTTAACTCTATCTTTTAATAACCACATACACATCTAAATTTATGTATTTCCATTACACTTAGTTTATAAACATATTATTTCTTTAATCTTACTAACAATGAAAGTAAAATTGTATCTTACTCATCAACAACAAAAAAAAAAAAAGGCTTTATGTTGTTGATATATTTTAGTTTAATTAGGATTTTTTTTCTTTAACATATATATTTAGTTTAATTAGGTGAGTTCTTTGAATTTTTAAAATTAGGTTTCTAATCTAGTTATTTGGTAATTTCCTTCCTCCTCATCCTTACCCCCCTCAAAAAAAAAAAAAAAAATTAATTATTACTAAGTCAAATCAGATCCAATTTATATATGATGAGAGAAAACATAAAAGGGGCTTATAGTAACACCAAGGGTGCTGTATCCTCATTTGATCAATATTCTTGTCCAATTTTACTTTTGCAAGCATGCATTTCTATCTTTTCCATTTGACCTCCTTCAAACACATTACTAACAAGGATCTATCCTTTGTATTCTTTAGCATTTTGCCCTTTTTTACTCCTCTTCTCTTTATACCCCAACCTTTGAAATGTCGCTCTCAATTAAGAATCCAAAGCTTCTTTACTAAGTAAGGCTTCTTTTTTGCTAATAACATTTCATTATATATATATATATATATATTTGTTAATCCATTTTATAATGAACTCACGTCGATCGTGTAGTATATATGAGAGAACCGGAGCTATATTGTAAAGGTTATCTTGAACTTGAGGGCGTGAGAGTGTAGGTTAGTATGAGCCATCCGGCTTCCACTTGCTAAGTTTCAGGGTTGTTCAAATGGACTTCGCATGTAGGAATGCTAAGTATACATGAAGGGGAGCAAATTTGTGATAGTAATAATCAAGGATAACAATCTGTTGCAAATTAAGTTCACACAATTTAAAAAGTATTATATTACTTTTCAAATGCTTATTTAAGTTATGCCTTTTATTATTTGATTGCAATAAAATTTGTAACACCCTGTAATTTTAATTAAATACATACGTTAAAATATATGTATAACGAAATAGATAATATACATATTTTATATGTAAGAGCCAAATATACGTATGTATAATTAGTACAGAAAGAAGATGATACCTATGAGATCATCTTATATGAGTGCTTACAAGTTAAACATTGGAGTTGATTTAACTTGTTAATGTATGGGGTTGGTTAATTAAATATGTGAATTGAGTGTAGAAGAAAAAAAAGATGAATAAAGTAAGAAAAATACTGTTCATTTGCGGGTACTGTTTATAGAACAGTATCGTGAACAATACTCGTATGTAATACAATAAAAAAATAAAATAAAAAAACAAAAGAAGTTACAGAACGACAGAACGAAAGAAAGAGAAGAGAGAAAAGGAAACGACGGATTTGTGGCCAAATTCGACGTACCAGTAAGCTATTTTTGCTATTTTTCGTCGTAAAATGGATATTTAAGCTAGATGTAACATTTTAATGGAATGATTATAAATATCTATATTGAATTTGATTTGGGGTATATTGAGAATTTTTTGTGAATGTTGTTGAGACTGATAGTGTATTGTAGACTGTATATGAGTATATATAGTGTATAATATACTATGCCGGTCATAACGTCAGCCTACGTCAGGGACGTCGTGACAAAATTACTGTCAAAATATACAGCATGTTCATGATATATATACTATAGATAATGCATGCTAGTTACTTTGAAGTACTTCAACAGATTAACTTTTATAATTTTTATTTTTTAAAAATGGTACCTAATAATGATGAATAGGCTTTTGGCAGTTTTCTTACCTTTAATTTTCAATTTGATCCTTTGAATTTATGATAACATTTTCTTTGTTGAATAACATTTTCTTTGTTGAATAACATTGTTTACGGCTCAAACATCTTTTAATACAATTTTTTTATAAAGTAATTAAGGTCATAATGACATCAATAGACAGAAACAGTCATCAATATACATTAGGTTGTCTCATCTACTTATCAATATACATACAATCTAATAACAAGCAGATAATAATAGCGTTTCTATCCTTTTAAGGTGCATTTAGTGTGCGGATAGAATTATTTTTAGATGAGATGAAATATAATAGGATTAAAAATTGTGTAATCCTATATTTGGAGAGTGTTTGGGATTAAAATAAAAAAAAGTAATTAAATATTTTTTATAACTTAATTTTAAAAAAAATATATATTAAACTTATAAAAAATAAAAAAAAAATTAAAACCAAGCTGGTTTGCAAAATCGCTGCAAAACCAACGATTTTTTTTATTTATTTTTACTTTCAAAGAAATATCAAGAAGAAGAAGACAAGAGAATGAAACAAAATAATAATAAAAATAAAAATAAAAAGGTCAGGATAAGTCATCCCACCCGTTTTGGTGAGATGACATTATTCTACCGGAACAAAGTAGAATAGTGAAGTGAAATTATTTTTATCTCATTTTATCTCATCATTAAACATAATTAATCTTATCATGTTCAATCCTAAATGCCAAATAATCCCTTTAAGGTATGTCATATGTCACTTAAGCATCTTTTAATCTTTATAAGACTATATTCTGAGGTTGTTTTCGTAATCTTTTTTCATCTTTAAATATCCTTGATTTCAAATTTTAACAATATAAAACCAACCGCACACCACTGTGCCTCAATGAAAATAATCACATTTAAAAAATAAAATAATATATATATATATATTTTTAAAAGTTTCGAGTTCGTGTCTCACCTATTTAACGATGTTCATGAGTATTTATAATATGCTTTAAATAAATTTGAAGGAAGGCAAGTTCCCGACCTAAAAAATAATAATAATAAAATAAAATAGATAATCACATTATTAAACTTGTAGCTGTAGGTCTTATAAATAAAAAATTAAAAAACAAACAAACCTTGTAGGTGTAGAAGCTGTATATCAACCTAAAACGTCATTATATATATATATATATATATATATAGATATATAGATATATACAAACTCACGTACTTCGAGAGACTTGAGTCATATACAGTCAAAACGTGCATTATTGAAGCGTCCGTGAATGCTCACGAGGCCACACTACAACCGTGTTCTTGACGCTGCAGCAAAAGCGTGGACCACTGCGCACTCATCAAGCAGCACCACCCTTCCATATATATATATATATGCTCCAAAAGACTATCGGAGACTTTACTAATTACCAATAAATTCTATGGCCCTACCATTTTAATCACAGTACCGATGACATATATATATGTATATCATGCAGTTCTTGGAGATCACGAAGAAGCAGCAGAAGAACTAGTCTGAAAAGGTGCATTTAATAAGGACAGCAATGACTTGCGTCTGCAAGTAAAGTCACGCATGCCCCCAAGTACAGTATTATATAGACTGTCCTTTTTCCCTACATATATATAGATGGTTAAGTAAGTAAATGTTCCAATTCTCCAGGTCCCCGGGTCAGGATTGTTATTGAATGGCAATTTTTTTTGAATTTTTTGGAACTTGAGTAGTGTTCTTGAGGGAGGTTATTTGCGTACTATAGAACTAATCCATCTAAATGAGGACATGATGACATTCTATTAAATGGCATGTGAGACTACTTACATATGATGCTATCCACCTCACTTGTGCGATGAAAATAAAAATTTACCCTACTGCTCGAACTTTAGAAACTTCATGAAAATAAATTCGTTTGATGGTATTGAATGAGAATTGAAGCTCGTATATTTTATATGTATATATATATATATATATACTAAAGTTTTGAGTAATCACTGCAGGAATTATTGGATTCTCTAAAAAGATTGGAGTTTTTTAAGCTTTCTCCCTTAGTGGCAAACACCATCCAATTAAACAACCACCCCCCAAATCAATGGTCCCATTTTGCACCCAAACAAAAGTAGCCGAAATGATATTCCCAAATCAATCACCTTCACCACACGTACGTCACTGATCTCTTCCCATTCAAGCTTTCTCCAGTCCCCATGCATCTCCTTCTTTCTTTTCTTTCCATAATCACTCTCTTTTCTTACAAGCTTAATATAGATAGCCTTAAGACAACCTTCTCCTGCAAATTTCTTCTCTTTCCAACATTCTTAAGAGTTTTTAATCACCTTACTCTTTCATAAAGTTCCCATGATTCCCAAATTTTCCAGATGGGTGCTTATCATGTTAATAATGGTTTCATCAGCAGCAGCAGATCCATTCTCAGATGCACTACTTGGCTTGAAATCAGCACTTATTGACAATTCCAACAGTTTACATGATTGGGTTATTTCCAGTGTACCCAAATCTCCAAGCATTTTTGCTTGCACTTGGTCTGGAATTACTTGTTCTGAGAATGCTACCAAGATCACTGGCTTAGACCTCGCCCATAGAAATCTCTCTGGTGCAATATCAGGAAAACACTTGATGCTGTTGAGTGATCTAGTGAATCTAAACCTCAGTGACAATTCATTTTCTGGGCAACTTCCTGTGGAGATTTTCAATCTCACTAGTCTTACAAGCCTGGATATTAGTAGAAACAATTTCAACAAACAGTTTCCTGCTGGGATTTCTGGTGTTCAAAGCCTGGTGGTGTTGGATGCTTTCAGCAACAGCTTTTCCGGGCCATTGCCTCAAGAAGTTGCTGAGTTGAAATCACTCAAGGTTTTGAACTTAGCTGGGAGTTATTTTGAAGGTCCAATTCCTTCTGCATATGGGTCTTTCAAGAGCCTTGAGTTTCTTCATCTAGCAGGCAATTTACTAAGTGGTGCAATACCACTAGAGCTGGGGGGGCTCAAAACAGTGACCCATATGGAAATTGGCTACAATTCTTATGAAGGGAGCATTCCATGGCAATTGGGTGACATGACTGAGCTTCAGTATCTTGACATTGCTGGTGCTAATCTCTCTGGCTCAATCCCTGATCATCTCTGCAATCTCACCAAGCTTCAATCTTTGTTCCTGTTCAGAAACCTTATTACTGGATCATTGCCAGGATGCTTCGGCGATATTGCGCCACTGGTGAATTTAGATCTTTCTGATAACTTAATTTCTGGGTCTATTCCAGAGAGCTTTGCAAAGTTGAAGAATCTCAGGCTACTCAGCCTCATGTACAATGATATGAGGGGCTCTGTTCCAGAAGCAATTGCTGAGCTTCCCTTACTGGAAACACTTCTGATATGGAACAATTTCTTCTCTGGGCCACTGCCACAAAAATTGGGAAAGAACAGTAAACTGAAGTATGTGGATGTTTCTACAAATAACTTCAATGGCAGTATTCCACCAGATATATGTTCAGGAGGTACCTTATTGAAGCTGATCCTCTTCTCAAATAATTTTACAGGTGTGCTATCTCCAGCACTCACCAACTGTTCTTCCCTTGTTCGAGTTCGACTCGAGGACAATTCGTTCTCCGGTGAGATCCCTTGGAATTTTAGCCTTCTTTCTGATATAAGTTATATTGATCTATCAAGAAACAGGTTCACAGGAGAGATTCCAGCAGATTTGTACCAAGCTTCCAAGCTTGAATACTTCAATATCTCTCAGAACCCAGATATAAGAGGGGTTATTCCAATCAAAACATGGGCTTTGCCACTACTGCAGAACTTTTCTGCATTCTCATGTAACATCTCAGGCCATTTGCCTTCTTTTCTATCCTGCAAATCTGTTTCTGTAGTTGAACTCAACAGGAACAGTTTATTAGGGGAATTACCAGATGATGTTGGCAATTGCAAGGCCCTTAAGTGGTTGAATTTGGCAAGCAATAATTTCACCGGAGATATACCAGAGGAGCTCGCAAGTCTTCCTGTTCTCAGGCTACTAGATCTATCATATAATGAACTGAAGGGATCAATACCTGCCAAGTTTGGAAGTTCTTCAACCTTAGCACTTCTAAATTTGTCCTTTAATGATGTCTCTGGCTCAATTCCATCAGGAAAGATTTTTAAATCCATGGATTCAAGGGCATTCATTGGAAATCCAAAGCTATGTGGTGCACCTCTTCAATCCTGTTCTAATCCAAGGGTAGCAGGTTTCAAACTAGGGAACAAAAGCTCAGAGAAGCTGACATGGGTTTTGCTATTATGTGCTGGAGTGGTTTTATTCATAGTCATGACAATTCTGGGTATCTTTTATTTTCAAAGAGAAAGAAAGGGGCAATGGAAAATGGTCCCTTTTAGTGGACTCCCTAGGTTCACAGCAAACGATATCTTGAGGAGCTTTAGTTATACTGAAAAAATGGACAGGACACCATCACTGTCCACCTCGGTCTGCAAAGCGGTTTTGCCAACAGGGATAACAGTTTTAGTAAAGAAGATCGAATGGGAAGCAAAAAGAAGGGATGTTATGTCGGAATTTATAACCCGGATGGGGAATGCACGGCACCAGAACCTGGTCAGATTGCTAGGATTCTGCTGCAACAAGCATGTTTCCTATCTTCTTTATGATTACTTGCCTAATGGGAACTTAGAAGAGAAGATGACGACCCAAAAGGAATCGGAAATTAGTGCATGGGCAACAAAGTATAAAACTGTGATTGGAATTGCAAAGGGACTCTGCTACCTCCACCATGACTGCAATCCTGCTATTCCACATGGGGATGTGAAGGCAAGTAATGTTGTGTTTGATGAAAACATGGAGCCACACCTTGCTGAATTTGGGTTGAGAACTTTGTTACATACCAATAGAGATTTACTTGCAAAAATGCTATCCGGGACTTCTACCTCATGCGCAGGTATGCTTGTTCTACCATTTCTTATCTGTTACTTTCAGTAGTAGAATTCTACTTTGCCAAGTCTTCGGGAAGTAACATGTTTCTTTTCAGATTCTACAATCTTATTCTCGTGTATCATTTACTTACCATCTATTCCTATTCTTAATGTGAAATTCAAATGGCCATAGCCAATAATCTGTGGTTAGGCTGATTCTAACTTTGTCACCTACTAAATTTGAAAACTTATTCATGCTTGTTTATGTGCCATATACAGCATAAAGATTGTCCTCTAACTATCTCCAAAGCCTATTTCACCTACTAAATTTGAAAACTTATTCATGCTTGTTTATGTGCCATATACAGCATAAAGATTGTCCTCTAACTATCTCCAACTTTCTGAGACAGGTGAAATTAACAATATTATGAAGGAGGAACTTGCCAGAGATGTCCACAGCTTTGGAGAAGTGCTCTTGGAGATTTTATCTAATGGCAGACTGAAAAATGATAGAGGAAGCATACAGAACAAGCCGAAAGAGAACATTTTAAGAGAAATTTATGATGAAAATGAAGTTGGTTCAAGTGATGCAACGAGAGAAGAGATAAAAATTGTGCTTGAAATTGCTTTGCTCTGCACCAGGAGCAGGTCATCAGATACACCCTCCATGGATGAGGTGATGAAACTCTTTACCAGGATTGAAGCCAGATAGAAACAGTCATGACTTCACACCGTAAGGGACACAATGCCAGTTCCCATATGAACATATTAAGGGACCATATATATATATCACATTAGTTAGCTGATAAAACAGTAATTATATGAGTTTGCATTGTTGATAATATATTTTGTGTAATAATTAATAGAGCTGTTATCATATAAAGTAATAGCAATCAGTTTGTGTATTCTTAAAGTACATATTCCTCCAATGCAATGGTCAGTAATTCGATCTTTTTTTTTTCTTTTTTTTTTCTTTTATAGGACAATATTTTAGTACCATTCAAAACTTATTTTGGTAAACTGCCAACCCTGACTGAGATGTCAACTTCACACGACATATTGACACTTCAACAACATGATGCTTCTCATACACTTGTCTTGTGTTAGTACATGGCTGGAAAATGCCTATCACAAGAGTTCATATCATTTTTTTTATTCTTATTTCCAAAGATTTTAAAGCTTCACACAATTATATCTAAATAATAGACCTTTCTCTATGAATTTTCATATACTGATTTACAATTAATCGTAAAGAAGTGAAAATTTGATGTTGGCATGGTTTTTCATATCATGAAAATGAAAAAAAAACTAACAACCTTCCTCTTTCATAGCAAAACATGTAAGAAATTGCGAACCTTAGAGAAGTCATTGTCAGATCTAGAAAAACCACTTCAAAACTCTGCCATCTGAAACTAGACATGAAAATCATCTCTAGTACTTGTCACATGCATAGTACTACATAAACTCCTAATAAGCATAGTAAATATATTTTCAATTATCTGCATTGATGCATACAATGACCAAAAAGGGTGACCAAACACAGAGCTATAACAATCAAAAATATTCAAAGTTTAGCAGATCAGATTCGAAATGACTGTCCTAAATCACTTTAAAATAAATGCTACAAGAAAAGACACAATGGAACAGGAATCCTGCATAGGAAGGGATATAGCTTGCAATTGAACAGGTGAATTAGATGCCTTAACTTTACTCTTTCCTACACCAACTTGCAATTTCAAAGTGTCTGGATTTGTTTCAAGGAAACCAAGCCAACAAAGCACAAAGAGAAATAGGTAAAAACCTCGATATTGAGTTGCTACTATTAAATTCTAAATATTTTGTATCAATGACCTAAGTTGCAAGTCCTCCATAAAATCTGATTCATCCCAGAAGAAAATTAATGATTCTCCGAAATTTAGAAGGAAGATTACTGATACACTTGGAAACCAGGAAAAAAGAAAAATTGATAAATAGGTAGACAGAAAGATAGAGGGAACATTCCAGCATAGCCACCACCAAAGAATAATCACAACGAACATTTTTTTATTTTATTTTTATTTTTATTTTTTGAGAAGAAACGAATAAATTTATTATGAAAGTAAATATAAAATGACAATTGTTTTAACATGGCTGCACCAGAAGTGCCACCTGCAGCCCAGAACATGTCCATCATTCTACCCCCAGGAGGACAACCCAAACCTACCCCTCAATCCATACAGGATGCCCAGTGACTAACCAATTAGAAATCGAATAACCTTTAGAGCAAGGAGAAGCGAAGACCCATGACGCCGCTACCAATCTTCCATTCCCTTTATTTGTAATACTACCATTTTAATCAAATGGAAAACAAAGAATCTATTATGTCTAAGTTTGTGCATTATCAATCCCATGAATAAAACATTATTGACTAAGAGAATATATTGAAGAGTCTAAACGCATGTCCAAGTCCTTGGACATAGGTTGAAGATAATGGAAAAGAGTGTCACAAGCATGAAAAGCCATATGCAACATCTCTCACAAGTCACAAGGGCCACCTATGAAATCGACAATGAGGTTGTTGAGGTTGCTTTCCACTAAAACCTATGAAATTGAGTTTCAAAACTGTCAACTTCTAAGGTAATGGGATTAGTAAAGCAGCTGTCACTGTCAGCATAGAGAAAATCTAAGCAAATTTATTGTTCCGATCCCTGTTACCAGGCGAATTTTGCCTCTTTATGAAATGCTCATCTATGATTTATATTAAGGTAACTAAATAGTGTCTGCAGAAGAAACAGTTCACTCATGATTCAAGAAACTTAACGGGCATTGCTAAGTAAGATCTTAAGAGACCTTGGTGCAATCATTTATGGAACTCTTTCTCAATGTGGTTACATTGGAATTTCTTTCTCACCACAGAACAGATGCACAAGTGTTTATCCTTATTATAATAAAATTAGACTTTTACAAACAAAAATAAGATAAACTTTTTACGGGCATTTTGGATAGAAAAAAAAAAAGGATTTATAACTATGCAAGTATTCTATTTATATTATAATAGACATAGATAATTCAATTAGCACTGACTTGAATCTGGGAATTGTTTGGTTCCTAATTGATGGTCCACCTCACTTTTTACGTGGGCAACAAGGTGGGCAGCCAACCATTTTAGAACAGCCAACAGTAACAAATGTGGGCGGCGGCTGAATATTCAACTAAAACGGCCATTAAATTGTCAAACAGGGCAACCATTGCATTTGTCAAACAGGGCGCCGAAGTTGCTGAAAATTTTGTATTAAAATATGATTTATGTATTTATAAAATTGTGAAGAAAAAGTGTGAGCCTCAAAGAGAGTTTTTTTGAGAAGAAAAAGTGTGAGCCAATTTGTGAAGTTTTATCCACAAATTGAAGATACATAGATATTGTATATTTTGTGAGAGATCCACCTAAGGGTGACGTTTGTAATCCCATTATATTATAATGGAAGTCTTTAAGCGACCGACGGGTCCTGTGATTTTTTATCTCTTTTTAGATGGTTTTCCACGCTAAAATCTTTGGTGTTATTTTGTTGCATTTTAGTTTGAGAAATTATCCTGAAATTGTAGAATTTATTTCTTTACAACCATCGTTTTTCCCAACACTAATGTCTCATGATGGATTAGTAGAATGCCTCAATATTTCTCATATCCTCCTAGTTTTACCCATCAAATATGCAGGAGAAACGTTTGCTATTCATCTGCATCAGTTGCATTGTATTTCCCTCCTGTTTCTTGAATTTCAATTACAAAAAGGAAGGAAACAAACTGCATGCTAAAGGAAGAGATGAATGTGCTTATTTTCACACTTTGACACAAGACACAAGCTCTCCAGCTCATATGGTACACAGTAGAATTCGATTCGTAGAAACAACCGCCAGTTCCCAAAAGTGTGCTCCGGCGGTCCGGCCCAATCGTTAGCTTAGCATTGGAACTTCCCCATCTTCATGGTCATCATGGCTCTTATCTATGAAGTTTGTAGATGACTTGTTCAACACAAGAACTCCAATGGTGTCAGTACTAACTACGATGTGACAACTCAACCAAGCTTTTTCCCAACTACATGGGGTTGACTATATAAATCCGCTTCCTCCACTCTGCTCTAAGGATACGATATAGCAGAAGACCAACATAGAACTCTAAGAGGATAGTTAGCAAAATAGTTAGTTTCTAGAATCTCTGTTTTGAAACAAAGATTCCAAAAACAAAGAAAAATTATTTTGTACAAAGGCTATTACTTTGAATTAAGCAATCACATACCATCATGGCAAAAAAAAAGAAAAAGAAAGAAAGAAAGCAAACAAAAAAAACAATCACATACCATCATGGCAATGGCAAATGTCTTGAGATAGCTTGAAATGATGATAGCAAGCAAAAGGTCCTTGTAGCTGCAAATCAAGTTGTCAACAACAAAGGTAATTTGTCGCCAAAAAAAGAAGACTCAAGCAATTTAAGAGCTGAAATATACTTCAAAGTCTCTTTGCCGCCAAATAATGTGAGGACATGTATATTCTTAATAAGTCATTACCAAGAGAACTGGGAAAACATAGTATTGACTCTACTAAGTGCAATATGAAAGTAACACAATTGAACACTTTTTTGCCAAGAATAAATACGTTCAATTTATAGATTCATTGTTTCAAGAACAAAAAAGAATCAGCTCTTGATATTTCTGTCAATCAAAATAAAAGGCAGCAACACAACTATGCTTAGAAAGCATTAAATAAAAGAACCACAACTCAAATTAATCACTCTCTTCTTAATGTGTTACTCTGGAAAATAATTCCAAAAACAAAGAAAAGTTGTTTTTCCCTTCACCTATCACCTATTTCACTCAAGTTGACAAAACCAAAAGTATAGCAATATCCAGTTCTGTTTAGCTTATTCTTTCATTCACAAATTTGAAAAACACTTACTTCGCCTTTTTTGTAAAACATAAACATTCTTCAATTGCAAACCATGGACGAATCCTACTATGATTTGAGATGAATGTTTTAGAAAAGTCCTCATCAAAAGCAGTAGACCAACATGAAAAATAAAGTTTACCAGTAACACATCCACCAGCATCTGCAACAAACGTACATAAGACCAGTTCTTCAAAACAAAACCGTCAACAGTTTCAAAATCATAGTTCATTTTCAGTCAAGATGAATACAAAAACCTCCCCACAAGACCATATCAAAGACCAGGTACGAAACTTCGATTTCGCCCTAAACTTCGACCTTCAAAAATCAGAATTAATTCGGAGAAGTTTAATTCAACATGGAGAATTTTTGTAAAAATTTGCTAAATTAGAGAAGTTTAGAGAATTTGCGATAGTAGACACAATGATCAAACTGAATTCGGGTATATTTTTGCCCTTGGATGAAGCTGTCAAATCTCTTGTATCACTCTCTCGATGACTGCTTCAGGCCATACAATGACTTGCTCAACTTGCAAGCCCAATTCTCTCTTCCTGGTACTTTGAATCCTTCTGGTTGAGACATATATATCTCATCTTCCAAATTACCATGCAGAAAAGCAATTTTGACATCGAGTTGGGCTAACTCAAGATCAAACTGTGCAACCAAAGCCAAAAATATTCGAATTGACGAATGCTTAACAACATGTGAGAATATCTCATTGTAGTCAATTCCTTCCCTCTGAGCGTAACATTTTGCTACCAGTCTGGCTTTGTATCGGATACTATTTGTGCTGGGAGAGCCTTCCTTCTTAGCGAAAACCCATTTGCAGCCAATTGGTTTCTTTCCTTTCGGAAGTGGAACCAACTTCCAAGTCTGATTCTGATGGAGTAATTTCATCTCCTCATGCATAGCCATTTTCCACTTATCACTTTCCATACTCTGAATAGCATCTTTGTAATTGTATGGAATATCATCTCCGGTGACTGGTAATGCATATGCAACCACGTCAGTGTACCGAGCAGGTTTGCGGAGTTCTCTTCTTGGTCTCCTGGTGGCAATTGATTCTGGTTGTTGACTGATGTCTGGTCCTAGCGCCTCCATCTCAACTGAGATTTCCTCATCGTATTCTTCAGGATGGTTGGATATATCTGATGACTTGATAGGAGTTACCGGAATATCTAACTCCACCTGCTGATGCAAATCTAGATCTCAATTTTCTTTATCAGTAACTGTATGCTTTAACATCACAGATTCATCAAAAGTTACATCTTGACTTTTTACAATCGTCTTTGTCTCAGGGTTCCATAGTCGGAAAGCCTTAACTCCTTCACTAAAGTCCATGAAAATCGTTTTCTTGGACCTAGGATCCAGTTTGGATTCTTTCACATGGAAATATGCAGTGCAACCAAAAATGCGCAGAGAATCATAATCTGAAACGGGGTGTCCAGACCATACCTCCTTGGGAGTTTTGCCATCTAGTGCTGTTGCCGGAAGTCTATTGATGATATAAGAGGCATATGACAAAGGTTCAGCCCAAAATGCCTTGCTCAGTCCAGAATGAGATAACATGCAGCGAACTTTATCTACCAAAGTACGATTCATGCGTTCAGCAACACCGTTTTGTTGTGGCGTGCCTGGGACTGTGAAATGTCTGACAATCCCTTCATTCTCACAAATTTTCTGAAATGGGTCTGACTTGTGTTCTCCTCCATTATCAGATCTGAGCCTCTTAATCTTCCTTCCCGTTTGGGTTTCTACCATTTTCTTCCATATAAGAAAGATATCTAGCACTTCATCTTTATGCTTCATGGTATAAACCCAAACATAGCGTGAGAAATCATCAATGAAAGTAACAAACCAACGTTTACTGCCCAATGAAGCATTTTGAGAGGGTCCCCAAACGTCGGTATGAACATAATCCAAGGTTCCTTTTGTGCGGTGGATTGCAGTTCCAAACTTGACTCTCGTCTGCTTGCCTAAGATACAATGCTCGCAGAAGTCAAGTTTTCCGGTCTTTGCACCTTTCAGAGAACCTTACTTTATCAAGGTTTGAAGAGCCTTCTCTCTAACATGTCCGAGTCGCATGTGCCACAGTCGGGAAGTGTCCGATGAAACATCATTAGAACTGGTGCAAGCTGATACACTTTTGATTACTGTGTGTCCGTCAAGGAAATAGAGATTTCATTTCTGAGTACCCTTCACGGCCAAAAATGCTCCACGTACAACCTTCAGAACTCCACATTCAATGGTTACCTTGTAACCGCTGGAATCAAGGACTCCTAGTGAAATCAGATTTTTCTTCAGATCTGGGACATATCTGACTTCCGTGAGCCATCTTGTTGTACCATCATGCATCTTTAGGCGTATAGTTCCAATACCCTTTGTTTTGCAGGTATTGTTGTTGCCCATGAGCACGACTCCTCCATCGAACTCATCTAATTTTGAGAACCAATGTCGATGCGGACACATATGATAGGAACATCCGGAATCTAATATCCATCTATCAGACTGATTGTCTATAGATGAAACTGAGAATGTAGAAGCTTCTTCAGCCTTCTTCTTCTTCAGGTAGAGTCGGTTCTCTACGCTTTTCGTCATGTACTTGTCCTCCAGTTTCTTCCAGAGACTTGTTGTCATAGTCTCTTTCATGACAAAGTACTTCTGATCTCTTGCCAAACAGAGTCTGATTGTTCCACAAGCTTGACGATTTATGAAATTCCAATCATCATCGGACATATCCTTGGGCTTGGTTTCCAAGGCGATATGCGATCCTTCCCAGAATAAGAGATCTTGAACTTCGCATTGCCACATGCCAAAGTTGTTGGTGCCGTTAAATTTTTCCACCTCGAACTTTGCGTTGGACATCAAAATTCTTTGCCAAGGCCTGCTTGTGCTTGGGATTTCCTCCGCCATTAAGACAGAAGATATGTATGATGCCGAAAAGTGCTTGAAAAATGATAAACAACTCCAAACAAAGCTATATCAATAACTTAGGTGCTGAATCTGCAGAAACTGACTGCACGGTTGCGTCCGGAACGGTCGAAAATGGTGGAAACGAGTCTGACTTTGCTGATGTCAGACGAATGAATAGTATCGGGCCGGATAAACAGTATCGGGTCGGGATGAACAGTATCAAGCCGAGGAATGTACAGTATCGAGCCTGATCAAACAGAATCGGGCCAAACAAACAGTATCGGGCCGGATAAACAATATCGGGCCGAAACCGGGCTGGGCCGAATGGACAGCGTCGGGCCGAAACGGGCTGGGCCGGATGAATAGTGCCAGACCAAAACGGCAGGGTGCGTGGGCTGGGGCCGTATGAACAGTGTCGGGCCGAAGCTGGGCTAGGGGCGGATGAACAGTGTCTGGCAGATGGGTCGGACCCGAGTCTGATCAGTTCGGATGAACAGCCGCCGAGATGAACAGTGTCGGGAAACGTTGTACAGTGATCAAACTTTGATCGGCTCCTGGGAACTGGTTTCTTGTCCGTTTTTCTCGCCGTTTGTTGCGTTGGACTCCTGAAAACAAGAGCTACCTCCACGGGTGATCAGAAAACAGTTCTGATCACTTTTACAGAATCTTAAAAATTTTGACGCCGTCTCGAAAAATTCGACAGAGGGTCTGTATTTCTTCCAAAGTTTAACCTGTTTCTGATACCAATTTGTTATGCGGAATCGTGGTAAAGCATGAAAGAAAAAATAAGACAACAAATTTAACGTGGTTGGGCAAATTGCCTACGTCCACGGGAGGCAGCACTCTTGTATTACTTCACCCTTAGGTGGATCATACAGATAAGATCTCTTGAATTAGATCTCTCAAAATAAATCTCAGGAATAGATCACACAGAAATCGATCTCACTGAACATGATTTTCAAGATCAAAGTGATGCTCTATTTATAAGAGAATGCAGGGGCATTTTTGTAATTAAAATAATATATTTTAATACTATTGTCAAACAACTCGGTTAGGGTTTGGTGGAGTTGGTGGCCGCCCACGACCAACCCTTCTTTTTGTTTCCATAATGGGGTGGACCCCACAATTAAGGTGATAATGGAAGTTTTAAATAATTTCTACAATCTTTCAGGGGAAAAAATAAGTCTGCAAAAATCGAGGATTTTTGTTTCTCCTAATGTTTGCAGGAGTGAAGCTCGTCGCATTAGTGTTATGGGTTCTCTAACCAATGATTTGGGGAAGTATCTGGGAATTCCTCTATTACATTCTAGATCATCTAGAGAGACTTTTCAATATCTCATAGACAAGCTTCAAAGTAGACTTGTGGGTTCGAAAGCCAAACATCTTACTTTGGCAGGTCGCGCGTTAAGTTTAAATAATGAAGAAGACGGGAGAATGCTAGAAATAATAAAGAAACATACTCGGTTTAAGCGAGACGAAGAAGTCGGGCCGAGGACTTTAAACTAAGCGCTTGTTGAGAGGCAACCCATAGGTTACTTTGATGTTTTTCGTTTTAATTTTATTTTGTTTACTTAATTGTTTAGTACCTACCTTTGTCAATGACTTGTCTTTTGCTATCTTTTTTCAGGTTTTAGATCGAATTTGGGGGTCCTTGTACAAACTACACGAAAAGGATGAAAAGCTTATGTGAAGACTTCAACCCTTGTGAAGCATTGAGGACAATGTTTGTTTTAAATTTGAAGGGAGAATTTTGATTTTTGACTTGTCATGGCAAAAATGTGATAGTTTTAGGATGGGATATTAATCTTCCAAATTTTGATTTGATTTGATTTTTATTTTTTGAAAACTTCTGAATGGGCAATGATAAGTGAAAAATTATATGAACATGACTTTGGGATAATGTAGAGATTAATTTATAAGTTTGTACACTTGATTCAACTTTGAACTCGGCTTTGTTGGAAATTCTTTACATGTCTAGTGTGGTTGATCTTGTGGAATCATGACTTGTTTGGATTGGGTGTGTGCAAGTAAAGTTATATATTAGATCTTTATGGATCCTAGAACAAATTTGATTATCACTTGAGGCGAAATCCTAGAGAGCATGCTATGAGGAAAATGATTTAGGCCATGTTTGAATAAGTTTGAACTAAATAGTCTACCCTATTTTTTATTGTATCCATAGTTCCCATTTTGAGCTGAATATCATTTTCTTTGTTACCTATACATCAGGAAATTTGAGTTTATCATGTTTAATTTTCCTGTTTTTTAACCTATGTACCTTATATACTTTGATTATGTTTGAGTGTTATTATTTGGATGAAAGAACAAAAGGAAAGAAAAGTGAAGAAAAAGGGTGACAAAGTAAAGACAGTCACCACTGCTATTCCTATCTACACGATGCAGAGTGTATGGCTTCCTCAGTCAGTTTGTAACAAACTTGACCAAATTAATAGAAACTTCATTTGGAATGACTTTCCCCCAAATAGGAAAGTGCATCTTATTAATTGGGCTCAGCTTTGTAAGCCTAAAGCCATGGGCGGTCTGGGCATAAGATCCATGCGCCCTACTAGTGCCTCTCTCCTAGCCAAATTAGGGTGGAGTTTACTGAAGGAAGGTGTTGGATTATGGATCTCCATCATGAGGGAGAAGTATATTAGATCTCAGAACATTCTCAATTGTGGTCGCTCCAATGTTGCCTCTATGACTTGGAAAGGTATTTTACATGGACTGGACTACCTTAGAACTGGTTTAACTTGGTGAGTGGGTTGTGGCAACATAGTCTCTTTTTTGGACTGATAAATGGGTAGGGGATCGTCCACTTTGTGATTACTTAATTGAACCCCTATTGCCTACTGATGCATCTTTTATGTGTCAAGAATTTTTTAGATGAAAATGGTAATTGGTATATTGACCACTTTAACATGAAGTTGCCTCCTGACATATGTGATCTCATAAAAGGGGTCCCTATCTCCTGTTGTAATCTGGAAGATAAACTCATTTGAGTAACTCTTCTAATGGTGTATTCTCAGTAAAATCTTCTTATCAGCTTTTCACTGGTGCAATCGACTCCAGTAGTAGAGGTGAATGGAATTGGGTTTGGAGGTTAAATTGTTCTTTGAAGCCGAAGACTTTTGTGTGGTTAATCATGCATAACAGGTTGCTGTCAAATAAATTGCGCTTTAAGCGCCATCTGACAAATGACTCAATCTGCATGCGTTGTTATAATGGTTCTGAAACCATCTCTCACATTCTTAGAGATTGCACAGTTGTTGTGGAGTACTGGACAGCCATGGTTCCTCCTTCCTCCAATCGTACTTTCCTTGACATGGATTTCAATGACTGGGTGCGATCCAACTCTTCTTACTGTCCTCTACAACGAATTTCCAGGGAATGGAATTTATTTTTCTTGGCTTCTATCTGGTGTTTTTGGACTGCCCGCAATAGACAGGTTTTTTGAGGGATTCATCCTTCTCTTCTAGATATCAAAAGACTATCTCGGGATCTTGCCAGCAACCTCATTTCGTCTTTTCTTTGAGATGATACTGATCGATGCTTTCTTCTAGTTCGTCTAGTTTCTTGGAGTCCTCTTCCAAACGAGTGGTTGAAGTTGAACACAGATGGTGCTGTTAAAGGCAACCCGGGATTAGCCAGTATTGGAGGTCTTATAAGCAATTGTATGGGCGTCTGGATTATCGAATTTAGAGGCTTCATTGGTTGCACAAATAACATGGTTGCTGAACTATGGGCCATTAGGGAAGGACTAAATCTTGCTTGGGAGCTCAATATAGAGCATCTGATTGTGGAAACTGATTTTATGGTTGTCGTTCAGCTACTTGAGGGGACTATCTTGGATAGTCATCCATTAGCTACTCTTTTACATGACTGTCAAGCTATTCTTAGAAGGAATTGGCGTTGCAGGATATCTCACACTCTTCGGGAAGGAAACTTTTGTGCAGATTTTATGGTCAATTTGGGCTCTCGTTTAGGTGATGCCTTTATACGTTTTAGTTCTCCCCCGGCGGGTGTTCGTCATCTTCTTCAAGCAGATGTAGCTGGTGTTCCTTCTGTGAGACCTTAGTGGTCTAGTCATTCTGTTGAATAAAAAAAAAAAAAATTAGAAAACACCAAATGACTAAGGTAGTTATTATCTTGTCTAAATTACAATGGCAATGTGGTGCATCTAGCATTTTTTGGATCCCAAGTTCTCCTGAATGAAAGTTTTATGTAGTTGTTACTTGAATTAGTAACACTAGAATTTGTTGTCTTCTGTTTGGTTAGGTTACATGATAAGTTGAGTTCTATACATAGCAATTTGTAGGATTTTTATTAGGTTTTTAGAAGCATTTTCTCAATTTTTAGGTGTTTTTGACATATTTTGCATATTTTATGTCTTAGGTTCATTTTAGTATTTTTATAATTTTTATAGGTTAGTTTTAGTGGTTTTCATGAATAAAATGCATTAGGTTAGTTTAGAAAAATAAATATGATTTTTAGGAATTTTTTCAAAAATTATTAGTGTCATTTTCATGTTATCACGTTTTATGTTGCATTTTTAGTACATGGTTGCATTTCGAGTTTTAGCATGTGATTAATATGATGGATTTACTTGCTTTTGTATAATGTTTTGTAGGTGAATAAGAGCTTTAAAGTGTGGTGAAATGAGGTTAAAATGATGAAGAAAAGTGGCCAAGAACATGTGCGAGAAGTATACAAGGAAGTGCGCAAGAATGAAGGTTGGACAAGAGAAAAAAGGGGGGCAAATAGTGTTCTGAGCTCTGCAGCACTTGGGAGGGCACTGCACAAGGAAGTGCGCAAGAATGAAGGTTGGACAACAGAAAAAAGGGGGGCAAATAGTGTTCTGAGCTCTGCGGCACTTGGGAGGGCGCTGCAGCGCCCAGAATATTAAAAATCAATGTTTTAAGTGAGCCTTGGAGCGCTACAGTGCTACCCCCTTGAGCGCTGCAACACTACCGCGAAATTCCAAATTTTTTATAGTTGTATTTGGAAAATTTCGACAATTGAAATCTTATGCGAAATAGGACATATTATATATCACTTTTTAGGGTTTTTCGGGTGAAAAAAAACTGGAGAAGATAACAAGATGGCTCGGAGGCGAGGAACGCGAACACTTGGAGACAAGGAAAAGATTCAAGTTCCAAGATTTGGAGTTTGCTATTCAATGTTTGTTTTTGAGTGTTTCTCCATATATTGTGTCGTTTTCATTCGAGCTATGAACTAGTTTTGTTTTCTAGAGAGGAGATAGATCTTAACTTGAATATTATGGTTTAATATTAGATTTTGTTTATTATCAATAAAATTTTCATAGTTTATTCATGATTTCATATACTTAATGCTTTTGGTTTCTTGGCACAAATCGAATGAGTTTAAACTTGGGAAGCGACACTCGAGAGAGAGTTTTCTAGGTTGGAACCATGGGATTATGACATGAAATCGTTGTAGAATCGAGAGGTTTACAAGGTTTCATGAAGTTGTAAGAAAATCACAGAGTTTAATGGGTTGTTAGGATTTAGGATTTTATCGAGAGATCGAATCTTAATCTTAATGATACATTCTAATTCGGCACTCGAGAAAGGGAATTAGAGATGAGTGGATTTTGACTTATAAGACTAGGAAATTAAATTGGTGATAAGCATGTCTAAATTACATAATTGAAGGGTTAGGTGAAGTCGATTCTCTAGATATTCCCACATATATTGATCTTTCTCATAATTCGTTTAGTTTAATTAGTTTTATTTGTTAGTTAAATACTTGAATCTATATAATTTGATTGCTAGATAAAGTTAGAAATTAGTGAAAACGGTAATTGGTGAGGTGTGCAATTTCAGAGGACGACAATCTAATCTTCATCGGTTATTACTACTATTTGTCACCGCACACTTGCGATTTTTAGTGCAACATTACACAATAAAAAGAAGTTTCCCTTGAAAATAACCACATACAACTTTTGGTGATCTTAGCCTTTATGTTCTTCCTAAGAAGCTTATCGAGAATCGGCTCATAAAACCATCTCCACATGCTTATTACCAAGATCGCGTGTCCTCGTAGTTGTTGTGCACAGTGGAAGCGAAAGCCAAAGTAAACGCACAAACCCAAATAATCCAAACGAATGCAAAAATAGACAAAGCAATAACATATAAATTTATGTGGTTCAGTGAATATACACCTATGTCCACGGGAGATGAGAATCAATCCATTACGTAGAGAATGCAAATAGGTTACAACCTATAATCAGATCTAAAACAAATTCCCTCAAATCAGAAATGCTCCCACACAAATCTTAAATTCTCACACACACTTATCACAATGAGGGTATATATAATACTATGTGTTAGGATTAGTTTCCAACACAAAATAGAAAAGTTCTCAATTTAAACTAGGTAACTAATACACAAATAGAAATAACCCATTAGTTAGATAGAGCCACACCATATATAACAATCTCCATCTTAGCGTGGACTACTTCAACTATATCGCCCAAATACCAAATTATCATCTCCACGTGCCCGAAGGCACTCAACTTCAAATGGCAGTGGCATGCTTGCCACTTATACCACTTGCAACAACCGGGAGTGCATCTACTACCATATCTGCAAAATATACAGATCGTCGAATATTTTGTCTTTGTCTCTTAGCTACAACTGACTTCGACTGCCATAGAGACTCATGAGCAAAAACCTCATCGACTGTGCCACCTTCACCTAAAATTGTACTTCCCTGCAAAAAGTACAAGTTATTCTTCCTAATTCCTTTTATCACCACCAATGCACCTCGAACAATCTTCAGAACACTTGTTTCAATGGTGACTTTGAAGCCTTTAGATTCTAATGCACCCACAGAGATTGTACTCTTCTTCAAATCTGGCATATATTGAACTTTTGTTAAATCTCTGACTGTTCCATCATACAAGTTCAACTTGATTGTACTTATCCCTTTAATTTTACAAGTATTGTCATTACCCATAAAAACTGAACCACTATCACACTCCTCAAGAATGAAAAACCAATATTTGTTTGGACACATGTGATAAGTACAACCCGAATTCAAGATCCACTCATCAGATCAACATACCAGTGATAAACAACTCAAAACAAATCATAACTTGTATCATCTTCAATATGTGCAACATTTGTACTGACATTGTTCTTCTTCTGTATTTTCAAACAATCCTTTTTTCGATGATGCCCTTTTTGGTGACAAAATGTGTATTCATCTTTTGACAAATTTATCTTCTCTAAAGATTTTCCTCTCGATCTACCATGCTCACTAAATTGCCTTTTATCTTATCTACCCCTTACAACTAGACCCTCTGCCTAAGGATCACTGACTAGAGACTTCTTCTCTATCTCATCTGATAGAAGCAAGTCGAAACATCATCAAAATTAATAGTCTTCTTACCATAAAACAAAGTAGTGATAAAGTGCTCATATGACTCGGGGAACAAACAAATAAGAAGTAGAACTTTATCTTCATCATTTAACTTTATCTTCATTATCTACCTTCTTTCCAATATTTAACAAATCGGCAACAATTTCATTAAATTGATTAAGGCGTTCATTCATAGTTGTATCTTCTTTTATTCGAAACATGTACAATTTCTTCTTCATCTATAGTCTTATTGTGAGATGCTGTCATATACAAACTTTTCAACTTAGACAAGAGTGATGCTGTTGATTTCTCGTGCCTGACAATATTTATAATTTCTTTTGTCAAACACAGTCTAATGGTATTGTATGCATGTAAATCAAACTCTTCTCAATCTTCATGTGACATATTAGTTGATCTTCTACTTATGCCCTTTAAAGCCTTGTGTAAACATTATTGTATCAAGATGTTTCAAACTTACACTTGTCATATGCCAAAATCGTTCTAGACATTAAACTTCTTTATCTTGAACTTTACATTCGATACACTTGCAATATTGCTCGCCATGGTAGTCTCTAAAAGTTTTACAAACTTCAAAATCAAATACCACGTAAATGAACTCCGCCCAGAGTTACAAATCCCATCAAGGCAATCACAGTTCAAGAAAAAATTCAAACACCTTCACCGCAATATCAAATACACACGTACTGACGAGATACCACAAGCCTTCTTTTCTTTCTTCAATTACAAATTGGCACAGTAAATAAGCAACAAAGAACAAAACAAAACCTAGGTCCTTTTGTTTATTTAAACAAAGTATTGATTTGACTTTCCAACCACAAAACACAGGGACTTGTCTTCTTCTTTTTTTCTTAGCTATGCCCTTAAAAACGTTGATAAAGGGAAAGACCTCTATGTCCTGCCCAACAATCGCACGGCCTCATCTCTCTCACACTTGCAATGTCACTTGAAATCATGACCTGAAATTTTAGCAAAAATACAAGTAAAAGTTAGATGATCGCTTTTTCAATAATCTAAAAACCACAGTATTTCAAGCACTATATTTCAAGCGCTATTGGTTGCACAAACTAACATTACTTCAACATCACTTATGCCAATTTATAATTGAGTATTACTACATTAACAGTTAAAATATATATTTAAAGTATACATGCATATGTACATTATTAAATTGTCTTAAATCATATGTAAATATATGATGAGAGATAATGTAATAGTATTTAATGAAGATATACAAATGTATATTTTAAATGTTACTTTAACATTTTCCTTTATAATTTTTGCTTCTTGAAGCATCTTAGCATCATTGCATCATTGGCCCCATCACCAATTGTCAATGTTGTCTCGCCTGTTCGAATTTAACCTACATGTATTATTTTCAAACCAAGCCAATTAATAAAAACAATTATTTGCACACCTAACAGAATAATTTGTAGCAACCCATAAGCAAAAAGGCAATTACCAATCATTAGGAATGGATATTTTAAACTGTCCCTTTAACATTAATATGAGTAATCATAAAATGTGATGAGTTTTGTACAAATTCTTCACAATTTCTTATTTTCCTTCATGTAGTTTCTATGCATATCGGTACGAGTATGCCTACACATATGTGTATAAGTCTTTGATATTTATTAACTAAGATTCAAATCTTTTTAATTAATTTTTATTTTTAAGATCAAAATATAGGAACATAAGAAAATCTCTTTTCTACAATGCTACCATAACTTACTGTTGGTTGCACTTGTTCCCACTACTTACGTAGGTGAGGCCTCAAAGAACACTCGCAACGTTTTTAATATAATAATCTCGAGATCCCTAGGTTATTGAAATTAATCAACCATAAAAGCCGCCTAATGCGATCATTGAATGAAGACATTGTAGAAAGACAATTACCAATCATTATAAGCAGCTTGCCCAAAGAATGAAGCATATGCCTCGATCAAGAAGAATGCAAATCTAAAAGTAATGTTCTTGTAAAAGAAACAGCAAACCTGCAAAATATAAGATAAAAAGAACTTTAAGAATATATGAACCTTATCAGTTTATCTTCCTTTACTAGCAATATTAGATCAAATCTGATGTCTCACAATCAGTGGACATGCAAGTCATTTTCTAAAATAAATTGCAGACTTCACCAAGAATTCATTAATACAAGAATGATAATTAGAGGTAAAATAAAAGTATAACGCACCATGTCTTCTTTGTGTCACTTCCGATGATTGCATTGGGAAAAAAAGGTTCTCCCTGTATGCGAGCTTCTGACGTTTTTTTTTTTTTTTTTTTTGTATTTTTTAAAAATACACAAAATACTCCATTGAAACATAAACAAAGGGCATGAAAACTAAAAAATTAATTAAAATATATATTTTTTTATCGAATCAATGGATGCCCAAATTTTTTGAAGACGAAGAAGATATGACGTTAGAAGTTTGAGTTTTGAAGAGAGAAAGAAGAGGGTGGGAAGGAAAAGTGGTTTTGGAGTGGGGGTTAGAGCTTTGAACAGAAAAAGACAACGGGAGGGAGGAAAAGTGTAAGGGGTGAGGGTATTTTTGGTGTTATGAGATTTTTTTTTGTGGGTAAGGATAGAGGAGTAAATTTAGCAAATGAGTAAAGATAGTAGGTTAGTGGGTTATATCTAGAATTTTCCATATTTAACACTTTTATTTTATTTTAGTATATCTAGAATATATTTTTTTGTTTGTTTCTTAGAAATAATATCTTATATTCAATATCTTAATATATCAATTAAATCTTTGATATTTTACCAATGAAATTATATTTCGTAGAACTTAATGTTAATGATTTTACCTCGAGCCATTTGTATTGAAATTTTTACATTTTATTTATGCAGTATTTTAGTATATCAAACACTAACATATAAAATATTTTAGTGTAAATATATGTGTATATAAAGGTAAAAAATATATTAAGATGTGTATCAAACACTATTTGATAAATTAAGATATTCAATATAAAATATTATTTCTATGAAAAAACATAAAAAAATATTGTTGATAAAAACACTATTTGATATCTAATTTTGTTCTTGAATGGTTAGTAGAGTTGTATGAAATTTGGACGATGATTAGTGGAAAAGAAGAAGAGCAGAATTAGAAACTCCGAGATAGAATTAGAAACCAACCGCGGGCTGGTCTGCTGGCACCACCACACAAAGAATGGATCTCGAGATAAATTAAGAGACCCAATCACGAGTTCAAACTCTGTCTGGACCAGATTTTGAATGAGAGAGGTACTTATAAATTTCTGCAGAACTTTATATTATGAGAGGACTAATCTTTGACTCAAATGGTAAGAAGGTACTTTCGGAGTCAGAAAATTGGTAAAAAAAAATAAAATAAAAAAAAATAAAAAAAAAGATGGAAAGAAAAAAGAAGATTGAATTGGAAACAAAACCTATGCATTAAATTCAAGGGGAAGAATTAGTCGTTTTCGGTCCGGATCCAGGAGCTTGCTTTTCTCGGTTTAATGTACGGACAACTTTATACTCTTAATTATTAACTAAAAAAAGGGCTAACAGCACGTGCCAAAAAAATAACAAGCATGCGATATTGGTTATCCGACTCCTGGAGTACAAAAGTCGACATTCTCTCATCGTACGCTAAATATGTATCTCGGGGAAGGAAGTATTTACACGTGGCACCAGCATACTAAGGCATCTGGCATCAAAAGCGAAACTATTCAGAAAAACCACGCGACACGAAAGGCCGTAGCGTCCAGCTGGGCATATTCTCCAAAGCGCAGGACTGAGCGCAGCTTAACAAGTCTTCGCAGGTCCTCGGCATTTCTGTTACCTTTTTTCGCCATCAGAATCTTATTTGCTTCGTTAAGTTAAGTTTCTAACTTACCCTGCAAGTAAACATGGTTTTAAAATCCGAGAACACATCAGTTCAAGCTCTGTTGTGAAGTCGTAACAACGGGAGGAGGAGAAATATCAGAAGCTTCTTGTTCTTCGTCGATCGGTGAACGAAACCCTGCGCAGATCGCCATGGCTGCTGCGGAAGGAGAAGGCGAAGCGGAAGGCGCGGGTTCCAGCGAAGTAAAGAATCCTAAGAACATAGCAAGAAAGTAAGGAACCACCGGAATGTATCTTCGGTTTGATTTCTTTTTATAATATGAGTAACGATTTTGTGCGGTATATGGTTCTAGTGTTTGTTTCTTTTGTTTGTTTGTTTTGATTGATTGGATTGATTGATTTCTGTGTCTCAGGTACCAGATGGTGCTATGCAAGAAGGCGTTGGAGGAAAATGTTATCGTGTATTTGGGGACTGGTTCCGGAAAGACTCACATTGCGGTGCTTTTGATGTACGAGCTCGGTCACTTGATACGGAAGCCACAGAAAGAAATTTGTGTTTTTCTTGCGCCAACAGTGCATCTTGTTCGCCAGGTGATCTCAAGTTCTTTGGTCTTTGATTTATGGCTCTCTTTCTTGTCTTTCACATTGATGAGATGAGAATTATTATTTGATTAACGGCCTTTCTGAAGGTTCTAGTATTATAGATGAATGGGAGTACCATGACTGAATTCCAAATTAGCATGGAAACAGAGTAATCGAAGAGGTCTTTATTATTCGATGTCATTTGTATACACTCACACATGCACGCACGCACACACACATACATTTTTCCAAATAAGCATTTCCTGGCGTTGGATATCCAGCAGGGAGAATAGTATATTGAAATTAGTTTTCAGCGCATTTGGAATTTCATGTTTTGCATTTTGGTGTTAGTTTGTGTTTGAAATGACTCGTTTTCTATGCTCAGGCTAAATAAGTGGTTTTTAGCATAACGAAGGTCATATGCAAAACCATCATTTGCAAAATGTGGATCTGTAACTTCTGTTAACACACAGAAAGCTCCAGTTTACCAGTTTACCAGTTTTTCAAATATCTTCAAATTTCCATGAAATGACCGCAATGCTCTTTAGAGCTCATTTAGATTGTATACTCTAATCTTAAATATTTGATCAGTTAAAGACACTATAGGTCGAAGTAGTGGATCTGATTGAGAGTAATCTTTCCTGACAAAGGAAAGCACCCATGAACACCTCATAGCATCTTGCAATTTTGTCTTGCACGCGGAGTTGAAAATGTTCTCTATATTCATTCATTTTGAAGACGAGACTCAAATTATTTTAAATTAAATATTCTTCTAGCATAGCCATTTTCGTTTTTCCAATCTTTTGGCAGCCTAACATTGTTATTCCTATACTTGTATTGTATCTGGCCTAAACCTAATAAAGACTTGCCGTGGGAAAAGAATTGCACTGGATACAAAAAGGAGAAATTCTAGTCCTAAGATATCTGATCAACTGGTACTTGGATTTGAGATCGCATGGAGATTGGAGATCATATTTAAAATTTTAAACGGTTAGGTCTAAAAGAGCATTTTTTTTTTTATCATCTTTTCAATCTACTTGCCATAAACTAAGATACTATGTTTTTGCAAAATTGTTCTTAACTTCATATGTGGTACTTTTACCAAGATCTTTCAGTTAGTTGGGGGCAGAATTTGCATGAATCGGATTTTTTTACATAGTATGTTAAGAGAAAATCAGATTAAGTTAGGCAATGGTTAGTTGGCAAACAATAATTGGCCCTTTACCAAGACATAATAGGTATTGTCACATATGCAATATCATTCCTCAACATTACTCATTCTAGTTAGTTGAAAGGATGTTTTGATTAATGTTAAGATCACTTTGAGTATGAGGATTTGAAATAGCACAAAACAATCTACGAAAAAAGATTTTCAACAATTAGAAGAAGATTCTTGAACAAATTAAGGGGAGATAGAAGGGAACTGGCTGCTTCCAACCCCACCTTCTGGTTCTGGTTGTCATCGCTTGATCACTTCCTTTTCCCCTAAGTGATTGCTTAGGGACCTTAGCGTATGATCTGGGCTATTTCCAACTGGAATAGGCAAATAAACAACTACAGGTAGCACTGACACTAGACTCGTCTGCTTATGATTTAGGGGATGTGATTGCCTGTCCTAGCTTAAGCTTCATCTTTGGATGAAGCAGATGGTGAATACTTTAAAAGGTGTTATTTTTTTTGTAATATTCCCTAATTTTCTAGCTATTTGCAGTACATGGCGAATAGATTTCTGGAGAGTGGAGAAATGAATTAAATTCTGGGAATCATGAAATACAAGATGAATCTGTACTGTAATTTCCTGTAATTTCTGATAACTAGTTTGAACTTAGTTCATTTGGGTTTGAATCCTGCTGAGAGTCTATAAGGATAAAAGAATTGTTGAACCTACAACATATGGCTATGGCTTTGAAAACTTCTGTATTTATAACAACGACAACACTTGACTTGCTTCTCTAACCCCAACCCAACCCCCCCCGCTCCAAGAAAAAAAAAGAAAGAAAACATTACAACCAAATGTAGTTCAAATGAAGCACCAATTAGCAGTCTGACTAGCAATGACTGTGGTGCGTTAATGCTTCAATCTATGATAAGGTTTGAATTGGTAGGAGTGTGAATCAAATATTCAAATCTAATGAATGATTAAAATGATGAAACAATGGCTATGGCCATGGATTGTGCTTCAATGGATGATAATGTTTGATAGGTCATAAGCTTGATATTTACATTTGTGTATAACTGTGTGCCATGTGTGCACATAACAATTGTTTTTGTAGTTGAATAATTCGAATGTTGTTAGTTTATTTAATAGGAATATTTTGGTAATGTAATTTCACTTAAAGGCATCAATTAATTATTCAAGTGGTTGCTTAGTTTATCTTTGGAGGATGTTGATGGAAATGAAATAGTGGCTGAAGCTTACTCAGTTGGGGTGAATGATCGGGAAGTAAAACTAGATTGCCACATAATCAGATAGATTTCAAGCACCTATGGAAAAGTGTCGTCCTGTGTACTTTGTGGATGTGGAACACGCTTGACAACAGAATATTTAAGATGTTTCCAGGTTGTCAATAGCATTTTGGACAGAATTAGATTGAGAAATTTTGAGAGAGTGTTTGGTGGAACATACTTGACAGACCTGCTTAGGTGTTGGGCATCATTATGCTGTTTTGTTTAGATATAGTGCTGCGAACAGCTCGTCTAAACTAGTTACGCACATGGTTTGAAAATTCTCCGAAATTCGGCGAACTTCCACGAATTATTTCCCTTTTTTTTACCATCGAAGTGCGAAGTGGATGTAAAATGAAAAATGCAAACATTTGCCGAAATAATTCGATAAAATTCGACAAACTTTGATAAAATTTTTATTTTTCCATTCAAAAATGCAAAAAATTCGACAAGAAATTTGATAAAATTCGATAAAATTCAACAAAGTTCGATGAAATTCGACGAAGAAGTAAAAAAATGTTATTTCATTAATAAAAACAAAAAAATATCAATATTTATGTATTATTTTCAACTTCATCAACTAACATAGAAATATAAATTTTAAAAAATAATTTAATAAGCTAACAAATTATGTAGTTCATGGGATATGCTTTACCAAAAAGAGAAGAAAAGAAGCAAAAAAAAAAAAAAGTTGAAATAAGATAAAAACTTAAAAATAAATTAAAAGAGTTCCCAAAGCCACCTTCTTTTAGTTAACTCTTATAAAACAAGATTAAAAAATAATACATTTAAATAATAAACTAATAAATTAAGCATGGTGGAATTCAAACTAGCAAAGTATGTGGTTGAGATGTAAGCCACCAAAAAATTAAATATTAAAACAAAGAAAATGAATTAAGACCAAAAGCCACCATTTCAAATTCATCAACCCACTAATAAGATTGATTTTGTTAGGTCACTTCTTGGTATTTTTATGAATTAAAAGTGTTTATTTATATTAGTTTTTTAGCTTATACTACAATAAATCTAGATATTTAAGCATATATAAAAAAATTCTCTAAACTTTTCTAATTTAGCAATTTTTTACAAAAATTCTCCATGTCAAATTAAACTTCTCCAAATTAATTCCAATTTTCAAGTGACCGAAGTCAAGTTGAAATCGAATTTTCGATCCTTGGATGTACGTTAAACAATGTTAATGTAAAAACACATGTTTCAAACGATTATATTTATACTTTTATATGTGAAAAATATCTATTTATGTTTGTTTTCATCATTTCTAATTGTAATTATGCTTATTTTAACATCTATATAGAAATTCTTTAAACTTCTCTAAGTTGGTGAATTTTTACAATAATTCTTCAAGACTTCTCACACTTCCTCAAATTAATTCCGATTTTTAAAGGTTGAAGTGTCGGGCGAAGTCGAAGTTTCGAACCTTGATTATGCAAACCAGTTTCATTTGAGTTATATAAGTTATCAATTTCTCATATAAAAATATGATCAGACTTCAAGCAATGCTTCCATACCAAGAAAGGTGGAGGAGGAATTGGGGGAAAAGATAGATGTGATTAAGGAGAAGCATGCTATTGTCTTTCAGGAAGAAAATTTAAGTAATGATAGAGAAGAAATAAGATAAAGGAATGTTTCCCTCGAGGAGGATGATGAATGATGGTACTTTGTGTTGTGAGTTGAGTTTATTGAATATGTTGCAATTTGATATGTACTGATGACTAATGCATTAAGATCATGCTATAATCTACATATGCATAGCATTTTATTTAAGTTTTAGACTTTGTAATTTGATATGTACTGATGACTAATGCATTAAGATCATGCTATAATCTACATATGCATAGCATTTTATTTAAGTTTTAGACTTTGTAATTTGGATTTATAACCTGTAAATTCATTTTAGTTTTATTATATTACTCAATTTTAAGCGACTTGCACCATTTACTTGCTTTTGTTCAGTTTTTAATTGATTTCTTTGCCTTACTATTTTATTTTTGATTTTGGTAATCTTCTTTCCATTTTTATTTATTCCAACTGCAACTGTTATTCACATACATCAAACGGATTTCAAAATTTATTCAAAGTCAGTTCATGTTTTGAATTGCACCTCCAAGTTTTTTCTTATAGCTACTTATATGATTGTAATGCAACGAATCTTGTTATGAAAGCATTGTATCTCATGTATTGTTATTGTTATCTTTTTGGTGGATAAAAATAGAGTTTCTTTTGTGTGTGTGTATGTGGATGAAAAGGCATTTTGGTGGATAAAAATACAAAGTTTTTCTTATAGCAACTTAAAGGATGAGATGCTTATATTTTGGGATTAAGCTTTTAAAACAAGGAAGTTGATGTTCACCTTTGTACAAATCCATGTATGGATCTACTCATGGCCTATTCCAAGGTTGAGTCTTGAAAACATTGATATTGACTATGGTGAAGTCGCTTTAGGGAAAAGAAGATACTGTCATTAAACAGACTTCTAAAGACAATTATTAAAAACATTTGTAGGCAGTACGTAAGGCTTTAGTTACTTTCTCGTTCTAATATTGTTATTGATTATTTTAGAATAATTGAATGGTTTGAAGAATTAGAGTTGCACTTATTGGAGTAAATTGTATTAGCCATTACGACAGGGTAGTTTAGTAATTTTCCTTATATTGTATGTAAGCTTTTCTTCTTCTCTTTTTTTTTTTTTTTTTTTTTGTATTTATTGTTTGATTTAGTAGAAACCCTAGCATTCTTTTCTCCTTACTTCTCCCCTTTTTGCATTATTCACATTGCTAAATTGTGATGGTTTCAGAGCATACGTGTTCTTGAAATTTGGGATTTAAAATTTTTTACGAGGGGCAATTGTTGAAAATCCTCAAGGATTTTCTATATCATTATGTGAAAAAATTGTTTCTTTGATTAAGATGTTGAGGAGATTATGGTAAGATTTATATTCTAAAAACAAAAGTTGACGGAAAAACTGATGTTCATAAATTTATTATGATGAAAAACCAGGCAAGATTATTGAAAATGGCCTGTGCAATCTCAATAATATATGATTAACTGATGATGCGAATAAAATTATAATTTAAATGTGAGAAAATCTCAGACTTATCCTACAACTTCATCTCATAGATTTTTTTGTTTTAACTTTTAATCTATTTTTCTTTTCAAAAGAAATTAAGAGATAGTATATATATATGTATGATTAAAAATGGATACAAGAGTGTACACCAAGTACAACAGGATAACATAACCAAATTTCTATGCTACTACAAAATTGCCCCACCCTCTAAGCCAATCCCCTAATCATAACCTTTTGACAAGTTACTATTGACCACCCAAAAGGAAGCTAAAAGATAAGAGTTCTCCCACACTTTAGCTGCTGAACACATCTCATCACGGGGTTGGCCTTACTTATAGGTTTGGTTTTGTGGGTTAGACTAGCACAAATTTGGACCCAATTATATTTTGAATTAGACCTGTTGGTAGAGGTTGCGGTTTGGTCACTTTGGTATGGGGTGCAATAACCCTGATTAGGAAAGTTTGCAGTTTGCTATGTTGCTTTGTTTGTATATCAAATTGCAAAACACAAAAATGCAATTTAAATCAGTGTTCATGCCTTTTGAGTGAGATGTGGTCCATAATTTATGTATAGTACATGGTGTTACGGAGATAATTTAGGATCAAAGAATATTTAATTTGCGATATTTTAGGGATTTAGGATCAGAGAATATTTGATTTGCGATATTTTAGGGATGTTTTCTGTTATAGCAAGATTGTAAATAGCAGATAATTAGGTTGTAAATAGGGATGATACTTATCTTGTACGCCGGCAAATATGGCAGCTTTGATGTACATTCTCTTCTATATAATGAAAGGAAACCCTAAGGAAAGGGCATTCATACCAATTTGACATGGTATCAGAGCCCCTACTCTGATATTCATCTCTGTGGTCTCAATCCTTCGTGTGCGACGAGAAAAGAATTTCTTTTCTGTTTCTGCAAGTTCCATCTTGCCCCTGGATCATCCCACTTTGTGGGTTCACTATTTTGTGGCTGCCGGCGATTGGTTTTGGGGTAGAGAATCGTTCTCTCTTGCGGGTTCTCTGTTTTTCAGTGGTTCTTTCTCGGTGGCTGGGTGTCCATCGGCCTTCTTTGTGGCAGTCAACCCTTCTGTGGTGGTGACCGACCGTTTCTGTAGTGGTGGCGAGGTGGTCGGCAACCTCTGTGACGTCGGTTCTGGGTGCGACTTCATCGAACTGTGATTTTGGCATTTCACTTTGCCGATCGCTTGTGCTGGACAAGTATCTGGAGGATACTAGACACTTCACTTTGCCGATCACGGGTTTGTTATTGTGTTCCTTGGGCCTGTTTTTTGTGGGCTTCAATTTTTTATTCTTGTGGGCTTATTGTTGGCAGCGGTGGGTCTTGTCCTTGACATAGTCTGGGCTTCTCCTTACTGATTGCTATCAACAGAATTATTTTTTCCCTTGCCGTGGCTGTCTGAATTTTTTTTTTATCTCCATAATTTTCATCATGTCAATTGAGAATACTATTGTTCGCTTCACCGGCAAGAATTTTCCTACATGAGAATTTCAATTTAAGATGTTTTTGAAAGGGAAGGAATTATCAACCCATATTTATAGTTCTGTTCGAGTTCCCATTGATGAAAACGAACTTGCCCAATGGGAGGTCAAAGATGCTAAGGTGATCTCCTTTCTATTGGGAACGATTGAGCCCCATCTTGTCACCAATCTTCGGTGTTTTCCTACGGCTCAGGCTATGTGGGACTATCTACGGCTTGTTTATCACCAAGACCACCACGCTCGAAAATTTCAATTGGAATTGGAAATTAGCAATTTCAATTAAGGTAATTTGACTATTGAGCAATTTTATTCTGGTTTTATTAATCTTTGGGGCGAGTATTCTGCTATTGTTGATTCTAAGGTTCCCGCTACGGCACTCGCGGCTCTTCAAGCGGTTCATGCTGAGAGTCAGCGTGATCAGTTCTTGATGAAGCTTCGACCTGAATTTGAGCCTGTTAGAGCCGGTTTATTGAACCGTAATGCGGTTCCCTCTTTGGATTTTTGTTTGGGAGATTTATTGGGTGAAGAACAACGGTTATCCACTCAGATGAGTATGACTTTTGAGAAGGTTGTTTCTGAAGCTGTGAATGTAGCCTATGCGGCACAAGGGAAATGAAAGAATAAAGTGCAATGTTTCAGCTGCAAGGAGTTCGGTCATATTGCTCGCAACTGTCCTAAGAAAGTTTGCAACTACTGCAAGAAAGAGGATCATATCATCAAAGAATGTCGAGTGTGGCCTCAAAATCCCCAAACCTTTCAAGTTGTTGCTTAGCCATCGCCTTCTTCTGCGCCCACCACTGTAAGCACTGATTTATTTGTTCTCACACCTGCCATGGTCCAATAGATGATTGTGTCCGCTTTTACGGCTTTAGGCCTACAAGGTACGAGTACTAACTCCACTTCTTCTTGGATTGTTGATTCGGGCGCTTCTAATCATATGACTGGTCGTACGATTGGTCTCCATGATGTTCGTAAGTATGGCGGCACGCAAAATATTCAGATTGCTGATGGCAATACTCTTCCTATCACTGCTGTTGGTAATTTGGGTTCTTCATTCCAAAATGTTTTTGTCTCTCCTGGATTATCTACCATTTTGATTTATGTTGGACAATTGGTGGATCATAACTGTGATGTTCATTTTTCTCGTGGTGGTTGTCTTGTGCAGGATCAGGTGTCGGGGACAGTGATCGCGAAGGGGCCTAATGTGGGACGTCTATTTCCTTTACAATTTTTTATTCCTAGTGTCATTTCTTTTGCATGTACGGCTACTGCCAATAATACTGAAGTCTGGCATAAGAAATTGGGTCACCCCAATTCTGTTGTCTTGACTCATCTTCTGAAACATGGTTTTTTGGGCAATAACGATTCATTTAATTCTTCTCATGTTTCTTTTGATTGTGTTACTTGTCGTCTTGGTAAAAGTAAAACTTTACCTTTTCCTACGCATGGTAGTCGTGCTTCTAAATGCTTTGAGATTATACATACTAATGTTTGGGGTGTAAGTCCTGTTGTTTCTCATGGTCAGTATCGTTATTTTGTGACGTTTATCGATGATTTTAGTCGATTTACTTGGATATATTTTCTTCGTTCTAAAGGTGACGTGTTTTCTGTCTTTCAAAGCTTTGTTGCGCTTGTCGAGACACAATTCAGTACATGTATCAAAATCTTACGCTACGACTCAGGGGGAGAGTACATGTCCCATTCGTTTCAGACGTATCTTCAAAAAAAGGGATCATCTCTCAGCGTTCTTGTCCTTGTACCCCTCAACAGAATGGAGTCGCCGAACGTAAGAATCGTCATCTGTTAGATGTCGTTCGTACTTTGTTGATTGATTCGTCTGTACCATCTAAATTCTGGGTAGAAGCTTTATCTATTGTTGTCTATTTGATCAATCGTTTGCCTACTGCCACTCTCAATTATGATTTTCCCTATTTTCGTTTGTTTGGCATTTCTCTTGAGTGTCAATCCCTTCATAGTTTTGGGTGTGTTTGTTTTGTTCATTTACCCCCTGTTGATCGTCACAAGCTTGCTGCCCAGTCTGTCACGTGTGCCTTTATGGGATATAGCTCTACTCAAAAAGGATTTATTTGTTATGATGCTCATGCAAATAAATTTCGAATCTCCCGGAATGTGATTTTCTTCGAAAATCGATATTTCTTTCAATCTCAGGTTATTTCTGATCCCTCTGTTGCTCTTCTTCCAGCTTTTGATGATGTGTCTCCTTTTTTTGAGCGGTTTAATCCAGGTCTGGTGTATCAGCAACGTCTTCCACCTTCTCCAACGCTCCTTCCAGACACTGATTCGATACCTGATTCTGTGGCTCCTATACCTCGACGCTCCACTCGGGTTACACATGCACCTGATACGTATGGTTTTCCCCATACCTCACTCACTGCCACTCTCGATACTGTTTCTGTTTCTGTTTCTCACTCTTATGCCCAGGCAGCTTCCTAAGCATGTTGGCAGCAAGCCATGCAAGAAGAGATCCAGGCTCTACAAGAGAATCACACTTGGGATATTGTGACTTGTCCTTCTGGTGTCAAACCGATTGGCTGTAAATGGGTGTATTTAGTTAAGTTTCGATCTGATGGCTCACTCGACAGATATAAGGCTCGTCTTGTGGCTCTTGGGAATCGTCAAGAGTATGGCATTGATTATGCTGAAACATTTGCCCCCGTTGCCAAGATGACTACCGTCGGACTATTTTAGCACTTGCTGCTTCACAGGGGTGGTCTCTCAGGTAGACGGATGTGAAGAATGCTTTTCTACATGGAGACCTAAAGGAAGAAATCTATATGTCTCCACCTCCCGGCATGTTTACTACACCCTCCTCGGAGGTTTGTCGGCTACGCCGGTCCTTGTACGGACTGAAACAGGCTCCCTGCGCATGGTTTGATAAATTCCGCTCTACTTTGCTTGCCTTTCAGTTTGCTCAGAGTCAGTTTGATTCCTCTCTTTTTCTTCGCAAGACTTCTGTAGGAATTATGTTGCTTCTGGTATATGTCGATGACATTGTGATTACTGGCTTTGATACTGAATTACTTCAGCAGTTGCAACAACATCTCAAGACCTCTTTTCATATGAAAGATCTTGGTCCTTTGCAGTACTTTCTTGATCTTGAGGTCCAGATTACTCCGTCTGGTACATTGTTACATCAGCACAAATACACACAAGAAGTGATTTCCTTGGCTGGTCTCCAATCGGGTAACTCTGTTCTTACCCCCTTGGAGGTTAATCTCAAGCTATTTCGTGAGGAAGGCGAGCTGTTGAGATTTGTTTCCTATACAAATTTATTTCCTGTATAGATTTGTTTCCTGTACAAAATTATTTCTTTAAGGATTTATTTCCTTTAAGGAATATAGCAGCTACTAAAATTGTAAATGTAGCTATAAGTACATAGCCCTGTATGCCTATATATATGAAGTCCCTCCATTAAGACATTACACAAGAATAAATATCCTTTCTATTCTCCTGTGGATGTAGGCCTTAGAGCCGAACCACGTTACATCTTGTGTCGTTCATTATTTTATTTTCTCAACATGGTATCAGAGCCCTAGGTTTTTATTACTAGGAAATCTGTTTCCGACCTTCATCGTCGAAATTATTGTTGTCGGCCTTCATCGCCGAAACCCTCTTGAATGGCCTTCATTGTCGTCACTGCCAGAACATTCATTACTGCCTTCATCGCTAGCGTGAAAACCACGTCGGCGTCGTCATCTGCCGCCGCTGCAACTGGATCGATTTGTCTTCTCCAAATTGTGATCCAGCCATTTGAAGTTCATCGTCTTCAACGCTTCTGTTACTGTTCATCACCTTCATCGTCTTCATCGTCTTCTGTTATAGATTGGAGGTTCGACGCCGATTGAAGATCGATCGATAGAACTGCCAAAAAACACACCGGTTTCTCATACCAGATACCGGTTTCTCGTACCAATCTTCGTCTTCGTCGGACTCTTCTTCCTCGTCTTCATCGCAACCGCTGCTGCCGCTGCAACCAGCCACCAACACTATTCATCGCAGCCTTCATTGCTGTTGCAACACCGCCACTATCGCCACTGTCCACTACCGCCACTCACTGTCTGCAACTGCTTTCATCAAATCGCGATCGTCTGCAATTTTTTTCATCGCCTCTGAACTTAAACTACTGTTCATCGTCTTCTTCGCGAAGATCCTCGGCTTCCTGTTTTGCAATTTTTTTTTCATCGCCTCTGAACTCAACTGTGTTACTGTTCATCGTCTTCATCGTTGATCCAAGTCTATCTTTGATCGCTGTTCTTCTTCGTCTTCATTTTTTCTTCATCTGCAACTCGATCACTGGTTCGTGTGGCTGGTTCGTGCAGTTTGAAGAATCCTCTCTGCAACTGGTTCGTGCGACTGGATCTCCTGCAAATCGCGATCAACTGGATCGCCTGCAAATCGCGATCCTTACCCTCTCTTTGATCTCTCACTGTTCATCGTCATCTTCACTCTCTGCAACTTAGATCTCGTCATCGTCATCTTCACTCACTGCCATTGTTCCTTGCTGCTGCTACTGCGCCTTCTTCTTTCTTTCTTTCTTTCTTTCTTTTTCTCATTGAAGCTCGAATTCGTGCTGTTTCTTCCTTCGCGACAAACTGTTCTTTTTCTTCCTTTCTTTCTTTTTCCCGTTGAAGCTCGAATTCGTGCTGTTTCTTCCTTCGCGACAAACTGTTCTTCTTCTTCCTTTCTTTCTTTTTCTCTTCCCTTCTTCCGTCTTTTCTTTCTTCAGTCTTCTCTTTCTTCTTTCTTATTTTCAGCAACTACCTTAAAAAAAAAAAAAAAAACATCAACCTCCATCTTCGGCCTTCATTGCCAAAGAGAGGCTTGTTTGGCGTTCATCGCTGTTATTGAAGAATTTGACCAGGCATTGTTATTGTTGTTACTGCTTCCACCGGTACGTGAGCCAAAAGGAAGATGTCCAGTGTACAATCAATTGAAGAGCACTCTCTTAAGCAAGTCGGATTCAATCAGGATGGGATCAAGAGATTGAGAACTCTACTCGACACTCTTGGAAAACCCTCAGGTACCAACTCATTGGCCCATTCAGGTAATTTTCCTATTTCTATTGGATTTAACGTCTCGGATAAATCTTTTGCTAACTCTTGGGTTATAGATTCTGGTGCTACTGATCACATGACCAATTCTCCCAATATATTTCATACTTACAACCCATGTCCTAGTAGTCGGAAAATAGCCACAGCTGATGGATCCTTAACCACAGTTGCTGGTATAGGTGATGTTCACATCAGCCCCACCTTTACACTTAGAAATGTTCTTCATGTTCCTAAACTATCTACTAATCTTATCTCTAATAAAAAACTGACCCATGATCTGAGTTGTAATGTAACCTTCTTCCCTACTTACTGTGCATTTCAAGACCAGGACTTGGGGACGATAATTGGACATGCTAAGGAATAGGACGGGTTATATTACCTTAAGACACCAATACATCCTATCAAGAGTACCACTTCATTTCTCTCTGAGCACAAACTTTCCAATGAAGAAAAACTATGGCTCCATCATCGCCGCCTTGGCCATCCTTCTTTTCGATATCTTAAAATCATGTTTCCTTTGTTGTTTCAATCTCTGAATGTTGAAGATTTTCACTGTGAAGTGTGTGAACTTGCGAAACACAAACGTATATCTTTTCCACTTAATAATGACAGAAGTTCAAATCCTTTTGATCTCATTCATAGTGATATTTGGGGTCCTTCTCCAATACCTAATGTTTCTGGAACGCGATGGTTTGTGTCCTTTATTGATGATTGTACTAGAGTCTCCTGGATATTCTTATTAAAACAAAAATCCGATGTGAGCTTTATTCTCCCTACCTTCCATAACATGATACACACCCAGTTTGGTGCTAAAATCAAGAGATTTCGATCTGACAATGCTAGAGACTATTTTAATCAAACATTGACCAACTACTTCCAAACCGAGGGGATCCTTCATGAATCATCCTGTGTTTACACACCACAACAAAATGGAGTTGCTGAAAGAAAAAAACGGTCACCTACTTGATACAACTCGAGCCTTTTTATTTCAGAATAATATGCCTAAGTCCTATTGGGGGGAAGCTGTCCTTACTGCAACACACCTTATTAACCGTTTACCATCCCGGACCCTTGATTTCAAAAGTCCTATGGAAAAGCTACGTCAATTTTATCCTAAGCTTAAAATCTCTAATAATCTTATACCTAAAATATTTGGGTGTGTTTCATTTGTCCATGTTCACCAACCCAACAGGGGAAAGTTGGACCCTAGAGCTCTTAAGTGTGTTTTTGTCGGATACTCTTCAACTCAAAAGGGATATAAATGCTATCATCCGCCATCAAGGAAATTCTTTGTCTCAGCCGATGTCACTTTTTGTGAACCTGAGCCTTATTTTTCCGCTCCTCCTCTTCTGATCCTTTTGACCCATTTACCCTCCAACAAACCAAACCTGAATCTCCTACACCCCCTGTACCCAATGACGAACCTAAGGATCGGATGACTGGACAAGTGTACTCAAGGAATAAAGCTGCAGCTCCTGAACCGATGCAAGCTCAAGAATCTGAACCAATCTCTGAGAATGAGGTAACAAATCCTGAACCCTCCTTACAAATTTCATTAGTTCCTGAAACTAACAATGATCTTTCAGCTTCTGAACCTGACAATGACCTTCCCATTGCCATTAGAAAGGGAACAAGGGAATGCACTAAACATCCCTTGTATCTACTATCTCATGTTGTATCCTTTGAGAAGTTCTCACCAACCCATAAGAGTTTCCTTACCAGCCTGAATAATATCCAGACTCCTACGTCATTATCCGAGGCTTTATCTAATACAAATTGGAAACAAGCTATGAATGTGGAAATGGAAGCCCTGGAGAAAAATACAACATGGGAGTTGGTAGACCTGCCTCCAGGAAAGAAACCTGATGGATGCAAATGAGTTTATACAGTAAAATACAAAGCAGACGGGTTCCTAGAGCGCTATAAGGCAAGATTGGTAGCCAAAGGATATACTCAGACATATGGTGTGGACTATCAAGAGACATTTGCTCCAGTTGCAAAAATGAATACTGTAAGACTTCTTTTGTCATTGGCAACTAATTATGACTGGGATCTGCAACAATTTGATGTAAAAAATGCATTTTTACATGGGGATTTAGAGGAAGAAATCTATATGGAAGTGCCTCCAGGATTTGGCACCACTGATAAAGTGTGCAAATTAAAAAAAGGCCCTGTATGGACTTAAACAATCTCCGCGGGCATGGTTTGGTCTGTTTGCCAAAGTAATGACAAGTATGGGATATAAACAAAGCCAAGGAGATCACACTCTGTTTATTAAGCACTCGACTTCATGGGGAGTTACAACTTTATTAGTGTATGTTGATGACATCATCATGACAGGAAACAATGAGAACGAGAGGCAAAATTTGAAGCGGTGTTTGACCGAGGAATTTGAGATCAAGGAATTAGGGAGATTGAAATACTTCTTAGGGATTGAAGTGGCACACTCTAAACAGGGAATCTTTATCTCTCAACAGAAGTACATTACAGACCTTCTTAAAGAAACAGGGAAGCTAGCATGCAAACCAATGAATACTCCTATTGATCTTAATCACAAGCTTGGAGAAGCTGAAGAAGCGCTGACTGTTAATAAAGAGATGTATCAAGACTAGTAGGAAGACTCATCTATCTCTCTCACACAAGACTTGATATTGCATATGCAGTGAGTGTAATAAGTCAGTTCATGCACAATCCTAAAAATATTCATTTGCAAGCAGCTAATCGCGTTCTACAGTATCTTAAAGGGACTCCAGGACAGGGCATCTTATTTAAACGACACACAGGAATGGTTCTTGAAGCCTATATTGATTCAGACTATGCTGGTTCAGTAGTTGACAGAAGATCAACTACTGGATATTGTACGTTTCTTGGTGGGAATTTGGTGACCTGGCGAAGTAAAAAACAGAATGTAGTGGCCAGATCTAGTGCTGAAGCAGAATTCCGAGCAATGGCACAAGGGGTTTGTGAGCTATTATGGTTGCAAATAATTTTGACAGATTTGAGGATACACTGGGATGGCCCTATGAGACTCTATTGTGACAATAAATCTGCAATTAGCATTGCCCATAACCCAGTCCAACATGATCGAACCAAGCATATAGAGATTGATAGACACTTTATTAAAGAGAAGCTTGACAGTGGGTTGATCTGTACTCCATATGTGTCTACCAATAATCAGCTCGCTGATATGCTCACTAAAGGGTTAAATCATACTGCATTTCAAGCAAATGTGTCCAAGCTGGGAATGGTAAACCTTTATTCACCAGCTTGAGGGGGAGTGTTGAGATTTGTTTCCTATACAAATTTATTTCCTGTATAGATTTGTTTCCTGTACAAAATTATTTCCTTAAGGATTTATTTCCTTTAAGGAATATAGCAGCTACTAAAATTGTAAATGTAGCTATAAGTACATAGCCCTGTATGTCTATATATATGGAGTCCCTCCATTAAGACATTACACAAGAATAAATATCCTTTCTATTCTCCTGTGGATGTAGGCTTTAGAGCCGAACCACGTTACATTTTGTGTCGTTCATTATTTTATTTTCTCAACACGAGCTTCTTTCAGATCCATCCTTGTATCGGCAGCTCGTTGGGAGTTTGAATTATTTGACGAATACTCGCCCTGACATTTCTTTTGTTGTGCAGCTGGTCAGTTAATTTATGCAGGCCCCTCGACATCTTCATCTAGCTGCTGTCCGTCGTATTATTCGATATCTGAAGGGCACCTCTTCACATGGGTTGTTCTTTCCTAAGGATTCTTCCTTACAGTTGGTGGGATATAGTGATGCTGATTGGGCTGGATGTGCAGATACTCGTCGTTCTGTTACTGGATGGTGCATGTTCTTCGGCAATGCACTCATTTCTTGGAAGAGTAAGAAGCAAGACAGAGTTTCAAGTCCTCCATTGAGTCTGAGTATCGTGCTATGTCTTCCGCTTGCTCTGAGATCACATGGCTTTGTGGGTTATTAGGAGAACTTGGCTTTCCTCAGCTACATTCCACTCCTCTTCATGCTGATAATACAAGTGCTATTGAGATCGCTGCTAATCCGGTTTTCCATGAGCGTACAAAACATATCGAAGTCGATTGTCATTCCATACGAGAAGCCTTTGACAAACATGTGATTACTCTTCCTCACATTTCTACCAAACATCAGACTGTCGACAGCTTCACTAAAGCTCTTTCTCGGCATCGACATCAGTTCTTGATTGACAAATTGATGCTTTTTGATCTACCAACATCAATTTGAGGGGGGATGTTACGGAGATAATTTAGGTTCAGAGAATATTCGATTTGCGATATTTTAGGGATTTAGGATCAGAGAATATTTGATTTGCGATATTTTAGGGATGTTTTCTGTTATAGCAAGATTGTAAATAGCAGATAATTAGGCTGTAAATAGGGATGATACTTATCTTGTACGCCGGCAAATATGGCAAGCAAGATTGTAAATAGCAGATAATTAGGCTGTAAATAGGGATGATACTTATCTTGTACGCCGGCAAATATGGCAACTTTGATGTACATTCTCTTCTATATAATGAAAGGAAACCCTAAGGAAAGGGCATTCAGACCAATTTGACACATGGGTCATACTATCAAAGTTTTATTTATTTATTTTTAATCTTTCATCTAATTGATTTCTCATGTCTAGATCTTCTGTTCTTTTCACTTACTATGCTTGGATGGCATGGTTCTTTACCTCTTAGTGATAATGTGACAATCAAGTATTTGCAGGAATATCTCTTCAGTTTTTTACGCCTATTTTGTGCTCATTTCGTATTGAGAAAAATATACCTTTCCTATCCTTTTGTTCTTATTTTCATTTATTTTTTATTTTTTTGTAGCAAGCCATGGTGATAAAGAAATCCACTAATTTTGGAGTTGGGAGCTATTATAGCCATTCTAAGCATTTGAAGAGCCATCAAGACTGGGATAAGGAAATTGAAAAATACGAGGTTAGCTATGGTGACTTATTCTTTCAACAATTAACAATCTAATTGTATTATTCTTGTTGATATTTTGTTTATTGTGGGTGAATTACTATATACATTTGTTGATAAAGTTACTTTACTTTTGTGTATATTTCTTGCTTATTAAAATGAAAAGGTATAAGTAGCCATGTTGTTTGGATCTTAGAATTCCTTTCAAAATGTCTAGATGTGATCTAAAATTTGATGCTTACTCATTGTGTAGGAGATAAAGTTTCTTGCAGCCTTTATTGTGGGAATTAATTTAAATGCTCGTGTAAGGAGGATTTCTTGGACATCTATATTGGAATGGTCTCGTATGTTATTAGGGCAACATATTCATCTATGGTTTCTGGTGCCTGTAGCAGTGAAGTGGTGGGTCTTTGAAGGAAGATGACAATGTTGATGATATTAGATGAGAAGTTGAAGCTTTGCTTTTTGATGTTTTTATTCTTAGTATGAACATCATGTTTTCAATGGAGTTGGATGGTATCCTAATCCTTTTCCTTCATGGAATGGATAGGTCTTCTCATTCTCTTGTTTGTTACAAACGCATGAGCGTTTATTTTGAAGAAAGTTTTACTTTCTTTGAAAAATAATTGTTTATTCTTATAGAAATGCAATAGATTTTTCTTAATGTGTCTTTTGCAAAGAATTTTTTCTTTTTCTTTTTCTTACCAATTTATGTGCTCTACGTTTCATTTTGTTTCTCATTTTGATTTGCTTCTTATTTTGATTTGCTTCAACTGGGGAAGTAACACTCTCTTTGTACATCACTCTTGAAAGCTAAGAGTGTTAGTCCCATATCAGGTGGGGATGAAGGTGACTGGCCTTAAGTAGGTAGGGTTTCTCTTGAACTAGTGAACTCTCATTTTGAGAGGACCTTGAAAGCAACATGATGTGGGTTGTGCAAGCTACTACTTGCCAGGCTTTGGGTCTCTTTTTGGGTGGGCATTTTAGATGGGTCGCGGGTGACCATGCACATGGGGCAAATTCGTGAGGTCATAAGGGGCCAAAGTGGAAAGTTAGTTGCTAGGTTCAAGCAGTATATTATAGAGAGCATGGTTCAAAAATTTTCCAAAATTCGGTGAACTTCTACGAATTTTTTCCCTTTTTTTTATCACTGAAGTGCAAAGTGGATGTAAAATAAAAAATGCAAAAATTTGCCGAAATAATTAGAGAAATTTCATAAAATTTAACAAAATTGATAAACTTCGATAAAATTTCTAATTTTCAATTAAAAAATGCAAAAAATCGACAAAAAATTCGATAAAATTCAACAAAATTCGATGAAATTCGACAGAGAAGTAAAAAAATGTTATTTCATCAATAGAAAACAAAAAAATACCAATAATTATGTATTGTTTTCAACTTCATTAGCCAAGATAGCAATATAAATTTTAAAAAATAATTTAACAAGCTAACAAATTATGTAGCTTATGGGATATACTTTACCAGAAAGAGAAGAAAAGAAGTAAAAAAATAAATAAATAAAGTTGAAATAAGATAAAAACATAAAAATAAATTAAAGGAGTTCTCAAAGCCATCTTTTTTTAGTTAACTCTTATAAAACAAGATTAAAAAATAATACACTTAAATAATAAACTAATAAATTAAGCATGGTGGAATTCAAACTAGCAAAATATATGGTCGAGAAGCAAGCCACCACACAATTAAATATCAAAACAAAAAAAATGAATTAAGACCAAAAGCCACCATTTCAAATTCATCAACCCACTTAACAAAATTGATTTTGTTAGGTCACTTATTGGTATTTTTATGTATTAAAAGTATCTATTTACTAAAATTCTCCATGTCGAATTAAACTTTTTCGAATTAATTCCAATTTTCAAGTGATCAAAGTCAAGTCAAAATCGAATTTTCGATCCTTGATAGAGAGTGCCTCTCTTTTGTGCTCATTCTAAGAACATGTCATATTGCTTGTTAAATCGTCACTACCACCTTTATATATATATAGATATATATAGATATATGCTCACCATACTTGCTTCAATTGCTATTGAATTTTTGAATAAGTGCGAATAGATTTTTCATTTTTGGTAATGGAGAACTATTGATGAAAATTGCCTTTTATTTTGGTTAGTTTGTAGTATTTGCTACTTGTTCTTGGTTGTTAACCTCTTTTGTAATTCATTATCTCCACTTGTTTGGAATGGGGCTCTGCAGGTTCTTGTTATGACCCCACAAATACTTCTACGTAATTTATTCCACCGTCTTATCAAGATGGAGCTGATTGCTCTTTTGATATTTGATGAGTGCCATCATGCGCAAGCACAAAGCAACCATCCATATGCACAAATCATGAAGGTGAGTGCTCCTTGAATTAATGTGTATGTTCAAGTGTTCAACTAAAATATATCTTTTTTTTCTATGAAAAAATATATATCTTCTTGATGGAATAGGAATATAAAACTAGTGCAAAGCGCCCCCGCATATTTGGAATGACTGCATCTCCTATTGTAGGGAAAGGTAATTCTTTTCAATTTGAAATTTGAACCAAATTGTAGTTTTATGATAATAGTGGTTATGGTTTATCTTTTATGGGAAAAGACGGAAGTTTTCTTTTTATGAGAAACTAAAACTTATGTTAATGAGAAAAAGGGTAGTACAAAGTGGAGGGACTAGGGAGGACAACTAATTCTCTCAAAACCTCACAGCTTGCATCCATAAGAGCTTGCCCTATGAGGCAAGAGGCCAGAGTGATTCAGTGGTTAGGCCTCACTCGTATTACATTGGGGGGTCTCTCACTTTTGCTAGATTTAGAGAGATACTACGAGTCTTTCGTCCTAGATTCATCGCCAAGACTAACTAACGATTCTATTAGTTTGTTTTTATACTTTCTATGAGGAACTTTGTCATCATCATCAGTAAGTTTTCCTGTCTCTAAACTAAATATGCCGCTCTCAACGAAACCCTTCTCACCATTATAAGGTTCTTTTGCTCTACTCTTTGAAAATTCATAGAAAACCATTTTCAGCATTTCATTATGTCATCTAGACTCATCCTAACCATAGAAATGGAGTTCAAACCCCATTTGCATCAATTTGAGGGTTTTGCATCTTGAACTGATGGCTAAGGAATTCTAGATCTAGTTGAAATGGAGATTTTGGGTTCTCTAACTTCAAAGGCTCGTTCATTCTTTAATCAAGGCTCAATCAAACATTGAAATGCCCTTTGAAACATCCATGAACAAAACCCCAACCCATATCCCCATTTTAGCGCTCGTGAAGAAAATGGAGATTTGGGGATTTTGGGGAAATTACCTCAAATTGGTTGGATTGATGATGGAAAATCCAAATTAATTCTTCCGAGATGTTTTTGAACCATTCGGAGCACCAATCTTGCACTCTTGGAACCCATCTCCAAACCCCCAATGATGTATTCGACAAAAGAAAGAAAGCTAAATTGCTGAAATTTTATTAATTCTAAAAAACAATTGTCTTCCAATTCCCAACGCCAACCTTTAAATAGAAAAACAGAAAGCTACTCCTAATTCTACTAGGATTCCTTTTAACAACATAAAACAAAATCCTATTCAAACATAACCACATTATCCTAACAAGACTCAAAGATAGAAACAACTAAAACTAATTACAACTCAGCATATATGTTTGGAACATATTCCATTTTGAGAGATTTGAAAAAGCACTATCTCGTTGAAAGGTTCTATACATCTGCCGACAAAAACAAAAATAAATAAAAATAACTAACACGTGCTACATCACCCAAGGTTTCCCTTGCACATCTAGTCGACTAAATGCCAATGTCTTTTTTTTTTTTTTTTTTAAATATCTTGGTCTGGGCAATCTTGTCAACTGCATGCAAACTAGTCGATTGGTTTGCTTTTTTTTAATTTTTTTTTTGTCAATTTGAAACCTTAGACCATCCACACTCAGTCTTATAGTTTTCCCACTTCATGAGTGTCATTTCCACCTAATTGTGAGTCCTTGAGGGTTGCTAATACCTCAATTTAAGATTTCTTATGGTCTAAGGATCATGATTTTCAAAACAAATGCTTGGTTGGCTGAGTGGCTCGTGGCTCTCGTCTCATGAAACGAGGTCACGAGTTCGACATTCGCCTTATCGGCGTTGGCCACTAGGATGTCTCCCGCTCGATTTCGCCAGGGGCCTTAGTGGATTAGTCGGGCTGAAGGTCCGGATACCACTAAATTGTCACAAAAAAAAAGGGTCATGATTTTCAAGAAAACTTGGAACACATCTTAGTGTAAAAAGTAGGGATGTCACGTGAAAAACCTCCAGCTTACCCCTCCTCAGTCCTCACAATTATGTCCTCATAATCATCTTTAAGATCACGTTGTTCAGAGTCGGCTCTTTCCCAGAGGTCATCTTCAAGATCACTTTGCCTTGGCTCTTGATCTCAAACGTAGTACAGTTTCCCATGAAAAACATCTCCCCGTTTCACTTGGGTTGAAGGAAGTGAACATCCCTTTATCAGAGCATACATGTCGGGTTGCACCAGTGTCGATCCACCATTCGCTTGGGTTCGACTCGACTAGGTTCACTTCAGAAACGACAACAGATAAGCTTATCTTAGAAACATTGTGAATGATGTCACCCACCACATTAACTTCTTTATTTTTGTTCCTCTTTGGCAGCCTACATTCAGCAAATTTGTGGCCCATCTTGTCACAATTGATGCATTTTCCTTAAATTTTGGTTTCTTGGTAATACCTCATTTTGGTCAAAGTTTGGACCCTTGGCCAGACTTGTTCTTCTTGGATTTTGAACTCTTAGCATGTTCCACAACATATTCACCACCATATTAAATAAGACTGGGCGTAAAGAGTCTCCTTGTCCTATTAATCTATGATTGAACATGAGACCATGTAAGCAATGATCTTCTCCAACAGTAAGCTGAACACCAATGACATTCTCCAGCAGAGACTCCCTAACATTTGCATCTCTCCACAGTGGTGTTATCTCTATAAGCAACATGGGGAGTCACTTGGTCATGTTTGCTTGTAGTGTCTGTATGCTTAGGACATTTGGCGGAGATGGTGCTATGGTGGAGGCAACGGTTGATGAGAATCGAGGAGTAAAACATCTTCCCATATTTGGATAGTGTCAGATCATCTTGGAGGGATCACTGGAAGGTAGTATCACATGGAAAGAGAGGAATAGGAGGGTTTTCAATGATGAGGAATGCATTGCTGTTAGAATTTGGAAAAGGTCTCATTTGTCGACTTATTTTTGGGTAGCAAGTAGTAAATTGTCTAGAGGATATTCATCTAATGATTGGGTAGGGGTTGGGGTAATTTTGTATTGTAAGGGCTGCCAGTAGATATTTTATACCTAGGAGGCATAACACATTCCTCCAAGTATTCCTTACTTACATATAATTTAATTTCTAGTTTCCCTTTTTTTTTTTTTTTTTTTTTTTTTGAAAAAAGAAAATGAGTGTATACTTCCCATGATCCACGTTCTTCAAAAAACGAGATGGATTACAAGGGTGGGATTGGGAATGGGCTGTTGAGAGGGGTGTTGTCCTTCAGAGCTACGAGGAAGGCGTATAGAGTGTTGAAAGCTGCGAATGGCGGGGTGATCGTAATTGAGGAATCCAGGCATTCAAAGGTTTTCTCTATCTAGATTGATGCGGGTATTGCGAGTTGGTTATCAAAATCGATTGATGAAGCAGTCAGCGCAAAGAAGGACGGGTCATTCAAAAGAATCCACATAACTAACAAGTTCTTCACCCTGTTGGAATCGCTCTTGAATGTGAGAGGGGGTTATCTGCGCATAACCAAAGTGGAAAAGGGTCTTCAAAGGGCGATTTTCATTCCTGATGACAAAAAATGTAAACAATGGTCAGGACTTGGCAACTATATCAACAAGGTCTTGGAGCAGCAAGAATCGAAAAAACAAAATCACTCCACGTCTCAGTCGGAGAAAAGTTCTGACGCCATTAACGAAAATTGATCCTTCAAGGAGGTCACCATTAACGGCGGTATCTGGAATGAAAATTAACCTCTCAAAAATTCAGATGGCAGACATTAATATACATAGGGACATGGTGTTGGATTGGGCCAATTTTATTGGATGTACCACCTCCTCATGGCCAATAAAATACTTAGGCAAGACGATTAGGGGCAATCCAACAAAATTGGATTTCCGGGATCCAGTGGTAGCTAAGGTCTCTAGAAGATTGGATGGTTGGAGGAGAAGCTTTTTATCCAAGGGCGACAGATTAACACTCATTCAAATCGTGTTGGAGGCCCTACCTACATACTACCTTTCAGTGTTTCGATTACCTAGAAAGGTAGCAAACTTGCTAGAGAAGTCAATTAGGGACTTCCTTTGGAAACGCAAAAAAAAAGGATAAGGGCTCTCATCTTGTATCTTGTTCCGAGGAAGCCAGAGTAGGGGGGCCTTGCTATTAGAAATCTTTGGTCTCGAAATTTGGCGCTTGTGGGGAAATGGCTATGGCGGTTTCCAAAGGAGCAAGATCTTTTGTGGGGGAAGGTGATCAGGAGTAGGCATGGCTTACAAAGCAACCAGAGAGATGCAGCCCTTGCACACAACGTAACCTATAGGAGCCCTTGGAAGTTCATTGCTTTTGCTTCAGTGTTTTCAAGGCTTCGCTTAGGCATTTTAGGGAGAAAACGCCTAGGCTTTGTGATAGGTAGGCAGTGGGGGTTTGTGCAACCCCTTTCTATAGTAACTCGAACCTTTCTCTCCTTCAGCCTGTCATTTCCATTTGCTCCGACTAAAAAACGCCATCGAAATCTCTAGCAACCGTCAATGACCCTCCGGCGATAGATATTTTAGTTTTGTACTTTTGAATCTTTTGGATAATATGTATTATGACATGAATTAATGTTTTGTGGACATGATTTTAATTAATATGAAGTGTTTTTTTTATCATTTTATGAAAATTTAGCATTTATTATAGAATATAGTTAGATATATATAATTTTGTATATGAATTGTCCAGGGACCTGTAAATAATTAATTAATTATCTAGGGACCTATAAATAAATATATTTTTTATTGCCTAGGCCACGTCTAGCCTTCGCCTCGCCTAGACAGAACAAATTGCCTAGACATCGCCTTGGTGCCTTGAAAACACTGATACCCCTCTTTCTTACCTTGCCTTAGACTTAAACTGTGAAATGGAGAGAGAATACGATTTTGGGAGGACATTTGGTGTGGTACTGATACCTTTCAGACTTTGTTCCCAAATCTGTATTGGATTTCAAATCATCATAACAGGCCCATCTCAAGTTTTGCTATCTATGACCCTGAGGGTTTTTTATGGAATCTCCATTTGAGTAGGAATGTTTCGATTCGGGAAGAAAATGAAGTGGTTCACCTTCTTAATCTTCTGGAGGAATGTCGCCTGGTAGAAGATGAGGATAGATTGATGTGGCCTTGGGACTCCTCGGGGACGTTTTCCACCAAATCCTTTTTTGAAATACTTATTGGTAACCCTTCCTTGCCCTCTCGTCCCCAACATCATTTAATCTGGAAAGCACAAGTTCCTTCAAAAGTCAAATTCTTGGGCTGGGTAACTATTCTTGGCAGGTTGAATACGAGAGATATGCTTCAACGAGGGATGCCGCATATGTTCATCTCGCCGCACTGGTGCTCCTTATGTAAACAGGATTTGGAGCCTGCTGAGCACTTTATTGGTAGATGCTATTTTTTCCACAACATTTGGGAGAGATGGCGGTCTTACTTCCCGGAGGTAGAAGGAGAGGAGATAAGATTCCAAGGCATAAACATCTTTCCATATTTGGATTACATCCCACCAACTTGGAGAGAACATTGGAGGGTGGTTTGCCTAGCGGTTTTGTCGTTCTCTTGGAAAGAGAGGAATAAAAGGATTTTTTACAACATGGAATGATCGGTCGGGTTAGTGTGGGAGAGTTCACATCAATTAGCTGCGTTTTGTATTGCTAATAGTAAATTGTCAAAAGAGTTTGATGTAAATGATTGGGTGAGAAATGGGGATAGCATTGTATTGGGGTAACATGGTGGTTGGCTATACGGGGTAGAGGACTTATTGGTCTCTAGCCACACTATTCTTGTACAATTGTACACTTTTACACTTATATTATATTAATCTCTAGTTTTGTTTCAAAAAATAAAAAAACGTTCTTCATCTCTCCGTTATCCCTACCTTTCCATGATAAAGTGAAGAACTCTCCAAATCCATGTATAACAACAAAACTACTACCTAATCTTATTAGAACCTCAAAATAGAAGCTTTTAGTGCTCCTAATTTTAAAGTAGTCAAAGCAAGCTTTGGTATGTCACTATGGTGCACCTTGAGGCAGGTTATGTTAATAGTAACTTGACATGCATTGTTGAGCCTCCACCTATCAGATGTAGCTTATGGGTGTAGTGGTTTCTTACATGGTATGATAGTGTTGATTTGTAAAAAGTCTTGGGATGAATTCACGTTGTTTGTATTTGCATCTCCATTTGCAGTATAATTTATATATCTCTTCTTCTATTTCTTCTAGCTCTCATGTAGGATGAGGATGCTCGTAAGAGGAGTGTTATAGTAGCTTGATATGCATTGCTGGGCCTTTACTTATTAACTGTAGCTTTTGGGTTCAGTGGTTTCTAACAAGTCAAACATACTATGCCTCAATATTTAAAAGGTAGGGAGTGAACAACTCAAGCAACTTGGGTGTGCTCCTTACTTTCATGCTCCCATGCTTTTTAAGAAAACTATTTGAACATTAAATTAGATAGAGTGCTATATATTTTCCTTCCTTTTCTTTGCATAAAATATACGTAGTTCATAATATGGAACATAAAATATCAATGCAAACTTGTCTTATGCCGTTATAACAAGAAGAAGAAGAAGAAGTTGTTGTAAACGCTCGAGGCATCATAACCACTACTAGTTCTTCCTTGCTTTAATGTTTCCTACTTTAATTCAAATTTAGACATCCATGCAAATAAAAATATTATTGCTGCCAACTATGAAATATGAAACTTTAATGCTGCAATAAACTATTGTGGAGGAGCAAAATCTGTGGGATTTGTTTCCTTTAAGGAAAGATGATAATTTTAGTAGTCGTGAGATTTATTTTCTTCAAGGAAAGATGATAATTTTAGTATTGTGGAGAAGAGCAAAATCTGTGGGATTTATTTCCTTTAAGGAAAGATGATAATTTTAGTAGTCGTGGGATTTATTTCCTTTAAGGAAAGATGATAATTTTAGTAGTCGTTTTATTTAGCAGTTACTAAAATTGTAATTATAGCTATATGTGTGCATAGCCCTGTATGTCTATATATATATGGTGTCCCTCCATTAAGACATCATCAAGAATAAGAAAATATTCCCTCTCTTCTCCCGTGGACGTGGGCCTTAGAGCCGAACCACGTTATATCTTTGTGTCTTTCATTATTTTATTTTTACAACATGGTATCAGAGCTTTAGGCTGGTACAACTGGAAATACTTTTTCCGGCCTTCATCGCCGAAATCTTCTGTGTCGGCCTTCATCGTCGAATCTTTGTGGTTGGCCTTTATCACCGTCGCTATGTCCGACTTACATCATTTTGTCGGAACCCTCTATTTCCGACAACACTGTTGCACACCATCAGCACCATCGATTGGTTCGTGCGATTTATTCGTGCGACTGTTCAGCACCATCATGGCATCATCCTTGTCGTTCGTGTTGCTTGAAGAAACCCTGATCGTCATCGTCGTTGTCACTGCCACTGTCGCAGGTTCATCATCATCGCCATCAACACTGTCGCACATCTCCGTCATCGCTGGTTCATCACCATTGCTGGTTCTCCGTCCCCCGTCTCTCTCTAGTTCATCGCCTATCTCTGCTGAGCATTTCTGCTGGTTCGTCGTTTCTTTGCCTCTCTGGTTCGTCTGCAACTCTCTCTCTCTCTCCTTCTTTCTTCTTTTTTCTTTCCTTTTTTTTCTTGTAAACCTTTAAGAAAAAAAAAAGGAAACAATAGAATGTCGATCACTTCAGAAATTGTGCAAACTGACGAAACGGAGAAAGGAGAACTACCAACCATTCAGGCAGCATACAGACTTGATGGAAAGAATTATTTGAAGTGGTCTCAGTTGGTGTGTACTTTTCTGAAGGGCAAAGGGAAATTAAGTCATTTTTTGGGCACTGGACCTACACCCGGAGATCTTAAGTTTATAGCGTGGGATAACGAAGACGCTTCAATAATGGTGTGGCTATGGAATTCAATGACGCCAAACATTAGTGATACATGCATGTTTCTAGCTACCGCCAAAGTCATTTGGGATGCCGTTCATCAGACATACTCTAAGGCCCATGATGCAGCCCAAGTGTATGAGATCAAAGTGAAAGTTGGAACAACAAAACAAGACAACATGACGGTCACTGAATATGCCAATGTATTGAAGAATCTCTGGCAGGAACTTGACCATTATAGGTGTATTGAGACTAAATGCCCTGCAGATGTTGTAGTTTTAAAGAACTATATTGAGAAGGATTGGGTCTATGACTTCTTGGCTGGACTCAATGCAGAGTTTGATCAAGTGAGAGTTCAGACTCTCAGCAAAGAGTTGCCAACTCTGAATGAGACTATCTCAATTATCCGGACTGAAGAAAGCAGAAGAAGTGTTATGCTCACACCTCAGAAGATGGAAGGCTCAGCTATGGTTGCCAATCGGGGAAATGATCAGAAGACACACACTCCGTGCGCTGAATCATCAAAGGTCCCAAATCGAGACAATAGGGACAATCTATGGCGTACTTATTGTCAGAAGACTAGAGATACCAGGGAGAAGTGTTGGAAACTTCATGGCAAGCCTTCAACTTCTAATAAAGAATGAGGCTATAAAGGAGGACAACAGAAGACCAGTGGACAAGCACATCTGTCTACTGAACAAATAGTTGCAGACTCCCCGGTGCCAGAAGGATTCAGCCAAGACGACATTGAAAGATTGAAATCTTTGCTTGGCACACTGGACAAACCCTCAGGTACTTGTTCATTGGCCCATTCAGGTAACTTTCCTATTTCTATTGGATTTAACGTCTCGGATAAGTCCTTTGTTAACTCTTGGGTTATAGATTCTGATGCTACTGATCACATGACCAATTCTCCCAATATATTTCATACCTACAACCCATGTCCTAGTAGTCGGAAAATAGCCACAGCTGATGGATCCTTAACCATAGTTGCTGGTATAGGTGATGTTTACATCAGTCCCACCCTTACACTCAGAAATGTTTTTCATGTTCCTAAACTATCTACTAATCTTATCTTTATTAAAAAACTGACCTATGATCTAAGTTATAATGTAACCTTCTTCCCTACTTACTGTGCATTTCAGGACCAGGACTTGGGGACGATGATTGGACTTGCTAAGGAACAAGACGAGTTGTATTACCTTGAGACACCAGTACATCCTATCAAGAGTAACACTTCATTTCTTTCCGAGCACAAATTTTCCAATAAAGAAAAGCTATGGCTCCATCATCGCCGCCTTGGCCATCCTTCTTTTCGAACCCTTAAAATCATGTTTCCTTTTTTGTTTGAGTCTCTCAATGTAGAAGATTTTCATTGTGAAGTGTGTGAACTTGCGAAACACAAGCGTATATCTTTTCCACTTAGTAATGAAAGAAGTTCAGATCCTTTTGATCTCATTCATAGTGATATTTGGGGTCCCTCTTCAATATCTAATCTTTCTGGAGCGCGATGGTTTATGTCCTTTATTGATGATTGTACTAGAGTCTCGTGGATATTCTTACTGAAACAAAAATCCGATGTGAACTTTGTTCTTCCTACCTTCCATAACATGATACACACCCAGTTTGGTGCTAAAATCAAGAAATTTCAATTTGACAATGCTAGAGACTATTTAAATCAAACATTGACCAATTACTTCCAAAACGAGGTGATCCTTCATGAATCATCATGTGTTCACACCCCACAACAAAATGGTGTTGTTGAAAGAAAAAACGGCCACCTACTTGATACAACCGGGCCTTTTTATTTTAGAATACTATGCCTAAGTCCTATTGGGGGGAAGTTGTCCTTACTGCGACACACCTTACTAACCGCCTACCATCCCGGACCCTTGGTTTCAAAAATCCTATGAAAAAGCTATGTCAATTTTACTCTAAGCTCAAAATCCCCAATAATCTTATATTTAAGATATTTGGGTGTGCATCATTTGTCCATGTTCACCAACCCAATAGGGGGAAGTTGGTCCCTAGGGCTCTCAAGTGTGTTTTTTTCGGATACTCTTCCACTCAAAAGGGATGTAAATGCTATCATCCGCCATCAAAGAAATTCTTTGTCTCTGCCGATGTCACTTTCTGTGAACCTGAGCACTATTTTTCCGTTCCTTCTCTTCCAGGGGAGAGTGTCATCATGGAAGATAATGATCGAAACTCCCTTGATAACCCTTTTGATCTTTTTGGCCCCTTTAACCTCCAACAAACCAAACCCGAATCTCCTACACCCTCTGTACCCAATGATGAACCTAAGGATCGGATGACTAGACAAATGTACTCAAGGAAGAAAGTTGCAGTTCCTGAACCGATGCAAGTTCAAGAATCTGAACCAATCCCTGAAAATGAGGTAACAAATCCTGAACCCTCCTTACAAATTTCATTAGTTCCTAAAATTAACAATGATCCTTTAGCCCCTGAACCTGACAATGATCTTCCCATTGCCATTAGAAAGGGCACAAGGGAGTGCACCAAACATCCCTTGTATCCACTATCTCATGTTGTATCCTTCGAGAAGTTCTCACCAACCCATAAGAGTTTCCTTACCAACCTGAACAACATCCAGACTCCTACATCATTATTCTTGGTGGGAATTTGGTGACATGGCGAAGTAAAAAGCAGAATGTAGTGGTCAGATCTAGTGCTGAAGCAGAATTCCGAGCAATGGCACAAGGGGTTTGTGAGCTATTATGGTTGCATATAATTTTGACAGATTTGAAGATGCATTGGGATGGCCCTATGAGACTCTATTGTGACAATAAATCTGCAATTAGCATTGTCCATAACCCAGTTCAACATGATCGAACTAAGCATATAGAGATTGATAGACACTTTATTAAAGAGAAGCTTGATAGTGGGTTGATCTGTACTTCATATGTGTCTACCAATAATCAGCTCGCCTATGTGCTCACTAAAGGGTTAAACCATACTGCATTTCAAGCAAATGTGTCCAAGCTGGGAATGGTAAACCTTTATTCACCAGCTTGAGGGGGAGTATTGTGGAGAAGAGCAAAATCTGTGGGATTTATTTCCTTTAAGGAAAGATGATAATTTTTGTAGTCGTGGGATTTATTTCCTTTAAGGAAAGATGATAATTTTAGCATTGTGGAGAATCGCAAAATCTGTGGGATTTATTTCCTTTAAGGAAAGATGATAATTTTAGTAGTCGTTTTATTTAGCAGTTACTAAAATTGTAATTATAGCTATATGTGTGCATAGCCCTGTATGTCTATATATATATAGTGTCCCTCCATTAAGACATCATCAAGAATAAGAAAATATTCCCTCTCTTCTCCCGTGGACGCAGACCTTGGAGCCGAACCACGTTACATCTTTGTGTCTTTCATTATTTTATTTTTACAACATAAACATTATTATTTAATAGTGTTAATTGATGTATAATTTAGTTTTTTATGAATTTTGTGTCTTACTTTACTCAAGTGTGTGGCTTACATTGAACCTTGCGCTTCAAGCGTTAGAGCTCCTTGTCATCTTAATTGTTTAATTGCTAATTGAGTTCCTCGTTCTACTCGAAGTTTAGATTCTATTTTCTGGCCAATTATATCTTGGGCTCTGAATACCTTTTTATTTTATTTTAGGCCTTTATTAAAGCCCATTTAAGCCTCCAAATTGAGCTTAAGCCCAATTCTAAAGTCCATGTACCCAAATTCATCAAACTTTGGGTTTAAGATTAAATTTATTAAACAATTATTTGCACTTTTCTGAAAAGAATGAAATCTAGTCCTTAAAAGACAAATTGACTGCAACAAATCCACGTCTAGCTTCAAAGTTCAGTTGTATATTCATATTTCCAATTTTCTAGGTTTTAGGAAAACTGACAATTTTGCTTCCAATCTCAAATTTTCTCAAATTGTTCCTTTATATTTTGTGTCATCCTCCTCACTCAAGATCACCCAAATTATGCCCACTAGGTAAAATGACAAAATACCCCTTTTGCAAAAAAATTGAAAATTGCCCTTTGAAAATATCAAGTATTACATGAAGTTTCTTACATCTTGAAAAATAGGAAAAATAAGATGGAAAGCAAGTGATGAAGAAGTTGAGCAATGAGAAGGAATTGGACACATACTTCGATGAAGATGTGATCTTAGGCTTGATGGGTGTTTCTCACCTTTGTTTTTAGAGAGATCGCTATAGTGGGTATGATAAAGCCCATGGGCCTAACTTTTTTTTTTTTTGACAAGAAACATTGTACTCTATTAATAATGCCAAAAGGTGGCTGTGGCCACTACAAAGGTAAACCTCATGGGGATGAGATGTCCCCAAGAGGTCTACAATGATAGCAAAATTGAGTCCCAGCTCCTAATCCATTCCCCAACTGAATAACCTAAAGATAACTTACAACTATTAACCCATGTACTAAACCAAAAAACAGAGTTACCCCAGACAACCTCAACCCCATTACATACATCATAAAAAATTCTAGCATTTCTTTCTTTCCATATACACCATAAAATTGCAAAAAACATAACCCTCCCATAATTCTTCAACTTTGGCTGCATAACAGCCACATGACGGAAACAAAAAGGTTTCTGCACTGTTGGAAGACACTAAATCATCCTTGAAAATTGACTTGCAAGGAGAGGGTTACCCACGACTTGTACATTTCATTTCATAATTGTACACAGGCAGTGTGGGACTATGTTAACAACACTTCCCCTCAGTGCCAGGGTTGGAGTCACTTGGCACTCCTCCTCCATGTAGGGTTAGAGATGCAAACATGACCCATCCTTGGTATGCACCTGCTCTGATACTTTGATATAGCCCATGGGCCTAACTCATCCTTGAAAGCCAGTTTTCAAGGATGAGTTAGGCCCAGGGGCTTTATCGGGTATGGAGGGTAATGTGAGTAAGAATTAGAGGACTAAGTTAAAGTGATATTGATAGGGAATGGGGAATCATCAAACTTTGAGGTTCGCCTCACAAATTCCTAGTATTGACTATGAGTTACTTGTAACTGAAGCACCTTTATGATTTATTTGAGTAGATTTGGCCAATTGTTCTCATCGTATTTACCCAAATGAATGAGAACATGTGGTTTTTTACTCTTTCAGTGTACTAAGTGGTAAGGTGTTAAAAATTGTGTAACTATTGGTATTTAGTCTTTATCTAGCTCATTGGTGTATGGTCCATTGATTCAAATACATCAATACATTTATTTATTAACATGTTTTGCCGAATTCTTTCAGGTGCATCGAATCAAGAGAATTTGCCTAAAGGCATAAATAGTCTTGAGAGTTTACTTGATGCAAAGGTGGGACTAGAGATTGGATTAAATTCAAAAATTTAGGATTTAAACCTTCTTCTGTTTGTTCTATATTGAAGTTCTTTAAAAGTAGGAGTTTAGTGTACTAACATTTGATGAGACATGTGCCTATTAGCAAAGACCCACAAGAAGTTTGGGACTGATGTTTGAGGGGTACAAACTAGGATGTTGGCTACCAGACATTTTCCTGATTTACTGTTCTTTTTTGTTTGAACCTTTGATATTTCTGCTTTTCACTTATAATTCATGTGGCCCATGGAGTAGGAAGAGACACCATCTTTTCATGGAGTTCAATAGTTGATTTCTTAGTATATGGATACTTACCAAACATGTTGATGTTCAATTTAAAGTAATGCTTCTCAATATAAACAGGCATTGTTGATGTTAATGAAATGTAACCTCCTTGGTCAACTCCACTTGACCTCTACTACTTTAAAATCAACCTCTATTTTTAATAGAGGTTCAAGCTCTAACATAATAAGCCTAGTTTTTTTTTTTTTTTTTTTATTTTTTGCTTAATTTTGTAAAGGTTATACCTCTACTTCAACTATAGGTAGAAAAAATAAAAATATTTACCATAAATATATATTTATATATTTTTATCACTCTCTATTTTTTTAGAGGTTGCAAGTAGAACTAACAAACACCACCTATTTTCATCTGAAGTTTTTCCCTTGGTGGGGTCTGTGAGAACCTCAGAACCAACCATTTTAAGCATTCATTTCCCCTTTGCTTCAATTGATTTGTTATGTTGTTCATTCTTCTGGGTTTTAATTTCAGATCCTAGATCATTTTAGTTGGAAAGGCATTGAAAAGGTTGTATATCTGGACTTCAACTGACTATAGACACTATTTCATTCTGACTGTAAATAATATGCTAAATTCACAGTCATAGGCATCTATTGTGCTTGGCTTTAGATCTTGGACGTGTTCTAGATGAGATTTGTTGAAGTTTGGGTCACAAATTCCATTTATTTGGTATGCACTTCAGAATGATGGTTCTAAATTTAGGTTTAAGTATGGTCTTCATCAATCACTAGTGCTATTCTTTAATTTTTCAGAGTTTTTGTAGGTTTATACTGTTGATGACAAGGAAGAATTGGAAAGATTTGTATCCTCTCCAGATGTTAAAGTTTATTATTATGATCATGTAGCTTCCAATGCTTCAGATACCAGCAGAATATGCATTGAAAAACTTGAGCAGATAAAAGGACAGGTAATCTGATGTTATATATATCCTTCCCTGTATGCTTTCCTCTGAACCACAATTATTACTATCTTTATTGTTGTGAGACCAGTGTATACTGAGGCTGAGTGAAAAGATTGATGATCTAAGAAGTATTCAAAACAACAGAAAAATGCTTCAGAGGCTGCATGATAATCTGATCTTTTGTTTGGAAAATCTTGGTCTCTTGGGTGCAACACAGGTAGGCATTGTTTCTTCAAGATTCTAAGTCCTAATGCTTATTCTTTGAACTTGTCCTTCATCATGTGCTCTTCTAGTGGACCATATGTTTTTGCATGATTCTAAATCCTAATGTTGCTATGTTATTAAAGATTTTCTATTTTTGATTTGTTCATTTTTTCAAATGCTTCCAATTTTTTTTTTTTTTTGGTATGATTTCTTTGTCAGCTAATTTGTCAAATGTTAATATTTTCACTTATGCACATATACATGTGTTGGTGCGTGTGGGTCGGTGCATGGGTTTAAGCACATATTTGGGTGTAGCGTGTCTAGAGAACATGTATGTGCATAAATTGTTTGAAGCTAAAAAACTTTTACTGTACGACTCTATCCTATATATGATAGTTCTCCTTTGAAATAAGCACCTTGGAGGTGAATGAATTATTAATCCTCTTCTTTATTTTCTTGACAGATGCGAAGCAAATCTTCTTCCCATAGTTGTGACATCTTAAACTGCGAAACTTGCAATGAGCTCTTATTATGAATGATCTACTCCTTGCATCTAGTATCCCTTGACTTTTTATTTTATTTTATTTTTTTGAAAGAGAAATTAAAGTAGATACATTACTAAATAAAAAGCTGAAAGAGAAGTAGGAGAACTGGGGGCACAAGATGTCCACCCCAAGGACTAAGTAATTACAAAGTTAAGACCCTTAGAAAAATTACAAGTAGCCACCCAAGAAGTAGCCTGAAATTGAGACCTCTCCCAAACCTCACCCGAGCTCAACTCAATCCCTTAAAAGCCCTATTGTTCCTCTCCTTCTAAATTCTCCAGATCATTGCCAAACTGATCATGCACCAATGCTTCTTCCAAGTTGTAGAATTGCTGACCAAAAGAGGAAACAAAACTCCCCCTACTTGGTCACCCCTCAAAGGTGAGACAATGGGAAGTGGGAATGCAAAGCTCTCCAAACCTCTTGAGAGATAGTGTAGAAGAAAACATGTGTTCTATAGATTTGCTTGCTTGCTTACAAAGGCAACACTAACAAGGATAAAGACACCAATTCAAAAATCTCCTTTGCAACACATCACCTGTATTGATCTTTCCCAAGGCAATGACCCAGCCCAAAAATCTTAGTTTAGAAGGCACAAGGGCTTTCCAGATGAGAGAATGAAGGGAAACAAAGACAACGAAGAATCTTCCTGAGGAATCCCAAGGTCGAACAAGTCTGTTGTCCTCCCCCGAGAAGTGAATGGAAGAAAGAGACTCAGTGATGGTCATGGCCTCTATCTCCTCCCTCTCTGTGACTGTGAGATTTCACCCTAAATGAAGGTCCCAAGAGGGGCCTCCCCCAACACCTAGGCTGAAAGGAAAGCAAGTCTGCTATAGGTCTATTGTCAAGGGTACAAGGTGTTGGTCCACCCAAGAGGGGGGTGAATTGGGTGCGATGGTCAATTTTAAACTTCTCTTCCAATACCTTAGTGATGTACATAAATATATTGGAATTGGATGCAAAATAGAATACAGACTAAATTGCAAACGTGAGACGCACAAATTTATAATGGTTCGGTCAAGCCTACGTCCACTACCTAATCTCCCGATTAGGATTTTCTCAATCCACTAACTGATTCTCTTACGGGTGAGAACCAAATCCTATAACTGCCCTTTTACAGGTTAAAGGCAAACCTATCCTTTTACGGGCTGAGGATGAACTGTAATTCCTTTTTTCGGAATGAGAAAAAACCCATGTTCCTTTTAATGGCTAAGGAAGAACATCTTCCTTTTGCGGAATAAGGAAGAACCGTTTTCTTTTGCGGGATAAGGAAGAACCGGTTTCTCTTTTATAGGTTAAGAGATAACCTATCCTTTTACAGGTTAATGACGAACCTACTTCCTACTTACAGGTAAGGATTTACCTTTTTCTCTTTTACAGGTTAAGAGATAACCTATCTTTTTTCAGGTTAAGGACATACCTATCCTTTTACAGGATGAAGATGAACTGGTTTTTCTTTTACAGGTTCAAAGATAACCTTCTTGATTTCAACCCTGAAATCATTAAGTGAACTACCTTCACTTGTCCTGGTTGTTTCAGTCCAGAAACACACCAGCATTACAACACTAAGAATGTGGGTGGTTCTAACAGAGTAAAACACTTTACAATTAAGCTCAGTACGTAGCATTGCAAAGATGTTAAATATGAATTACGTAATGCTAAGATGAGATACACCTACAGTCCTTTAGCTTTCAATGTTCGGTATTGCTCAAGTGCAGTTTCGAAAAGCATGAATGATATGATATGAAAATCAGCACTTCTTCGAAAATAATATGATACCAAATAAAACATTGACTTGGAAAATGAAAGGACCAGTGTTAATCAAAGACACAAACAATTTTCAAAATAGATATAAAATATAAGTATGAAAACTTCTAATTCAATGATCAGTAGTTAAAGCAACTACTGATATAGTTCAATACAGTACTTAAGATTGAAATCAAGTACGACTGTATATCTTGAACTATTTCTCAAATTCTATCTTCAGCAAGAACGATACTAAGTATGAATCAGTGCAGAGAATTTGAGTGGATACCAGTAAAAATAGATTTTCAAAGATAGAATATAATTGAAGCTCAATATGAAAATCTTTTGTAATTGTAAAGGTATCAGTGAAAAATACTTTAAAAGATTAGATGTTGAAAAATATTTTGACACAGACTAACTTTCAAAAAGTATTGGCACAATACAAAATGATTGGCAAGTTGTTTGATCCTAAGTGTTGATATTTATAAACTTAGTGGGACATAGTCGTTAGACATTTGAAGTTTAAATAATATGAACGTTTACACACAACGGCTAGAATGTCATATGAAAATGACAACTGCAATTTTCACTAACATTCTGGTTCTTTTTAGATTTCATGAAAAAGGAAAGTTTTAGAAAAACTTAATTCATATATCAGAGAAGATCTCTGATAAGTCTGAAAAGGGCTTTGTGTAAGGGTTCGTTCTAAAAAAGTAAACTTACGTAATGTACTTGTTCGAACAGTGACGGTTGTTGAATTAGCGTCCTAATTCCATAATCAATGTCCTGACGCACAATGTAAACTTTGTCATTTTGTTCCTTGAGGGTGCTCATTACATATAAGTGTCCTACTGAACACTTAAGTAAGGGCACTACAAACTTGTAAGCGTCCCGACTTATTTTAACTTTTAAACGACTTAACCTTGAGGGCGCTAATGCACAGTTAACGTCTTGCTTTGTTTTAAAACAGCTAAGTGCACAAGGGCGCTACTATCCAAGTAAGCGTCCTGCCTTTTTAAAACATAAAACAAAACTTGAGGGCGCTACTATCCAAGTAAGCGTCCTGCCTTTTTAAAACATAAAACAAAACTTGAGGGCGCTACATCTATGTAAGCGTACTACTAATTTAAAAACATAAAACATAACATGAGGGCTCTACAACTATGTAAGCGTCCTACTAGTTAAAAACATTTGAAACAAAACACAAGCACGCTGAAGGACAATCAACGTCCTGAAAGTTACTAAGTTGATTCCCAAAGGTGAGGGCGTTCCTATCCAGATAGCGTCATGATAGATTATTCAACTTATAACTATCAACGTCCTTAAAGAGACATTCTTTGAAGAACTTTAAGAAGTCTTTCATTGAGCTGATGCTGAGTCAGTTTTTTGATAACTTCAGAGGTTGACTAATATAGGAGGCCGCTACTATACAAGTAAGCGTCCTAATGAATCAGCTCAGTTCAACCTTGAACGTTATCAGTGTCCTAATGAACTATCAACGTCCTAACTTATCAAGTTCAGGAGAGCGCTGCTATCTCATTAGCGTCCTGAAAGATTCTTTGAAAACAGTTTTGACTCGCGATAAAATATATGATAGATGCGAATAAAACTCGGTAAATTTCAAATTAAAGATAAAAAAATTAAATCGTTTGAAATCCTGTAAAACGTAAGATGAAAACATGCAAATATGCAAGTGGTTTGTGCATGGTTTTGAAAACGTTTGAGCAATGTCGATTAGAGAAAGATATACTTTTAATGCTTTGTGTATTTCTTATTTCTCATAACCGTTAAATCCAACTCTTCATTATGAGATTTTCAATAAGAGCTTTGTGCAGAGTTGAATGACTTGAACGTTGATCGAAGAATGTAGACTTGAAGCTTGATCGAATCGTTCGAGTGAAGTGATCTTGAAATCATGATGTAATCATTAATGTTCCTTGGTTGAGACGATCTTGACCGTTGGATGCGATCTTGAATTCCTCGATCGAGTCGTTCCTTAGCTTTTTGCTTTTCTTAGGTGCTTTGATGAAATCTTGATAAATGCACGTAAGCATTGAAAGAGATTTCGTTTGTGATTATCAAAATATACTTTATCACAGTATATTTAGGGACGAGCTAAGTGATGAACCGTATAGGTTAACAGAAGGTCGAGAAGAGGTGGGGGAGAGGAGGTTTCATAGGAAGAGCTTCCAAATCATACGTCCTCCCAAGAATGAATCATAACCCCTCTTAAGTTTAAGCCTAAAGAAAGACTTAAATGCAACTGAAGCGAGGAAATGGATATCGAAGGGGCTTTAAAAGAAGAGCTACTAGCAAGCTAGCATCTTAGGGTTGCATTGAAGACCATGTTGGCTTCCATATAACAATTTATTTCCTCTCCTTATGTGTTGATTGCAATTGTACAGTCACCTTCTTATGGTTAACTTCTCTCTCTCTCTCTCTCTCTCTCTCTCTCTCTCTCTCTCTCTCTCTCTCTCTCTCTCTCACACACACACACACACACACACACACACACACACACACATTTTTGCTTTGTCCTCTGTTTTCTGATCAATTTACCTTTTGAATCCGTTGTATTGAAGGCTGTTCGCATCCTCCTAAGTGGTGATCAATCTGAGCGAACTGAAATGATAGAAACAGAAGGAACTTCCACTGACAATTCCTTAGTGGAACAATATTTGAAAATCGCTGCTTCATATTTTGATTCTGATTTTATGAGGGGTAAGGTCTTATTTTCAAGCTTTTTGTAATAGTTGTGTTCCACATGATTTGGAAAATCTTTTTGCCTACTCTTAGATTCTTCGTTTGCATGGGTATTAGTTGAACTGTAGTTAGAATATTAAATTCTTGGACATAAAGTTATATTTGCAGTTTTGTCAGAAAAAATATATCTTTAAAATTTGTGAAGGAAACAAGAATGCAATAAAAAGTTGTTATCATTGTTTTCTAAAAATCAACTCTACTTTTTTAAAAACTTATTTTTTAAAGTAGTTCTTACATTGGATATGGAATGGGCCCTAAACAATTGGGTTTGTGTGCTGATTGATCTCCATGTCATTGTTTTAGTTATAATGAAAGTTAATGTATTCACCAACACTTGCAATCTTGAGCAGCATTGATCATTATTTTTTCATTGTTTCCTCTTCTGAAAAGCCCAAATTCCTCCTCGAGTAGCTTTCTTCTTGTGGTATGCATGTCTTGCTAGAATCTAAAGGGATGATGAGGTGAGGAAATAGGGTGTCATTAATCATAGCTTCCATTATTCATGTAAGCCCACTCAAGAAGATGTACTCTCCTGCTTTTTATTCAATCCTGTTAGTTTCATATATGGTGTTCTTTGTTGTCTTCATCTTGGGTGAGGCAAGCTATCCCCAAATCTTTTACATGCTTACTCTTGTGCCACAACTGTTACGGAGATAATTTAGGATCAGAGAATATTTGATTTGCGATATTTTAGGATCAGAGAATATTTGATTTGCGATATTTTAGGATCAGAGAATATTTGATTTGCGATATTTTAGGGATGTTTTCTGTTAAAGCAAGATTGTAAATAGTAGATAATTAGGCTGTAAATAGGGATGATACTTATTTTGTATGCCGAAAAATATGGCAACTTTGATGTACATTCTCTTCTATATAATGAAAGGAAACCCTAAGGAAAGGGCATTCAGACCAATTTTTACATGGTATCAGAGCCCCTACTCTACTATTCATCTCTGTGGTCTCAATCCTTCGTGTGTGACGAGAAAAGAATTTCTTTTATGTTTCTGCAAGTTCCATCTTGCTCCTGGATCATCCCACTTTGTGGGTTCACTATTTTGTGGCTGTCGGCGATTGGTTTTGGGGTAGAGAATCGTTCTCTCTTGCGGGTTCTCTATTTTTTTTTTGGTGGTTCTCTCTCGGTGGCTAGGTGTCCATCGACCTTCTCTGTGGCAGTCAACCCTTCTGTGGTGGTGACCTGTTGTTTCTGTAGTGGTTGCGAGGTGGTTGGCAACCTCTGTGACGTCGGTTCTGGGTGCGACTTCATCGAACTGTGATTTCGATCAACAAATATATTTTTTTTCCCTAGCCGTGGCTGTCTGAATTTTTTTTTATCATGTCAATTGAGAATACTATTGTTCGCTTCACTGGCAAGAATTTTCCTACATGGGAATTTCAATTTAAGATGTTTTTGAAAGGAAAGGAATTATCAACCCATATTGATAGTTCTGTTCGAGTTCCCACTGATGAAAACGAACTTGCCCAATGTGAGGTCAAAGATGCTAAGGTGATCTCCTTCCTATTGGGAACGATTGAGCCCCATCTTGTCACCAATCTTCGGTGTTTTCCTACGGCTCAGGCTATGTGAGACTATCTACGGCGTGTTTATCACAAAGACCACAACGCTCGAAAATTTCAATTGGAATTGGAAATTAGCAATTTCAATCAAGGTAATTTGACTATTGAGCAATTTTATTCTGGTTTTATTAATCTTTGAGGCGAGTATTTTGCTATTGTTCATTCTAAGGTTCCCGCTACGGCACTCACAGCTCTTCAAGCGGTTCATGCTGAGAGTCAGCGTGATCAGTTCTTGATGAAGCTTCGATCTAAATTTGAGCCTGTTAGAGCCGGTTTATTGAACCGTAATGCGGTTCCCTCTTTGGATTTTTGTTTGGGAGATTTATTGGGTGAAGAACAACGGTTATCCACTCAGATGAGTATGACTTTTGAGAAGGTTGTTTCTGAAGCTGTGAATGTAGCCTATGCGGCACAAGGGAAATGAAAGAATAAAGTGCAATGTTTCAGCTGCAAGGAGTTCGGTCATATTGCTCGCAACTGTCCTAAGAAAGTTTGCAACTACTGCAAGAAAGAGGATCATATCATCAAAGAATGTCGAGTGTGGCCTCAAAATCGCCAATCCCAAGCCTTTCAAGTTGTTGCTTAGCCATCGCCTTCTTCTGCGCCCACCACTGTGAGCACTGATTTATTTGTTCTCACACCTGCCATGGTCCAACAGATGATTGTGTCCGCTTTTACGGCTTTAGGCCTACAAGGTACGGGTACTAACTCCACTTTTTCTTGGATTGTTGATTCGGGCGCTTCTAATCATATGACTGGTCGTGTGATTGGTTTCCATGATGTTCGTAAGTATGGCGGCACGCAAAATATTCAGATTGCTGATGGCAGTACTCTTCCTATCACAGCTGTTGGTAATTTGGGTTCTTCATTCCAAAATGTTTTTGTCTCTCCTGGATTATCTATCAATTTGATTTCTGTTGGACAATTGGTGGATCGTAATTGTGATGTTCATTTTTCTCGTGGTGGTTGTCTTGTGCAGGATCAGGTGTCAGGGACGGTGATCGCGAAGGGGCCTAAAGTGGGACATCTATTTCCTTTTCAATTTTCTATTCCTAGTGTCATTTCTTTTGCATGTACGGCTACTGCCAATAATACTGAAGTCTGGCATAAGAAATTGGGTCACCCCAATTTTGTTGTCTTGACTTATCGTCTGAAACATGGTTTTTTGGGCAATAACGATTCATTTAATTCTTCTCCTGTTTCTTTTGATTGTGCTACTTGTCGTCTTGGTAAAAGTAAAACTTTACCTTTTCCTACGCATGGTAGTAGTGCTTCTAAATGCTTTGAGATTATACATACTGATGTTTGGGGAGTAAGTCCTTTGTTTCTCATGGTCAGTATCGTTATTTTGTGACGTTTATCGATGATTTTAGTCGATTTACTTGGATATATTTTCTTCGTTCTAAAGGTGACGTGTTTTCTATCTTTCAAAGCTTTGTTGCGCTTGTCGAGACACAATTCAGTACATGTATCAAAATCTTACGCTCCGACTCAGGGGGAGAGTACATGTCCCATTCGTTTCAGACTTATCTTCAGAAAATGGGGATCATCTCTCAGCGTTCTTGTCCTTATACCCATCAACAGAATGGAGTCGCCGAACGTAAGAATCGTCATCTCTTAGATGTCGTTCGTACTTTGTTGATTGATTCGTCTGTACTGTCTAAATTCTGGGTAGAAGCTTTATCTATTGTTGTCTATTTGATCAATCGCTTCCCTACTACCACTCTAAATTATGATTCTCCCTATTTTCTTTTGTTTGGCATTTCTCCTGAGTATCAATCCCTTCATAGTTTTGGGTGTGTTTGTTTTGTTCATTTACCCCCTGTTGATCGTCACAAGCTTGCTGCCCAGTCTGTCACGTGTGCCTTTATGGGATATAGCCCTACTCAAAAAGGATTTATTTGTTATGATGCTCATGCAAATAAATTTCGAATCTCCCGGAATGTGATTTTCTTCGAAAATCAATATTTCTTTCAATCTCAGGTTATTTCCGATCCCTCTGTTGCTCTTTTTCCAGCTTTTGATGATGTGTCTTCTTCTATTGAGCGGTTTAAACCAGATCTAGTGTATCAGCGACGTCTTCCACCTTCTCCAACGCTCCTTCCAGTCACTAATCCGATACCTGATTCTGTGGTTCCTATACCTCGACTTACACATGCACCTGATAGGTATGGTTTTCCTCATACCTCACTCACTGCCACTCTCGATACTGTTTCTGTTCCTCACTCTTATGCCCAGGCAGCTTCCCAAGCATGTTGGCAGCAGGCCATGCAAGAAGAGATCCAGGCTCTTCAAGAGAATCACACTTGGGATATTATGACTTGTCCTTCTGGTGTCAAATCGATTGGCTGTAAATGGGTGTATTCAGTTAAGTTTCGATCTGATGGCTCACTCGACAGATATAAGGCTCGTCTTGTGGCTCTTGGGAATCGTCAAGAATATGGCATTGATTATGCTGAAACATTTGCCCCCGTTGCCAAGATGACTACCGTTCGGACTATTTTAGCACTTGCTGCTTCATAGGGGTGGTCTCTCAGGCAGATGGATATAAAGAATGCTTTTCTATATGGAGACCTAAAGGAAGAAATCTATATGTCTCCACCTCCTGGCGTGTTTACTACACCTTCCTCGGTGGTTTGTCGGCTACGCCGGTCCTTGTACGGACTGAAACAGGCTCTCCGCGCATGGTTTGATAAATTCCGCTCTACTTTGCGTGCCTTTCAATTTGCTCAGAGTCAATTTGATTCCTCTCTTTTTCTTCGCAAGACTTCTGCAGGAATTGTGTTGCTTCTGGTATATGTCGATGACATTGTGATTACTGGCTTTGATACTGAATTACTTCAGCAGTTGCAACAGCATATCAAGACCTCTTTTCATATGAAAGATCTTGGTCCTTTGCAGTACTTTCTTGATCTTGAGGTCCAGATTACTTCGTCTGGTACATTGTTACATCAGCACAAATACACACAAGAAGTGATTTCCTTGGCTGGTCTCCAATCGGGTAACTCTGTTCTTACCCCCTTGGAGGTTAATCTCAAGCTATTTCGTGAGGAAGGTGAGCTTCTTTCAGATCCATCCTTGTATCGGCAGCTCGTTGGGAGTTTGAATTATTTGACGATTACTCGCCCTGGTGCACAAAGCTCCAGCCTATGTCGGGTCCCAAGAAAGATCGGACCACTGTTCGGTTTATTGCATGTAGCCTTACCTTGCTTCACAAGATGTTGTTTCCATGACTCAAACTTGTGACCATAGTTTCTTGAAAACCACAGTTTCTTTAAAAATGTTCTCACCACTGCATTTTGCTTGCTTTTTCTTCGGATTGATCCACGTGTTTCATTCAAGTTAGCAGTGTTTCTGTTTTTATGACATTGAGGATTTTAGTTTGCATTTGGTAGACATATTCTCCTATTGATAAGTAAATAGAAAAGCTGGTATGCAATGCTTCAGTTTCATTAACTGCTTTGCTATTTACTTCAGTTTCAAAAATCTTTACATTATAGCCAAGGAGTTTATATTTTGTTTTCCTCATTTGCTAGGTGGCATGGGATATGATTCCTCTACTTTGGAGGGATTACAAGAACCAATTTTCTCAAATAAACTGTTGGTTCTTATTAAAATTCTTTCAACTTTCAGGTTGGTACTTAGCTAAGTTTTGTTTTGTTTGATTTAATCATGCAGTACTTGTCAATGGATCCATGATAATTTCTATGCCTATGAATGATCTATGTTTTGATCAAAAGAAATGTGCGCCATTCTTCTTTGAATTTCACTTCTTTCCTTTCATACCATATTGCAAAATGCATTGTGTTGTTGTCGTTTTTTTTTTTTTTTTTTTTTTTTTTTTTGACAAGAAACATAATTTGTATTGTATTAACTATGTAATATATACATCAAAAATTATAGTTGGACATGTAGTCCAAATCAAAGTATCAAAAACTATCCAAAATGAGGTTCCATCCCCTCAACCAATCCCCCAAAGAATAACCTCTAGCTAGCTTACTAGCACAAACCCAAAGTGAAGCAAAAAAAAAAAGGAGTTTTCCCAAACAACCCCTATCTTCTTTTCTTGGTTTTAAAAAATGTGCGTATTCCTTTCTTTCCAAACAAACCAAATTACAGCAAAGACAATCACCCGCCAATAGTCTCTCACACGTCTCAGTTGGCAATTTTCATTAGGAAAAGCCCAAAGATTAGACTCATTAGGTAGCCTCTCCCACTGTTGGATGGCTTTCCACCTTCGCCACACACCTTTGGTGAAATCACAGTCAATGAAAATATGTTGACTGGATTCCCCATTTTTCCTACATAAACAACACCAATCCGGGGATAGAGTCCAACTCTTAAGCCGCCTCTGGAGAAGACCTGCACAATTTAACTTGTCATGCAATGGTCCATCCCAAGAATTTGGCTTTAGAAGTAACATGAACTTTCCAGATGAAATCATGTGGAAAAGAGGCTAAAGATGAAACACGGACCAAGGGAAGAACATAGCTGATGAAAAAAGGATTTAGAGGAAAACTCCCTTGTGGTTTCAATAGGCAAAGACACTCTAATGCTCTCATTTGATAGAAAAGCTCCCTCAGAATTTCAAGAAGGGACGAGGCTTCAATACATGCTCTATCTCAAGGGTTCCTTCTAAGGTGGAGACACCAAGAAGGCCTACCCCCTTCATTACTCTATCTCAAGGTTCGAAACTTCAATTTCGCCGACACTTCGACCTTTAAAAATCAGAATTAATTTGGAGAAGTTTGAGAAGTCTTGGAAAATTATTGTAAAAATTCGCCAACTTAGAGAAGTTTAAAGAATTTCTATATAGATGTTAAAATATGCATAATTACTATTAGAAATGATGAAAACAAACATAAATAGATACTTTTCACATATAAAAGTATAAATATATTCGGTTGAAACATGTGTTTTTACATTAACATTGTTTGACGCACATCCAAGGATCGAAAATTGGATTTCAACTTGACTTCAGTCACTTGAAAATTGGAATTAATTTGGAGAAGTTTAATTTAACATGGAGAATTTTTGTAAAAATTTCCTAATTAGAGAAGTTCAAAGATTTTTTTTATATATGCTTAAATATATAGATTTATTGTAGTATAAGCTAAAAACTAATATAAATAAACACTTTTAATTCATAAAAATACCAATAAGTGACCTAACAAAATCAATCTTATTAAGTGGGTTGATGAATTTGAAATGGTGGCTTTTAGTCTTAATTTATTTTCTTTATTTTGATATTTAGTTTTTTGGTGGCTTGCTTCTCAACCATATACTTTGCTAGTTTGAATCCCACCATGCTTAATTTATTAGTTTATTATTTAAATGTATTGTTTTTTAATCTTGTTTTATAAGAGTTAACTAAAAGAAGATGCCTTTGGAAACTTTTTTAATTTATTTTTAAGTTTTTATCTTATTTCAACTTTATTTATTTATTTTTTTGCTTCTTTTCTTCTCTTTTTGGTAAAGCATATCCCATAAACTACATAATTTGTTAGCTTATTAAATTATTTTTTAAAATTTTTATTGCTATTTTGGTTGATGAAGTTGAAAATAATACATAATTATTGATATTTTTTTGTTTTTATTAATGAAATAACAATTTTTTTACTTCTTTAGCGAATTTCATTGAACTTTGTTGAATTTTATTGAATTTTATCGAATTTCTTGTCGAATTTTTGCATTTTTCAATTGAGAATTTGCATGGTTATGAAATAATTTAGAATGATACAAATGATGATAGAAGCAAAAATTTACTCACAACAATTCCAAATCAAACTTTGGAGAAATTTAAACTGAGTTCTAACTTTCTACGATTACTCAATTTACTAATTTATCCTCCGACAAATCCTATAATTCATCAAGTTCAAAGTAATAATTAGAAATGATTTAAATATATAGTATTCAATTCTAAATCAATAGGGAACAAAGCTTTCAATCTCTCTTTTGTTTTAATTCGCGAACTACAAACATCTTAACAAGATCCTCACATACTGCACCATTTAAAAACTATTCTAAAGAAAGTTCAATGTTAGAAACAATAAGTTTGTGTTTGGTTGATGATTCGAAAGCAAGGATTGAATCCGAAAACAAAAAAATTTAGAAACAACTTTTATCGTTTTCAAAAAATAACTTGCTTTCTTTAAAAAAAAAAAAATTTTAATTGTTCTTCGGATTTACTCAACCAAACTCATTTTTTGTGTTTCCAAAATATTGGATACAAAAAACTGTATTCGAATTGCAAACCAAATGGAGCCTAGAACTCCTACCTCAGTTGTTTCTCTCTTCTTCTATTTTGTTCTCCCTCTTTTCCTTGCTTAAAATGAGCTTTTAAACTTGTCAAATGGGACTTAGAAGTTAGAACACTAAAATCGCCTCACCAGCTGTTGCATTTTTTATGGCTTTTCACTCTTGTGCCTATGTTAGTTGACTACAATTTTTTCGTGTCAACTATAAGCTCCCATGGAGCAATTTGTCTTAGTTTTTTTATTTTCTTCCTTTGGTAGTCAACTACTTCAACTTAATAGTCGATTACTTTGTGGAGTAATTGACTACTTTAAGCCCTTGGGCATCCAAAAGGTGGTTGAGAGTGATTTTCATGCTGAAACTAGAATTTTGGGGTATGAGTGGTTGACTACTTCTTAACAGGTTTTGGTAACAACTTATCATTCACTCTAAAACATTCCAAACACATTTCAAACGCTTAGAAAACATCCATTAAAGATTAAAAACATGATTAAACACAACCATTAAACTTATTTAAGTCATTTAGAATATCATTAAATACAACCATTAAACTTATAATTTTAAAAACATTCCTTAAAATTTGAGAGATGTTATATGTTTAGACAAGGTCGAGAGTTTCATCTCCAATTGCCTGTTGTCACAAATTTCTCTTTTATGTCTACTTATCAGTCTTTGGTTCAAGATTTCTAAGCATTAGTATCTCAATAACATCATCTACTGCTCTCCCATTTGTCTTGTATTGATGCCCTGTTCTCATAATCTTCGAATTGTAGTTAAGATCTTAGAAATGTATCTATTGTATGATCTATAACCAAACCCATGATCAAGGGAGGTCCCCTCTCTCTCTCTTCATGTGTACCAGTCTGTAGAAATAACTACAAATATATTCATTATTCAAGTTCTCACTTTCTTTAATATAGTTGTGAAAAAAATAAGGTATTATAAAGAACAAGTTGAAAATATGTGCTATGTGCATTTTCATGGTATGCTGATATTTAATGTGTCGAGGGCTTCTCAACCTTTTCAATCCTCTTTCTAGTAAATTGTTAGTTATGCTCATTTTAACTCATAGATTGCTATTTTTCTTAGTATATAAATTTTAATATCAATGAACTTTTGAGTTACTAGGTAATGATACACATTTGACATTTTCTTGATAGGTAAATGATGCTTTTTGGTTATGCCTATTTGTCCATTAAACTATATGCTTTAAAAATAACTTAGTTTTATTTATTTAATTTTTTTTTTCCTGCTTCAGGCAACGAACAGATATGAAGTGTATCATTTTTGTAAATAGGATTATTGTCGCAAGATCCTTGTCATGCATTCTTGAGAATATAAAATGTCTGGAATTTTGGAAGTGTCATTTTCTTGTTGGCTTTCACTCTGGACTAAAGAATATGTCTCGAAAACAGATGAACTCAATTGTTGAGAAGTTCCGCTCCGATGAGGTACTATTTATCTTCATCAGATCTAGATTGTTAGTTTCTTTCGTGCTACGTGATTCTGGTGAATTTCATGGGTACTCTTAAATCTATTTGTTGGAGATAGGAGTCCTCTAAACATAAGAATGAAAAAGGAAAAATAGATCATAGAGAAAGACAAGGAATGAAGTGACCTTTTGTTTTTTTGATTGGTCTTGATGATTGATGCGCAAAACTGTTGTTTGTTAAAGGCTGCTGGCATTGGAAATCCTATGAGAAAGAATATAGGATTTTATACGGAAGAATGTAATAGAATATTAAACATAGTAAAAGAATGTAGGTGTTCTTGCTGCGGCCTTTAAACAAATACTTAAAGCCAAAAAAATCATTTTTGATTTCTCAAAGAAGAAACTAGAGATATATGTTCATAAAATAAAAGCATGCAAGTGCATACTTGCATGAGAAAAAGGGCACACTACAGGAGGACAAGAAGTTCTCTTGGAGCTACCCCTAACTCCCCAAGGACTAAACATATAAATGCATTGATAATGGCATTTCTCAATTTCAGATTGAATTTTAAGTTGGAGTAATTGTTTATTTCAGGGACAACAACTTTGATAATGGTGTTTCTCTTTGAGTCGGGTGGGGTTAGCGGTGTATTCCTTGTTTTTAGTTTGTTGTAAGTTGTCGTGGCGTATGAATTTAGGGTAATTTGTATGAGTTTCCATAGGATGTGCTAAGTACCCCACCCCCCCAACACATGCTTATATTATGCTATACTTAGTTTTTATCTTATTTTAATATATCCTATTTCTTGTTTCTTCTCAAAAAAAAATAAAAAATAAAAACATATAAATGCATTAATGGTTGCTTATTTTTCATTTGTGATTTCATTAGGAATTTTGTATTCTTGAGTTCTGAAATAGATGTATATTTTTATCACTTAAATTCAAATAAAAAATGCTTCATCAAGACCATAGATGCTTCCTTCAAACTTTAGGTTGATCAAAGATGTGTCGATTACTCACCCAAAGAGTTGGAGGCAGCACTGTTCATTGATGAGCTTTGAGTCTTGGACCAAGTTCTGTTCTTCCTCCTAATCCCCTCTTGATCTTCATCAATGTGTTTGGAATCTTTGGATTATAATTTATGTCTTCTATTCCAATTGAACCTTTTGGTAGCTGAGAATCTGTACCATTAGAATATAGGCTTGGGTGTTTGGTAGCGGCTTTAACAAAGGCAAGTGTCTTGAATAAAGCTCAAGAGAAATATTTTCTAGTTAGATTGGGGCTTGAGCTGGATGTGTGCTTCATATCACAAAGAAAGAAAGAGAAGTGACTTGGATGGTGAAGGTTCATCCATTCTTTGGATTTTTATATGTTGTCTATCCCATGTTCGGTTCTCAACCATAGAAATAGGAATGATAAAGCTAAGATATTCTCCATTTTTTAAAGGTGGGCCCCACAATTTTTTTATTTAGTCATTATAAATGTAGCCTGAAACCTAGAACTAGTAGTTTCATACTTTGGTTAATTCATCAAAAGATCTGCAAAACACAAATTAATACAAAAATGAAAATGTGATTTATAAACTGTGTAGCTAATCCATGTATTTCCTATATATGTTAGCATAAGTCATTAAATAACTTGTTACCCATGCGATGTGCGTCAAGTAATATAGAGCTTTATAAATCTTTTTGTAAACCATTATATTTTATAATTTAATGAGTTTTTAGTGTATATATGTATTTGTTTCAGCATAACTAAAAGAAACATAGACTTTAAAATATTTAAATAGAATTCTTTATATTTCTCTACAATGTCCTTGTTGAATTGGACTTCCCTAAATTAATTCTGATCTTTAAGGGTCTAAAGTTTAGGGCGAGTTCGAAGTTTTGATCCTTGAATGTAGGTTTGGTTGTATTATAGTCAACCTCTATGGCCCTATTAATCAAAATTTGTAGCTTATTAATAACTAGCAGTTCTTTGAATGATAGAACAACTAATTTAAACGATGATAATATAATAGATGGAAATATTTAGAACATATGTTAATTCTAATATGATATAGTTGTTAGCCCCTTAGAGTGGCATTTAGGTTTTGGTGCATTCAAGGGTTTTACATATTAATATATTACGCTAAACTTTGTTTGGATTTGGGCTGATATTTTTTTTCTTTGATTTTTTCTTTATTCTTTGATTTGGCAGTTAAATCTTTTGATTGCAACCAAGGTAGGTGAAGAAGGACTTGATATTCAGACATGTTGTCTTGTAATACGATTTGATCTACCAGAAACTGTTGCTAGCTTTATACAATCTAGAGGTCGTGCGCGCATGGCGCAATCTGAGTATGCATTTCTAGTGGAAAGGTGCCAATGAAACTTGTTGTTTAGTTTTGAATTTCTTATCTAAATCTTATCATTTATCAATCTTGTTGTCACTGTAGGGGAAATCAGAATCAGCTAAACTTGATTGAGAATTTTATTTTTGATGAAGGCCGTATGAACAAGGAAATCACATCTAGGACATCCACAGAGACATTTGATTATTTGGTGGAGGATAATTATAGAGTTTGTTCAACTGGTGCTTCCATCAATGCAGGATATAGCGTTTGTGTACTTCACCATTACTGTTCCAAGCTTCCTCATGATGAGTGAGTTTTTTTTTTCTAGTTGGCATTACTAACCCTGGTGCTTGATAACCCAGGTACAACCTAAGAGGGCGGTGATTTAGGTTGTAGGCAGCTAGTTTATAGGTCAATGGAAATTTAAATAAATGCCAAGGCAGGCACACAATAAACAAAACGACCTCCTCAACTTAAAAACCCCTTCCAAGATTTGACTCAAAATTGCTAATATCCTCTTCATATGTTGGGTAAAACCTTTTACAAACACTCCCAACACTTGGGAAGAAGACACAACTCCCCGCCACTTACATTATGTACAACACCTTAGTATTTTTGAAGCTTAAAACTTAGAAGCACCAAATGTCCTAGTTGGTGAGCTTCACAACGAGATTCTAGTGATGATTTGCATAAGATGAGCTTTTTCAGAAAACAGATTCAAGCTTGAAATAACAAAACAGTTTGAGCACTTAAAAACCTTTGATTTCAAGATTCAAATATTTGAAAGGTATTTCAAGCAAATTTATCACTTTTTATATATAGTGGAGCCAAGAAAATGACCATTTCAAACCCTAGGAGCAATCAGATATGGTCATTTGTATTCAAACTTGATTTTGCTAAAGCGTATGATATGGTCAATTGGGATTTTCTTGACTACGTCTTAAAAATGAAGGGATTTGGTGAGAGATGGCGAAAATGGATTCAAGGCTGCTTGAGGTCGGTGTCATATTCTGTATTCATCAATGGTTGGCCTAGGGGCAAGATCTTTGGGGAGCGTGGTTTAAGGCAGGGTGACCCTCTTTCCCCATTCTTGTTTACATTAGTGGTGGATGTGTTGGGAGGATGTTTGATAAGGCAAGGGAATCAAGATTGTTGTCCAGCTTTGTTGTGGGGAGGGAGAATGTGGAGGTCTCCTATTTACAGTTCGCGGATGACACACTGATTTTCTTGGATGGCAATGAGGAGCGTCCATTAATATGGCGAAGAGTGGTGGTTAAATGTTTTTGCTGGATATCGGGCATGTCCATTAATATGGCGAAGAGTCAGTTGGCAGGAATCAACATGCAGCAGGAGTGGCTAAGGTGCATAGCGGATCATTTGGGGTGTTCCACTACTTTGTGGCCTATGAAGTATATGGGAATGCCATTGGGAGGTAACCCTTCCAAACTTGATTTTTGGGAGTTGGTGGTATCCAAAGTGTCAAGAAGGCTTGATGGGTGGAAGAGATGTTTTCTGTCTAAAGGAGGTCGACTTACATTGATCAAGTTTGTGTTGGATGCTCTTCCAACCTATTATCTTTCTGTGTTTCGGGCTCCAAAGAAGGTGGTTATTTTGGAGAAATTAATGAGGGACTTCTTGTCAAAGCATGATGATAAGGCGCATGGTTCTAATCTGGTGGCTTGAAATATTGTTTAGAGGGCGGTGGATCAGGGTGGATTGGGAATTGGGAATTGGGAATTGGGAACATCTCTAATTAGGAATAAAGCTTTAGTGGGGAAATGGTAGTGGAGATTTCCAAGCGAGAAAGAACAGTTGTGGGTGAAGGTGATCAAGAGTAGGCATGGGATGCGAGATAACCTTCGGGACGCTAGTTTGGCATCTAGAGTAACCTATAGGAGTCCCTAGAAATTTATTCATTCAGTTTATCCCATGTTCTTACCTTTAATTAGACTTAAACTTGGGTGTGGTAACTCGATCCGGTTTTGGGAGGATCTATGGTGTGGGAATGATCCCTTCCAATCTCTCTTTCCCAATCTTTTTCGGAGTTCTTCCCTACACAATGAACCCATTTCTGTGTTTGTGGCAAGGGGGAGAGGCCCTTTGTCTTGGGACTTGCATCTAGGGGGGAATTTATCATCTAGGGACGAACAAGAGTTGGTGTCCCTTGTTGGCCTCCTTGAGGGGTGCTTTATGTTAGAGGACAACGATAGAGTTTCTTGGCCTTGGGAGTCCTCGGGTTTATTTTCTACTAAATCATTCCATGCAACTATTCTAAGTGTCTCTAATATCCCTTTCTTTCCCTATCATAATCTAATATGGAAAGCACAGGTGCCATCAAAAGTAAAATTTTTGGGATGGGTAACTGCCTATGGGAAGATCAATACTGGAGATATGCTGCAAAAAAGATTTTCAACTACGTGTTTGTCCCCGTACTGGTGTTATCTATGTCGGCAGGATCTGGAATTTGCCGGGCATTTATGTTGGAGTTGTTCATTCTCTAACGATAAATATCTTCTCATTTATGGATCACATCCTCCCCTCGTGGAGAGATTATTGGAAGGTGGTGTGTTTAGCGGTTTTGTGGTCGTTATGGAAGGAGAGGAACAATCGGATCTTTGATGGTGTGGCGGTGTCAGCTGCTAAAGTTTGGGAGCAATCTCAGCTTTTAGCCTCTTTTTGGGTGGCAAATAGCAATTTGTCAAATGGCCATGCTCTAGGGATTGACTTCGTGGATGGGTAATTGTGTAATTGTTGGTTTTGGGACCTTGTGGTGCCCATGTGTATAGTTTTTTCACCTCATATATTCATATATACAAAATCTTTTGCCTGTTTTTTTTTTTTTTTTTTTTTTTTTTAAATGTGAAAAGTACTTGAAAACATATCAGAACATCTTTGAGATTTGAAAAATAAGGCGATTGGAGATTGGATTTTCTCGAAACAAAAGTCGACTAAAAGCAGCCTAAGAGCTCTGAAAAAAAAAAATTAGTTTCAAAACTCATTGAAGTAGTTGACTAGAGGTCTTTGTAGTTGACTCATTGACTGGAATGTGTCTGAGGCCAAATTAAAATTTTGAGCATAGGTGGCAGTCCAGTCTTGGACAAATTTGAAAGTATTCTCTGTTTACAAGTCACTTTTGAGATGTTTTCAAAGTCTATGAACTCAACACATTTCAAAATGCTTCAAAGTACTTGAAAACATATCAAAACACCTTTCGAGATTTGAAAAATAAGGTGATTGGTGATTGGAATTTCTTGAAACAAAAGTCTACTACTAGTGGCCTACGAGCTCTGGAAAAAATTCAGTTTAAAAACTCATTAAAGTAGTTGACTAAATAGTCTTTGTAATTGACTCTATGTGTCTGCCGCCAAATTAAAATTTTGAGCATAGATGGCTATACTGCCTTGGACAAATTTGAAAAGATTCTCTGTTTACTGTACACACTTTTGAGATGTTTAAAAGTCTAACAACTTAGCACATTTAAAATGCTTTGAAGTACTTGAAAACATATTAAAACACCTTTCAAAACTAGAGATTCGAAAACCAAGGCTATTGGAGATTGGATTTTCAAAACAAGTGTTTTTTTTTAAAACTTGAAAACTTTTGAAGACCAATGTTGGAGCTGAGTAAACCAATTAGGAAAAAATACTATCCTAGATAAATATAAAGCATTACAAAATAAAATAGTTGATCTTGAGATGAGACAATTGCATTCTTCTCTTCTTGTAGCTTTGAGCTTTAAGAATTTTCTTCTTTGACATTGATAGATGATTGGCATGAACTTGATGATTTGATCTATAAACACACATATCAAGGATGTTTGTCCCTGTTTTGTATCGTCTGACATGCACTGGGACCATCAACAATTATCAGTACTTATTTCCATGGAATGAAGATTTTCCTGAGTTCCTTTTAGTTTCTGTTAATTTTCATATTTTGTCAATTGCTCTTGATCTGCAGATATTTCAATCCTAAGCCGGAATTCTATTATTTTGACGATTTGGGGGGGACAATATGCCGTATAATTCTCCCTTCAAATGCTTCAATTCATGAAGTTTGCAGTCCACCCCAGCCAAGTAAGGACGAGGCTAAGAAAACTGCATGTTTGAAAGCATGCGAAGAACTGCACTTGCTGGGTTCCTTGAGTGACCATCTTTTGCCAGGTCAAGATGATGATGTGGAGGAAAGTTTATCGGAGTCTGATGGAAGTGAAGGTTTGCTTACATGACTTTTTTTTTGTAATGAGTTGTTGTATGCTTCTTTATTATGCTGTTTTCAGGCTGCACTTGCTACTTCTATTTGCAGACTATAACTCACGAGGAGAACTTCATGAAATGCTAATCCCTGCTGCACTTAAAATGCAATGGAATTATACAGATAATCCTATCCTTTTATACTTCTATTTTATACGTTTTATCCCAAAGCCTGAGGACAGGCAATATCAAGAATTCGGTCTATTCATTAAAGCACCTCTCCCAAGTGGAGCAGGGACAATGGAACTTGATCTGCATCTGGCTCGTGGTAGAATTGTTAAAACTAAGCTTGTTCCACAAGGGGTTACTGAATTTGATAAAGAGGAGGTAGGTTAATTGGTTCCGCTTACGCCAATTTGTCTTATTCCTTTTTTTTTCTGAGATGAAACTAGAGAGTATATATACTTCCATTATTAATTTTATGAAAGTTTGCTTGTTGACAGATTATGCAGGCAGAAAATTTCCAAGAACTGTTTCTCAAAATAATCCTTGATAGATCAATATTCTTTTCTGATTTTGTTCCATTGAGAAAGAATGGTTCATCTCAACTGTGCTCATCAACATTCTATTTGTTGCTTCCTGTGAGGAAGAGTGAGCATGGGAATAAACTAACTGTTGACTGGAAGATTATCAAGAGCTGTTTATCATCACCTGTTTTCCAGACTGAAATAGTTGTGACAGACCATGGTCCAATACATTGTAGCAAAAGCTTGATACTGGCTAATGGTCCCACTAATACAAGTGACATTGTTAACAGCTTAGTCTTCACTCCACACAACAAGCTGTTTTTCTTTGTTGTCGATATACTTCATGGAACAGATGCAGACAGTCCTTTTACTGATCATAGTCATGTAAATTATGTAGAGCACTATGCTCAAAAGTAGGTAATCAAGCTTCAGCTACTTAATATTTTCTTTTGTTACCATTACTTATACAGTTATACTCTATTTCTCTGTGCCTCACAACTTGCTCCAATTCTGACCACCTAGTATTCTTATCTTTAAAATTCTTGTTTATCAGGTTTCGCATTCATCTGTCACACCCTAAGCAACCACTTCTGAAGGCAAAACAACTGTTTTCATTGCGCAACTTGCTACACAATCGAGTGCAAGAAGATACAGGTATGTGCACAATGGTTATTACAAATTTATTTTGCTATTTAAATGGTAAAAAATATATATTTTGGTTGCTAACAGTTCTTTTTATTTTCAGTATTTGGTGCTGTTATAGTAGTGTTGTTTTTATGTTCTTTGCTATATTAGCGGAATGTAGGAGATAAATGATATTATATAATTGATTTCAACTGTCTGTACTTAATTGAAGTACCATTTTATATATGATAAAATATTCTATCATATTACCACACTCAACTCAACTAAGCCTTTTCCCAGTTATGATAAAATATTTATCCTATTACCATCTTCCTTAAAATACATTGTAATTTATTTAATTTGTTGACACAAACTCTACTTCATTATTTAGTTGAAGTATGCATGCAAAATTGATCAATTACATTTGGATTCAAATTTGAAATTAACCTTTTCACCTAGAATCCACTCAAAGATTCTGCAAAACTAGAAATACTTTATGTATCTAATTCCAGTCAATCTTTCAAAAATCTTCAAGGATTCAAGCCTGATGGAAGAAGATTCCTCTTTATTTTGACTGGGAAGAAGAAAAGAACGCATATTATCTCTCACAATTTACTATACAAGAGGGTTATGTTATATAGGCTGAATACAATCAGGAAAGAATCCAGAAAAGAAACTATTAAAGCCCTTGAAATAAGGAAACATATTAGAAACTACCATATCCCTACAAATAGAAAACAAATTAGAAACTATCATATCCCTACAAATAAGGAAACAAATCGGGAAATCTCAGATCAGCCATAAAAAGAAGGTATTTACTTTCCTAAATAGTTGCACACAATCTCTCTACAGAGAAATACATCAATATTTCTAACACTCCCCCTCAAGCTAGGGAGTAAATATTTCCATTCCCAGGCTCCCAGCTTGCTCACAATTTTTTGAAATGTGTGACCAACTAATCCCTTCGTTAAGACATATGCTAGTTGGCCCTCTGTTGAGACTTGAGAGGTATGGTGTGTGTATCAAACCACTATCAATCTTCTCTTTTTTATGAAATGTCAATCAATTTCCACATGCTTGGTACGGTCGTGTTGCACCAGATTATGAGCAATATTGATAGCTGATTTATTGTCGCAATATAACTTCATCGGTTTCTCAATTGGAATCTTCAAATCTTCCAAGATTATTTTTAGTCTCAATAGTTTGCACACTCCTAGTGCCATGGCACAGAATTCAGCTTCTGCAGTTGATCTTGTAACTACTGGCTACTTCTTGCTCCTCCACATTACCATATTTCCACCCTAAAAAGTACAATAACCAGAGGTTGATCTTCTATATGTGACTGCACTTGCATAATCTACATCTGTATACCCTTGCAAGCTCATATTTGAATCCCTTTTGAAGAGAATTCCTCTACCTGAATTGGCCATTAGATATTGTAGAATTCGATAAACTACTTGGAGGTGGACTTTTTTCGGATTATTCATAAATTGATTCACCACGCTCACTGTGTATGCTATGTCAGGCCTTGTGTGTGACAAATATATCAATTTCCCAACTAGTCTTTGATACATCCCCTTTTCCACAAGTTCATCTTCAATTGCATCTCCCAGCTTGCGATTTTGTTCTATTGGTGCCTTTGTTGGTCTACAATTGGTCTTCCTTGTCTCTTTCAACAAATCCATCACATACTTTTGCTGTGAGACAAACATTCCCTTCTTGGAGTGAGCCAATTCAATATCAAGGATGTATTTTCGTTAGTCGAGGTCCTTTATATTGAAGTCTTTTGCTTGAACGCAAAAGAGTTTTCAATGATGTTTCGAGAGATGTATCAACGTTATGGGATGAAATTAAACTATTGGCTAGCTGTTGGATTTTGCATCCCCTTAAGCAAATGGGTTTTCAATTTCTAATTGGAATTTGAATTGGTCTGGATGTATTTACCAGGGGACGTTGATACTAGATTTGGGTCATGATGCAATCCAAAAAGAGTTGGAATATTTACATAGATTTGAACATCCCAAGAAGGAGGTGTAATGGAAAAAGGACGTAGATGAAATTTTACTAAAAGATTGCACGTGGCCTAGCTTTGGTACTCCCAAATTTTTCACTGACTTTCGAGCTACACTATGATGCATCCAAGGTTGGCATTGGAGTGCTTTTGAGCCAGAAAAGTCAACTCATGGCCTATTTTCGTGAGAAGTTATCAGGGGCAAAGCAGCGTTACAGTACCTATGATGCAGAGTTCTATGCGGCGGTGCAGGTTGTTCGTCATTGGCATCATTATTTGTTCCACGGGGAGTTCATTTTGTACACTGATCATGACGCACTGAAGCACTTGGGAGTTCAGGACAATGTCTCGACTCGACATGCATCTTGGGCCGCTTATTTGCTGCAGTTTACTTTTGTTATCAAGCATAAGGCTGGCACTCTAAACCGAGTAGCTGACTCGCTGAGTAGGAGATAATTTTGTGGTGCAGATGCGGGTTGAGGTTCTTGGTTTTGATTCCATTACGGAACAATATGCTGATGATCCTTACTTTTCTGGCATTCCATGACAGATACAGGATGGGGAGCAACCGATTTTGTTTTGCAGGATGGGTTCTTATTTAAAGGTTCCCAACTGTGCATCCCTGATGGCAGTCTACGTTTGAAGGTTATTCAGGAGTTACATGGGGAAGGACGTGTGGGATGTGATCATACTTTTCAGCTTGTTCCCTCTTCATACTTTTGGCCAACTATGTGTAGAGAAGTGGATTGATTTGTAGAACGATGTCATGTTTGCCAGGTGTCCAAGGGCAAAGCTACTAATGTTGGGTCATATCGTCCTTTGCCCCTTCTTACCTAGCCATGGACTGATATTAGCATGGATTTTGTGCTTGGCCTCCTGAGGACACAGAGAGGGAATGATTCTATCTTTGTCGTCGTCAATCATTTCTTGAAGATGGCATACTTTATTCCTTGCATGAAGACTGCAGACGCTATAAACGTGGTTGTTTTATTCTTTTGAGAGGTGTATCGCCTCATGGGCTCCCTTCTTTTGTTGTCTCGGATCGTGATACTCGTTTCCTCAGCCATTTTTGGCAAAGTTTGTGGAAGATGGTGAATACAAAGCTTGATTTTAGCAGTGCTTATCATTCGCAGACTGACGGTCAGACTGAGGTCACTTATCATTCCGTGGGAGATCTTCTTCGCATTTTGGTTGGTGGTGCAGTGGGATCAGAAGCTCTGTCAAGCTGAGTTTGCTCATAATCATGCTCGCAACCGTAGTACAGGTGTTACATGCAAACCGCAAGCATACGGTGTCAAGTTATAATATATACCGATGAGATATCAAGTTATCATCCTCTAGGATTGACACTCACACTAAATACCACGTTTACTAACTTCAACTTTATTTAGAAAATCAGATTTGAGTGATTGAGTGAAATAAATAAACGACTAGAAAGTAAACTAAACATGCAATAGAAATAGGTAGAAAATCAAAGATAGAATGGTCTAGAGGTTTGATATCACTTTACTCTCAACTATACCTCTATATCTTTTATCATTAAATCAGTTCTTTCGTTTATAAGTCGGAAATCCTAACCTTTCTAATTCCCTCTTTTGAAGCAAAACTAGAGCATGTTATTGTTGTCTTGGTTTAACTCTTTCGATAAAAACCAAAAACAACAATAACTCATTAAGATCTATGATTTCCACCTAACGACTTCAAAGGTTCTCGATCTCCTTGTGAGTCTCATGATAACCTAGGTTATTTTTTCCAAATTCCAACCCAAGGTACCCTCTTTTGGAGCATTTACCTCGAGTCTATGATCATCTAATCCATGGCCAAGGGATCAAAAGCATTAAACACAGGAAAATATAAATAAACTAGAGAAACTTCATCAATAAAACTAAACATAGTATCAAGCTTGGATCAATCTATACCTCTAGAAAGAGGATTTAGTTTATAATTAGAAAGATAAAAGCATGAAATAACATGATGAACATAAATCTAAAACTAGAAAAACAAAGTAGAATGAAGGGAAAGTGTAGGAGAAATCTTCAATGATGTTCAATAATGCTCTTCTCCTCGCTTCCAAACCCTAGCCGTCTTCCTTGCTCTTCACACTCTTTTCTCCTCTCATGTATGCTTTGAAAACCCTACACAATGGTCTTTATATAGCTACAAGTTCATAGGAAGTCGTCCAAGAGAAGTCCAAGTCGAATTAGGAAGGTTTGCAACAAAATTAGTAAGTTTCTAATTTTGAATCGCACATCCACCATCTTCCTCGCTGTTTTTCTTCTTGTTCTCTACTCCAAATCAACCTCAAAATCTTTCTATCTTGTAGTATTTCAAATAAGGAATCCATAGAAACAAACCACGTCCAATGCGGAGTTAAATTAAGAAAGTTATGGCTGAAAGACAAAAGTCCCGCAGTTTTTATGTTGTTTTTTCTGCGCTTTTCTTCCTTTTTCTTCTGTCTTTCACACCTTCTTGCACATGTATCTTATTCCAACTTCTTGCAACTTGTTTCATACCTCTAAATCAACTTTAGGTCCTTCAAAACAAACCAAATTAAGTGAGTATCATACTTTTATAGTCTCATGAACTAACCTATAAAAATCTAAACCGAAATAATGCAAAAACACCAAAACTTGACAAAACTATCAAATAACCGAATTTATGATAAACTAACCTAATATATGAACTAAATACCATAAAACACACCTAAAACATACTCCAAAACACATACTAAATTCCTACTTATCAACAGGCTTCAGTCCTTTTGAAGTTGTCTACAACATTGTACCCCGGTGTCCTCTTGATCTCGCCCCTATTTCAGATCAGTCACGTGTGCATGGCAAGGCTGAGGATTTTGTACAACTTCACCAGATCCACCAGACTGTTCATGATCATTTGGTTGCGACGACACAGAAGTATAAAGTAGCTACAGATCGGAAACATTGGCATGTGGAGTTTGAGGTGGGCGATTATGTTTGGGTCATATTGACGAAGGATCGTGTTCCTGCCCATGAGCACAACAAGCTTGCAGATCGAAAAATTGGTCCTTTAGAAATCATTGAAAAGATCAATTCAAATGCTTACAGGTTGAAGCTGCCCAGTCACATTTAGGGCAAATTTCATCGTTTACGCCTTCAAATTAGCGTTTTCACTATTTTAGGAAAGTTTTGTTTTGAGTATAACTCAACGTGGGATAGTTTGATTTTAATTTCGTTTGTTGCTACATGATATACATCGTGATATCTTTCTTTCTAGATAGGTTTTAGGATATTTTCTATGTTTAGTAAAGTTTGTCATTTTTATTATTTGAATCGGTTTAGAAGTATTGTCACAGGTTTTGCCTATTTAAGGTAATTGTATGCGTTATTGGAATTCAGATTAATAGAATTTGAGATTCTTATCATTATTTTTCCTCTTTCCTCATATTCTTGTGAATCAACGAGTTGGAGAAGGTGTGTTTATTGTTTTCCTTGTTCATGCCCTGCTTCAGGTCACCATTTGTCTCTTGAGGTAGTAAGTAAGGTGGGGTAATGCATGTTGTATGCAAGTTTTATGAATTGTTTGGGTTGCTTGGCATTTTAAAGTACCCCTGGTACTTGAAACTTGCCATTGTTGTGCTGATTTATTTCATTAATATAACATTTATGATTTCCTCTAAAAAAAAAAGAAAAAAAAAAACTCTTTTGCTAACTTGGCCTTGAGAGCTTCTCTTTCTTGCCAATCATTACCAGTGACAATAATGTCATCCATGCATACAATGAGTGCAGTAACTCCCCCTGATGTAGAGTGCTTAACAAACAGGGTGTGATCTCCTAGACTTTGTTTCTACTTCATTGCTAACATCACCGTTGCGAACCTCCCAAACCATGCTCTCGGAGACTATTTCAACCCATACAACACCTTCTTTATTTTTTATGGAAATTGAATCTTGGGGGAACTTCCTTTTAAATTTCTTCTTTGAGATCTCCATGCAAGAATGCATTTTTCACCATATTCATTTTTGCCACTAGTGCAAAGGTTTCGTGATAATCAACACCATAAGTATAAGTATATCCCTTAGCCACCAATCTGTCCTTTTACTGCTCAAGGGACCTATTTGCATTATACTTCACTGAAAAAACCCATCTACATCCCACGGGTTTCTTACCGTTTGTTAACTCTACAATCTCCCTAGTTTTGTTCTTTTCAAGCGCATCCATTTCCACCTTTATAGCTTGTTTCCATTCTTTACTACCTAATGCCTTGGCTAATGTTTGGGGAATGGTTACAGAGTTGAGGTGAGTGAGAAAGGCTTTATGTGAAGGTGATAGTCTTTCAAGGGACACAAAATGAGAAAGTAAGTGTTGTGTGCATTGTCGGATGCCTTTTCTAACTGCAATAGGTAAGTTCAGCTCGTGTTTATCAAATGTAACAGAAGCAGAATTTTTTACTTTGCAATTTGTTCCATTCCAAGTGTTGGTTCAGACAGTTGGACTTGCTTTGGATCATCTTTGGGCACTTCTCTTCTCGAGTAAACCTGCAACGGCTTTGTGAATGTTGAATCAGCTGGATTTGGTAACATTTGTGGGCTATTTTGGTGTGGTTGCGTTGTGATGATGTTTCTGAGCCGCTTTGATCATGAGAAGTGCTTGGAACATCACTTCGAGCATGAACTGGTTCACTAGGTGGATTTGGCACAAATAGAAATGATGTATTGGACTTAAGAGATGGTGAATGTAAGAAGCTAGGCAGATCAAGAAAATCATCCTTCCCTTCAAGAGTAAGTGTCTCCCCATGAAGAGAGGGATGTTGGAAATAACTCCCCTACTCAACAAACGTAACATCAGAGGCAGTTTATAGGTAGGTACTTATCTCCTCATTGGTGTTGTTGTGCTAGCAAGGAGAAGAGATAACAAACCACCTTTTTCTTCACTGTACATTCTGCAAGAGGATTTGGGCGAATGGCTAAAAATTTTAGGGAGATTTTCCAATTTCCTATACTTGGCATTTTCTCAGCACTATTAAAGACTATCGGATAGTCATTGTGTTCACGGTGGTCTGGAGCATTTGGAAAGACCAAACAGAAGGATCTTCGAGGAGGATTTTCACTGAGCATTGGGGTTTGGGAGGGTTCCATTTCATGGCCACTTCGTTAGTGGCTAGTTGTTCTTTGTCTAAGGGTCTAGGCATTAACACATGGTGTAGGGGGTGGAGAAACATTGTTGTTTTTTTGTACTTCGATCCGGGAGAACTTCTTGTGCACCTATTTTTGTTGCTTTTGTACTTTTGTTTTTGACGTAATATATTTCGAATTTCTTATCATAAAGAAAGGGTGGTTGATAGAATTGATTTAATAGCTAGATTGAAATTTGACAGAAATTATACTTCGGGTTTTCTAATGATAATGACAAATTCATTCAGTCATCTACCACGTCAGGTCTTTTCTCTTGTAAATCTTACTATGACATTCTAATCGAGTGCCCATCCTTACCCATATTTCCCCTCTTTTCCTACATTTAAAATGTACACATCTCATCTAAAGTGAAGGCTTTAGATTCCCATCTTAAGTGATTGTACACGTTCAATACTTATGGTGTTGTAGAGACGGTCTCCCTCTACTTGTTACTCTCCCCACTGTTGTTCTTTTTGTTTTTGGGATGGCGAGTCATTGAAACACATTTTCTTCTTGTGTCCTTTTGCTAGTAAGATTTGGCATCATTGGTTTATATTTTCAGGAGATAAATTTGGCATTCCTCAAAATATCTCTTTCCCATCTTCCAAATCTGACGAGGTTAGAGAGAGAGGCGGGTAGAATCGCATCTTACGCCACACTATGGGCTCTTTGGCTTGAACAAAACAGTAGAATTTTCAACAATGTGTCCAAGGAGGATGTTCAATTGTGGGAAGAAGTCAAGTTTCTAGCTAGTTCTTGGGCTCTCGCCTCTTCTGTAGTAAAAGTCTTTTCACTTTCAGATTGGTATTTAAGTTGGTCTAATTGTTTGTACCAAGCTCATTGTATATGATAGTGAGACGGGATGTATATATTTTGTCAACTTGGTATCATTGAGCTCAGATTGGATGAGTGGTTAGGTTAAGCACTTTTGGTGCTTGCCTAGAAGGTTGTAAGCTTTATTACTAGAAACTAATACAATATATACTTTGTTTCTGCTCAAAAATAAATAAATAAATAAATCGTGGCCTTGCTTCTATTTAGAAGGATCCACATCTCAAAATCTTAGTAACTAAGAACTGGCTTTCATTGTCTGTGATACTTATTTGCAAACTCCTTTTCTAAGAGTATGTCCAAAAACCTGCATCTCTATCCTCCTTGACTGTTTTTCCAAAGTGGGAAACTTATGTTCTCAAGGATTAGCATTCTCTTCTGAAGCATTTTGGTATTCTAAGTCAATAGTAGGTGACGTAGTCATTTCACATTCATACTATTACTTTGTGGTGTTGTGCTTCCTTTTTCTTGTATCTTTGCTTATTTAATTTGATTCATATTTTTAAATAATTCTTTTCAATTCGCTAATTTATTTCTTAATAAATTATTTTTTTCCTCATTTGCTTTGTTAAAGTTAACTTTTTAACTCTCGATGTGCTGGTATGTAAATTGTGAAAACAGCTTCACGTGAACTAGTGGAGCACTTTGTGGAGCTACCTCCAGAGCTTTGTTCTTTGAAGATAATTGGTTTTACAAAAGCAATGGGGAGTTCCTTATCCTTGTTGCCTTCAATAATGCATCGGCTTGAGAATTTACTAGTTGCAATTGAATTAAAGGGTGTCTTTTCAACTGCATTTGCAGAAGGATTGGAAATTAGTGACTATCGTGTGAGTTTTCAACAAGTTATATCTCTTCGAATGTAGTATCTGAAGTTTATGTATGAAGATCAATCAGTCTATCTATCCATTATCTATAAGTCAGGGATCATATTTAAGTTGTAGTTGAATGAAACTTGTGTTCTCTTAATCCTAACTGTGTAAATTTTATATTGCAGATTCTAGAAGCACTTACTACTGAGAAATGCTTGGAAAGATTTTCCCTTGAAAGGCTTGAAGTGCTTGGTGATGCATTCCTCAAGTTTGCTGTTGGCAGACACCTTTTTCTTTTGCATGATACCCTTGATGAAGGGGAACTTACCCGGAAGCGTTCCAGCATTGTAAATAATTCTCATTTGTACAGGCTAGCAACCAAGAGTAATTTACAGGTACTTGGTTTAATAATGTTGCAATATGAACTAACTTTAGAAAGGGTTGTATGTGTGGGTTTGCAAACCTTTCATTCAAATTCCTAAAATGAGCCAGACGGGATTAAGATTATTTGTAAATTCTTCTCAGGTGAATGAATGCTGATAGGTAATCATCAAAAGCTATAGTGAATTAAAATTATATTATCGATTATAAATATGACAAATAAGTACCCACTTTTATCAGCAGGAGGTCAAGATTCACTTCTGTAGAATAGTTGGGGAGAGTTTTGATATTTCAAATATGGTGGTTTTTGGTCGCAGAAAAGCCATATTACTCTTTTTTTTGTTATATACTTGGTGGAAATCACTACATGCCTTTCTTTTTCAAAAAAAAATTTCCAATGTTTTCTAGTTTTAGTATTGAGCAATGAATGAAAAATGAAAGTGACACATTTCGTTCGTTTAATTAACTGAAACTGGTCCCTTGCCCTTTAGAGAAGTGTCTAAGAAAAGTGTTCTTGGAAGTTTGGCTGGATGTCAATTGTCATTTCAAATCTATAGTAAATTGTCCAAGACAAACAATGGCTCGCAATTTGGACAATGGTCCCTTCAGAATAAAATGAAAGGTTGATGAAAAATTCTTTATTTGATTCTCTCTGGGTCAGTGTCTAATTAGGAAGTTTTGGTATCTTGTAATTGTTCCTAGAGACACTACCTTTTCCAAATGCAAAGAAAAATCTACTTAGTTGATCTATGGTACGTGCTTCCTAACTCACTAAACATAACCTGCATAGGTACTCTTTGTACCTTGAAAATCTATAGTTCCATATTTCAAGTGCCACTATTAGTTGTCAGTTGAAAAGTATATTGCGTAAAAGGATGCTTGCTTTCATGTCTAATAAGAAGTTCCTTCATGTGACTGTCTTAATAGTTACATCAGAATGTAACATTTTTCCTATTTAAGTAGTTTTAGATGTTGTTTTAATCATTTGAGAGCCAAGTTTGCTATGTTTGAAAGTGTAATGTATTTGACATGATATGTCAGATGAAGCCTTATCAAATATTTTAAATGGTTGGATCCATTCATAAAGTTAACTAAATTCTGATTACAAGATGGTTGAATCCTTGGTTCAGGTGTATATACGTGATGAACAGTTTGAATCTAGCCAGTTCTTTGCATTGGGCCGCCCTTGTACAGTGGTCTGCAACAAGGATACAGAAGCAACTATTCATATGCAGCAAGAAAATCACAACATGAATGATAGAGCTGATACCTCTAACATTAAATGCAGTAGAGCTCACCAGTGGTTACACAGGAAAACTATTGCCGATGTGGTGGAAGCCCTCATTGGAGCTTTCATAGTCGACAGTGGGTTCAAGGCTGCAATTTCATTTCTTAAATGGATTGGCATACAAGTGGATTTTGAAGCCTCACAAGTTTCTAAAATATGCTCTGCAAGTAAGAGTTATATGTCACTCTCTAAAAATATAGACACAGTTGATCTGGAAAATTCGTTAGGGTACAGATTTCGGCATAAAGGTTTGCTTGTGCAGGCATTTGTTCACCCTTCGTACAACAAGCATTCCGGGGGCTGTTATCAGGTGTGCATTTTGGTTTTTGATATTAGATTTAAAATGAATGAAATATTTTTTTATTTTCTCCTAAATTATTTGACCAATTTTAACATTTCTAAGACACTGTTTGATAACATGTTTCTAATTATATCAGAGACTGGAGTTTCTTGGAGATGCTGTCTTGGATTACCTAATAACATCATATCTGTATTCAGTTTACCCAAAACTGAAGCCAGGCCAATTGACTGACTTAAGATCAGTGAGCGTAAATAATAATTCCTTTGCCAATGTTGCTGTGTGCCGAGGCTTTCATAAATTTTTTATCAGTGATTCTGATAGCCTTTCTGAGGCTGTCAAGAAGTTTGTGACATTTTCTCAGAATTCTGGCTCAAGTAAGAGCCAAATGGAGGGTCCTCCTTGTCCAAAGGTAAGTATAAGTGTCTTGCAGCAGTCTAGTGTTTTATGAGTACCATAATATGCTTCATTAGATATGCCCTAAAATTGTGCTCTATATGATATTGGCTATTAATTTTCTCAGCTTCATGAAATTTGTTATCTGAGATTCTACTTAATTTTATTATGAAGGGTTAATCCAATTCTAAACTTTTTAATTTAATTTACATATTTATGTAAGGATCTAGCTTGAACAACATTAAAGTTGGTGGATGGTTTAACAAATATCGAATGATCCATGTTACCAAAACGAGTAATGATGATTGATAAGACATGTAAGATTCTTTTGATTACATGTAAGATTCTTTTGACCTGAAAATATCCCATTGGTGCAATATCGAAGTCGCTTTAACTCGATTGATCAAGACATGCTTCTGTTTATCAAGAAAGTCTTACCTCCACTGGAAATAGGGTGTTGTCCTAGGAGTTTTGTATTCAAAAACTCACTTATGTTTCTTATATTCAGAAATGTTTTTGTGAGATTTATTCTTTCTTATGTTTGATTGAGAGATTTGAATCTTTAGGAGATTGATCAACATATTAAAGATCCAAATTGACTAGAGTTACCGTGTAAATGGGTCAGGCCGGATCGGGTTTGGCCTAAAAAATGGCCCAACCCAACCTAGTCGGTTGAAGATTTTCTTCATCCAAACCCAACCCAACCCCAGTTAAAAACTATTGTTGCTCGACCAACCTAAAGTCGGGTAAGGTTGGTCGAGAGGTTGGGTTTAAAAACCCAACCTCTTGGCCTACCCCCTATCAAGTTTCCCTTAGTTTAATTTAAGCAAAACAATAATATTTAAATTAGTATAAAATCAAGATAAGTAATAAATAATTTTATTAAGACCCCTCTTAATGGAGAGACCCTTTAGAACCCGACTAGAAGTAGAGGGTTCATTGTGTTGGTGAGAATTGAGTAGTGGGTGTTGGGAATATATAGAAGGAGAGAGCCCCTCTATTTCCCTACAACCAATGTGGGACTACAAGCAAAGGGCTCTTCTCCTTCAGGCTCAAGCACCCATCTTCTCCTCCTTCCCCACAATCAATGTGGGACTAAAAGGAGGGTTTTCCTCCTTTAATCTAAAGCACCCATCCTCCCCATTTAGTCTAATGAATATTTATCACAATGTATTTTATTAAGTTGTTACATGGGTCAGCAATTAGCAAAAAACATTATTGTGTCACATACCATAAATGATTTTTCTTATATGTTCTTATAATTAACATATAAAACCTTGTGTATTGCTTCCATTTTATACTATTCACCAATGTAATTACACACTTCATTTATGGTATTAATAAATGTGCAAGTGTAAGTGTAACCATGTATTAATATTAAGTGTGTATACATATGTTAATCACATTTATATATTATTATAATATATTATGTAATTATATTATAACTAATATGATTATACATAATAACATGTACTTATTATAATATGTTAATATATGCAATGTGATATATGTAATGTTTTATATTATGTGTATGATATTAGTTATATTGTTGTAAAATAAACAAGACAAAGATGTGACGTGGTTCGACTCAATGGCCTACGTCCACGGGAGAAGAGGAGGGATAAATCTTATTCGTGATGTTGTCTCAATAGAGGAACACCGTATAAATAGACATACTGGGCTATGCACACATATAGCAAGGATTACAATTTTAGTAACTGCTAAATAAAACAACCACTAAAATTATCATATTTTCTAGAAGGAAATAAATCTCATAGATTTCTCTCCTCCCCAACACTCCCCCTCAAGTTAGTGAATAAAGATTTATCATTCCCAATTTGGACACATTTGCTTGAAATGCAATATCGCTTAACCCTTTGGTGAGCACATCGGCAGGCTGATTATTGGTAGACACATATGGAGTACAGATCAACCCATTATCAAGCTTCTCTTTAATGAAGTGTCTATCAATCTCTATATGCTTGGTTTGATCATGTTGAACTGGGTTATGGGCAAGGCTAATTGTAGACTTATTGTCACAATAGAGTCTCATAGGGCCATCCCAGTGTATCTTCAAGTCTTCCAAACTTATCTGCAACCATAATAGCTCACAGACCCCTTGTGCCATTGCTCAGAATTCTGCTTCAGCGCTAGATCTGGCCACCACATTCTGTTTTTTACTTCGCCATGTCACCAAATTCCCACCAAGAAATGTACAATATCCAGTAGTTGATCTTCTGTCAACTACTGAACCAGCATAGTCTGCATCTGTATATGCTTCAAGTACCACTCTTGTGCTTCGTTTAAATAAGATGCCCTGTCCCATGTTGCATTTTTCTCTAGGGCCTCCATTTCCACATTCATAGCTTGTTTCCAATTTTTATTAGATAAAGCCTCGGATAATGATGTAGGAGTCTGGATATAGTTCAAGCTGATAAGAAAACTCTTATGGGTTGGTGAAAATTTCTCAAAGGACACAACATGAGATAGTGGATACAAGGGACGTTTAGTGCATTCCCTAGTTCCCTTTCTAATGGCAATGGGAAGATCACTGTCAGTTTCAGAGGCTAGTGGAGTTTGTAAGGAGGGTTCAAAGTCTGTTACCTCATTCTCAGAAATTGGTTCAGATTCTTGAACTTGCGTCAGTTCAGGAACTGCAACTTTCTTCCTTGAGTACGTTTTTCCAGTCACCTGATCCTTAGGTTCATCGTTTTGGTTATCAAATGGGTTCAGAGAGTATAGGAGACTCAGGTTTGGTTTGTTGGAGGTTGAAATGGCCAAAAAGATAAAAAGAATTTTGATCCTTGTCATCCATGATTGAACTCTCCCCCTGAAAAGGAGTGGAGAAATAGGGCTCATGTTCGCTGAAAGTAACATTGGTAGAGACAAAGAACCTCTTGAATGGTGGATGGTAGCACTTATATCCCTATTGAGTGGAGGAGGACCCTACAAAGACACACTTGAGAGCTCTGGGATCCAACTTCCCCCTGTTGGGATGGTGAACATGGACAAATGATACACATCCAAAAATTTTAGGAAGAAGATTATTTGAGATTTTGAGCTTAGGGTAAAATTGACAGAGCTTTTCCATAGGACTTTTGAAATCAAGAACAACGTCCCCCCAATAGGATTTAGGCAACTTATTTTGAAATAAAATGGCTCGAGTTGTATCAATGAGGTGGCCATTTTTTCTTTCAGCAACTCCATTTTGCTGGGGAGTGTGAACACAGGATGATTCATGAAGGATCTCCTCTTTTTGGAAGTAAGTGGTCAAGGTTTGATTAAAATAATCCCGTGCATTGTCAGATCAAAATCTCTTGATTTTTACACCAAATTGGGTTTGTGTCATGCTATGAAAGGTTGGGAGGACAAAGCTTGCATCAGATTTTTGTTTGAGTAAGAATATCCAAGAGACTCTAGTACAATCATCAATAGAAGACACAAACCATCGTGCTCCATAAATATTTGGTATTGGAGAGGGACCCCAAATATCACTATGAATAAGATCAAAAGGATCTGAACTTCTTACATTACTAATTAGAAAAGGTATATGCTTGTGTTTTGCCAATTCACACACCTCACAATGAAAATCTTCAGCATCTAGAGACTTAAATAGAAAAAGAAACATGATTTTAAGGGTTCGAAAAGAAGGATGGCCAAGGCAGCGATGATGAAGCCAGATCTTTTCTTTATTAGAAGCATGGTGCTCGGAGCGAATGAAGTGTTACTCTTGATAAGATAAACAGTGTCTCAAGGTAATACAACCCGTCCTGTTCCTTAGCACATCCAATCATCTTCCCCAAATTCTGGTCCTAAAATACACAGTAAGTAGGATAAAAAATCACATTACAACTCAGATCATAGGTCAGCTTTTGAATAGAAATAAAATTAGTAGATAGTTTTGGAGCATGAAGGACATTTTTAAGTGTAAGGGTGGAACTATATAATATACTATTATGTACACACATATAATATTATGTATGTATAATGAGGAATAATGTATTACATATATGGTTATATACACATATGATATCAAATTATATATATATGTATCTATATATTATATAATGTTACATAACATATAGTTACATAATACAGTCACACACTGACACAAACACATATACATATTAAAAATATGTAGCATAGTTATTACATATTGTATACACACATATACGCCATATAATATATCAAATATAAGATATGGCATAGCATATTATAACCACTAAAAGGTATATACACATAATCAATGTAATGATAATAATCTATACATTATTACTTAGGTAATCCTTCTTTGGTATATATTAGTGGTGCACCAAATATTCTCCACTTATAGTTAAATGCATAATTATCAAGATAACTAATGATTAGTGCTTTTAAGCTACATAATTTTAAATTCTCTTTTTAAAGAAAAATAGGACAAATACTCCACGTCTTATAATTAGATACATCTCCCTCTACAACAATTTCATATTTTCTCAAGTGGCACCAGCATTAGTTTTATATATAATTAGAGAACATGCTTACCCAAAAAGAAAAATGAATAGTCATGAATCTACGCGTAGAAAATTAAAAATAGAATGGATACTAAATTGTCAACTTAATTCTTCATGATATATTTACACACATAATTTTCAACTTAAATGAAAGGAGAAACGTTTTCTTTTATCCCACATTGGAAAAAGAGGGGAAGAGAACCACTTCCGCTATAAATTGCTCTACTCCTTGCAATTTTCTTTTTATTCATCAATTTATATTACATTACATTGAAATGTATACAGACAAGACATTCAAGATGATTAAATCAATACAAGGGTAGTTGCAACTATTATTATGGGGACCAATACCCACATCAAGGTCTAAATAGGACCGCAACAAGACCCATAAAGGGTCAGATCAACTCCCTACCTCATGTGAGGTTGGGGAGAGTAGAACCCTTGACCTCATAAGAGGGGGGGAGGTGTCTTGACCAAGTGAGCTATCCTACCCACTAACCTAAGGAAATCAATTGTGGGTTGAGGCCTCCTATTAAGGAAGCCCTATATGTGATTTATTCTTTTTATATCTATATTTATGTATATGTATTCATATAATAATTAAAATTGTGTATACATCTATATATGATTATTCTTTTCATAGTTAGTCTTCTTCTTCAAAAAAAATTCTTTTTTATTAGTCATGCACGCTATTCCCTGCCCAACGTATTTGTATATAGTATAATATCAGATAAAATGAACCAATACTTTAAATTTATCATGAGTTTTTGTTGAAACTTGTCTCGCTTTTGATTCAGGTTCTTGGTGACTTGGTAGAATCTTGTGTTGGTGCTATTCTCCTCGACTCTGGATTCAATTTAAATGTAGTTTGGAAGATCATGCTGTCTTTTTTGGATCCTATAATGAGTTTCTCAAGCCTGCCGCCTAATCCCATTAGAAATCTCCAAGAACTCTGCCAATCTCGTAACTGGGACCTGAATTTTTCACATTCAAAGATACATGGAAATTTCTCTGTTGAAGCAGTGGTAACTGGGCCAGGTTTTCATTCAACTGGTTGTGCAACCAACTTAAGCAAAAAAGCTGCTAAGAGAGTGGCAGCAGAAAAAATATTTCTGAAGTTAAAGGTAATATCATGGTTTTATATATCCTTTCATTTCCTGTTTCCTTCTATGATTATTTTCTTTATCTTCTTTTTAGTGCTATCCAAATAGAGTAGAACTGATGTCTCATGGGTTCTTTGTTTTCTTTCTTTTTTTTGAATTTATTGTAATTTATAACGTTTTGGGATGATGATTTGGAAAGGCAAGTGACTGTAAGCGAGTTTTGAGTTGGATCTATTTGAATTGAAACTTCTTACTTGCGTCGATCATTTTTAACTTTACACTTACTGCTCCAAGTTGCACAAATATAAGATTTATCATTAGTTTGCATCATGGATATATTTGGATTGCATGCTCATGGATTTTGTTTAATGATGGAGCATTTTTTTTTTAAAGAAACAAAAGGAATAGTATATTTATGTATAATGTATGGTTTCAAAATGACTGCACATCATAGCCACCCTTGGCCCTTCCACTTAACATTAAACAAAATGGCCCCACCCTCGAAGCCAATCCCCTAGAGTGTGGCCCTTACACAGACTGCTATTGCCCACACAAAATGAAGCTAGAAAATGAGATTTCTCCCAAACTTTGGTAGCAGGGAACGCTTCCTCATCGAACACCCGTTTATTCCATGCCTTCCATAGACCAAAGTACCGCCAAACATACTACCTTCCAATGATCTCTCCACGCGGTCTGAATATTGTTAATGAAAGGGAATAAACTGAATTGCTCCTCAACTCCATGCGCATGATGGGAAAGTGATGACACCATCTTCGCCAAACCTCTTTAGAAAATGGGCAACCCCAAAATATATGCCCGAGTGACTCTGCATGTTGCTTACATAAATAGCACCAAGATGGGGACAAACACATATTTTGTAATTTTTTGGTAACACATCCCCAGTGTTCATCTTCTCATGGGCAACCACCCAACCCAAAAATTTAACCTTTGAAGGCACTTGGGCTTTCCATATGAGATTGTGATGAGGGAATGGAGGGGCTTGATGGTCATTGAGAATGGTTGCATGGAAGGATTTAGTGGTAAAAATGCCCAAAGGGTCCCACGGCCAAAGGATTCTATCATTATCTCCAGATAAAGCCCACCCCTCAAGTAAACTGAGAAGGGACTCCACATCCTGCTCTCCCCTAAGAAAGAAATTACTACCAAAGTGCAAATCCCACCCCCTTTTGCCGTCACTCTCGATAACAGAGTTACCCTTAAAGTCCAAGATAGGTTTATTGTGGCACGAGGAATGCTGGTAGAGGTTAGGAGAAAGAGACTGGAATGATTCATTCCAAAAACAGATTGAGTCACCTCTCCCAAGTTTAAGTCTTAACAATGGAAGACAGGTTGGGTAAACAGAATGAATGCCAAAGAGAAAAGATGAAGCATTGTGACAAAAGAAAAGATGTGCAACAATGGAAGATGTCAAAAAATCAATTTGTTTATTGTATTTGCACATCACAAAAGAACATTTACATTGCTTATTTCCTTTTTGTTAAATTAGGACAGACTAAAACATTTAGCTATTGAACATGTGATTTCTATTAGAGTTGCATTAGTTGATTGGCACTCCACCAGTGCTAACAAGACGCTTGGGGTTGGTCCCAAAGCCAAATATAGGATCGTTATATCATATTAAGCTAGTGCAAACCACTAGTCTAAGCATGAATCATTAAACAAATTTAATTTGTTTCAACTTTCTACAGTGTCTCCTTGTCAGCGTTTACTTTTGATGGTAGATAGAATCTTAGATATTATAAAAGGTGGACAATATAGTTATATCATGCTCTATTGGCACGTAGATCTAGTGATAAATATACAAGGGTTTCTAATTCTACTTTGCATCAAGCTGAAGAGAGGAGCAATACAACTTTTGTGCCTCTTTCCTACTTCAAAAAGGTTGAAAGGTCTGCATGCTCAATGGTTCAGGGTGTATTCCTTTCATTTTAGGGTTCCAAAATCTTATTAATGTCTCAAATGGCATTCTCTACCTTAGCAGTACAAGAAACAAAACCAATATGTCCAGGGGCGTAGCCAGGAATTTTATTTAGGGTGGGCTAAAAAAATTTTTTAGGCAAACCTCGACGGTACAAGAAAAATTTATTGATGGAGATATGTAAATCATTAATATTTAAAGGATAGGCATGTGTAGTTCACACATGTAGTTGCAACTTTTACAGTTAGATTATCATTTCTTTTTTAGTAAGGAAAATACTAATCTAACTACAAAAATTTGTAACTACATGTGCAACTACACATGTGTATGTATTGAATTATTTATTGCATACTTTAAGATATGTAAATCACAAATATCCAAAAGATAGACATGTGTAGTTATTTTGAATCTAACTAAACATTATCACAAAAAATGGTTCAACTAAACTTTTTAAAAACCATTTGACAACCTTATCTTTAACGCTAAAAATCGATACTTGAGTGACAAATTTAGAGTAGGTTTTCAAGTGTTTAGATGTAAATTTTTTAATTGATTGTGATTATAATTTGTTGGATATTATTATTTAATAAATTAATATTTAATATACTTTATATTAAAAAAATATAAGAAAACTTAATATATATATATAGTTGTAGCCCAGGTAAGCCCCAAGGTGGCTCCGCCCCTGAATATGTCCATCTAAGAGATCTCTAGGCCATAAACAGATAAAACATTTTGTATGCTCCTACCGTGAAGTAGTATAGATGTATATCATCCAGTTCTACCTAGAGATCTTCTTTAGGAGAACCATTGACATGTGACTACTATTCTTTTCAGGCTTGAGACCGGTCTGATGACTAGGATCTGTTTTTGGATAATGGATAGTATTAGCTTATACATGATACGGTTTTATTTTATAGTTTATGTTTGGGTTTGATTGTCTTCCTTGAACTCATATGTATATCTATCCCAGTTGCTAGTGTTCCTTAGAAAGCTCATTTTGTTCTCTTGTGCCAGGCTCAAGGTTACAGACTAAAAAAGAATAAGTCGCTGGAGGAGGTTTTGAAGTCAATCAAAAAGCAGCAAGCAACCCTTATTGGATTTGATGAAGCACTCGTGGTAGCAGTTCTTGATTCCTCTCAATTAAAAAACCTAGAAACACATGATGCTTCTCCAACTTCCTGTGACTGTAGCTCCAACAGTATCTCCAATTTCAAACCCGGCTGTAGGCAGTCCACCCCTCCAGAAGCATCACGATGTCACCATGCTGAGACCAGTGAGGGTGGCAGTTTTTCATCCAACTTACAGATGGGAGGTATGGTTCAAAGAACTGTGATCATGCGGAATGGCGCAGAGCGCGTACTGGCTGTGACTTTGCCATTTATTCTTTGTGAATTTTACTCTTTCTTACTGTAGGTGGGGCACATAAGGGATCAGCAAAAGCACAGCTCTTTGAGATATGTGCTGCCAACTCCTGGAAGTCTCCATTCTTTGAATGCATCAAGGAGGAAGGACCTTGTCACCTTAAGTCGTAAGTCAATGATCATTCCTATGCATATTTCCCAGTGTTGCATCAAAAAGAAAATTTCATTCACTGACCAAATATCACTGGTCTTCTTTTTCTTTATCTTTTTTTTTTATTATTATTATTAACTTTATTTTGCTTGAGAGGGGCTAATTATTCTAATGTGAAACTTGAACTCAGCTCCCACGATATTTTCTAACAACTAATGTGCCCTAATAAACTGAATTAACCAAGTTGCTTCGAGGTCAAAGACTTATACGAGTTTATCACAATAAAAGACCATGGAAAGGTGAAAGTGCTGTAGGTTCTGAAATTCCTGATATCTAATGAGATTTTGTAACTGTTGAAATACTTAATTCTAGAAAACAAACAACCACATATGTGACTAATTTTTTAACACATTAATAAGCTCAAAAAGTGAGGAGAACCAGCATGCTGTGTGATGCTTACACACGCAATAATCGAGTAACTATATGAGAAAAGGTCACAGGGTTCATGAAAACTTACCTCTCAAGTAAAAGCTCTCAAATTATTGTAATCAAACAAAAAATTGATAACCATCAATAATCTCAAAATAAATACAAAAATAACTTCTGCTGTTGAGAGATAAATCAGTGCAACGAGCTTTCTAAAGAGATTCATTGACAAACAAAAGTCTTGAGGAAATTCATCATATTTGGAATTTGTAACTAATACAAGCATGGTTGCAAAAGTCTTGAGTAGATGCAATGATTATTAATGCATCTGAATTCTTCAATTTTCACATGTTGGATCCACATGAATTTTAATGCATCTCAATTCCTTGGTGAATCATACAATTATTACAATCTAACAAGATTCTTATACGTGTGTATGTGGGGAGAGATGTGTATATACACGCATGATTTCTATAATGCATGTGAATCATGCATTACATACTTGGTTGTGATGGAAATTGGCAAAATTATCTAATAAGTTGAATCTTATTAGATATGTGTATATATGCATGCACGATTTGTATAATGCATGTGAATCTTACAATTTGTCAATGCAAATCTCAATTCAATTCACCATGATCCTAAATGGTTCCATTTCAACTCTAATTCAAGGTTGGAACTCTCCAGCCAATAGCTCATAGAGTTCTTCTTGGCTAATTATCAAAATGGATATCATTCTTGGCTTCTCTTCATTGGTTGATCTGATTGCATCACCACTGAACTCTTTTAGTTGGATGAAAAAAATACGAGTATTAGTTCTAAACCCCAAGCTTGACAATTGGATTGCCTCATTACCTCACTAATATAAGTATTTCTCAATGTCTTGTTGTTTCTTACTTACCTTGACAATAAGATGAGCATTAACTTTAATTTAAGTCATATTAAGCTCTGCCTTGATTTGTCAGGACTTGTGTATTCTGTAACCATAATCTAGACTTGGACAATCTTGTCTAGTGAGAAGTTACTGTTGCTTCCTAATATTTTTCAATCACTTAAAACAAACTTTGATGCAGGTTTGAATTTAAGGTTAGAGTTGAAATAGAAGATATCTCAAACACCATTTTAGAGTGCTATGGTGAACGTCGGGCGAAGAAAAAAGGTGCACAAGATCATGCTGCAGAAGGGGCATTGTGGTACTTGAAACACCGAGGGTACCTAAAGGATTAGCGACGTGATTTTTTCAGTCACTTTTTTGGTCTTAAAAGGATAAGCTGTCCGTCCAACTGTGCATTGTTCAGGCACGCAGTTCACTGGGAAGAGATTATGACTGATTTATACTAGTCTTAGGAACTGTTCAGCAATTCTTATGTTTCAAATAAACATGAAACTTCTTGTCTATTTATAGGATTTGATTAAAATAGCTAACACCTCCGGGTGGAGCTGCTCGTACTGAGAACGAGAGAAAAGGTACTGTCGATGATGTGTAGAGCTTTATACATGACTGAAGACCCATCTTGCTTGCTTGCTTGGGATCAATCTTCTTAAAGATATATGCTTGTGATTAATGATAGTTTGACTTTAGCACTAAACAAGCACTTTATTTTTTTTATTTTTTTTAATCTCAAACTTTACACTATTTTCAGTTTTTTCTTTAATGGAAGTTGTTTGCTGTTGAGAAACCAAAACTGTATTTGATTTTCCAATATAATGGTTTTTTTTAGGCTTCATTAATTTTGGTTGCAGACTACTGTAATGGGAAATTCACTTATTTTAAAACAATTATAGACATTTTTTGCTCCTTCAACATCTATTCTTCCTCTAATATTGTTTGGTTTAGCTGAGCTTTGCTCAACATTTTTCTCTTTACATAACCCATGGAGCAAGTTAGGAGTCATGGGATTGGTATCTTGATAATATTTGGTATTTTAACAATATATGTATGTATATTGTTAAGGGTCACAACAGAGCAATTTCAACCTTCACGTGTACACCTTAAGGGCTTTTGTATTGTCACAAATAATTGTAGAAGAGTTTCAGAAATTCAAACCATACCCATTAGTGGGTAACGGGTTGGGTTGGGTTAGAGTCAAATTTTTAAAACTCTATTCATATCAAGCTGTTCCTCAACTCATGGTCATTCGGGTTGAGAATCTTGACTTTTGAGATAGGTTAGAATCTTGACTTTTGAGATAGGTTAAATTATTCTTGTAAATTTTATATACAAATTTTACATTAATAGACATGATGTTTTAATTTTAAATACAATTATATTAACACATAAATTTGAAAATTATTTTAAATTAATCATAAAATATCAAAATATTTTAAATAAAATTACATTCATCCATCACCATATTATAATATCAAATTAATTTAGATTGAGTCAATTTTTAAGGCTCTTAACTCGTGACTCAACTCGAATAGTTCGGATTGGGATTTTTTCAACCCAATCTAACTCAAACACTAGACCAACCCAACCCAATTTGTCGGGTTTGGTTCGATTCAGTCAGGTCGGTCGGGTTAGCTTATACCCCTCATACTAATGATATTAATATAAGCAAATTTTAAGAAACTCCCAAGTACTGCAGTTTTAAGTTAAGAAATGTTGTATCCAAAAAAGAAAAAGAAATGCTGGGGGTTGAATAATAATAATCCTATGCTTATTAAGTGCGTCCAATTTTGCATTTTACCCAACTGCATAAATTGGGACTTCGAAGGAGTTTTTTGTTGAATTTATTAGCAAGAATGTTTCTATACGAATTAATTTTTTTTTTGTATAGGTGAAGAGGGCGGCTAAATGAACCCTACTAACGGGCTATCCCCACCCCCACATGCTACGTTAACCCTACTCAAAAATACCTAGACTATTTTTACCCAAACCAAAATTCAAAAACGCCTCAAACTACCATTTTGCATACCCCATCCCTAACTACAATTGTCTTCTTCTCCCAAGCTTTTTCTTTTCCTAAAACCCAAAATCCAACTCCAAAGTGATAGATTTTTCACCAATTTCTTCTCCTTTTCTTCATTTGCCACTATTTTCTTCTCTCAAAGCCATTTCTCCGTCTTTAAAGTTTCTTTTTGTTTAAGAACTTCTACCATCAACACATATTGGTAGCATTATGGTACAAGAATCAAACTCGGGTGAGAACGTACATCACGAAAATATAAGTTTTAAAGATTTTCGAAGGTTTCGATTGTGTTCTTTTCGAGAAAAATTGCACTCTGGTTCAATCGGAAGCGTCGAACCTCCAATTTTTTTCATTTTTTGGAGGTTTTGACCCTCCAACATGTATTCTTATGCATTTTTAGATATTTTTGACTTGCCTAGTCACATTCGGATGTAAATTGGGTGGTGGGGTACTGTTCCCCACTTATACCCCATGTGATGGAAACGAGTAGGAAACGGTACCCCACCACTCAATTTAGCGGCCGAACCTCCTATTTTTTTATTTTTTGGGGGTTTTGACCTCTGGCCTGTGCTCTTATGAATTTCTAGACATTTTTTAGTTGCCTAGTCACATTCGGACGTAAATTCGGTGGTAGGGTGTTATTTCCCACTCGTTTCCATCACGTAGGGTACGGTACCCTACCACCCAATTTACGTCCAAAAGTAACTAGACAAGTCAAGAATGTCTAGAAATGCATAAAGAATATATGTTGGAGGGTCAAAATCCCAAAAAATGAAAAAATAGGAGGTTCGATTGTGTGTGGTTGAACCTTATGAAGTAAGGTTCGACCACGCAGGCCGAACCAGAGTGTGATTTTTTTTTTGAAAAAAACAACAATGTAGCATTCGAATGACCCAAAATTATCTTTTATTGATGTACTTCATCACCCACACTTGATTTTAGTGTCATAATGCTTTCAAAATGTATTGAAGTGTCATAAAGAATACATGTTGGAGGGTCAAAACCTCCAAAAAAATGAAAAACATAGGAGGTTCGTTCGTGTGTGGTTGAACCTTATGAAGTAAGTAAGGTTCAGCCACGCAGGGCAGAAGCAAAGTGCAATTTTTTTCAAAAAAAAACAATAATGCAGCATTCGAATGACCTAAAAAATTATCTTTCATTAATGTACTTCGTCACCCACACTTAATTTTAGTGTCATAATGCTTTTAAAATGTATTGAAGTTCTTTAGTTTTTTTTTAATGCCCTGGCCTTCCAAAACAAACCAAAAACATTTTAGATTTGTCACAAAATGATCTGAACATTTGAAATGTTAATCTTGAAGCTTTAAAATACTACTTAGAAGCAAGAAAATGAGTGAGAGATTAAGAAGAAGACGAAGAAGATTCCACTGAAGAAAATGAAGAAAACGGCTGGGTATGTTTAGAGGGTTTGGGAGTGAAATGGTAAAAGGCTTCTAAGTGGGGTGATTTTGGTCATTTGGCATGAGGATAGTTTATGAAATAAATCTTTTTTGTTAAGTGAGGTGGTAATAGCATATTAATGGGGTTCCTTTAGCCACCTTCTATGTGAAAATGAAAAGTATTTTTAAAGTTCTCCACATAAATCACATTAGTATATTATAAAATTATTCCTTATCTATATTATTTAAAAAACCAAAGTTCTTTAACTTACAATTTTGTTACGTTTATTTAAAGTTCTTAAATTACTCGCTACTTTTCAATATAAAACTGTTAAATAATATAACCCCACCCTAACATATATACATTATTCCTACCTCAACCGAAAAACAAGAAAACCCTAAACTACCCTTCCCCCATTCGTACCCCACCCAAACCTTTCCACTCTTCTCCACCGTTTCTTCTTCCCCATTTCTTATCCAAAACCCTAGCCCCTAACTCCAATGCCTTCCATTTTTATCTTCTTATCTTAGTTGGAAGAAGATTGGAACTAGAGAAGCATCGTTTAGACCCCATTTAGAGCGAATCGCCACTCGTTGGTTTTCAAAATATTTTTAATGTTTGATCCATTGAATTGATAAGAAAGGCATGTTTTAATAGTTTTTGTTGTTTTTATGCACTTTTATTCATGAAATGGAGCATGTATGGGTGTTTTCAGTGTGTTTTGTGCGCAAAAAAAAGACAAACGAAGCTCGTCACTATTAACGAACTTCGTCGTAGGGTCGGCCACGCAGGACCGACTGGTACAAAAAAAGGTCGGCCATTCATGTCTGACACTACTTTGTACATGCAGGCCATGAATGGACGACCCTACTTTGTATCGGTCGGTCATGCTTGACCGACCCTCTTATTTTTATATTTTTTTTATTTTTACATTTCACACTGTATTGAGATGTATTTCATGACATTTTTGACATGTTTACAACCATTTCGGGTTAGTTTGGGTGGGGGGTACCATTCTCATCTATAAACTCTAATATGGGGTATGGCCAACACTTGTACAGGAGGGTCGGCCAAACAAGGCCGACTATTACTATATAGGGTCGGCCTTGTGTGACTGACCCTCATGTACAAGGGTCAGCCTTGCAGGGCCGACCTACATTACGATTTAAAAAAAAAAAAAAAAAAAACCTACAAGATATTTGCACACAACAAAAATTTATCTCTTCTTGACGTTCATCGTCAAGAGAGCGTATTCCTTTGATCATAATAATTAAAATGTGTATTGATAGTGCTGTTTTTTGAATGTCTTAAACCTATTAAACGAAACAAAAAACAATTCACTTTGAAATCATCTAAAAATCCTTTAAACCTTGTAAAAATGTGATGGCGTTGAAGAGAGACTAAGGTTGAAGGAGACGGGAGTTGAAAATGATCGTTAAAGAAGATGAAGATGAAATGGGGTAGATTTAGGGGTGGGTTTTTTTGTTGTTGTTTTTTTTTTTTAAATAAGGTTATTTGGGTAGTTTAAGAATTAGATTATTTAAGTGGAATGGGGTGATGATAGTCCATTAATATGGTCCATCTAGTTGTCCTCTTAAATATAAACAATTTTTTCAGTTTCTACCTTTTTATCTATGTTTGTTTCAACCGACACGCGCAACCTATAAGACTTATAGGGGTGTCAATGGTTTGGTCAAACCGCAAAATCGAACCAAACTGATGCGTTCGATTAAATTCGGTTTTTAACATGTTCGGTTTGGGTTGCGGAAAATTTGAAAACTGTACTAACCTAAACCAAACCGATCAAGGTTAAAATCATAATTTATGTCAAACATAGTGTAATATTTATTTATTACATAATTACAAATATAGTTTTTAGTAGTAAAATTATATATTTTTATTACTTATATTTAAAATAAATATTATTATAGGCCAAATGTCTAAACCGATTAACCCAAACCCACTTCATTCGGTTTGATTTGGTCAAGTAATTGGTTTGGTTTCAATTTGAGCACTAAATCGATTCAAATTGAACCGATAACATCTTAAAGACTTAATTTTTTACATTTCTTTAAAATTAAAATAAAATAAATATAAATTATAAAAATTTAATTATAAAATATAATTGTGGACGGTAGCTACAAAAGTTTACCCTCAAAGGCACCTTGTCCGCTATTTGTACATAAAATTATCATTTAAGTAAAGCATAAAATGTTTTTTTATAAAAAAATTAATTAATTAATTAAAGTATAAAATAGTTTTTAGTTAACAAATAGAAGAAAAACAAATTCCATATACAACAAGTGTATCAAACGAATAAGTAGATGAATGTCCGAGAACAGGTCACGATGACTCCGGCGTTCAATGCTGCCGGACTCTGGTGTAACATCCGTCAATCAAACCCTAATTTTAAGATTCATAGCTCCTTCTCACGCCAATTCAACAATGCTGCTTCTTCTCGTCGCTCCTTCTCCTCCCTCAAATCACAATCTCTTAGGTCTTTTTCGTTCCGTAATCTTTCCTCTGTTCTTTGTCTTTTGTTATGAATTTCTGGGCAGTTCTAGGGTTTTAATTAAGCTTTGGGTTGTGCAGATATGCGGTGCTTGGAGCTGGTTTTGCTGGATTGTCGGTGGTTTGGCACCTCTTAGAGGTCATTTCTCTCTTCTTTACATATATATATATATAGTAAAACCTCTTTATAGTCATATTGTTGTGACCAAGTTAAATTTATTACTATGAGGAGGTTATAATGTAAGAGAGTTGGAAAGTTTTTGTATTGTTTCAAAAAATAGTGTGCATAGATTTATTTAGTGTTGGGAAGGGTTAGAAATGTGAAAATTCATCTTAAAAGTCTAAAATTTTACATTCTAATGTTTTTCTATCAATGTAAATTCTATAAATTTATTGTAACACAACTCTTTAATCTTCAACTAAATCAAGTAATCCCTTTCCTTCTCCCTCTAGCAAATTAACCATGCCACTCAAAGTTAATATACGAACTCAATTATTACTATGTAGAGGCAAGTTTCTTTAAGATGGGACCTAAAAAAATTATAATTTATTACAATATGAAAATTATTCCTATTTATAACTGGCCCAAGTTGAGACCGAAATTTTTTATGATTATGTAGAGGTTATTCCTTTCTAGGGTATCACTATAGAGAGGTTTTACTGTATATAGTTCTATCTGTCATTATTGAAATGATTTTCAGTAGAAATTAGAAGAAAAAACCATAAATGTTGCCAAAGTGGGAATGTTGAGACGGGTAGTTGTCTAGTTGAGATGATGTTTTAATGATGATAATGATGATGACAAGTTGGCAAAATGAAAATGCTGTAAACCTTTACACAAGTGATTTTACTACTTTCAGCTACAGATAAAATTCCTTGTTTTGGATAAATCGTCTGCCTATATATGCTTCTTTTAATGGAAGTAGACATTAAAAGGTGGGAAATGAACATGAACATATTGCTTTTAGGTGTGTAAAGGAAGTCATGAGCTGTTGCAAGTATGTGAACTTGGACTTCCCCAAAGAAAGCAATTGTCATGTTGAAAAATCTCTGTTTGGAACATTTGGTTGATGCTCACATGTCAAGAAATCTCTCATATGAGTGGGAGATCTTGGCCGTTATTCTATAATCCTTCTCTTACATTCTTTAATGTTGTTTTCATCACCAATTGACTGCTTGCTGTTTCTACCCGATTCTGCAGCATGTCCCGAAGGAATTAAATCTATGCATTGACATTTATGATGAAGTGGGCATTGGAGGTGGTGCTTCTGGAATCTCCGGAGGACTTCTTCATCCTTATTCTCCCAAAGGTTCCCTATCTTATTGTCTGATTTAGGGTATGGAAAGGTGGAATTTGTTCACCTTGTGTGCTTTTTCTTTCTCTTGTCTAGGTGCCTATATTCAATTAAGGAAAGGTGTTAATTTAGGGTGTGCTTCAGCTTTAGATTTGTTCGGCTAATTGTCTTTCACTGTTGGCAGCTAAACTTCTGTGGAGGGGCGCTGAGTGCTGGAAAGAATGCTTAAAGTTGTTAAATATAGCAGAAAGCGCTCTAGCTTCTTGCAAGTCTGATAGTCTACTGCAAGATCTGGATCATAATCCTAATGAACTAATAGTGTGGAGAAGGTTAGCTAATGTTCTCTTTTCCTGTTTAGTAATGTGTCCCCATTGGCTAATCTTAAACAGCTATTACTTCTGGAGTTCTTATCTTAAAATTCATGTGATCATATTCATTTAGGGGCATCTTGAGACCTGCAACAAGCGTGAAGAATGTGCATATATTGAATGAGGTAATGGTCCCTAGCTGTCTTATAGGGCATGATATCTTTCTTATAGATGCTTGAGCTTCATATAGTGAATATTTTCATGGCTTTTCATCACTTCATGTGACTAGAATGCTGAGAACTGCCTTGAGAGCTGCAAAATAAAATCAATAGATAAGGATGGTGCTCAAAATCTTGTACCCCATTTATGTGTGCCGTTCAACTCTGCCATTCATATGCCCCAAGCTGTTAATGTACATCCACAACGTTATCTTCAGGTTTGAACGAAGCAAACTCTATAATTCTTTCATTGCATGATCTTTTCCTGTTTGAAACCTTTTTATCTTGGTAATTGAAAAACTTAATATATTTGACAATTATTTTTGTAGGCACTTTTCTTGGCTTGCAAAAGCCTAGTGAAAGATTCAGCTTCAATGGATTATGGAGAAAAAGAAATGAACTTGCATAAGAAATCTGTTAATTCACTTCTTGAACTGGCAGGTGATCTTTGCTACACGATGTTCATGTATTTCGTTGTAATTGTAGTTTCATGACTGGTTGGCTGGGCACCTTCTGGATGCCTAATTGCTTAGACTGCTTGTTTAGTCATCTGACTAGTTTACATCTTGGACTTCAAGGGAGGAAAGTTTTCAAAATGTTGGCAAAGCATTTTCCAACTCAGATCACCCTAGTGATTTATTAGGCAGACTTTATTATTTTAAAAACCAACAAGCTTTCTTTCAAAAAGAAAAAGAAGAAGAAATATGTTCAAACTAGCAGAATTATTGAAATTATTGAAGTTAGAATCATCACTCTTTACTATTTTAAATCTAGTTATTTCTAAAGTTCAATTTTTTTTCCTTGGGAAATTGATAAAATGACTAAACTTCAAACCGCAATACCTTAACATCTTTGGATCATCTCACATCACATGCCAAGGGACCTTTGCTGGACCTGTAATTGAATAGAGGACATGAAACATTTCTGAGGTGATCGTGCTTGTGTTGTAAATTTTCTCTGCAGAAGAGAGATATAGGATGATATGACAAATTCGATGAGTCGTAATAGCCATATTTTTTAGTTGGTTTTGCTTTAGTTCCCCCACCATATGTTACTGATTTGTTGAATTCATAACGAACAGGTGAATACAATGCTGTCATAATATGTTTAGGTGCCAAAGCAGACTTGCTTCCGGAGCTATATGGGAAGCTTCCTGTGCGGAAATGCAGGGGTGTTGTGGCTCACTTAAATTTGCCAAGTGATTTTGGGTAAACTTGACAAGCCATTATCATTGTTCAATTATTTGTTGAAAAGTAGGAAAAATCATATTAGTACCCTTTGATCCAGGGATGAATATGCAGACAACAGTCCCTCAGTCTTATCCGATGCATGGCTAGCATTCCAGGGTCCTCATGATGTGATTATGGGTTCAACAAGGAATTGGAGATCAAGAAACTACTTAACAGATGTATCTGAAGAGGAGGCATCAACGGCAATGGAGGAGTTGCTGCCAAAGGCGTCTGCTGTTTACCCAAGCATAAGAAGATGGAAGCTTGCAGGAGCCAGAGCTGGTGTGAGAGCTATGCCACCGTTAACTCCTCTTGGATCAGTTCCTCTTTTGGGTAATGTAGATTATGCCATGAATGGGAATCACAAATGCAAGTACTGGTTACTTACAGGGCTTGGCTCAAGGGGCCTGCTCTACCATGGATGGCTTGGAAAACTGATGGCTCAAGCTGTACTTTCCAGTAATGAAGATACACTCCCCCCTGAATTAACCTCATGGAAAAAGCTAACATGATCACTCTTATCATAATTATTATTATTTTTTTATCAATAATCCAATGCTATTAGCCAGACATATCTGACGCTCTTCAAATGTACATGAGAGAATTTAAGTTTAAGTGACTGATTATAGTGAGTCATTATACATGTCCTCGTAAGAATTTATACTTTTCCAAGTATATAAGAAAAGAATTATAAATTTAAAAAAAAAATTAAAAAAAAAGAATATAAGGAAAGATGGCTATATGCATTTTGAGTTTTCTTTTTCACCTTGAATTGATTGATCATGTCTGCTTCTGAAAAATTGTTGGAAACAAGATCAAAACTCAGGGTCTTCCCAATGTTGTATACATCTAAGATCAACTGCCTGATAATTACTTGGTTTCACAATGCCTTAGACAAGCTCTAACTGGCTAACAAAACTAGTAACATTTTATCCAATAGATTACATCAAGTGATATTAAAGTTTAACTTGGTTTTGACAAAATTTACAAAAGCTGCTATAGCTCAATACAACAGCAAGTATGTTTGGTTACTCAACTACATAGATGAACATCACATCAGCCATTCCTAGCAAATTTACCTCGTCACTCTAAGTGGGCAGTTCACTTGAACCAACAGGCTCTTCTATTTGCCTATTTGCTACCTTAATGTCCACAAGTAAACCTGTCCCCCGCCTGTAGCTGTTGCCAATGTACCTTTCTTGTATGGATGAGCAGCAAACCTGCAAGGAATTGCAGTGATGTAGGAGCTCTCTAAAGTCACAATTTTGCCATCAATGGCGGATATAACATCCACTCCCCTATCCATGTTACCGATGAAGAGACGAGAATCATCCCAACCCCATATAGCTCTGCATCAAACAAATAAAGAATGGTTAAAAGAAAATCATATATTTATACTATGTCGAGAATTAGTGTAAAAAAAAAAAAAAAAGGCAACACAATGTACAAAGCTCACGCCTATACGGGGTCCCAAGGAAGGGTCAGACCATATTTTGATCTATTGTAAGCCTTACCTTGCTTTGTATGCATATGTTAAAGGATAGTGTGATAAGTAAAAATAACGGAAACAAATAACTAATAACAAGAATATAGCAATGCAGGGAACATGTTAGAAAAAACAGCCAGCTAGCAAATGACATCTTATCCTTGCACATTAACAAATAAAGAGTAGGAAATTTTTTTGAACAAAATTCGTGACCAACTGATAAGGCAGCATTTGATAATTTGAAAAGGTCAAGCATAAGAAATTTGACCATTCAGAAATAATACCAAACTAATAAAAATTAAATACAAACATCTAAAAAAATAAGTCAAAAAGTTAGAACTCCTTTTTAGAACATCAACCACTATTATAAGTTTATTTCAGAACCCGTCTAGTGCTTAGGCAGGGTTAACAAACAAGCCCCAGGTGACTTCTTTTCTTCATGGGGAAAACAGGAAAGATGAAAAAAAGTCATCAGAGGAAACAGACTCCATCAGCCAGGCCAAAACTTGGAAAGCTATCTATAAAGTAGCCACATAGTACTTGATGCTAACATGTCAAAAAATAAAATTGTAACCAGTCTAACCTGTCCCAAGAACCAACAATGGTAGGACCAAGTACTGAGCAATGACCTCAAACTATGAATTTCATTGTTAGAAATGTTCTCCAACATGTTCCTCCTGTATTACAAGTTCTTTTTCTTAAAAAAAATAAAGAATTAAATATAGCCATAGAACAATACATATGCAAGGGTGTAATTACATTTTTCTAAGCAGTAATGCCAAGGCCGCACCAAAGCAGTGACTAGTCCATCACTAGGTCAAATAAGCTAACAAATTATGTAGTTTATGGGATATGCTTTACCAAAAAGAGATGAAATAATAAAGTTGAAATAAGATAAAAACTTAAAAAGAAATTAAAAGAATTCCCAAAGTCATCTTCTTTTAGTTAACTCTTATAAAACAAGATTAAAAAACAATACATTTAAATAATAAACTAATAAATTAAGCCTGGTGGAATTCAAACTAACAAAGTATATGATTGAGAAGCAAGCCACCAAAAAATTAAATATTAAAACAAAGAAAATGAATTAAGACCAAAAGCTACCATTTCAAATTCATCAACCCACTTATTAAGATTGATTTTGTTAGGCCACTTATTGGTATTTTTATGAATTAAAAGTGTTTATTTATATTAATTTTTTAGCTTATACTACAATAAATCTAAATATTTAAGCATACATAAAAAAATTCTCTGAATCTCTAATTTAGCAAACTTTTACAAAAATTCTCCATGTCAAATTAAACTTCTTCGAATTAAATATAATCTTCAAGTGACTGAAGTCAAGTTGAAATCGAATTTTCGATCCTTGGATGTGCGTTAAACAATGTTAATGTAAAAACACAAGTTTCAAACCATTATATTTATACTTGTATATGTGAAAAGTATCTATTTATGTTTGTTTTCATCATTTCTAATAGTAATTATGCATATTTTAACATCTATATAAAAATTCTTTAAACTTCTCTAAGTTGGCAAATTTTTACAATAATTCTCCAAGACTTCTCGAACTTCTCCGAATTAATTCCGATTTTTAAAGGTCAAAGTGTCAAGCGAAGTCGAAGTTTCGAACCTTGATGACAAATAAGTGCGGAACTCCAACAAAATCCCGAAATTCACCCAAAGGAAAGAAATAGCAAAGCTGAAAAAGAAACTCAAATGGAAGTTTTATATCTTCTAATAAGTGCAGTTGTGAAGCAAATAAAGGAAGAAGAAGAAACAAGAGGAAAATGAATATTCGTAATGAATGCCATTCATAGGAGCAGTCAATATGGTTACAGCCCTTGTTATGTATTTTAATTTTTTATAACATGGAACAACTTGCTTTCATGAGCATTCATTGATATTGGAGGCACACAAAAAGTGATGATCTTGGCAAAGAGATACCTGAAGGAGGAAATCCATCTCCCAGTCTGATTAAAATGGTAATACATTGATGTATTACTGTAATCAACTCCATTTAGTATTCCAACGCTGTCGTTAACACTACATCAAGAGATGGAACCAAGAAAGATCAGTTATCCAACTTTTACAAGTAATTTTGGATGACGTCTATCTCCTAGTAGGATTGTAATGGTAAAACATTTATATGACTTTGCAATCCACTCGCTTGGCATTCCGACAATCATCAATACAATGTCAAGACATTGAAACTAAAAACATCATTCATCCAACTTTTAGGAGTAAGATTGGAGGAAACCCATCTCTTATCTGATTACAATGGTAAAACACTGTTGTGTCTCTGTGATCAACCCTACTTTGGCCGCATTTGTTTCAGAGATTAAAAGCTATTATGTCTATTTTTCCAAGTAAAAGCTTTTTTAGTACTTGTAAACACTTGTCTGAGAAGCTGGTCTTCACCAGTTTTTTCCTTTTTATCAGCTTGTGCCTTTCAGATACTTTTTCACTAAAAGTATCCATATTAAAGTTATTATTTTATAATATTTTTCAATGATAAAAGGGTAAAATTAATATTTAAAGTTTTAAATTAAAACGTTTTTTAAATTGCCTTTCCAAATACTTTTATCATCACAAAAGTACTTTCTAAATGTTTTGTCCAATGGTTCCTTCCTTAGCATAAGAAACTTATTTTCATAAGCAGTCTTGCATAAGCACTATAGGTAGAAGTTATTGCCTTAGTATTCCAATGCTGTCATAAATGCCAGATCAAGAGATTGAAACAAGAAAGATTACTATCCAACTTATAGAGATTATTGAAACAAGAAAGATTACTTATCCAACTTATAGAAATTGTTTTGATCTAACTACTCAAGATTCAAAATTTCAGGACTTGGGTGGTAAAAATTATTCATTATTTGTATATTACTTGTCCTGGTTACCAAAGTAAACGCATAACAGTATTTATTCCCCTAGTTATGTGGTTGCAGCACTAAAATCAAAATGGTTGCATGTAGCAAGAATGCTCAATGACAAGTATCCAGATATGCACATCATGCATATACATGTAACAGAATATTTCATATATCTAAGATTTAGAACCTGTATGTATACATAAGAGGAAAGTATCCCAAACAAGTCACATGGTCCTAACCAATATTTATACATGCAAAGCACCCAAGTTCCAAAACTAAATTAAGGCCTTGTTTGATTGGTGAGAAAATTATTATTTTCTCAAGAAAATGAAAAAGTTGTGCGTTTGATTGTCAATATTTTCTCGAGAAATATTTTCTCAACCCCCTTGTTTTCTCACCTGTAGAGGTGAGCAATTTTGATTTTCTCATAAGAAAATTTTTAGTATTGTTGATTATGTTAACATTTATATTTTATGAAACTTCTCATTATCCAATTTTTTTACGTCATTAGAGTGTTAAAAAATATTGTCTCATGTACAATCAAACAACCATGAGAAAATTCTTTAGAAAACATTTCTTAAGAAATTATTTAACAAGAAAATTGTATTTTCTTGAGAAAATTTTTCTCAGCTATCAAACAGGGCCGAAGGAAAGAGAACTGAGAGCATACTGAAAAAATAAAATAGAATGACAAAAGAGAGCTGAACTACACGAACAATAATTAACTACAAACCTCGTTGTTGAGAGACAATTTCCATTGGGTGAGAAATAAGCAGAATGAACAGCCCTTTTGTGGTCAATCGTTTTCAAGTATTTTGAATTACTTGTACTAATGCTTCTTAAATCCCATATGCAGGCAGTTCCATCTGTTGAACTTGTAGCCATCAAGTTAGTGTTCTCCGGGTTGAAGTCTATAGTGTTGATCCTTTGACCATGCAACATCCATGAGCTTGAGGATTTCCCTGCCCTAATATCCCAAGCATCTAATTCACCACGAGCTTCACTAAAATACAGGGAATTCACATCATCTGGTTGTTGTGAAATACAAAAAATGCCATCTTCACTAGAATAGACCAGGTCAAATGATTCCTTTTCAACATCCATCAAACGGATTAATCCATCATAGCAACTGGTGAAAACCTGCATAAATCATTTAAAAAACAACCTGGAATTCAATTTTCTGCAAATAATCTTACCAAATACAAATACATAATGCTGCTAATGCTTAATAATGTAACGTATATACAAAAGCAAGAAATTCTTATCATGCTACACTGCCACTGAAGTGTAATTGAGGCAGAAACTTTAGAATGTTGCACAGATAACCTGGAAGAAAGTAAAAGTCCACTTTAAAAGAGAAAAAGAATTTCTATGGATGAAAGAAAAAAGTGTTGCTTCACTAGCAACAGTGTGGCTCTTAGGATTTTATCCAGAAGTTAATATATATGCATATATTAAAAAAGAATTACTAACTGTACCAATTTGACAAGTATAGTCTGGCAAAAATTCTATTAGCGATGGTGTGACTCTAAGATTTTAGCTTATCAGTTGCTCAAAAGAAAAGAGCAATGCCTCACAAAAATGAAATCCTTTGCAGTACAGATGTTTTTTTTTTTTTTTGGCATTACTACTCTCAAACTATATTCAAATGTGTTGCTCACATGCTCAACATCAACAACAAGAATCTTAACAAAATAGCATTAGATGCAACAATACAAACGTACGAGTCGAAGGCAATGAAAAGATATCGAAATACTAGAAAAGAAAGTTTTCAATCACATTCTAAGAAAGCGGTTTTCAGACCCAAATAATGTAACTGGCATCATGAAATTGGAGAGAACTTTAAATAACTATAGATGCAAATCCCACAAACAGCATGAAGAATGCTCATATACTCCAAAATCCCAGCCAATGGTACGAGACTACCCAAGACTAATAACAATATATTAAATGCACAGAATTCCAAATTAACTGGCTGTCCCTCTACAAACTATTTCTATGTCCAAACTTTTTCTAAAGCCAATAAACAACACCATCTGTACTTGAAAACATTACTAACGACACAAAACCATACCTTCGACAACGCAAACGGTTGAATTGAAATCCCCGAAACAGGACCCGAATGAGGATGATACAAATAAACCCCATCATCATCTCCCCCTTCTCCTCCACCAAAAACATCCCAAAACGCAACATTCCCGAACTTATTCCCCACAACAACCACAGTCCTTTCCTCACAAGGCAAAAACCTAACATTCAATATCCTCCCAGGCATAACCCTAGCAATATTCTCAGGCTTCAACACCAACTCCCCCAAATCAAAACCACCTCCCTCATCATCATCTCCAAACGATCCCCTTTCCCTACAAGGCCGCACTTTTTCCGCCACTTTCTTGATCGAATCAACAAGACACTGATGATAAACATCAAAAGGTTTCCCAACATAAGCGTCTCTCATACTGAGAGGCCCCAATTCAATCGGAGGCGTTTTAGGGGGTGGCGTAGGGCATTTCTCCGGGGTTTTAACAGAGGAATCATCCGCGGCGGCGTCTTCCGTTCCGGTGGAGGAATCGGGAGGGATTCCGCGAGCACGAAGAGAGCGCCGGATTATAACTGGGGTTTCTGATTTCGGCTTCTTCTCTTGCGTGATCTTGTATGTTTTGCTCTCGATTCTGCCATTCAAGAAGAAGAAATTAAAGAAAAAATGTTAACAAAAAAAAAAACTGTGGAATTGAATTTGGGGAAACTTGAAATGGGAAAGAAAGAAAGGAAGAACCTTTGACGTTTGGTTGAAGAAGAAGAGAGATCGAGAGCTCGGGAATGGAGCTTGAGAGCCGCCATCATCTCGTCGTTGCGTTTGATGTTCTCGAGTCTTCTTCGCTCGTACTCTGTTAGGGTTTTTTTGGACGCCATTGATACTCAAGCAAGGGTTTGTGTGTTTTGTGTGTATGTGTTGTGTGTGTGTACTGTTTCTGTTTTGTTTTTGTGAGTTTATAACGAGAGTGAAGTTGAAAACGCGGGAAAATGAAAAAGAAGGAACAACATTTGCCGCGCCGAAGCGCTATAACCAAGACTAATTTTGATGTCGAGACCCGCCAAATACAGGGCACCAGTCCTAATTAAGGATCATGCCCACTTGTAGGAGTATATGGGAAGTCACCGCCAAACCAAGGGTCTTTGGGCATAAAATAATATATGAATGTATATGTCTACATTAAAACAGTTGAGGATGTGATCCTTAATTGAATAAGGAGAGTGTGTTTAATTGGTAAAATAAATTACAGAATTATGTTGTCACTTAAATTCACTTAGGTGAGCTTAGTATTGATTTCTTTTCGCTAGCATAGTCATTGAAATTCTAATATAACCGTGTTCCCAAGGACCCTTTGGGAGAGTTTTTCTAAAGTAAAATATTTTTAAAGGAAATGACAACACCGGCTTTTACCTAAATTATACTGAAAAAAAAATAATTTTTAGCATTTAGAAGAAATTAGGAAAGACTAGCTTTTTTTAAAAGTACTTTTGGCATAAACGTTTCTTAAAAAAGCTCTCCCAAAGAAAGTCTAACAGTACAAGTCAGATTTTTGTGTTAGAGATTTTTTTTCTTTTTTTCTTGTTATATCAACTGATATTAGAGATAGAAAAGCTTCCATATATTCAGCTTAAAATTGCTTTTAAAGCAATGAATTAACACTGAAGCATATCAAACCCTTCTAAAATAAGGGGGGAAAAATAAGATTAAAAAAAAAAAAAAAACCCAATAAAGGGGCCACAGGAAAATTTTGTAAATAAGCACTTCATATTATACTACCATAATAGTTCCCTTCAAGCTAATCCATCAGATATGCACCCAACCAACCAAGTACCAGACCACCCTTTGATTATTCTCTGAACCACTTGTTGCCTTGCAAATTTAGGCCTGAGATCCCATAAAACAAAGAAAGAAAAAATAATAGAAAAAATGATAAGGGAAATGATTTGTGTATATGTTTTTAATGAACTATTTAGTGTGGCATCCAATTTCCCTCCTAATTCTAGTCCTCCCCAATTTCCTTGCCTGCTTTATTTTCAATCCACAGATCTTCTTCAAACCGTGTAGTGTTGTTGGATGGTATCTATGTCCAGCCCCTTCAGCTTTACCACTGATTCCACATGACCCTTCAGTGTATGTAGCTCCCTAAGCCTGTTAAAAATAAAAGCAATGATAAAACAACATTTGATTTTACACAATTTAAGATATTTAATTTAATTGCATTAGAGTTTGCTACTAATTTGAACCACCCTTTTCAATCTTCCCTCTCTCTAACCAATAATTTAATGAATGGAAAATGGTAACATGATGTTTATATTGGATCATAAACCTACACGTAATTCGAGGCAATTAAATGACGTATTCAATGTGATGTTTATATCATGTCAGCTAGAAATGTCAATGTAGCACTACTTTTGAATGAATTTACCTTGCGATCTCAGCACGCTTCTTGGCATGCTCAGCGATCTCGCTAAGTTCTCCGTAGGTGCTCTTGTCATTGAACAGTGAGGATGATGACTCCGGAGGCTGGAGGCCGTGCAGTGTTCGCTGAGCCAAAGCCCACTGAGCTTCCCTCTCTTCTTTGCCAAAATTGTTCTTGGTGGTAAAAGCAGTCTGAGCAACAAATTAATAATGGGATTGATAAGCATGTGTGAAACAAGTACTGCTGATATATCAAACTGGGAGGTGGCATGGAGATTCTCATGTATATACCTTGTTTTGAAGTAAATTATTCCAGGCTTTGCCACTCAATGTGTATCTAATGATGAACTTGAGAAGGTCAAGAGGGAAGTAGAATACAATGCTGTATAGCCAAATAACACCTGCCCATCCCCAACCTATGCCGTGGATCCTTGCAAACGGCCAGTTTGCATACACAGCGATGAGTGTAGCCACCTTTAAATTCAGCATGAAGAGACCAAATTAGTGAATGGAAGTAGTGACTAATGTAATGGTTGGAGTGAATGATCAAAAAGATATTAGTAGGAGTACAACTCACAAGCTGAGCAATAAAGAAGGCACCAAGGAGAAGAAGACCGGGACGTTCTACAAAAGACCAGCTTCGGGAACGGGTGACGAAGATGAGTGCCTGACTCACTATGCTCACTTGGAGGTAGAGAGCCGCCATGAGCTCATCCTCATTGCTTCTAATCGATCTCACCCCAAAGTGGTCCTGTGATGAATATTTTTGAAGTTTTAGAGTGTATACAAATGTTACTTAGCATGATCTGATAATATGTAGTTGTAATTAGAGTGACTGTAATTTGAATTACTTACTGAGAAGAAATCTGTTTCGTGGGCAACCCAGAAGAAGATGACGGTCATAAGAGCGAGGTAGCTACCAAGAACAATTCCTGTAGCAAAGATTTCCTTGAGCTTCCACGAGTCGGGCAAAGGAGAGGGCTTAACCTTGTCTTTAGAAATGGTCATGATGGTTCCATCATTAAGAATGGCAATAATCAGGACCATGAATGGGGAGAAGTCAAACTTCCATATCAGAGCTATAAGCAAGAAACCCATGACAATACGAATGGTGATGGACACAGCATATATCGTGTAATTCTTCATTCTTTGGAAAATGGCTCTGCTTGTCAAGACTGCACTGACAATCACACTCAATCCAGGCTCTGTTAACACTATGTCCGAAGCACTTCTTGCTGCATCGGTGGCATCCGCTACAGCGATACCAATATCCGCTTTCTTCAGTGCAGGTGCATCGTTCACACCATCACCAGTCATGCCACATATGTGCTTCCTCTGTTGTAGCTTCTTCACAATCTCATATTTGTGCTCTACAAGTTAAATTAAACCATTAAAGTAGTAGTTTTCCAGTAAATTTCATCATCTTGAGCTACCAAAATTAATCATATGATGGAGGCCTATATAACACTTCGAGATTTGTAGAGATTGGAAGGTGTATTTGTATTTTGTATTATGAGAAGAAATACGACGAAAATGCATGCTTTTTTGAACTGCAATCCTATATATCTCGTGTTGCTCATTCTTGCTAATGTACCTAGCCAATGCATGACTATTTATACTTTGAATAGATTTTATACCAGGGAAGACACCGGCGAATCCATCAGCCTTTTCTATAAGCTCGTCAACGGGAATGGACGCAATGGACTCGTCCTTAGAGTTACCGAGGAGGGTGGAAGAGGGGTACATGTTGGTGCCCATGCCAAGACGGCGACCGGTTTCCTTGCCAATGGCAAGCTGATCACCAGTAATCATCTTGACATTAACGCCGAGGTTGAGGGCTCGACGGATGGTCTCTGCACTATCATGTCTTGGAGGGTCGAAGAGAGGCAATAGACCAAGGAACTGCCATGGACCGCCAGCGCTTTCCTTGCTCTTTTCTGGAACTCTTTGCTGGGCAACACCAAGGGAACGAAGACCCCGATCTGCAAACTTGTCGATGATGCCATGGACTTGCTTCTTGACATTCCCAGTGAGATTGCAAAGATCAATGATCTGTGATACAAGAAAACAAATGCATAGAGAAGAAGAAAATTAAGTAATTGATTGAAATTTTCCAGCTGACATTAATATTGGAAAGGCAAAACAGAGAGGGTCCAGGGGAATCATGTTAACCTGCTCGGGTGCACCCTTGCTGGCTCGGTGCCAGTTGCCTTCAGAGTCGATATATGTGATTGCTGTACGCTTATCTACGGGGTTGAAAGGCAAGAAGTGCACCTCAGTGATTCCTGCTCTTGCCTGAAATTAAACAGAGATTATTTTAGATTACAAGTATTTTGTAACCAGATTTAAAACCACGTCCTCCTCCTACATCCAAATGTAAGTAACACCTCAGTATTTACCTCCTTGGGGTCACCTAACATGCCAACAATTGAAGCATCGATTGCATCTTGGTTCTCAACTCTAGAAGCTCTGGCAGCGGTAAGAACCACCATGTCCTTGTCCATATCACTTGTGAAAACCTGAACATATACGATTGCAAACGACAATTACACTTCCTATGATCATTTCTAAACCAATTAACAATCTGACTCTACTTCTCTCTAATTGAGAACCAACCTCGATCATGTTCTTGTCAACTGTAAGCTTGTTGAGGGTCAAGGTCCCAGTCTTGTCACTGCAAAGAACATCCATGCCAGCCATCTCTTCAATGGCAGTCATACGCTTGGTGATGGCGCCTTGCTCAGACAATCGATGAGACCCAATAGCCATAGTAACTGATAACACAGTTGGCATGGCAATGGGAATTCCTCCAATGAGAAGCACCAACAGGTTATCAATCCCACTTCTGTACCTACGATGTTGTATTGGGTACATCACAATTATCTCTATAAGCATCCCAGTTGCAATGGTGCATATGCAGAAGTTACCAATGGCTGTCAACACCTGATCGATCAACAAGAAGCCCGTTAAAAATTACTCTTTAAGAAGAATCACGCATATAAATGAAACATACATATTAATATGCCCCTTAATACGTTTGAACGCAAAATCTTCAAAATCAAAGTTTTGATACCTGTTAGAAACCGCTTGACCCAAAAGCTATAGCTTATAAGTAGAGGCCCAACACGTATATCAAGTGAATATAGAAATTAGCAATGCCATTTTAAAATCCCTAAACATGAAAGTTATAACTGATATAGGCAAAAATCTGATTATGTACATCAAGCATAAATCAAAAGAGAAGCCAGGGTGATGTTCTAGCTCAACTGACCTTTTGGAAGTGACCCACTTGATTGGTACTGTCAACTAAGTGAGCTGCCTTGCCAAAGAAGGTGTGGACCCCTGTGGCTATGACAACTGCCTCAATTTCACCTTGCTTGCATGTGGAACCAGAGAAGACCTCATCACCAGGATTCTTGGTAACAGGTAGGGACTCGCCGGTAAGGGCCGATTGATCGATTTTGAGCGGATCACCTTCTAGCAACCGAGCATCAGCTGGAATGATGTCTCCCAATTTGATGCTTATCACATCTCCTGGTACCAGTATTGAAGCATCTTGCTCACTCCATCTTCCATCTCTAAGCACCTAAATTCATTTTCATTTTAAACATATGTCGTTATCTCCATAACGCATAGGGAAAATGAATTGGATGTATACAGATACCTTAGTTTTTGGAGCAAGCCCTGCCATTAGAGCAGCAGCTGCGTTTCCTGCGTTATTTTCTTCGATAAAACTAATTGTGGAGTTGATGATAAGCAGCACGACGATACCAAGGAAGTCTTGCCAATCAGGAGGTTTGCCCTGTCGAAAGGAATCATTTACAAGATCATGTCAAATGATCATCATGGAAAAACAGTTGATGAACAAATCCGCTGACCTCAAAAAAAAAAAACAAAAAAAAAAAAAAAAACAGTTGATGAACAAAGGATGAAACAGAACAAGTGAATTTTGGTGGAAGCACAATATTTTACCCCTCCATTTGCTAAAGCAATGGCCATAATAGCAGCAATCTCCATGACCCATGATAGAGGGTTCCACATAAAACCCAAGAACTTTAGAACTTTGCACTCCTGTTTGTTCAGGAAAAATGTGGCTTTTTAGATCACAAAATGAACTAAAGTGCTATGAGACTAATTAAGTTATAGTTTTGTTATGAACTATATGAAGGGAAAAAAACTAAACAAACCTTTTTCTCTTCTAACTTGTTTGGGCCAAAAATCTGAAGCCTGTTCTCCCCATCCTCTGTTGTCAAACCCTCTTTGGAACATCTCAGCTGCTGGAATACTTCGTTCACCGGGATCCGCTCCTGCATATTAACAATATCATTTAATTACATTTTTTTGTAGCTTAATTGATCAAGTATACTTTACATATATATATTGTAGAAACAGTGTATCGCCAACGTACACTTTTTTTTTCTGGAATTTAGATCAATTAACCATCTTCTAAGACATGAGGATTTATCATTTACATTGATTGTCACCAAATCAATTAAAGGACTCACCTAACAACTATTTTGCCTACCACATTTTGACGAAACAGCAATTTTTTCCTCGAAATCGTAAGCTAACTACTTAGTGGATCGAATAGTCTATAGTGATCTAGTTATGGTGAGGAATAGATGAGTGCTATAGCTAGGTTTTATTAATCATTGCTACCGACGAAATTACTAAATAACTTCATGATTAGATAACCAAATATTAAAAAAAAAACCTTGCAAGTCAAGCTTCTGAAGGCTCAAAAACTAGAACATAATCAATAATAGGCTCCGACATAAATTCGACAGACGAGATATAGACACATTCTAGAAACTCAAGCAAAATAAAGAAAATGCAATATGAGTTTAAATATTTTATAAGATCGAACATCGAAAACTCGATCAGAAAGAACTCAAATTCAAGCTTCTACAGTTCAAAACTAAAATCACGAACGACTTCAATATAGATTCAAAACAGAACCAGAACCAAATGACCTTCTATAATACCCTAGGTATACAAATAAAAATCAAGATCCTCTGTTCCAATATAACAAATTAATATAATCGCACCATGAAAATCCTTTCTAAACCAATCGATATAAGAGAAAGACAATACAGTGCAATATCAAGGCAATCAAGCACCAGAACTGCCTCAAACATTCATTTACTTCGGAGAATGTATCTACTGTTAGTTAGAAATTTAACGCGCGAATCACAATTCTAACAGTTCAAAACTAAAATCACGAAAAACTTCAATATAGATTCGAAACAGATTATATATACATACATTCATTCATGTTAAAAAATCAAAACAGGAATAAAAGAAAATGCAAATAATAAATAGTTCATGAGAGATTCTTACAAGATCGACGGTCTCATTTTTTATCTCCTCGAGACTAATGGCGGCTTCGGCGGCCATGATTAATTACAGTTCAAAAGATCACAACTAACAGATTCAACCAAGAAATTAAGAGCTCTATATATATCTATCGAATCACTCTCTTTCGATCGTCTTTGAGATTCGAATTCGAAAGAACAAATTCAAACTCTCTTCTTCAGAGCCTCCATTAATCAATCTTCACTGACTGTTATTATTATTCATACTCTCTCTTCAGGCCTTCGTAAACGTTGCAGAAGACAAAATGGCAAGCTCTAACTTCATTCTCCTTTATAATATTAACCTGTTCCTTCACTCCTTAAAATCAAACTAACCAACGGTAAAAACAACTGACACGTGTACTTTCTTTTTTTTTTCTTTTTCGCTTTGACCACTGACCTGGCATTCGCTTTTCTAAGGAGTTTGTTACGTTCTAAGGAGGCCAGGTCCTTCGGCTTCCTTAGGGGTTATAGATTCGATATTTAGGGAATGAGATCTTGGGTAGCAACGTGCAGCATAAACCATTTTTTTTTTTTTTTTTTTTTTAAATACAATCACAATTTGTAATTACCTTTTTATATCCGACCTATTCTAGATCAGTTAATCCCCGTGGGGTTCCGTCGAGCACGATACTTCTTCCCTTTGGGACCAGTAGGGTGTCTTTCACCACGTATTTATTAATCTTTCAACCTTGCCGAGACTCGAACTCACAACATTTGCTTTTGTACCTTTAAAAATAAAAAAATTGTAAATGATATCAATAAAATAAACTTTTTAATATTTAAAACATCATTTTATTTAAATAAATGAAAAATTAGAATATGTTATAACTATCTACTTAGACCTTAATAGAATAAGAAAAAAGTTTATTAAGTCAATGCTATGTAGTTTAGTAAAGACTTTTTGTTGAAATGAATAAGTATCGTAATACTTAAAAGACTCAAATTATAAATAGCTGAGATAAGAATATTTTATATAGCAGTTTTATTGCATCTAAGGTGTATGTACTTGCACATAATTTTTTATGTATATGAATGAGAGTTTAGATTTTGTATTACTATAAAACAAACAAAAAACATAATGTGATATAGAACATAAGAAACTCCTAAAACCCATTGCCCGAGCTTATATTAAACATTGTTCCCAATTCTTGTACCACTCAATTAAAGAAAAACCGTCAAAAAACTTAGAAATAGACACCCACCTTGCTGCCAACAATAACACTTCTTCCCACGGGCCCCACTCGCTGCTCTTCCTCTTGTTCTCGAAGATTCGCCTATTTCTTTCCGGTCACATCACCCAAGTAGAAGCCAACACCATATTAATTTTCCCAATTACTTCCAACACTTCTGCGAGTGCATTGAAAACCTTAGTGAAGATAACCCATCCTCAAAAGAAGTTGGAAGTGTAAACACACGGCCAAGTTGCCAAACATCTCCCTCACAAGCGAAGTTGATCCAAATGCAATGACCAAATAGATGATCCAATGATGTCTCTCCATTTTGTTGACAAAGGGTGCAGAGAGTTTAGATAAGATTCATTGGTATTGTTATCATTATTTTTCTTGCAAAAATGTGTTACTTTTTTTTTTTGTGGGAAAAAGAACTTTATTGGACAAATAATCCTAGAATACAAGAAAGACAAGCTAAACTCTAGAGTACATCAATTTTTTTATTTTTTTCGGACTAACCCTTATGCAGGGACGAGACTATTCTGAAATCAAGAACGGTACGTAATATTGGGCAGTCTCTTTCCAGAGTGAGCGTATAGACGTGGGCACAAACTTAAACTCGAAAACAAAACCTCATCTCTTAACCATAGCCTATATATATCTTGTTCCGCAACTAAGGAGGTTACTAAACTTTGGGTTAGAGTATATCAATTTAAGAACAAAAAGGATGTCCTTATTATTTAAATAAATGTTGAAGGATGTTGTTATTATTTAACAAGAGAATACATAAGAGGAGTGCTAAAACGAAAAGAATAACAATTATGAGAATAAGAACAGTTAATGGTGAAAGATTATAACTAGGACGGATAAATAAGGAAAAAAAATATCAATTAAAGAACAAAAAGTTAAAATTTAAAAATATAGTGAGAGAAATGTTGATTACTCCAATAATTAGAAAGTATAACTAAAAAAATGACAAAAAATATTTTTGGAATATTATTTTTAGAAGAATGGCAATAGTAACCTCACCACTACGTTTTCAGACTAAATAATACTAGTGTGTGCATGCCTTTTACTATTTATTAATAAAAAAATAGAAAATTTATTGGTATTGTTATTATTGTCTCTTAGAGAAAATATTTTAATGCATGTAGATGGGTAAAAGAACATAAACAATTAAAAAGATTATCTTAATTATTTAGAATGAAAATAAAGATAAAGATTGGTAAAAACACATAAACAAAAAAATAATTTACACAAACATGAAAGGAGAAAGTAGGTGGAAAAATTGATTACTTAAATTACAAACTTATCTTTTGCATTACTAAAACAATATTTTAAAAATAAAAATAAAAATAAATTTTTTATGACCAACGTGGTGTCCTTTAGGCCAACTTATGTATGCATAATGACCACAGGGCAATAACTCAAAGTCGGGTAGCCTTGTTAGATAAATGATAAGATATAAGTCGTAATTAAAAAGTGATGTCTCAATTTATTAAGTCTGACTTCATGCTCACACTTATTTGTTCATTTTGAAAATAGACGTCCAATAGCCTCTGCAGTTCCTGAAATAATTCCGTCCCCAAAAAAAAGTTAAACGGGGATGTCGAAGTTAGGCAACAAGAGCCATTACATGATGATGCTCCAATTTTTGGCATTATACGTACACATAAATAAATGAGTAAATAAATAAATATATAAAAATAAGACCAGTTGGTCCATATTGCTTTAGATTGCCCAAAAGCTTTGTTCAGTCAGTCCTCTAGTAGATTTAAGTTGGGCTTCAAGTCACTTCTGGGCTCTAATGGTGGGCTTGTTTGAGGCCTATGATCATCAAAAAAATCATCAACATCTTCAAGAATAGCTCTTTTCAAAATTAATGAAGAATTTTTGGAAAAAAAAAATTAATGAGAAATTCCAATTGGGTGCTACTAATGGCACCACCATTTTTTCTTTACTCACCAATATTTTTATTTTTCATGAATTTTTATTGGTTTGTAGCACTTTTTATATCTATTAGTTTACAAATATCAAATAATAAAATAAAATAAAAACTTATTTTAGAACCTAAAGGGTTAGTTCATGATTAAAAATAGATATTTATGATTAACACACTTAAACAAAATAAAATTTTTAGGATTTTAATTTTTTTTAAATATAATAATAATTTGAAACATTTAGCCAACAGAAATAAAAAATTTGGCATATATACCTATTGTAACACTTTAAAAGTTGTTTTTTTTAAGTCATTTCATAATTTTTTTATAACTACAAAAATTATTAAATGTTGACGTATTGAGAAAAATGGTTAGTGCAAGTAGCCGCACGCATTCTAATTAGGCTGACAACTTCAAGAGCTTTTTTCCCGCAACCATATAGGTCAAACATAAAATAAAAATATTAAAAAAAAAGAAAGAAGGAAATTAGTAGCCGTTGGTAGAAAACCGTTACATGCCAATTCAGCAAGACGCGGAATCGAGAGGAAATTAGGAGAAGCCAGTAACTGCCAAGTTGTAACCCCCAATTGCCTAGATCCCGTACATCCGGCGCTAACCCACAATCCAATTCCAATCGCCTTGATTCTGTCAAGTAAGATCACAAGCCAACATCGCATCTTGTTAAACTAATCACGGGAGTAGGAGATCACAAAGTAAGGACAAAATGTTAATTATGATCACAAGGAGTTTGAAAGAGAGAGAGGTTAAATTCAAAGAGACCAAGTTGAGCAAATCCCATGGAGTGCGGGTAAAAGGATACCAAAAAACATCTACATCTGTCTGTATCAAAAGCACATGGTGGGTTGGGGAGAGAAACAGAGAGAAAAGAGAAAGACATGTTTGATTTTTCTACTTGGTATTTCAAGGAAGAAACCGAGTAAACCCTAATTTATTTCTCTCTCTCTCTCCCTTTTTTTATTTTTTTTATTTTTTGAGAAAAGACAACCCAAGGTCTTCTTAATCCGTGAGGTGTCTATATAGATGATAGATAGATTGACAGTCAACTTATTTTCTTACCACGACCCGACTATAGTCTTCATGCTAACCGGACACCAACGAAGAACTTATCAAAGATGACAAAGTTAAAAATTATCGACTAAATCAATATAACGTGAGAATCGAACTAACGACTTTCAAGCTCCAAAGGACGAAACGCCCTAACCTGGAACTATTGAACTAATGCCACGTTGGCACCCTAATTCCTTTCTCCATTTTTAGGTTGATCCATATGTAATTTTACACTTGTAGTATTACCATGTTTGATCATTTTTCTTTTTTTTCTTTTTTTTCTTTTTTTTTTTAGCAAATACAAAATATAACATGCTCTAATTTCGTTGGGGGTATCAAACTCATTACTTAACCCATTTTTTCCTATACCAATTGGGTGGGACAGCAATGAAGAGGGTCAGTGGCACGAACTTCTTCCAAAAATCAAGTTTGATAATTTGTCGTTTTTGCTCAACATATATTCACGTTGAACTATCCTTTAGCCTTTGCAGGTGCTCTTACACCACATGTTTATTAAATTGATGCCTCTTGTGACTTGAACCGTTCATGGCGTGCGATTATCTGCGCCAATGCCTCATTGGCCATGTTTGATGACTTAATTAGGCTGTATCCATGTGGGTTGGTGAGTCTATCATACATTTTATGAATCACATCTCTTTTAGGTTTAGCCATTTTAATAATGTATTGTGGGACGTACTTTTATTTATTTTATTAAATTGTCATATTTTGAAATTATCTAATTTTACAACAGAATTTTTGTATATCCTTAAGAAATTGATTAATTATTTTGTAGTCAATCAATGGAACGCGAACCTTTTAAAGAGTTAAAGATAATGTTTTAAGTATTTTAAAAGATATTCGATAGTTCTTGATGACACTGAACAAAACTGTTAAAAAGATTGACGGTTATTTCTTTAATGGAAATGACAAGTATGGTTTATATTTTCTATTTAATATATTGATTCATTAAGATCTTGGTGAAATTTTTTTAAGAGTTTTTTTATTTTGAACATCTTATGTTCAAGTGTATTAATATGTATGTTTCATTGACATTAATTGGAAATTCTAGGTAATGTGCAACTTACATTAGGTTGCATTTGAAGTCAAGGATCTCAGTTCTTGGGCAAGCTTTTAGCTATCACATCAACTTCTTATTTTCTTATTTTTAATTATTATTTTTAACATCAACTTAAGTTGGTAATTATTTGTCAATGTTTGTCATGTTTTATTTTGAGTCGTCCCTTTTTTTCATAACCAAGAAAATGATGTTTCAATAAATTATAACAAAAAAAAAAACTTGCACACAAAATAACCTTCATTAGTCCTTTTTTTTGTTATTCTATATGTAAAGAGAAAGAGATTAACTTCCAAATTCAATTACCTATCTTTATTTAATTATTGGGTAGGCTTTATCTTAATTAGCATTGTTATTATCATCTCAAGAAATCATCTGCGACACTCATTTATGTTTTACTCTGATAAAAATTATGTTCATCTATTGTTATTATCTCAAAAAGTTATTTAGGACCCATACTCATCCACACATGCTCTTCGTTATCATATGTAACTAATATCTCAACAATCACTAGGTCTTCTCAATCATATAATGACGTTATTAAGTGTTCGTGGTTGTATCCTACGAGGCCCAGAGAGGTAGACCCCTGGTACCCCTAACCTTAAAAAAAAAGAAATTGTTCGTGTGTCATCGTACATCCAATAATATTAATTTTAAATAATAAAAAATACAATAGACATTGAAATCAAATCTGAATCATACCCAACATTGATTTTAATTAATATGAGATCTTCGCTATCGTTATGTATGTATGTACGTGGATATGTACGTATATGTGCAGAAGGAATGCGAGAGAAGCGCGAAGAGCGCCGTGACCCAGACCAAACCACCATGACTTGACAAGGGACACTAATCATCATCAGCAGCAGCATCGATGGTTGAACGCTTGGGTTAGATCTTCGCGGGACCCAAACCACGCGTTTCTTCTTATTCTTCTTCTTCTTCTTCTCCTTTTAATTTTAATTAATTGAGAAAATTTCACATTCTGGGCTCTAGCTGGACACCAGAGTTCATAGCAAAGATTTACATCAGATATTCTTTTGTTGTTTGCCTTCTTTCTCATGCTCCTCTCACGCGTTTTTCATTTGCTTATTCTCTCTCAAATGTCTTTTCAACTACAGTTGTTTGGCGCGTGCCCTTTTGCTTCTTTCCCTTACCCTTTTATCATTTTTATTATTATTTTATTTATAATTCTTTTTCTTTTTTTTTTACGTTTTTACGTCTAACGGCACGTAAGGGACGTCCTCTTTCGTTTTGTGACGAAACTAATTCACATTAATTTGATTTGAGTTGGATCACAAAGGTGTAAAAATCTTTCAGTAAACAAGAGCTTCATACACAAAAAAAAATTTTAACTCAGATATCAAGTCATTTAAACCAATTAAATATTAATTATTTTAATAATTCTTCCTCAAATCATTTTAATACTTATTTATTTGTTTCTAATTGACTTGATAATTCACATATAAAAATAACAATATAACATGAATGTAATGAATGCGATGGCTAAAAAGAAAAATGGAGTCATGAGACTTATGAAGTAATAATACCTTGTAGTCTTCCTTAAAACTTGAACCAACTAACCTTCAATGAGAATCAACGGCATAGAGAACAAAACGACAGTTGTATGTAATTGACAAAGAATTAATACTATTCATAGATGAGGAATTAATAATTTTATTTATAATTCTTCATTTAGCAGTCATTTAATTATTTAGTTTAATCTTCCCTTTCTAATTGATTTAGTAACTCACATAAATAACAAAAAGCCTTATAGTGACATTCATTCATATAACATGAATGTATACAATAAATGTGATGGCTAACCTTTTTTTTTTTTTCAGGGAAAAAAAGATAGTTAACAAGAATTGTGAATAATTAATTTTATGGTCTTCTTTAAATTCGAACCAACAACGTCTACTTACTTAGTTGGTTAGCCGCCCTCTCCCTTTTACAAGTGGAGAAAGTATAAGTCCTCTGTAGTCTTGTTATGTGTCTAAACTACTTTATATTTGCATATATTTTCAGAACGATTTATTATGTTATTTATAAGACGTACTCCAGAAAAGATTATTGTAATCTGGTGACAAAAAAATAAAATAAAAACTAATCCTTAATGAGAATCAACAATATGCTTTTATACAATCCTTCATAAAATATTGTCTTATTGATCAATTTCGAAAAAATGGGACTGATAGCAGCAATTTTTATTTTTATTTTTTTTAAGAAAAAATAAATTAAGGGCTCCATCTTGACTTTGAAAATTAAATAAAAAATGTCATTTTTTTATTTTTTTTTTCATTTCCTTCCCTCCTCAACTTGTTTTCCTAAGGATATTAATGCAAAAAAAAACTAGTGATTGTTTTACAACTGTTTCCAGGAACTGGTTTGCCAAGAGGCTTGGGATTCAACATGTTTCATTTATGTTCATATTGTATTTTGTTTGAAGTGAAACTTTTGTATGCAATTTGTTGAAAGCACATTTATATAAGATGGTTCAATATATAACAGTAATAATAACAAGAGAAGATCTTAGTTATTCATTAAACGTGGGAGCCAATTAAGACATTGATATGATCCGGTAAAGGGTGACAAATTAATATTAATCACAAAATTAATTAGAATTATAGATTTGATTTTTCTACTAGCTATCTTCATCATCTTTTTAATGGAAATATATTATTTTTAACCATTTTGTGCTATTTTGTAAACTATTTTTGGATTCGAACAAACAAATACATTTTTTGTATTTAATTTTTATATACAATTTTCTATATCTAAATGACAAACTATACAAGGACCAGCTAGGTTTATAAGTCAAAATTCTAGCAATTCACCACCTACATTAAATAAGCTTTAAGGTTGCAAGTGACCACTTACTGTATTTGTTGCATTCTTGACAATTCTGTAGTCTGTTATATAGGAAAATAAATGTTATTTCTACACGTGAACAACCAAAAGAAAAATAGAACCAGAGAAATATCAATTATCTCTGATATTATATTAAAAATTACTTAACTCATAAGCTATAGTTATTAAATCAGTGTCTAACAATACATATCAAACTATCATCAGTATGGTCAACAACTTATTTTTTGTATGTGAAGTGTATTTTAGAAATACAAAAATACTGTAATCTTTTTTTGAAAAAAAAAATGCTTGGGCTCAAAAGTATTTTTGTGCTACTATGTAAGAAATCAATGTCTTTCAATTGAGATATAGAAGAAATGTCTCTTTTTTTTAAAAAAAAAAAATAATAATAATAATAATAATAAGGAACGGCTTCTTTTTTAGCAGTAACATAGAGAATGATTAAAAAGTATATAAGGTACGATCCGAAAAAAGCAAATTCATGAGCAAATATTTCCTTTTTTGACTTACCCATCTCTTAGAATCATCAAACCAGGTTTCTGCAGCTATTGCCGTGCCCTTTTTCACTTCCTATACATACATTAGCAGCCAAACTTTTTAACTGCGCTACTTTTTATTGTTTTTTAACGGCCTCTTTTCTCCTGAAACAGCAAAGATTCCTTTTCATCTACCATCAAACAATAGGTCCCCTGTCTTGTTGATTTGAATGTCCTCCTGCCCTTTGCTCAATCTAAGTTTTTTTTTTTTTTTTTTTTTTTTTTTTAAAATCTAAGAAACCCTAGTTGGGTCCCATCAAATTTAGCTGCATTTTGTACACACGGCACACTCTCAATGGATCATACTACCCATCATAACTCACATCATCTTCTTTGAACCCATTAGTCGCATAATTATTTAAGATATGTATAGCAAATATTTTAAATCAATCAATTTAAATTAAACTATAAAATATATTGAGAAAAAATGAGCTAGTTGGAATGGTCGGAATCTCATCTAACTTGTGATAATGAACGACCCTTTAAATTTTGGTACAAAATAAAAATTATTAGTATAATAATCTAATAACTTTTAAAGATAATATAAAAAATATATATTTTTTTAAATGTGTTACTTAAATATTATTTTTATTTTTATTTTTTTCACGGCATTTCAAAGTTAAAAAAATAAGAAGGAAAAAAAAAAAAAAAAGCCTAATCTACCCTATATTGTTTGGTTTGAAAGGAGAGCATGGGATGGGAGGATGGTGTGTTCTTGGCACGTGGGTGAACAGTGAGGGAAAGGATGGCTTTTGTTATGTGTGTCTTCTCCTACAAAAGGAAAGGGAACATGGCTATGTTTCCCATTTTAGAACTGGTGATGTGTGCCATGTAGAAAGCATACAAAGACCCTACTAGAATCCATTGGCTTATATCTGTCTTTTAACATCGTGGTATGTAACCACGCCCACCTTATTTTGGGCAAGATCCATTGCATCTTTCACCCCAATTAATTCAGCTGAAAATGGCTTCATTTTAAAGAAACATCTTTCTTTCTTTCTTTCTTTTTCTTTTTTTTTTTTTTTGTTTTTTTTCGTGGTTGGGTCAAAGATTTTGATGTTTTAATTGTTGAAGTTGATCTTATTTTAAAGGATAATAACGATGAAGAAACCCGGGTGTTAAAACTCGTTTGATATACTTACACGCCTAAGTCTATTGAATCATCTTAGAACTGTGTGTATTGATGAAGTTTACAATGATGTAATAGACTTGATAGTGTAAGTACGCGCTAAGACTTCTAATACTGTCTTATTTAAATATAAAATAACCTTTTTAATGTGAAGATAAAGTTGTAAAAATCGGATTTTACTAATATTCAAAAGGAGTCTTGTATAGTGAATGCACCTTTTGTCTTTATGCATTTTATTATCTTGAGTTTAAGTTAGCAAAGTAATATTTGCAATGCCAGCTTCTAGCAAAGGAACTCTTCTCAATAATATCTCACAAACTCTCATCAATTTTTTTAATTTTTTATTATAAAAACAGACATCATTCTTCAGTACAATATCTAATGAGATGATGGCCTTTTAAACATTTTTAAAAAAAATAAATAAATAAAGGAAAGAAGAGAGTGGTAGACAGGAAGAAGAACATAATTATAACTAAAATGGTTAAATATGTTGGTGGCAATCCTATTGATGCTAAAAAACAGAAACAAATCCAAGAAACTACCCTTTTATTATTATTATTTAACTCTAATAGAAAATACAAAAAAAAAAAAAGCTAAATGACTTTAACCAAAATGAGATTTTAACTACCTAGAGGCATCATTGTCAACTCAATTAAAAAAAAAAAAAGAGAGAGGGAGAAATGAAAGGTTGGTGATTGAAGAATTGGTCATTTTCACCCATTTATAGAGTAATCTGTTCTCAAGCCAAGTTAACAACAACTGGTAAGTTGAAAAGCCCCCAAAAAATAAATAAATAAATAAACAGATCAATCAATCAAAATTTTCTTTTTAAAAATAAAAAAAAAAAAAGAAAAAATATAAAATAAAAGGGAAAGAAAGAAAGACCAAAACCCTTATGGCCCACATGCCTAATTGGTTGCCAGAAGGCCAAGAAGAAAAATAAAGAACCCTCCAGTCCAAAAACAGGGCATCACCAAAATTCAGCTACAAAAACCCCATCATCTCCCAAACTTCACCTCCCCTGCTTTCTCTTCCTCCTCTGCTACATACCAACCAAACAAAACACATTCCCCTGTTTTCCCTGTTTATAATTACTATGGTCCGAGCTCAGCAGCGCTATCGAGGCGTTCGCCAACGACATTGGGGCTCTTGGGTCTCCGAAATTCGCCACCCTTTACTGTATGTCTCCATTCTCTTTACCATTGAAACATTTGAAATGTGAAATGATTCCTACAATGCTCTGTTTTGTTCTGTTTTTTTTTCTCATGAATTGTGACTACAGGAAGACTAGAATATGGCTGGGCACCTTTGAAACGGCGGAAGACGCTGCAAGAGCCTATGACGAAGCGGCGAGGCTCATGTGCGGGCCGAGAGCAAGAACCAATTTTCCTTACAACCCCAATGTTGCTCAATCATCTTCTTCCAAGCTTCTCTCTGCAACTCTTACAGCAAAGCTCCACCGTTGCTACTTGGCGTCGCTTCAGATGACTCGACCGGTTTCAAAAGAGCCTCCGAGGGCTTCTCCTTCCTCTGCTGTTTCTCCCGGTAACGGCATTGCCGGAAATTCTGGAGAATTGGGGGTGTGGGTCGCCGCGGAGGCGGATAGGCCAGTGACGGCGGCGGCACCGCAGCCAGAGGCCAATTTGGTAGTGAAGAAAGTTAAAATGGAGAATGGCCAGCAATTCAAACCACTTGAAGATGATCATATAGAGCAGATGATAGAAGAATTGCTGGATTCTGGGTCTCTTGAGCTCTGTTCTGGCTCTGTTGTCTAAGTCAACTTCTACTCATCTACACTATTTTTGCTAATGTAACTTCACTCATTTTTCTATTGAACCGTTTTTAGAGTCTCTCTCTATTGAAACGTTTCTTAGGTGATATAGGGTATAGATTCCATCTCACGGTTGGTTCTCTTTTTTAAGAGACAACACCCATCTGATTATGTTAGATGTACAGTAGGAGAATTTGCAATATATATAATTTATAATAATAATAATAAATATCATATATTATTTCTCAATTTGATTTTCTTGATGAATTAAGATCATATATGTTAGTGGGCATTGCAGAAAAAATGGAAAAAAGAAGCCAAGTTCAGGTTTCTGCACGCAGAGCAGGGCACAGGCGGATTAGAAGATTCAATTCTCTTCTGTTACTTTCACATTTAGATGTTCCTTTTTGGGCTATTTTTTTTTTGTGGGTATGAAAGTAATGGGGACAATTTGTGGTTTGGGGGAAAGCAGTTGATGATGGCCATAGCGTTTTAATGATTTTAAGGGCTGGAACCTGGAGGGGTTCCTATAGTGGTGGGTCTGTTCACTGTTACTTTCAGTGAGATTTGTATGTCAAGTGGACGAATACCCTTTTGGGACAGTGTCCTTGCTAAGGGCAGAGGTGCCCCATTTCCTCAGCAGGTCTTTGACTCTGAAAATGAAAAGCTTTTCACCCCACTTTTTAAGGCAGGATTTGATGAATCACAAGCTTATCAGTAGTTGTGTGTGTTGAAGGGTTTGACAGATTTCCAATGAAGTGGGTCCCACAATTTCGCTGTGATTTAGCCGTTATAATGTAAGGAAAATAATTAAATAAATAATATGTATAGCTAGCTATTATGTAATAGCATTATTTTTTGTTGCTTACGTCAACACGGTTTCTAGTGTGTTTTTTTTTTTACATATGACACCTTTGATTGCGGATTGCTAGAATTGGGATCTCCCGCTCCAATTTGTACACCAACTACTACTTCTAGATTGAGATTTTGAAGTGTGAACGTATCAGTGTCCGTGATGGGCATTTAAGGTAAGTTTTGGTGCCTTAGAATCCCATCTTGTCCAAGGAAAATGAGACAGAAGTGTAGGGTACCCTACAGAATATTTTTCCCGTGATTCCATGGAGGTGTGTGTCCTTAAAGCACGGGAGGGAGGGGGCTTGGGACAAGGTACTGTTTGTATTCATGCAGGGGTCACTTTAATATTAAAATTGAACTTAATTTAAGAAGTAGGGTTTAGAAATAGATTGAGTTTTTTCACTATCAATCTTGATGATTCACTGATTTAAAAAGGGAATAAAAAAGAGTTTTTGACTTTAAGTTGGATCTTGAAATAGGCTCACATGAAACTTCTACGATCTTAAAACAATATGTGGTGTTAGATGAAGTTGGAGTTAGTCAAATAACATCTCATTAATTGCTAATCTTTTACTATGTGGAGTAGAAGAATAATAAACAAGAGAAAAAAAAACTCAAACAGTTAAGCCAAAGACGAAAAAATGGAGTAGGGATTGACAATACAAATAAATCCAAGACATACCTCCTTACATGTACTTATTTCTAACATGGTTGTATTTTACTGACTACAATTTATTTATTTATTTTTATTTTTATTTTGGCTATTGGACATTTATCTCAATTGGATATGGGAGGAGTTGTTATTTTATCAAATTATTTAACAATGGTTGAAGTTATTCTATTGTAATTTGGAAATTGTGTTAAAATTCAAAAAGCATCTGTCTCCCTCTCAATCGGGTATCATGTCTAGTACTGGCAAGGAGGTGTGCCTTATTGCAATATTTTTCTCGCTGTGGTATATATAGTTGGAAAGGAATTGAAGGATCTTTTATAACTTAAAGGTTATAAATTAGAATCTAGAAAGTGTCTCTCCATGCGAAGGTAAGGCTGCAGACACTGTCCTTTTTCCAAATCCTATAAACGGTGGGAGCATCATCCAGTAGGTACACCCCCTTCAACCATTCAAACATCATTATTTAATGTTTTATAAATAGCGTCACCTTGTTAAAATAGTAAATCTCTACTTGTTTTCCATAAATACACAACAAGGTATCCCAAGAGAACCATATTTTGATTATGTTATGAAATGAATTATATTTACTTTGTTCAGAGTTGTGGATTTTTGTTATTGTTATTATTATTATTTTGCACCCTTATGATATTTGTACTTTAGTACTGTAAAATTCTTCTTTTCTTAACATATTCTTCACCCTTCTTAATTATCAAATAATAATTAATAATAATTTGAGCCAGCTTAAAAGTCAATAATTATTAGAACTAAGACAAGATCATGATGATTAGATTTTAAATCAATTCAGGGTTAGATAGGGACAATTTATTAAGATTTAATTTAAAACCATAATATATAAGAATGGACATATCACATGTCTCTGCGTCCAATGCTGGCTACACTTATTTCTATGGCTAATATTTTATCCATATGTAATTAATTTGTTCTTAAAAGAAAAATCTTCTTCCTCTAACTAGTTATTTTGTGAATGCAGCTAACATCATTTTATTTTATGTATTCTTTATCTAATAAAAAGTAAATTAATTTGTTAAATTTAAAAATGTTTAACAATGACTGTTTGATAATTACCCATGAACACATGCCAATTATATATATATATTTCTTATATATTCTTAGACCCAAAGTATAAATAAATAAAAACTTGCAAAGAAGAAAAATATATACTTGATCACCCTAATTTTATTTAACAAGACTATTAATTAACTGCTCCTTTTAAGACCCAATTAATTAAGATTCTTTCAGGAGCTTATTCTCTTCCATGCTTCTGACTTTATTAATTAATTTGATTTTCTTTTGTCCTCACTACAATATCATTAAGCTTACTTGATTTTAATGCAACTAGCCACTTAATTTGCACTAACTTTATGTCTTTCACTTGCCCTTTTTCTCTCTAATTCCTATCATGCTGTTACCTTTATGTTGTAACTTTTGATGAATATGCTCATATATATATATATATATATATATATATATATCTAAGAGCCCTTTTTTTTTTTTCCCAATCCTCTTATATATATTAACTTAGTAAATATTTTTCATTCTGGGATCCCACCCATATCAGTGATAAATCTTCATGATTATGAGGCATTTGCAATTGAGTTTGTCCCCCACAACCATCCAAAACTAAAGTTGCAGCCTCTTATTTGTATTCTTTCACTTTAATTTTATTTTCAGCACTTACTAGTGAGTTTTCACTTGATGATGAGTGGTTTGAAATTGTCACTTGATGTGGGCTCTAAATATCCTATGCAAAACAACAAAAGATTCATCAATATAGATTATAAAATCATCATCATTTCACTATATATCACATTCATTATTAGAATCAAATAGGTATCTTCACATCCTTGATTTACCAAATAATTAAAGAAATTCAAATTCCAAACCATAGCTCTTTCTTTCTTTAGTGGGTATCATTGCAACATTAATAGTTAGTCCTAGCTAGTTAATGCAGTAAAAAATATACATTCAAAACTTACTATATACTACTACAAATATTATGATCATAAAACTAGAGAGTTTCCTACTTTAGTTTTCATCTACTTTTTTTTTTTTTTTTTTTTTTGTAAATTTGAAAAGAAGTAGTAAAGAGAACATAATATATTCTTGAAATTAAGAAGTAGTACTGTGCATGGATATTGGAGAACTGACTAATGATACAAAAACATGTTAGTTATTTGATAATATAAGGTCATGGGCAGCACAAATCTTACACAAAAAAAATGAGGTAAAATATTTAAAACGACCCATTTGATCAATGGGCATTTTGTTGCTTTTTGTTACTCAAATTAATTAGGTCCTACAAAATAGCTTCATCTGTTATAAAAGCCCTTCTCTTGAATCAGTACCAAGAAAAAAGAAAAATAAAAAATAAAAAAAATCACAAAGTCTAAGATGATATATTCTTCCAAAAAAGCAATCAAAACCAATCATAATGAATACAACCTCATGAGGAAATGTTGGAGACAACTCTATATATATATATATGACCCTAATAATATTCCTCATAAAACCCAAATTATATAATTGAATTCTTCCCCCCTTTTATCTTTTTTTCTTTTTCAAATAAACCAATATCTAATTCAAATGAGCACATCTACCACATTCATCCACCACTAGATAGGTCTCGCAACCCGATTAACCCAAATACCGAGGACCATCAAGGATTGTCCTCTCAAGGAAGGAATCCTCCACAAAGGGATATATAACTTGATCACTCCACAAAGGGATATATGAGATCAAAATTTGGGAGGCAGAGGTTTATGGGCCTATACTCACTAAAAGTCAAAACCCTTTCTTCCTACTTGCCCTATTTTTTTTTTCTTTTATAATTTTAATTTTATTTATTATTTTTTTTGTTTTTGTTTGGTTTGGTGAGAGCTTGGTGGTTTGTGGTTGAGACGAATGGAGAGAGTAGTGATAAGATAGGACGAGATCCAAACTCTTTTGTATTTATGTAACTGAGGCCAATAACAATAAGGATACGTATGTTACTATCTTTCTTCCCATCCTTCTTTCTTCACATGAACTTGGCATGTTATGGAGAAGTGCTTCCCATGTGCCTCTTTCCATGCACACACATGCATCGATCTAACCTACCCTATTCCTCCCCCTTCTACAAATTCATCATATGCATCAACCTTAGCTACGCTTCATCCAATTTGTCACGTCGATTAGTTATCAATCAAAAATACAAAATTGTTCTAAAAAACATACCTAACAGTTATAACTAGCTAGCTAATGTGGTGAGTGCTGACTTAATTTTCGATTTTTCAATTTGACACATCAATCTAACTATTGTTTTGGGTATTTTAAAAAAAATATATATATATTAGCATTTCTCTTAATTGATCTCTATTGAATTTTATAGAGCTAGCGTCCCTTAAGATATTGTATTAGCTTAATATACATTGTTCGACTTATATGTAATAACTAAAACTTTTGAATTTAATGTGCGACGAAATCTAGTAATATGAGTTTTAAATGTAGAAAAGTTGGCTATAATGTCAATTATCGTGATATTAACAACTTGATCAACTCAAAAAAAAAAGAAAAAAAAATCTTAATTACATAGACTAATGATATGGTTTACATGAATATGTTTATGTTGTAATAAACTCTATTAAGGACTAATTAAGCTAAAGATATTAACTATTAGTTACAAAACAAGTTGGTGGATGTGTGGGAAGGAGCGAAAAGCTTTTCTTTTCATCCTCATATGCTGACTTAACCAAACACCTAGCGTATTGAATCAGGACTGAAATTACAGTTCAAATGGGTTAGAAGAAATAAGGGTGCAATCCACATGTCCTGACTTTATAAATCTCTGGTTCTATTACTTTGTGACAAGATGCATGCCTAAAGTTTTCTTTTCCAATTTTATCCCTTACCTTTATTTCTTATACTTATTTCATCCGTCATTATCAATTTCCCATTTTTACCCCTATTGTTTCATCCAATTTTCTTTTAGTTGCTTCTTGGACAAATTTTGTTGTGTTTTTTTTTTGAAACAATGCAAACTTGTTTGACAGATTAACTAAATCTTATTTTCGTCCTTCATACATATTAACTATCATTCACTTATATTATATAAGTTACCACTTTATTATTTTAAAAAATATTTCATTTTATATTACCTTATCAACTATGCAAATAATATTAATGTACTCAAATATGTTTCTAATTCGTGCGAAACACACGTAACCAAACTAGTATATATATATATATATAAAAGATTTCATGAATATCATCCTTTTAAATTTATTTTTAATTTTTATTTATTTAACTATTAAATACTTAGAATTAGATGTGCGTGTATATAACAAAAAAAGAGTATATCTTATCAAGTAATTTTATATAAGGACATTTCAGTAATAATAGTAAGTTGGTGTAATGAGAAATAAAGCATGGTACGATTAGCTGTTCCTAACATGTAGGATATTGGAAAAAATTAAAAATTAATTAATTTCAAAATATATTTTACTCCTATTGATAATAAAATTAATTTTTTTAAAAATAAAATAAGATAAACTTTTCAAGAATATTTTCAGTAGAAAAAGCCACATCCTCAATTATCAAAGTATTCTTATTATAATAGTATATATATATATATATATATATATATATATATATATATATATATATATATATATATATATATATATCCACCCCTACTCTCTTCTTACATTAAAACTGAAGGGCCTTTAATTATTCATTGTCATTACATAATCTAAATGAGTACGTTTTAAGATCCATATGCGGTTATGAATATTTGAGGCAACAACAAGACTTATTTGCATACTTTACCTTGACATTCATGGTATGCTTTGATACCACTTGTTAGTGGCTTAGATCTTATTAGTTATTAATATTGATATTGCTCCACCAATGACTTGTTCAGCTGGTTGGCACACGCACCTTTCACTAACAAAAATAGTGGGACAATCATGATTATTAGTTCTTCATGGTCTTAATGTGGGCTTATGACCTTTATTACGAGAATTATGTCTTCTTATTTTCGAGCTTTACCCTTTCATATGGGATTTATGTGTTCATTTTACCTCTGTGACCCCTAAGAGATTGTCAATGTTGTTTTGTGTGATCTCTACACGCTTTTTAATTAGAATAGCTCATGACGTTGTTAATATAATGTACTTAAGAAATAAACTTGGTCTCATTAATATGGGCATACAACCCTTATTACGAGGGCTTTGCCTTCTTATCTTCAGGCTTTACCCGCTTCTATGTGGGATTTGTGTGCTCGCTTTGCTTCTGTATATATAGCCCTTAAGATATTGTCAATGGTTTGTGGGATCTACATGCTCTTTAGAATATCTCGTGACATTGTTAACGTAATGTACAAAAGAAATAAAGAATTAATATAATCTTGTTAGAATATATATATATATATATATATATATATATATATATATATATATATATAGCCTTATTTATGTTTGATAAAAGACTATTGTTAGACATATCAATCGTTACTAGAGGAACTTAAATTTTTTTTTGTTTTGGTATATTTGTAATTTCCCCTCCCACTAATTAATACATTTTCCTTTTCAAAAAAAAAAAAATTCCTAATTTTGATTTTTTTTCTTAGCATGTGCAATGCACGTGCTGAATACTAATATATATAGAGAGAAATTTTATCTACTAGCTCACATTTAATATTATGGTACAAATAGTATATAGAATGTTTGTTGGGATCAACATAGATCAGGAATCTTGGATTTTGCTGTCTTAACAGCAGCTGGAGGTATATGAAAATTATTAGATACAAGGAGCATCATATTCTTGCAACATATGCCTTGATTCTTTTGGCTACACTAAAAAATATATATATATATATATTATACAAGGAGCATTATATATATATAGGCACCACTCATTAATGGAATGGAATCCATATTAATAAGCTATTTGTCCCAAATGACACTAGATTTGGTGGTCCTATTATCAGTTTACGTGCACCTAATGAATCCTAGAGAGGTGCAAGTCCCTAACCAGTAAAGGGGTACACCTTGAAACCTCGGAAATTTTTTTCGTTTGGACTCATATCTTAGAGGGGCACTAGTGGATGAGGCTTGAATTTGAAACCTCTCGGTTACTTACCCCTCTGCCCAATCACTTGGCCAGCGTCTCTTTAGTAATGATTTTAAACATTGAACACCCCAAATTAATATTGGCCAGAAAGGCACATTTTTTACTTTATTCTTGTAAGTCATTTAAGAAATTAATTGGATAAAACATAGGTATTCAAGATACATCAACTAGTAAAAAGTACTAGATAGTTGTCATTCCTCGTTCAATATAATACATCCACGATCAGTGATAATTAAAGAACAGATGGGCCTATGACTCACCCAATCTAAGTATTTGATCATTAACCCAGTTGGGTAGGCCCAAACCACTGGGTCCAAGATGAATTGGTGTGCAAAAGTAAATCGTAGGAGCTCGGTCCGATTGCCTCGTTAAAGAACACTAGAAAGTATCCTTAGAAATAAGGAAAATGTTTTCGTAATACGCACGAGGCAATCTAATAATCCTTAAATGTCAATAAAGCTGGTCTCCAGGTTATTATTGTATAAAAATTTTAGAGTTTGTTTTTTTAAAGAAGCTCTCGTTTTGGAGAAAATGTTATTATTTCACTCTTGCTTCGAAAGATGACTAGTCTCTTATTCCACGGACGTGGGAATACCGCATGAGAAACTAAGAAATAATAAAATATATAATAATACCTAAAGATTCAAGAAAATGGCTAGCTAAGAATATTATAAAATTGGCTAATTAACCTTGATAATGCTAGTGCAATCCACCATCACCTCGATTTTTAACTTGTTCACTATTTATTTTCTTAATAAACATCAATTATAATATATTCGTGCAATGCTTGGGGTTCCGCACTTGTAAATGAATTGCTTAGGCTTCGTTTCATATACAATTTAAAAATACTTTTTAAAAAATAAAACCATATTTCATTTTTAATTGATTTGTAGTTTATGAAAATATATTTGATATCATATTCAAAAAATATTTTTGAAATTTGTAAAATAAGGAAATTTTTTTTGATTGTTCAGATTTTATACAAATCAAGTTAAAAAAAGTTTTTGCGAATCGCATCAACCAAATCAACCAAAAGAAAAACTCAAAAAATAATTTTATCTATATTTTCTAAAAACAATTATTTTTCTCAACATTTTTTTAAAGATGTTTTTTGAATCACATTGAACCAAACAACTTTTTTGCAACTTTTTTCACTTTTGTTTTTAAATACAGATAATCAAATTTAAAAACAATACTAAACGCAACCTAAGCTTTATGGCTCCACAAGTACCCTACATTATTTGAGTGGAACTCATACTACTTATTATGCACTATTTCTAAGCTGTGTTTGGTTCCTAATTTAAAAACACAAATATAATTTAGAAAGTAAAAATTTTAAAAATGATGTTTTATTGTTTCCTAAAAATAGCATGTTTTCTTTTTTAATTTTAAAAAACTATTTTTGGGTTTTAACCAACCAAATACATTTTTTTTGTTTTTAAATTTTTACATGAAGAAAATTGTATTCGAATCACAAACTAAACGCAATCTTCTAAATCATATTTTGTTATTATAATTCAAGATTTGGATTATCATGTTAAGACTTAAAGATGTGTTTGGTGCGCAGGATATGATAAGATTAATTTTATGAGATTAAATTAGGTTGGATTGGATTAGACTAAAAATAGTGTATCTTGTATTTAGTGCAACACATGATATTAGAATAAAAATTAATTAAATAATTTTTTTAAATTACATTAAACAAAAAAAAAGAAAAAAAAAGTTGGCTGGTTTTGCAAAACTAGAGATTTTTTTTTTTTTAAGAAGAAATATCAGGAAGAGGAAAAAGAATAAGAAGAAGAAGAAGAAGACGACGATGACGAGGGAGAAGAAGAAAAAAAGGAAAAAAAAGGGCGTGAGACATTGGTGAGGTGAAATAATTTTTATCACATTCCACCTCACCACCAAATACAAAATAAGACTATTTTTTAGTCTTATTATGTTCAATCATAGCCACCAAACAATCCCTTGAGTTTGTAAAATTTAAGTTATCTGCACCACTATTAAATCAATTTCTTCACAACCTCATGCACTTTTACTTCCCAAACACTCTCTTTTGTTTATTTAACTATTCAATATTGCTAGTCCCTCCCATTAATTAACCAAATATGTATATATTTCGTTATCCAAAGTGCAATAAAACAAAATGGCATCTTGACTTTTACGAGACATATGTATATATAGACAAGTAAAAAGTACTTTTTTGATTATTTATTTATCAAAACTTTGGACTGAGGCATCTATATATTCCACAAACTTTAAGACCCATTTGGCTAAAGATTTGGTCCTTTTCTTTTTATCAATAACATGAATGATCAAGACATCCAACTACTACTTTTCTTTAAGGTGGACGATAAGACATGCACCAACTAGTAAATAATATGTTAGTGATCAAAACATAAAATTATCATGATAGTGGAAAAGATAAAATAGGGTAAATTTATATTTTCTACACCACTTAAACACCCTCCTCATTGTTCTTTCACTCTATAAACACTCTCTCACGATCTCTTTTTTTTTTTTTTTTTTTTGAGAAGACACTCTTTCTCGATTTCATGTTAATAGCGACGAAGAACAAAGAATAGGATGACGATAAGAAGAAAATAAAAAAGTTTTAATAAGAAATATAAGTAAGAAAAATTTAAATGAGCTAATGCACGAAAAAGAAGAAATTAAAATAGAGATATGTTAAATACATTTCTTGTATTAAGTGAAAACCAAGTACTCAATTTTTTGAGTTTATGTCCGAACCTGGTCGGATTTTTAAAACGGGCATAAACTTTTATCCGTATCCATCACTATTTTTAAAAACTTTGTTCATATATGTGAGTTGGGTCGGGATGGGGCCAAAAATTAAACCCAACTCAAACAGTTCAGATTGGTAATTTTAAAATCCAACCAAACCTAACTAAAATAATTAAGATTCAATTTGAGTTGGGTCGGTTCATCCAAATGTACCTATATTCACATCAAATTGAATGATCACACTGCTAAACCGAATTTCAAAAAGAGGAAATCCTCAAGTTTACCTATTCAAATCTATAAATGACAACCCCAACAATGTTAAGCAACCAGCCAAAAGACAAAAATTGAAATTGCCTCCTACAATTATAAATGCCAGCAAATGGTAAAACATTGAATTTGATCCCGAAACAGAAGATCATGTTTCCACATTTTGTCTTAAAAATATATATATAATTTTAACATAATTATCTTTTACACTTAGATTCGATTCAAGTCGGGTCAATTAATTTTCTATGAGCCCTGGCCATGATCAAACTCAAACCGATCTCAATCCAAACCTCGGTTAGTGAACACTCCCTGGTTCTTACTCATTTTAAAGTGGGCAGGATGAGAACGGATAAACGGTCCGAATGCAACATGTAACATGTGGCATTTCATTTTCAATATATTTGTTTTCCATAAAAGACTTGGATATTAATGACGTCAGCTGCAAGTTGTTTTCGGCAGGAGCGTCAACAAGTTGGCTCCGAATATCATAGCCACACTCTCTGCTTTTGTCTCTCTCTCCCTTTAAAGCCCGACGCGCTTCTTTCTACTCTTCCCTTCTCGTCCATCTGTGAAATTCTTCTGTAACCAAAAAGGAAAGGAAGAAAAGAAAAGCTTAATAAAAAATAAATTCCTATTCCTACCTGAAGCTGTTGTTTTCAAGCTACCGAAGAAACCTCTTCTTCTTTTCATTTCTTTCTTTCCTTTGTTTTCTTTTAGAGATTCTCGTGCTCGTCGTTCTTTCATCATTGACTTCTTCAAGATGAGGCGTTCATCAACCAGGAAAACCGGACCGTCGAATTCTTCATCAGCGATCGATCTCTTCCGCTCTTGTAATTGATCTGTTCTTCGATTTCTTTCTTTCTTTCTTTCTTTCTTTTTTCCTCTGGAATTTGGTTGATTGATTGGTTGGTGTAGTAGTACCTGTGTTTGTGTGTGAAAAATCTGGTGTCTTTTTTTTGGTGATTTGTGTTGTGTTCTTTGATGTGGTGTCTTTCGTTAAGTTGAAAGCCGATTAGGTTTTTGGAGAGGTTTTTTTTAATCTTGTTCCGTGCTAGTAGTTGAAAAATTGCGATTTGGATTGGTCTTTTTGGTCTGTGATTGAATAGTAGAGGATTTTGCTACAAGATTGGAGATAGATAGCTTATGCGATTTGTGTTTTTGAGGATGTGTTGTGCGGTCTAGCACGTAGCTGAGTGAACTTGTGTTAGCTATGTGGTTTTGTTAAATTTTGCAATAGAGAAGCAGAAAGTAGCATTAAGATTGGTCATCTATCCTTTATATTCTTGAAATGACATTGAAGAGAGGAAATTCTATGCCTTGCTTTTTCTCTGTTCTAAAGACCCTTGCTTGGAGTAGCTGGAGTGCTGTTGGATTTATCTATTGGCTCTACTACTGCATGAATATGATACTGACCTGGGAATGTTGAATTGATGGGTGAAAGAACACGAGGTTAGTAGTTAAGCATGTCTAGTGTACAGTTCTAATTGGTTAAAATGGTAAACAATAATGACTAAGATTTCATTGATATAATTCACTTGGAGATATAATCTCCAGGTTTAAAATAAAGGAAAATTGGTCAAGAGATATTTGGGCAATATGTCTTAGGCTAATGAAGGGGAGTCGCATGAGGAGCTTTTATGCGAGCTAGATGTGCTAAATTGTAGAAGACAATGCCAGAAATGGTTTGGATAGACATGTTTATCGTGAAGTCATGCAAGGCCTAGATTGCTCATCATTTTGCAAACTAATGTGAACTTAACGTTTGATACACATCCCCACCCAAATGTGCTAGTACACATTTATTCATTGTATTTTCCTGAAGGAGAGCCAGGCTATAGTTCATTTGGACATTCTAATGTGCCCTAATACAGGTGACTAACAAAGTAACAATTTATGACGTCTATGTTTTATTTTATATGTTGCCTAGCACCCATCAATATAGATTCGAACTTCTGAAAATTAAAGGTAACATAATTTGTAGTGCTTCTAACAAAATAATATCAAATCCTTAGAAAATATCACATTTATGTAAGTACCCGGATCTATAATAATGTAAGTACTTAAAATCTTCAAAATAAAATGAAACATGAATATTTTTCTGGCATACTTATTGCATCTCTTTATTGTGATTGGTTGGCTTGGCTTTAGCAACCAGTTGTTTTAATTTTGCCTAGTCTAGGTATTTGAAGAAAGGATTTTTTTTTTTTTTTTAAGAAGAAACAAACATGTATTAATGAGAAGGAGAATATTGAAAGTAGGCGAGGAGTTAAAAAAGCTTAGAATTGTGTTTTAACAACAATATGAGAATGAAGTGTAACGTTCAAACCACTAATATTGGTGTTGTCATTTACTAAAAATGCAAAAGCAATTTTTGAGTAATGATGAAAAAAGAAAAAAATTATAAGAAAGAAGTTTTCTATACCATGTGAAATTGGGAAATTTTTTTAAATAGGTGCTTCAATTTGAAGTGAATCTCATTTTTTGGTGAGTTATTAGCTGTTGCAACCTGCAAATTTCTTGCTTGACAAAGATCTTTCCTTTTTACAAATGTTATTATGCTTTAGCTATCTCTCTGGACTTTGAATATCAATCGAAGAGATTTGGATTCTCTTTTTGATGTGCTATTAAGTTTGTTTGTTTGGAGTTTTTCATTTTTATTTTTTGGTATTCTTTTCTGAGCTTTTTATGCAAGAATTAGCTATTTTCTATTGTAGTCTGTTAATATCACGGTCTATTTCAGCTTCAAGCAAAGCAATTGTCAAGGAATTGGAGCGTATTGATCAACTATTCAACTCTTATGCAAACAGTTCCTCTGGAATGATTGAGTGAGTCCATTATGCAAATGGCATGTTGCTAGTGAATTGATAATGCTTTTGTCCACAATATAGTTTTTAAAGTTACTTGAACTACTTACTTTGGAACTTGTGCTTCTTTGTTCCTTTCTTGCAATTGATAGAACACATCTTCTTGGTTGTAGTGTATGGCAATCTGATCTTCTATTCCTCAGAATCCTTACTGACATGTGACTATGTGATGAGACTTTCTAAGTTTCTAACTGCATTAATACATTTCTTCATATAAATTTTTTAGTAGTTTGACCTCCCGTTTATTGGATTGGATTCTTGTACTCCGCAGGGGCGTAGCTAGGATTTCTTTTTCAGGTGGGCTAAAATTTTTTTTTAGAAAAATCTCGACCATACGATAAGAATTGCAGGAGGTTTTGGGCAATTTGAGCGTTGATTTAGAGCTACGATTTGGACATTGATTTGGAGCTCCAATTTGGGCAATTTGAATTTTAGGGAAGAAGAAGAAGAAAAGTTGCGAGAGGTCTTGAGCAATTTGACCATTGATTTAGAGCTACGATTGGGCATTTGCAATTTGGGCGATTTGGCCATTGAATTAGTGATTAAGGGTATAAATTAAGGATATTATGGAATAGTTTTTAAAAAATATTTACATGAGCCTAGGCTAGCCATGAATACTTACATCCCGTATCCAAGATAGTTTAAGGTGGTTCAAGTATACGCAATGAAGACATCTGCCTAGGCTAATTAAGAAAAGTGACTTATTAATATCTCATAAGGTTAATAAAGGTAGAGTAAAACTTAAAATAACATGAAAAGAATAATTATAAAATGTATGAACTAGTAATTCCATTCACAATTTCTGGCCGTTTAGTTAAATGGGAGGTAGGTACTAGAGAGAGACTTGATATTCAAACGAATGTGGATGCATGCTAGTGTTAAAAGAAAATGTTCATTTTTTTTTTCAAATAATTAGTACATCTCACTTTTTTTTTTTTTTCTTTCATTAGGAAGTTTTTTTTTCAAAAAATAATAATAATAATAATAGCGATGTGACATGGGTAATTTTTTCTCATTTTTTTGGTATGTCATTTTTTTTAAATTATTTAATGTCGACTTGTATCCAATTATTTATTAATTATTATTATTGAATTTTTTTAAAATGGTGACAAATGAATATTGAGTAAAAGGATGTATGGAGAAGAAAAAAAGAAAATTGCAGGGCTGTTGAAGTTGAACCCATGACTTAAGGTATCAAATTATGCTACTCTACCACCTGGGCTAAGGTCAAATGATATACTTATATAACAACAAGTAATATATTTATAAAAAATTTACCTGGGCTACAACCCAGGCTAGCTCATGAGTAGCTATGCCCCTGGTACTCCTATACATACATTTAGTGCTCAAGGCACCCACCATAGTCTTAAAAATCAATTAAGGTTTATGCCTCAAGGTGGTGCTCAAGGCACCACCTTGAGGCTTAAGCCTCAATAGCACTTCTTAGGCTTAGGCCTTACCTACATGAGGTGCACTCCTCAAGGCTATGTGAGGCTTAAGCCTCACAAGCTTTAACGTAAGGTTCAACCTATACCTTTTTTATTTATTTTATTTATTTATTTATTTTTTTCTTATTTGTTTATCAAACATGCTTATAGTAACATTATATAAGAACAAAAATAATAATTCCTTTCTTTCTTAAAGATTTAATTTCAGTCATTTAGGAGTGATCCAATTTTCAAGTTTCAAAGCTTCATGTCGAATCTTCTCATGTTGGAAATCACATCCATGTTTTCTTTTTTTAGGATTCAATCGCAATTTTTGCTATGTGTTTATACCGATGAGCGTCAGTAAATATTTCCAAAAAAATTGAAGAAGTTTAATAGCTACTAGAAGATTTTAGAAGTAAATGGCGTGCCTTGGTGCAATGCTTGAAGTTGCTCCATTATGACCTTAAGGTCACAAACTCAAATTCCGTAATAATCTCTCCAATACACGGAGGTAAGGTTGCATATATCATTCCTTCCCCAGACCTGTAATTGGGGGAGTCTCGTGCACTTGGTATGCCCTTTTAGAAGATTTGAGAAGTGGTGAAGGGTGAAGATATAGTATCTTTGCATTTATATATTTATTTTAGAAAACTTTTAACATTTGGTTTTTTTAAAGAAACTAGAGATTAATAATATATTAAAGGTAGTGAAGAAATACAAAGCAAAACATCGGAGACCAAGGGGAGGACAAGTTGTTCACTCCAAAAGTCTAATAAGTAACAAAGTTCCCCACCTCGTAACCAATCAGAAAAGCTGGCTCCTTAGAAAAATTGCAAGTCTGAACCCAAAAAGATGCCAAAAAGTGACCAATTCCATGCTTGATTCATCTCCATCAAAGATTATCTTGTTTCTTTCCGTCCAAATGCACTACACCAATGCAAGGTAGACCACACACACTCTAATGTTTCTTTCACTTAGACGAAACCCCGATTAAGATGCTGAAAAACATCACTCCGTTGGAAACCTTCCCCTTGAAGAATTACTACTAGAAAGTGAGAACTCCACCTGCCCCAAACTTCTTGGGCAAAAATGTGCAATGAGAAAAGCTGTGTGCAATCGACTCACTAGCTTGCTTGCACAGGTAGCACCACTGAGGGGAAATGCACAAATTAGGAAACCTCTTTTGAAAGACGTCATTAGTGTTAAGCTTGCCAAGGGCTGTTATCCACCCCCCAAATCTTGACCTTGTAAGGAACAATTGCTTTCCGTATAAGACTGTGAAGAGGAAAAGGGGGAGTCGAAGGACTCAATGAGGATAGTTGATGATTTGTGCTCATGTTTTAAATATTTTTTGTGCTCATGTTTGGAAATCTTCACTGTAATTTTTACTCATGTTTTTAGTAACATTTATGAAAGAGGCATTTTTCTAATTATAATTGTGGACTATGATAGTTGACTACGATGCAGCCATAGTTAGTTGTATGCATTGCAAACATTAGGATGTGCATGACACATATGTCCAATAGATTTTTGTTAGCATACCTCACTATTGCATTCATTATTATGGTTAAAATATTATTTTCCTTTATGAAAATCAAAACAATTGAATAAAATTTGTAACTCTGTTGCTGGACATTTTTTACTTATTGTAGTTCATAGTTTGCTTAATTTGTATGTTTCTTCATTCATTAATATTTTGCATTTTTCACTTTGTTTACGAAACTACATGCTAATCAATAAGTACAACAAAAATGCAAATGTTAAGATGAATATGTAGTAAAAAAAAATTAAAAAAATGCATTAGTGCACAAGTCTCCTGCCGTAGCGAGGTTTGGAGAAGGGATGAGGTGTGCAATTTTACCTTACTATTGGAAAGGTTGGTTCGAGGTTCAAATCCATGACCTCCAAGTTATGATGGAGCAACCTCAACCATTACACCAAGTATACGCAAGAGTAGTAATCTTAAAGTAATAACAAAATTTATAATTTGGAGAAGTTTTGGAACTCACGACACTAAATCACAAAATTTGTAATTTGGAGTGATGCACCCAACATGAAAATTGATTATCCGCAACTATATGAAAATGTGACAGTTTTAAAGTACCAACTTGAATTCTCTTAACCTAAAAAATATAAAAGATAACAATTAGGAGCATGGATATTCAGTTATCTCTTTAAATCTCTTGTATTTGCTCATATAATAATAAATTTATAAAAATGCCAATTTTTGTTTACATTAGAGCAACTTTAAGTCTTTAGTGTAACAATCTTTAAGGAGGATTTGTTTTTCATTCACTACCTACGAATTATGTTTTCGAATCATGGATTCTTTATGATGATCATTTCTCAATTGATAACTCCTCAAAATAAATGTACATTAAATTAAGTATAGAAGAAACGTTTTCACAGGCAGGGAAATATTACAAGTAAACGTCTCTCTGTTTAGTTAATAAGCAGCAAAAATCTTCTAAATTTGTGAATTTTACTTATCAATCCATGGTTGCATCAACTCATCTCTTCAATGTACAATGTTTGGGTTGGTATTTGCAATTATATACTCCCTTGTACCCAATTTTTTCTTTAGTAAATAAGTGATCATAAATATTTAGACAGTGATGAATCTATGACAGAAGAAGCTCAAATCTCCTTTTCTTCAGAAGCAACATTTCTGAAATGCTTACATTTGCTTAAACAGGCCTGAAGGAATTGAGGCACTTTGTTCAGATTTGGAAGTGGATCATACTGATATCCGGATATTGATGCTTGCTTGGTAAATTATTTGTTACAGACATGCATCTCTAGTGTATTTTATTCACATTTCTTAAGGGTCTATTTGGTCAGCATTCTCAGAAATCCAGAGAGAATCAATTCTCAACAATTCAAGAATTTAGAATTGCTTAAGTCGTTCACTCATTTGTTTGTTCATATGCATTTAAGAACTTTGTCAAATAAAAAATGACTATTTAGGTTTGTTGTTAATAACTAATGATTATTTTGGTTTCATATGTAACACTGATAAAAAACGAATTATCTAGATATTACTATAATATTATACATGCACTCAATTTATATATAGTAACCTATTTTGACATGTAGCATATCATGAGTAATACAAACTTTTATCCCATACATAGTCATTTTATAATAACATAAGATTGTGATCATTATTTATTTACTGATGAATTACCAATTTTAAAAATTATTGTATTTATGGTAAATAAAAATTATATTAACATTTTAATGTCTTCTTATTATAAATATCAATTGATAAAATAAAAGTAATCACTTCTTTTTTTCTATCTTGTTGTGGGAAATTACATTCCAGGAGGTGGGTGAGTGGTTCTTGTAATTGAAATCCAATGAAGATGAAAATTTAATGTCTAAGGAAATTGATTCTTACAGCCTAGACTATTAAATGCATAAGCAAGAGTCCAATTCTCAAAAATTGTGCAATTTGGATTTCTGAGAATAATGCCAAATGGAACCTAAATTCATCTGTAGATTGACAAGATCTTACTTATCAGGAAAATGAAAGCCCAAAAGCAAGGATATTTTATTCTGGTATGCCTTTTATTCTTTTGACACTAAAATTGAGTCCTTTGCTTCTTCTTCTTCTTCTTCTTCTTTTTTTTTTTTTTTTGTGGTTTTATGCTCCTAACATAGCTCTCTGGACTCTGGTCTCTGGTCTCCAAGTGGTGACTTTTTTATGATTTCCAACTACTCTTATGCCCTTGACAAAAAAAAAAAAAAAAAAAAAAGACTATTATGTCAAAAGTTTTAATCAATCAGATGATTTAGGTGTATTTTCGGTGCAGTTTCTAATTTTATTTTATTTTACCATCCAATTGTGTGATGTATGGATTCCTTTATCATCTGATCTTGTCAATTTTGGCATATGAGATCTCCTTAGTGGGACTGTTTGCTTGGTGTATTATGCTATGCCAAGCCCTAACGCATGTTTGCTACTAGTCTGTTATGATATTTTTATTCTGTTCCATCTGTATACTACTGTCGGTGATCTAAGACTTCCTCTGCTTATTATTTGTTAATAACTTGCACAACAAATCTTTTCTGAGTAGGATGAGTGGCGAAGAGGCCTCAAATCGTTACGAGCTGACACCATAAGTAAATTAAAGAAGGCACTTCCTGAGCTTGAAAAGGAGGTATATGATTCTTATTATGCTTATAGAATATTTAATGTAACTATAATAATCTGTTCACTGGGTAAAGGGGTAGAAAAGTGCTGATGCTGTTCTCTGATATTCTTATAGGTCAGGAGGCCACAAAATTTTGTAGATTTCTATTCCTATGCATTTCGATACTGTCTAACAGGTATTCAGTTTAGACTTGAGCTTGGGGAAAAGTGTTATCCTTTCCTTCATTCAAAGCAGCCTGTTTCCCTTTTTTCTTTCTTTTTCAATTGGCAACTGCCGTAATTTCCTTTTACTTTTTAACATCTTGTATTTTTTCAGAGGAGAAGCAAAAGAGTATAGACATCGAGAGCATCTGTGAGTTGCTGGAACTTGTTTTAGGGTCCCAGTTCGGACCCCAAGTTGACTCATTCATTGAATACCTTAAGGTGATTTGAAATTTTCTCATGTTATTCTGTAATCATGAATGCTGTTTGAGGTTTCTGAATATGATGCTAATCTGTTACCCACACTACTTTTGCTTGTTTTCAAGGGTATATTTTGTTTTGCTTTTCATTTGTGGTGTGAAAATTTCCAGGTCCAGCTTGATTACAAGGTCATAAATTTGGATCAGTGGTCGTCTTTCCTACGGTTTTGCCATGAGGTATGAATGAAAAAGTTTTTGGTTCTCACATGCAGCTTTTATCTTTTTTTTTTCTTTTTTCTTTCCTCCATCTAAACCTAATTAGCCTATCCTAGCATTCTTTGTAGATAGCCGTTTTATTGGAAAAAAGTGAAGATTGGGTTCGAAATCTGGGATATCTGTACCCATTCTCCCTGCTACTGGCTGTCACATGGCATATATCAAGCATCACCAACTTGTTCTCCGATTTAAGAAACCCTTTGTATAAATTTTTATCATATTCGATAATCGTAACCACCAAATCCATATTTTCTCACACAAATTATCATTCTATTTATTGGTCCTGAAAAAGCTTCAGTTTTGGTAAAATTATCATCATTTGGGTGCCTTTTATCTAGCAGAGGATCTTAGATGGGAGGGAGACTTGTGTACAGCAGGGGGTAGGATGGAGAAATGACAACTTTGTTTTGCTCTAACCATACTGGGTGTGGGTGCAAGTATATATTTCGGGTGTCTTCTGGCTTGTGTCTTCCAATCTCTTGATTTTAATTTGAACTTTGACAGATTAGTTTCCCAGATCTTAGCAACTATGATGCAGACCAAGCTTGGCCCTTGCTCCTGGACAATTTTGTTGAATGGATGAACGCAAAACAAAGTTAGTATCCCCAATCAAAATGGTACTTACATGTAGGCTTCAACCAACGCTTGTTAAAGAAGGTAAAATCAGCACTGCCATCTTTTCTTTTACTTTTGTACTATTCATTTAATTAGAATTCGAGAAATCTTCTTTTGGGATGACATAGAGAGTTAATTCTGATGCGTGATCACTATGTTAGAGTATCATCCTTGTTTGGTGTATTTGCAGGAAAAAAATACAAGGGGGAATTCTAATAAAATGGTCCTTGTTACACGTTACTTCTCCGGCATTCTTGTTACTTGCAATTCATGCCAATTGCCAGAGGCGCACCATATCCCTCTACAGAATTGCCCATCTTTGTGATCCGGAGATGACTGAAAGAGTTCTGAACACAATTGCTTCCCTGTCTACAGCTTGAACATTAAAACTGTTTCATTTGCAAAGGCCTCTATCTATCTCTCTCTCTATCACCAAATCCATTCAAAGTATTTAGAAAAGAAGATGAATTTTCTCCCTACCACCCAATTTCTCATCTCACCTCACCTCACCTCACCTCACCTCACCTCACCTATAGGGGTGTTTTTTTTTTTTTCATTTGACAAAATCTTGAATATCATTGGTTGCATTCATGCTTCACTTTTATAAAACCCCTTACTGTCTCTACTCTTTTAATGATACGGATGTCAAAGAAATATTTTCCTATATCTAAAAATCCCATTGATTATTTCTTAAGAAACTAGTAAACTTTCATAACCCAAGAAGAAATAGAATAAATAAAATTTGCAACATGAAGCAATTCCACGTATGGTAAATCCGAAGATTTTCATAACCCAACCAAAACATCGAGGAATTTATTTGTTGACAAGTTAAAATATGGCTTTCTTAGTGGGCTGATATTCATGTTGGCACCTTGAATGGATTGTTTTACTTGGCTTCCCCATTTTTAAGCTTACTAATAGAAATTAGATGGCTATAAACACAATGTCTATATATTAGATAGAGATATTGATAAAATGGTTCCATGACTTTCTTTACTGAAAGGAAAACAATGATTGTGGCACCCATATTATAGAATTTCAAGACCATTGATTGTGAAGGTGCAATGTTATAATTTTGCATTGCATCATAAATAAATTGATGAAGGACTTAATTTCAACGGTTTTCTATAAATCTTATACAATAAAGGGTTATTTCATCATTTTTTTTTTTTTGTAGAAAGATACTCAAAATATAGAGCGAAAAAAAGAGAAAGAAAAAAACTATATATATAGTGTATCAATTATCCTTTATGCAGCCAATTGAATCAGTTAGAACGTTGCTGCCAATATCACTGCTTGCTTGGTAGTTAAGGGGCATCCCCTCGACCATGAAGTTGAGAGTTCATGTCTCTTTAAAAGTTATTTGTTCTACTCCGAGAAAATATAGGTTTAAGGTTTAAAGTTTTTAGGATTTAGGTTCTACGAGTGTAATAATATGTCTGTGTGTGCTTCGCCTGATGCTGCCCTTACACTCTCTAGTCAAGCTCTCCTATGAGAAAGCTCAGTTTCCACCTTGCCCACCTTGCCCATAGGGGCCAAGTTGGCAAGTCTTAGAAAAAGAAAATTATCAGTTTACTTATCATATTGCTGCACAGACAACTTGGCAAAAAAACTAAAGGAGGCAAATGGAGAGGCAAATGGAGGGGCAAATGGAGATTGGCTTTCTTTCCCTTTCTTTCTTAACAATACATGTGTACATGTGCCACCTTCTGATGTGCTCTACATGTGAATAAATTCTACATTCTAAAGTGCTCTACGTTATAGCAGTGGTACTACAACCAAAAGAAACCAACTAGCACAATCTCTCTTATTTGCGAACAAAGTGGTCAGAGACCAACATGTTCTAATACCAAGAACTGGATCTTAGCTTTAGGTGATGATAGTGACACTACAGGTAGGAGTGTAGGACAGGTTGTAATATTGTAAGGTTGTTAATTATTTTTTTGGTTACCGGGATTTTGGCACCTGAGGGCGTCCTCTTACCCTTTGGGTTGAAACTAATACCCCGGACTTGGGCACTGCAGGCTATGATGGGCGCCCCTCTCAAGTGTGGATATAGCTCCACAGAAGATGGCAGAGTTCGGATTCGAACTCAAACCACCTCGGTGAGGAAGCCATCCAACTCTTTCGCACCACATTTGGTTGTTGATAGTTTTTAGGTTACTGATAACAACCCTATAGTACTGTTAGGGACCCAACTTCTTAGTTTTCCTCTTTGATCAAGACATGGGCCTTATCTTTGTTTGAAACTGAAGTCTCCATGTTCCCATTTTCTACAGTTTTAAGAATTAAGCATTATGTCACATGGCAACATGCAAAAGCTACATGTATTAATTAATTAATAATCACGTGTTCTTAAGAGCAACTAGTAATTAATTGTTGCAACTTGTCTCTCTCATACTTCATTTATGGGCACATTGGGTTGTCTCAAACCTACATAATTTTTATTTATTTTTTCATTGTGGCCATTATTAATTAAATGAGATATTGATACTTAAATATTCCTTTGAATCAATGCACATTTCATTTAGTGTTGCACAACTTGTATTAGTAATAACATATATATATGATGCAAAATACATATGGAAATAGTGTATGTAATTTTACTTTATACTGTGATGTATCTTGATGTGATTATGATGTGCAACGTAAAGGATTAATTTGTTAGCTATAGTTATTAGAAGAAAATCATATTCCAAGAAAAAATATATATAGGTGGATGCCACATTCCTAATGCCACATCTGTTCTTCATTTAGTGTTGTCCTCTCTTTTGAGGTGATTATAATTAATACCATTTATTAACAAATTAGTTTTGGATATATATCTAATCATTACATGAAAGATACGATAGAGAAAGTAGTTGGAAAAAGGGGGCTAGCTAGCTAGTTGATAGAATTAGAAATTAAATAGTGAGTACTTCACTTGTTGTTTCTTGTTGAATTAAATATTATATATAATAAGATTTTGGTTGGTTGGTAGCGTTGACAGTATCTTGAGGTAGCTGAAAAAGGAAGATTAGCTAGGCAAAGTTTATGGTTGGAGGATGGAGAATCGCCTACCCGCCATGTTGGGGCTATTCTTAATGTTCTTTATTGATTATCTATTTATTAATTAGTAAGTATATTAAAATATTATAAATATTGGATAGCTTTAACTAGCTAAGTAGTTCACTTTAATTCGAGAGTTAGAGTTTTTCATCTTTTAATAATAGTTAGTTCACATGATCTTTATTTAAATTTTTTATGTCTTTTATCGTTATGCTCGACTTCTTAATCTTATTAAGAGACTTTATCTTCATTTGGCCTCGATGTCAGTATTCTCTGATTTTGTGTCAGCACTTTAAAAAAAAATACATTAAAATACTTTTAAATTTAACATTCTCGGTAGCCAAACAAGAAATTTAATTAGTAAAAAATGAATCAATATTTAAGAGTTTACTCATGAAGTACTTACATGCATGACTACGAAAATAATAATTGAAATATTCTTCAATTAATATGTAACTTTACCATAAAGGGAAAAAGATTATTAACTTCGACTATATAAAATAGACTTCATATATCTTACTAACTGCGTAGAAAGGGCTTAATTATCTAAATGGGCCAGCTCTGTATATTAATTTAAAAGAGAAAAAAAAAACTAGGTTTGGTGATTGGCCTAATTAAAATTAGGGTAATGCTAGGAGGACATATTTTTTTAATATACATTTTTGACAATTGTAAGTAAGAGTGGTTGGATTACCTCGAATCACATGACAGCAAGTGAAAATGGTTGAATTGTCTCAAATCATGCGATAGCACCTCGTATCACGTGTTAATTATGTGATATGAGGTGATGTCATATGATTCGAGACAATTCAACTATTTTCACTTACAATGTCAAAATTGTGTGTTAAAAAAGCATGTCAACTAATCATTTTCCTTAGAATTAATATGATTTTGGGATTGAGATAAGCTAAGAAATGATATATTTATATCAGTGTCATATTGTACAACCTGCCAAAGCACTAAGTAATGGAATAGGTAGCGCTAATGTCCTATACTGGCAACATGTATAATTATAATATATATATGTATGGGACCAGAGACAAAATGTGTTGCAAGATCTGGGGCTTGGTGATGACAGATGGTTGAACAGGTTGTAATATTATGTATGTGGTGGTGGATCTGAACTCCTTACTTAATAGCAACTATACTAACAATATTTACACCTATAAATTAACTGATGGTTATTTGCTCTTTGATCATCATCATGAAGACCCACAAATGTATGTATGCTTTCTGCAGTAATTTCGAGAAAGTACGCACATGTATGTATGCATACTTTCTACAGTGGTTGGTGCTTGTGGGCAATAATTAACTTCTATTTATAGATTCTTTAATTGAGTTTGGTTGAAATGCAAACTTTAAATAGATAAGACATAGATCCCTACCTAATTTTGAAAAAACAATAAAAACGTGACTTTACAACCTAAAGGTTTCAAGTTTAACTCTCGTCACTATCTAACCTTTGAAGGTAAGACGGATTAATAGATCAAAAATGTGATCTGATGATGGAGTTAATTATACAACTAATTACTAATATTATATTTTATTTAAAAAAATAATAAAAAAAAGTTATTTATGAGTTTTGTAACCTTTTGATAAAATACAAAAATAATATTTTTAAAAACACTTTTGAGAGGTTTTGTCTTTTAAAAGATTCAAAGAAAATAAAAGTTTTTGTCATTTCTTGATTCCATAGTCTTCAAAGTTCAAACCAATGAACTATGTTTTTCCTATTTTTTTTTTTGTTTTTTCATGGCTCATTTAGTTTACTTTGACCTTTTGACTCTAGTAGTCAAAGTTGCACTAAATTGATTTTTTCAAAGGTGTTTCTTTTCCACAATCATAACTGGATATTTTTTTTTTTAATTGGATATTCTTGTTGCTAACTTGAATACTATTCCATTTTTTAAACCTATATTTTGTTAAATTTCATTTAGAACCTTATTAAAGTGCATTTGGTTTATTATTCAAATATAATTTTTTATATTTAAAATTTTTGAATTTAAAAATAGTTTCCTAAAATTTAAAACTGATTTAAAAACCACTGCATGTTGATTGAACTTTGTACAATTAATTTGGTGAAGAAAAACTTTCCTTTTTGTGTCTTCTCTTGGTTGGTGACCTAATTCCAGATTTGAAAATATATTTTAATTTATTCATATTATAACATTTGAAAATATTTTTCTTATTTTCATACAGAAGGTAATATATATTATTTAGTAATTAATAGTCAATTGAACCTGAGTTTTTAAAGTATAAATATCAATAAAATAACAGTTGCGTTTAACAAATTGGGGAAGTTGGTGCCCTAATATGCAATGGTAGAAGTTGGTGAAGCTTTTTATTTATTTATTTTACTATTTTCTGTTAAATATATATGCTACATTAAAATAAATTAAAAAAAGAAGAAGTAATTAAGTGATATAGATTTATATACTTACTTCTTGCAACCATTAAACTACTTGTATAATTAAATTACATGAAATTTAATAATACTCTGTTTTAATAAGAAAATTGCCTGTCAAAATTTGTAATTGGGTGATTTTAGACGTACCCGCCAAATACGCTCACTTTACCTAACTTGATAAATTTTCAATGGCGTGGATATAATAAGTGTATTTGGTGGATACATTTAGAAGCTCTCTTTCTAATTTTATTAGATATGCAGGTCAGGCTAGTGGGTGTTAACAGTTCAATTTGATGCTCAAATCTAATTCAAACCAAATTTAATCGGATTCGGTTCAGTTTAATTTAAATTACCAAAGCGAACCGAACATAATCGGTTTGGTTCGATTTGGGTTGATTGGTTTGAAATTTTAAATCCACATACATTAAATAAATTAAAATAGTTAATTATAAAATAATATATATGAAGTAATCTTAAATTTTTTTAATGTATATTCAATAAATTTAAAAATAATCTTTACTATAATTATAAAATTTTTAGGACAATGTTTATATCATAAAAGAATATTAGACATTGTAAAATAAATAATAACACTTTTTCTTTTACAATTAGTTCGATTCGGTTTAGATCGGTTTTCAAAACTTCAAATCATAATCTGAACTTAACCTATCGAGTTATACTTTTTTCTAACCTAACTCAAACTGAACTTACTAAAAAATCAAACCAAACCAAATACAAAGGTTCAGTCTGGTTCTGCAATTTGAGTCAATCCGTTGATTCCCCTAGGTCAGGCACATCAATACAGAATACTTGAACTAAATGCAAACAACATGCAATTAATTGATACACCATTAAATGATGATACAGAGATCAATAGATCCTCTACAATGCTAGAGAGACTATTCCTTAGTAAAACTTTACTTTACACTCTCTTGAGTAGAGATGTGTGAGAGTGACATATAGTTCATCTTTCCTAAAGTTAGTCATCTTTTTCTATCTCTTCGTTAAATCTTTAATACACTTTTTGAATAGAGGGCGCACTTTTCAAAAATAGGTGGGTCATTTAAAAAAAAAAACAAATCCGCATGTCAATTTTATTTAATGTTCATTTAGCATTACCCCAAAAAGAAAATGCACCTCAAATAGAATAAATTGAGGTAAAAAAAAAAAAAACAAAAGTAGAAGAAAGAAAGAAAAGAAGGTGAAGAAGAAGAGTGACATGGAAACCTTGGTAGCTATATTGAGGGGCATGCTGGTGGTTGAGCCCACTTCACTTCAGAACCATGCACATCTGTAAGACAGTGCCCTAAAATTCAAAGCAGAGGGATCTAACAAATCTACTGTTTCCCCAAAACAAGTAGTGAAACAAGGGAAAGAAAGGGCCATGTGCCCTTCCAAAGGGCAGGTCAGGGGGGCCGGGGCCTGGACCCAATACAAGTGCTGTTAAGGTTTTTGTAGTTTGTAGTTTGTACCATATCGGGTGGGTGACTGTTGACAAGAGAAACCATTTTCTTTTAAATAACTAGTCTAAGAGAAATCGTCAGTAGGGTTCATACCAAAACAATAATTGCTATTAGAAGTCACAGAGGATGGGTCACAAAGAAAAAAAAGAGAGGGAAATAAATTAAGGGTCAATTTGGCTTGCGATTCACAAACTGTTTTCTATATCTCAAAATTTAAATATAAGGAAAATATGTTTAGTTGGCTAGAATGAAAATTAATTGTTTGAAAATTTTCATAATTAATTTTCATAAAGAACAACTTGTTTTCAGAAAATAATAAAACATTATTTAATTATTACAAATTGTTACTTCACCGTCATTAATTTTTATTTTTTTTTATTTTTTTTAGACAGTGGTATTCTAGCTCCATGCATTTAATGTTCGATGTCAGACTAGTCTATTGGAACCTACACGTACCCATCATGCATCAATCCGAATAATCCAGAAAATTAATCTCTTAAATTTAGGAATCAAACTTCAGACCTTTGTCTTAGTCAAAATCTTTCGTCCTTTACCCGAATCATTGAGGCAATGACCTGATGGGCTGATGTAATTAATTTCTAGAAGTAGATGTTTTGTTAATAATAAAATTAAAATAATTTTAATTTCATTAAATCATATAATACATATTTAGTCTTTATTATGTATATATAAAACATTGCAAATCGTCCAATAATTTTGGAGAGTTTTGAGTTCAATGGCATGGTACAAACAATCCAATTAATTTCGTCCAATTTCAGGTATAATATTCTAAATATTTACACACATTATAAATTTTGAAATAAAGTCAAGCAAGGCAGTCCATTTAATATTAAAAGTCAAACAGTGTGTGATACGTGGCAAGAAGATCCGGTGAGGTCGGTTCACTCGTATTCAAACGACGGCACAGCCAAGAAATCTTATCATTTTGAAAAGTATAAGAATATATATATAAGCCGAAATGAGTTGTCCAAACTTGAAAGATTAAATGAAAAGTAAAAGTTTAATGTATTTTCCTCGAAGAAGAATGAAGTAAGAATAAGAAGAAGAAGATGTCAATTTGTCAACATGAAAATGGCTTCTTCTTTTTTTCATCTTTTTCATAATAAATATAATAACTAATAAACCCTTTTTTTTTTTTAAATCAGAATCCAAATATTCCTTCCATTATTTTTTTACATTATTTATTTATTTATTTCAGAAATCTTGTCCTGTCTGATCATATACTATTTTAAATAAATATTGATTTAATACCAGATATGATTCATGAATTTCATCTCATCTCTTAGCGGGCAAAATTGATTCAAGCTTTACATGATTCATGAATCTTTCTAGTTCTCTTTCTCTTGGGTGAAAGCAACTTGATTCAAGGCATTACACCAAGAAGGACGATGACTCTACATAATATTATAATATTGGGCTATTTAATACACCTTATTGATCATTATATTAGTTAAATCATTAGTTAATAAATCATGAGTTCAGGTCTAATCAAAGCAACATCCATTTTTGTTGCTATTAGTTATATTTAGATCCAATAGCTCCAACTGTTTTTTTTTATTTTTTATTTGTTTTTTACATCATTAGAGTATGTGTTGTATCTATACCTTTATATTCAAATGACACATAACACTATATATATAGTTGCACCAGTAGTTTGTATATATTTTAAGCATTTTTCTAATGCTAATGAGTTTCAAGTACCTCTATTTTGTATTACCCAATTTCAATAAACATTTACAAATTAAAAACATTTCAAAACTATATAACTCTTTGAAATCTTCATTTTAATCAAACTCAACTCAATTCAATTAAGAATTTATTTATTTATTTTTTAACTTACATGAGTTGGCTACATAAATTTGCTAAGTCGATGTTTAAATTACAAATAGTTATATTTTTTTAAAATTATTATATTAATATTATTTCAAGTCTGTCTCCACCTTTGTTATTATTGTAGATTGTTAATATGTTACTCTTCCTAATTAGAATATTTAAAGGACTTTCTTATGTATAACTCAAATCCTCATTTTAATCACGTTAATTAAAAATATTTTTGAAAGTAATTATGTTAATTAAATTGATATATATATATATATATATACCCATGACGAGGCAATTGAAATCAACCACATAACATAGAGTAGCCTACTAGCCAACCATATATTTACTATTTAAAACGTGAGAGTAATCAACAGTACTTCCTAAGTACTATTCAACTTACAGCTTTAAATGAATTGATTTTGTTGAAGTGGTCAAACAAGGAAACTGCCATATAAAATAAATAAATAAATAAATAAAATTTATATATATACACTAAGTAACTTGAGAAACACCCCAGTTGAAAACATTCAAAAATTGACTTGGGGATCAAAGAAAAAGGAAGAAAGAATTTGTCAAACTTCTTTTTGCCTACTAATCCAATATTGCTATCCAATTAAGAGCTTTCTCTTTATGGAATAATAATCAATATCTAAAGTTACACTTAAGCAATTAGTCAAATATTCACAGAATCATTATTAAAAGGCAAGTAATGAATGATAAATAGAAAGTAATTAGTCACCTTAATCAGGGTATTATTAATAATTAATTAAGCTGATAGATAGAGTAATTCAACTTCTTCCACGTCATGTACTAACCAAGTTCAACCATCCAACCCCCCTTACCCACATCCCATGAACTTTGCCAACTCCAATCTTTAACTTTTGTAGCTGTACTTTCTCAACTTCTTCCTTCTCCAAATTCTACCATCAAAACCCATTTTTATATGTATACACACTCTAAAATAATTAAATAAAAATAATAATACGGTACTACAAAACATAGTATAAATACATGCATGAAATAGATATAATGTCTCACTAATAATTATAAAGATATAGAAAGACCTCACCTAATATAATTTAAGAATATTAATAATTAAAAATAACAAAAGTACTTGTAATATTATTATCCTTTCTAAGTGTAAAAAATTAAATTCATGAAGCCAATCAATCTCTTATACTTCAAAAAATAAATAGTAATACTTAATTTTTTTTAATTATATAAATTAATTATTATAAATTTTACGTTATGAAGACCGCAGCAGAAAGGAAGTTTAAAAACACTTCTCACGCTTCCAAAATCTTCATCTAATTTTTCTAATTAATAATATAAAATTTGACTTAAATTAAACAACCAAACATCAAACCCACTTCCAATCCCTCCCCCTCCCTCTATATCATCTCCTCCCCTACCTTCTTCCCCTCCTCTATAGTCCATATAAACCCTGAAAAACAAAAACAAAAACAAAAACAAAAACAAAAAAGAGAAAACAGAAGAAGAAGAAGAAAAGAAAAATGCGCCGAACCAACCAAAAAACCATGACACATTCCTCATCTTCCCTTTCCTCCTGCTTCCGCCTCACCCCCACCTCAGTCTCCGACCTCCTCCGGCCAGACGATGCGGCACCACCACCACCACCGCCGCCGCCACCCACATCCGGCAACTCCGGAAACCACCCCAACCTCACCACCTGTCTCTACCACACCCAACTCGGCCTCGCCACACTCACCTGGTGCCGCCACGTCATCGGCCGATCTCTGCACATCCACCTCCGTCTCGTATACCAAGACCACGACTTACGTCTCCACATCAAGCCCTTCCTCTTCTGGCACAAACACGGCTCCAAAAAATACAAGAAAAGCTCAAGTAAAATCGAAATCTACTGGGACTTCGCCAAAGCTAAATTCGGGTCCGGGTCGAACCCGCAATCCGGGTTCTACGTCGCCATCGTCGTCGACGGCGAGATGACCCTTCTCGTCGGCGACTCTCCCGACGAAGCTTACTTGAGAACCAAAGCTAGAAGACCCGAAAGGAGTAATCAAGTTTTGATCTTGCGCAGAGAACACGTGTTTGGGAACAAGTCTTATAAGACAAGGGCGAGATTTGGAGGGAAAACGAGAGATATATCGATAGATTGTAGGATTGGAGATGAGGGGAGGTTGTGTTTCAGCGTGGATGAGAAAAGGGTGGTTGAGATTAAGCAGTTGAAGTGGAAGTTTAGAGGGAATGAGAAGGTTGAGATTGATGGTGTCGGTGTTCATGTTTCTTGGGATGTGTTTAATTGGTTGTTTGAAGATGTGGAAGATAGGCATGCTGTGTTCATGTTTAGATTTGAAAGAAATAGGATTGAAGAGGAAGAATTAATGAAGGAGAAAAGTACTGGAGAAATGATGCATGGATTTGGTGGGTATTTGGGGATGAACAGTGTTGAGAGGAAGAAATTGAAGAAGAGTTCTTTTAAGACAAGTTCTTCTTTTTCTTCAATGTCTTCTGCTTCGTCTGCTTGTAGTTCTTCTGTTATGGAATGGACGAGCAAGGAGGAGAATGAGTTGCAGAAGCAATATGGGTTTTCTTTGCTTGTTTATGCTTGGAAAAATTGAAGATGCATGATGAAGATAAGAAGAAGAAGAAGAAGAAGAAGAAGAAGAAAACAGGTTTAATTAATTTTTCGTCCCTTTTTAGAGTATTCATCAGAAATTGAAATTATTGATTGATTACTTACAGGAAATTACACTAACCCCATTTGTTATTGAACATAATAGATCAATAAAATTCTAACTCAATAGATAGATCTAACAGAAATTAAAATTTTCTTCTGGTTCTTGTTTTGATTTGTAAGTTGATATTTTTCTGTTTATAATTGTATGTTCACGATGGATTGAAATTTCCTCTCGTGTGATATAAGAATATTGAGAAAGAACTCAATATTATTTGCATTTCTTCTATTTTTCAATGAGTACTATGTAGATTGTGTGGATGGACGGTTGTGATGTAATGTGGAATGAGTTGGGGGGGGGGGGGGGGGTTGGGATGTGGGTGTTAGGCGGAGAACAGGTAGGTTGCTGTTTGCACGGAAAGAGAGGAACAGGAGGGGTTTTGTGATTGGGAATATGTTGACTGTTTGACCCACAAATAGGGCCAGGTTGTACTGAACAGAAATGGCCAGTGTCTCAGTTGTCCCTATTTGTATAATATATAGATTCATATACATAGATAGATACATACAGATATGCTTTCTAAGGAAAATTAAATTGTTGGGAAGACTTTGGTCTGGTTTGGAGTTTATATTTTAAGATCCGGGCTTATCTCAGTTTACATAAATGGGTTTTGCTCATGTTCATTCCCATTTTTAGGGTTTAAGGATAAGGATCTAGAGAACAAGTTCAAAATTTCACTTTTTCATTTTTATCTTAAATAAAGAAAAAAGAAAAAAAAAGATAAAGTTAGTTTTTGATATGTTATTTAGATTTCAGTAGTAATATTAAGTTGTGTAGATTTTTTCTTTCTCTTTTTAATATTTTTTAAGTTGTTAAAATTAAATTCGGAATGAAAAAAAATAATTATTTAGTTTGCACCCATTATAATTAAGATACTTAGATCATACTTCCAATTGAAATTAGGACTAATGTATGAACTGCTTCTTTTATGTTATTAGCAAGGCTACCACTTTCCTTATAGTTCTTTATGTATATATATATAAATGAGAATTATTTAGTTTGGTACAGTTAGCAAAGAGATGGCTTTTAATGCATGAATCTACTTCTAAAAAAATAAATAAAAAATAAAAAATAAAAAACTATATAATATTTGTGCATCATGTAGTAGTAAACTAGCTAGTTTTCATTAAAGAGCCCTCTCACTCACTAAGATCATTGAATTAGTTACTGTAAGTAACTCAAGTAATTAAAAGAATAAATTAATAGTTTTGAATTTCATTTTCTTTTTTTGTTAATGTTTGTTAAATTCCATGTCAAAGCTTTAAGAAGAGTTCAATAATGTTGGTGTGACAAGATTATAAGATAACTTAAAATGTGATGTAGGACATGATGAGTCCTATAATTAAACTATGCACACAAAACATTATGTCATGTATTTCTTTGTGTTTTCTTCTGTTTTTTTTTTAGGGACTTCTTTGTTTTTTTCTAGATGTAATATAGTTCTATTATGCTTTAAGAGTTATCCTTTCCATGCATGTCATAAAAATTTAAAATTTTGTAAAAAATGCCCTAGATAGTATTAGATCATAGATAAGAATAATCCTTATTCTTCTTAAGCTATAGTTGGCATTTGTATATATATATAAAGGAATTTTTTTTTTTAAATGGATGCCATGTACAAATATAACAACAATCACAAAATAATGTAAATTAAAAGATCAATTGCCAAGCAAGAAATTTTAGGATATATACTTTAGGAAAATGCTAAATTGACTAAAATTGTAACTGTTATTGCTGAGGTGACGTGATATGAAGAGATGGTTGTTTGACTTTTTTATTTAGTTATTTTTTGTGATATGAGAGACAACCCCTTATCCACCTCAGCAATAGTTGCATTTTTTTAATAATTGTTGCAGTTAATTTAACATTCTCTTATACTATATACTTAAAAGATATCACAGATTTTTCTGGTGAATAATAAAATTAAGTGTCCTAGGGTGATCATGTGATCAGGTGCATGGTAATTTGCAAACTTTATTTTTTTAATTCAAGATTTATTGCAAATTCAGTATGCATGGATGTACCAAACTTTGAAATAACTAAGAAAAAGAAAGATGGCATGATTAGAAGGCTTGGCAGTCCAGCCAGTAAACCAACTACCACGTTATCTATTTGTTATTCTACAACTCTCCTTCCCTTACAAAACAAGTTTACAGGTGAGGAGACAAACTTAAAATATTCAGAAATTTATGAGACTATATATTTATACTTTGGTCTGACAAAAAATTTACATCATGTCTTTAGCTCTAGGGCCATAATGAATATACATATATTCCTTTTTTATCTGTGTGATAACTGTATATGTATGTTTACATTAATATTATGGATTAAAACTACTATTTAATTTCATGGTTTCATTATGAAAAGAGTTGGTTTTGTTTTTGTTTTTTTTTTTTTTTTGGGCTAACAGCATTGGGATGCAATTAGAATTAAACTTACAACTAGATTTAATTCATTAGGCATAAATATTCAATTCTCTCATGCGTCTCATGTATTAAGCAATGGGAGATTAATTATATAGTAAGACAATTGACAACAAAAGGATAAGAAAAAGTCGTATTGCCATTGAAAAGTGAAGAAAAAAGAGATTAGGGTCAACCAGATTAATGAGGAAATTTGTTTTAAAAAAAACAAGAAAGAACTAAAAAGAAGGGGAAAAAAGTGCCTACAGTCTAGTGATTACCATTGTACAAATGAATGTAGTTCTTGTGTGACACAACGAGGTGCGGCACAGAGCATGATGGTGGGAGGTTTGGACTAAAAGTAGTTAAGGAGTAGAGGTTTCAAGATCGAAATTTGTGTCTACCTTATATAGTCATGCCCATTTGAAGAGAACTGCCCAATGTTCTTGCAGTGTTCGAACACAGATTAGTTTCGCTTAAAAAGCGGGACACCGCATACAAAAAAAAAAAAAATAGAATCTACTTCTTGGGTGAATGATATCTTAAAAGTATTAGAACTAAATAAGAAGGAAAAAGAAAAAAACCAAAACTGGCATCAATTAGACCCTTAATTCGATCAATTTAATCATATGAATTTTGGTATTTTATCAATTTGACTTTGTAATTATTATAGAAAAAAAAATTATTTGTCAAAAAAGAAAAAAAAAATAGAATGACTAATTAATATATATTCCAAGAAAGAATGAACAATGTGGGAAAAGCCACAAAAACACCGACTCCACATAACTTTATTTGGTAGACTGGTTTAAAAGAGGAATATTGCTACAACCTTAGATTCTTAATTAAGCGTGCAATTGATCAACTTGTGGCGCCTTTAAATCTTAGGCCCAACAGTAATGTGGAGCCTCCTTTGATTAATGACCCTATAGTTATCTACCTACTTTCATCTTTTGGAGAAAGTATGTACTCCCACCAAACTCCACTTTTGGTATTGGTTTTTCGACACGCTTTAGGTGTCCTCTTTTTCTATAAGGCGAGACTAATCTTTAGGAATTCGAAGATTTGCATGGACAATAATATCTCTTCCAAAAGGGATAAATGAAGACGAGTTCAAACTCGTGATGAGTACTTTAACCGTACCTCGTAGTTCGCTTTTCGAACTAGCGAACCAAACCCTTGTTTGGTAACTTATCTTCTTATTTAACAATAGATCCCACTAGCTATAGCTACGGTCATATTATTATTATTGTTACTATTTTGGTAAGTTAGGTCATGTTAACATTATTTTATGGTTGTTATTAATTTATTAATTGAACCAATACAATATCTAAATATGTATCAGCATTGATACTGACATTGATGTTCTAACTAATATACCTATGAAAATAATAACAAACAAAAGATACAAATTGAAGTTCTAATCAGTCAGACATATATCATCAAAATTGACAACACACATGCACCGAAATTTAGAACATTGACTTGTATATAAATTAATAGTAATATATATATATATATATATATATATATATATATATATATATATATATATAAATTAAAATTAATAGTTAGATATAAATATCATATGTGGGCACAAAATTATAAGAAACTTTGCCAGTCAGACCAAAGTTCTTAATAATTAATTAACCGTGGCATGATACGAATTTTACTCATGCAAAGTATTGATTAAATTAGTCAACAAGGGGAACCCAAAAAAAAAAAATGCATTTTTGAGGGAAGATTCTTGGAACTGATGAAATTAATAAGATTTTTTAGTTAAAAAAAAAATAATGCTTTTGATATTGGGAAATAATTTAGAGTAGATTGTTATAAAAGGGTGAGAGGTAGAGAAGGGATCAGATTTTTGTTAAGTAATGGTGAATTGGTGGTGGTTGGGGTGGGGATGGGGGTGGCGGTGGTGGTGCCGCCAGCTATGACTTGGTGGCTACTTGTTCAATTACCCATATGGGGCACGCGCATAAAGACTTGGATTTTGTTGGCAATTGAAAAAGGAAATTTGTCAAGGTCAATGTCTTAGAAGAATCAAGGACCCAAACCTCCTAAAAAAAATAAAATAATAAAGGTTGACTTATCTAGTAAAGAAGGTAGATAACCCGAGCCTGAGCTGTGGTAAGGAGGTATGGTTAGCCTGAGCCTGAGCTAACATATATCTCTCATGTGCGTTCAAATTGTTTTTAGGACAAAATTGTGTAGTGGTGGGTAATAGTAAAGTAAAGCCGACAATACTTCGACAGTGAAGAAGGGACAAGATGTTATAATATTGACAAAAGAAAATTAAAATAAAATGAATGCCACGACTCTTCCTCTTTCTTGGCCACGTTATGTCTTACTATATTTGGAGTCGTTTTATTAAAAAGAAATTACTTAATTAAATATAAGGCAATAGTTTATTTCGATCATTATCATTCGCAACAAGGTTACGAAGGATTTCAGATTGTATTTAACAAATCAAGGGCTTTTATATAAGAGAGAGAACATTAAAAGAGGGTTAGGAAACTTTAGCTGATAATTTTGACTCATTTTTAAAAGTTTTTGTGAACCTTCCTTCTTTTGCAATTGAAGTCATCTTTAGCAAATACCCCCCTATCATTTTGGTGCATAACTTGACAACTCATTTTTAGCATACAACGTTATAATGTATGATACATATCCTTAAATCATGTACTGGCCTGTAATTCATAAACATCTAATGTACTTAATATATACTACCAATCATTAGCTCACTTGTCAGACATCTACACCTCAACTTCATATGAAGTGAGGTTGTGACCCTTTTAGGGCCTTATCAAGTCTTATTAGGCTTTTGTTTGTTTCCCGTATTAAAATTTGAAATTACCCTTTATCTTTTGTCTATTTATTTTGAATGACTTATATATATATATATGACCCAAAGTATTATTTATTGACCCAAAGTACTTAATAAGAGGTGAACAGTACTCATTTTATATGCATCTATAAATAAAAGAAGTGCTAATTGAGAATTTTTTCAGATAGGCTTCCAATTGCTCATCTATAAGCAGCTTTTTGTTATACAAGTAATTTTGCATAAGCTATGACGCCAAGACGCAAGATACAGGCCCATTTCATATTTCCAAAACGATGGCTGCTTAATTACCTACAATTCACCCTCTATCCACCCACGTTTTTAATTTTAAGATGGGCTTCAAGAATGAATGGGTGGACAATGATTTTAACAGCCATCTTAAAAAACGTAATTCAAAATGTAAGTAGCCAATAGCCATTCGCTGGCTTTTTTTTATTAGAAGTGTGTTTGGTTTGGTTTCTACCTTGAATGAGATTTTTCTGTCATTTTGGTAGGTTCCCAAAGCATTTATTCTCCCATCTTGGTAGCAAATGATATACAAGAAGTTGCTACTGATTCTTAAAGAAAGCTTTCTTTCTTTTTCTTTTTTTGTCATAATTTCAAGACGTATCTCATTGCATATTATTTGATTCTCTTAACCTTTTACTTTTCTTCACAAAATGTTTGTAAATCATGGATCCAAAATTCAAATTAATACCAATTTCCACCATCCACTTGGAATTAGTGGGGCTAGGATACTGTTTAAACTAATGAAATATTCCACCTGTTTCTTGAAATAGTTACAGATGGTGAGGCATTATTTAACAACCAACGACTAATTGCCATACACAATGTATTCTAAATTTATATTTATATATCTCCTTAACTAACTCTAAAAAAAAAATTTAAAAATATAAATAAAAGTAATTTATGAGTGGTTGGCTTAAAAAAAAAATAGACTAAGTCTCAAGATTGTCCCTATATAAAAATTATAAAATTTAATTCTTAAAGACATCTTCGTTAGAAAAAATTTACCTTTCTGCTCCCATCTTGAACGAAGACTAATCCTATTAGGGATTGAAAAAAAAAAAAAAAAGCACCAAAGGCTAATCTACATTTTTCATTTTAATTTTTTTAATAAAAAAATGAAAAACCAAAACATGCTGATATTGACAGTCATTGACTTACCTATTACCTGTTAAATATCAAAATTTAAAAGAGAATTTTACACTTCAAACCCACCATTCCCATGTTGACTTCTTAAATCATATAAAAAAAAAAAAAGATTAAGAGAAAGGGTTTCAACGCCAACTAATCCAAAGTCAATTGACATATCGGTCAATTACAACCACAGGGGGACTCCTACAACCATGGGGTTGAACAAGCGGGAATGAATGACACAAAAAGAATGGATGGAAGTAAATTTTAATATCATTTTTCTGTTGAAGTACAAGCGTGGTTTCCACTACTGAGAACACAACCCAACCAACCAACCAAGGAATAGAATTATAATAAACAAACACGTAAAAGTGGGTGTTAAAAAAAACCATCGTTTTCACTCCTATTCCTTATGAACAAACTCTAATTCATACTCCAGTCGAAATCATGGTAGCATCCACATCCCTGTGACTATGCAACTACAAAAATCCAAGAAGGTCAACCACACCAAAACAAAAACAAACACAAGAAAAGCTGCTTTTGTTGTTGTTGCTTCAACGTGAAGAAAAGCTTTTGAAAAAGAAGACCACCACTGACTTTACCAAAAGTTCAAGAAATCTAGGCCACCCAAAACCTAACAGATCTAGGATATTTTAATCTCGAGGAATCGATCTAGTGGTGGGCCAAACTTATGTAACTATCGTGCATCCAATTAAATGAATCCGCACGCACGTTGTCATGGCCTACACTCTACATTAAAGTGTCGAGGGAGAGCTACCACGCTGTTTCCAACATCAATTCAACGGTCAATCAAAAATCCTACCTGATCTTCGAAACTTTTTGACTCTTTTGTTATCTTTTCTAATTGGGTAAACAAGCACAAGAGTTTAGTACACAAAACTTAGATGATTCTAAGTTTTTGAAGTTAAGATTCTAATGGAGAAGTTCTTGAAGATTTTCAAGTTTGAAGCAAACATATTTTCTTTTCTTTTTTTGTGCTATCACAAGAGGTACAGATTTGAGACTTTTTTTTTTTACAGCTTAGCTCGTTAGCTTTGTGACCGACAAGAGGAGGATGATAAAGAGGAATACAGAGCGAAAGAGAAAATTTTTCTTTTTCTTTTTTTCTCTTTTTTTTTGGGGAAAATTTAAGGAATTCTATAGATTTGACGCCATTAAAGCTTCAAGGCGGAAGGTTAAGCAAGGGCCAAAGCCGGAGATGGAGGAGTAGGGCGTTTCTGTCTACTGTTGCTACTTTTCAATCTAGTAGTAGTACCAGTTGAAGAAGAAGAGGATGATGATGAAGATATGAACCTACTTGAATGGCTCCTTAATTTTTTCCTTTCTTCTAAATCGCACACCAGAGCTTCCGATCCACGATGCCGAACCTTCGCCTCACACAGATCCATCGGTAGAACACAAGTGCACAGCAAACCTTCGATTCAAATCACCAAAATCAATCAACAAATTAAACCAGATCATTAAACTTAATTCAAAAGATACTAAAACATGAATTTATTGAATGATTAGGTTTTCTTACCGATTCTGGCGAGTCGATTAACCCAACGAGGAATTCGTTTTCCAGTCATCCTAAGACACGCATCGTTACAAAAATGATTGCAGTTCTTGGTGATGAGATTGTAAGAATTTCCGGTGTAATCCTCCGCCAGCTTCTCCATAAACGCTCGAACCTCTCGAGGACCTAGATCTGTTCTTCCGATCAAAATCGACTTCCTAAACGTAAACCCTGGGCATTGTTTCGGTTCACCTTCGAAGATACCTGTCGTCGGAAAATCATGCGCGCCAAAAGCGTATTCAACGCCATGAACTGCAACAACAAAACACAAAAACGAAGAAAAACAAACAAATAAACAAACAAACAAACCAAAAACACCAAATTCACCGGATCTGAACCAGAAAATCCCGAAGTTCATCAACTAACACGGATCGAAACAATGAGACACCGCAGAACACAGATCTGAGACGTAATCGAGCGTATAAAAGCAGATAACCGTCGAAACCAATAAAAAAAAATCTGAAATTTTTTCAAAATAAACTATAGAAAGAAATTCTAAATTCTGACCTTGAACGCCGGAATGGTAGACTCCGAGGCCGAGCCAGTAGGCGTAGCCATTGATAGGCGTGAGATCGTAGACATTGAGATAAACGGGGACGGTTCCGTTCTTCCTCTTGCCGGAGATGACTCTTCTGAACATGTTTTTTTACGTTGATTCGGAACCAGAAATGCTTCTTCCGGAGGATTGCGATTCCGAGAAGAGATTCATTCGCAACGACGCCTTCAATGAAACCATACCAAATGGTGGTTTGGTTCTTCTTCTTCGATCGAACGAAAACAGAAAACGAGAGCAACACAACGAAGAAGAAGAAGAAGAAGAAGAATATTTGGTGTGATTGATCTCTAGTTCGTTTGGTTGCGATTTTTTAATTCTTTTAATCTTGTAGAAGAATCTCTTCCCTCTTTTGTTTTCGTTCCTCTTCCGGCAGCCGAAGGCGCCGCCTCTTCTCCCAATTTCGGAGGGTTGGACCCCTTTCTTATATACAATAAATTAGATGTAGATGTCTTTCAGAATTTGTGCATAGTATTAGTTTCATTCATGACCCTGGTTTTGTCTTAAATTACGTTAACACCTTTTATTTTTTTGTCCTTTTTTTGAGAGAAAATAAATTGGGTGTCATAAAAGGAAAGAATCATTTTTTAAATGAATTAATGAAAATTAATTTTTTTTAAATCTTTTTTTTTTTTTGGTAAATTTGGAGGTGTTCTCAGCCAATTTCTCAGCCAATTTCTGTGCAGTAAATTGCCTACTCCACCTAAAAGAAGCACAGGTAAGGGGATATAATAACATTTTACTCAATAATGTGTAAATGTCTCCAGGAGTAGTCACGACATAAGGGTTCCATTCCCGGCAAGGGCAGCTTAAATTCGAAATCTTGACGGGTAGAAACTTGTCTTTCTACTATCATGCCAAACTATTGGTAACTTGATGAACCACTTGATTCTCAATTAGACATTTGTATTTCACGACTTTTCTCCCAGCTCTAGAGCAGTCTCCAAATCATTAGAAGAGACCAAAAAGAATTAGATTTCAAATATTTTTTTTGAGATCTATTTCACCCATAGACTATCTTATTGGGATCTTAATTTAATTATTATCCTAGTAATGTGAGCTCACATATACATTAATAATTATATTATTGATTATTTAAATTAAAAGGGTAGAGACAACCTATTGAGCAATATCGTGGAAGATGTTAACTCTTTTACATTCATCACCGTGAATTTATGTATTCTTCCTTAATTTCTTGTTCTTGATAATCTGATATGATGATATTTGAGTTGTATTCTTGTAATTTACAATTTCAACAAGTAGTTCATTTATCAATTCTAGCAAGTGATATCAAAATCTAGTTTTCATATTAGATTATTAAGATTATTCATGCATGTATTTGATTTGAATGTTTTATGCCTATATGGAATTATATGGTTGAGATCACTATATATATATATGAATTTTATGAATTTGACACGATACATTGAAGAAATTTTTAGAATGATTGTTTATGGTATGATTTAAGGGTTTAGATTTGAAATTAGGTTATTGATTCATATAGATTGATGAAAACATCGATTTTGGTTGATGTTTTACAATAAAAACGAAAAACTTTTTTTGGTTGATGTTTTCGTATATAAAATATTAATAATTATAATAATTATAAAAAAAAATTGTTGATTTTTTTTCTTCTTTTGCATACATAACCATAAAAATAATAATTCTGGTTGATGTTTTCGCACACGAGGAACAAAAAAAAGTTGTTCAAATTGATAAATGAACTACTTGTGAAATTGTAAATTACAATAATACAACCAGAAGATCATCATATCAAATTATTAAAAATAAGAATTAAATAAGAATACCAGAATTCATAGTGATACATATAAAAGGGTTAGCATCTTTCATAACCCGGGTGAAAAAGATTAATGAAGGTTCTTGAACATCAAATGTGAGTGGGCTAAGAACTCCTTGTTGTATTAAGCACATTATTCATAAGTATTGAAGCAAAAGAAATTAAATAAATACTTGAACGGCCAAATTGACTTATCAATGAAAAAAAATTATAAATTTAATGAAGGATAACGATAATTAGAATGAGAATAAATTTAGCAACATTAAGATTTTTTTTTCTTGTTTCTATCAAATAATTGCTTAAATAATCTTTGCAAGTATTTATAATTAAATGAAAATTTTAATATTTAGAAGCCTAAAGCTCAAAATATATAAAATTTGATTTTCTATGGTGGAAACTCATTTTATCACATCTCTTTCTTGAATATGGGATTATGTGTGTCACCATCAACTTACTGTTAAATTAATAAGTTAAGCTCACCTCATAACCTCTTGATTTGAAATATTAGTTGGAATGGATATGACATAATCAAGATCTATTAGTATTAATCCCTGTTGACAAGTCATTTATCATTAAATCAGTGTTAATCAAGTAACAATTCTTCACTAATGTCATAGAAGATGCCATATATATCAACTAGATGCTTAAACATTTTAGTCCGTTGGGCAAATGACCTCATTTTTAAGGATAAAATCTTCTAGGGTACTTTAAGGTATATCTCTTTTTTTTTTTTTTTTTTTTTTTTTTGAAAAAACAACCCAAGCTCTCCTAACTAATTCGGGATACAACCCGCCCTAACCCGTGAGGTAGTTGGATAGGTTGACGGTCGACCTACTCTCTCACAACGACCTGACTAGTCTTTACACTAATTCGACGTTAGCGAAAGATTTATTAAAGGTGATAAGGCTGGAAATTATCAACTGAACTAGCATGACTAGAGAATCAAACCAACCACCTTTAAGCCCCAAGGGGTGGAGTTGGCTACTTTAAGGTATATCTTATGCACGTGGCATTAATCACTGATGTATGACATGATCAATCTATATAATAATATTAAATTGTTAGACATTGCCATCATAAATGCTACACGTGTCAACTTTTAAAGTAATCAATCATTGTATACTTATTTAGAAATTAATTTATTGCTTCCAATAAACCATTTTAAAAAATCTATATCATAATAAGAAACCCTTTCAAAAAAGCTATACTTTATAAAACAAAAGCTATACAATTTAAACAAAGATAAAAAATCACCTTTTTAAAAAATCTACACTTTCCACAAAGATGAAAAATTATATAAAGTAATCAATAATTAATGTGATGAAATAATAATAATAATAATTTTTTTAAAATACTAAAACGAATATTTCATAAAATGTAAAAATTATTATTATTATTATTAAGTTAATAAAATCAATCATTAAATGCATATATGTAAATAAATTGCTTCTAATAAACCTTTTTAAAAAGGCTATATCATAATAATAAACCCTTTTAAAAAATCTATACTTTCCAAAATAAAAGTTACACAATTTAAACAAAGATGAAAAATCATATAATTTTGAGGAAAATAGATTATTTATATAAAATGTTCAATATTTAAAATTTCAATAATTTAGGTTTTTAAAAGCTATACTTTCCAAAGGAAAAAATAGACAAATATGCAAAATTATATAATTTTCCAAAGCAATCAAAACAGTAAATTTGGTTTTTCATCAAAAATAATAAAATTAGTTGTGATAAAAAAATAATAATAAAAGAAATTTTAAAAAGTTATAAATGAATATTTCATAAAATTATAAGAAATTATTATTAATAATATAAACTCAGAGTAAAAAATAATTTTCAAATAATAAAGTATTTTTAGTAAAATAATAAACTTAATTTTAATTCAAATAGTAAAATTGGTTTTAATTAGTTGCAATGAAAAATAATAATAACATTATTAAATCATATAATCATATAATTTAATTAGTTGTGATGAAAAAATTTACACTTTGCACAAAGATGGAAAATCATATAATCATATAATTTTCTTTAAAATCATATAACTTTCCAAAGTAATCAATCATTAAATGCATAATTTTAAAGCAATTAATCATTATTGCTATTAATTGTTATTAATAAACCCTTTTATACTTTTCAAAACAAAAGGTACATAATTTAGACAAGAGGTAGAAAATCATATAATTTTCTTAAAAATAGATTATCTATTAAATGTTTAATATTTTAAATTTCAAGAATTTAGGTTTTTTATTGCCATTTTCAAAAATTATTAAGTTTGTTCTCTATAAAATTTCTGCAAACTTTTGTTTTAATATATTCATATATAATATGTTGACATAAAATAAATGATTTTAAGAAGATAAAATTAGAGCATGACGAGGAATTAGATGATTAGAAAAATTTTCTTTAAAAGGTTGTGAATTTGTACTATCTTTTTGAAAATATCATGGAAGTAAAGAACCTACAATATATTTATCTTTTAAAAGAAGTTCCATTAAAACATTCATTTTATGTTTTTGAAAAACATATTGAACAATCAATTCTACTTTTTGTTTTTATGTTAATAGAATTATTTGTGTTTTGTTTCTATTCTTTTATGAAGTGCAATATTATCTTCGAATAATTTGGCCTTTATTTAAAATGTCATTTTGGACATCATAAATCTATCTATCAATCATTTATATAATTTCGTTAGTTATATTTTATTTTATGTATTGTTTTGTTAGTTTTTTTTAATGTTATATTGTATCCTTTGCTAATTGGTATTTATTATTTGATTGCTTTTAAATTTTAATATTTGTCAGATGGTATTGATATTTGTCAAGTGATTTTGAACCGATTGTATCACATATATTTGTTTTCAGTATTATGTCAATGGTTTGATATCTGCCAATGTAAAAAATTATTCCAATTGTTTACAAAATTATGAAAAATATATATGTCTAACTTCTAGACCAAACCTAGAAAACATAGGACTATCTCTCATGGATCGGCGTGGGAAAATGTCGGGGTGGGATACCAACGTAGGCATCCACACAAAAAAACTTGCAAAAACTGAAAAAAAAAAAAACAATTATCTGGGAAATTTGGCCATGGAGCGCGCTCCTCTGAGCCCATAACACATTTTTTTTTATTTTTTTCTTCATGGAGTGCGCTCCTCGGGTGTTTTCCAGAAAATTTTGGGTTTTCTTTTTCATGGAGCACGCTCCTTGGTTGATTTTCGAAAATATGAGCATTTTTTTACCCCATGGAGCTCGCTCCATGGTTACCCAAAATTCTTGAACTTCTTTCTGACATTATGCGCTTGATACACATCGGAATTTCACGTTTAGATAGACGTTTTTCATATAAAAATGCGTGTCGGTCTCGATTCTAACATCCTCGAGTCCACTCGACTCGCTGAACATAAAGTTATCATAAAATCAACGTGAACAACATGCATAAAACATCAAACACACAATCAAGCAAACAAAGCAAATACATAGAGTTTGGACAAAACAAAAACTGGTTATGGGTTAGATGAAATCATTTCTAGGGCGCTACACTTTTAATATCAATATTGCAACACATCTTAATTGAAATGAGAAATTAATCCTTTTTATGAGAGTTTAAAGGATTATGTATATACACATCTTTATATTAATAACCCCAATTAAAAATATAATTAGTAAGTCACATAGGCAACACAATATAAAGAAAATATTGCAATTTAACTACTTTCTCACCTCTTAAAAAAAGGGCCATTGTTGATAATAATCTCTTTCTTCGTGATAAATTATATTTCTTCAATGAACTTTGTGATATATTTAAAACTAGATTTTTTTTTGAAACTTAAAACTAGATGAATTAAAACGGCTATAATTAAAGTGTTTCACATAAAAAAAAGTCAAGAAATTGATTGATAACTGAGTCTACTCAGAATCTGGTAAAGTCGAAGCGACTCGAAGTAGTTCTGAGTCCACTCGGCACAGTACGGACTTCGGAATCGAAAAACCCTCGTGTTCCTCCGTAGCTAAAACCCTAAAACCCTAACTTTTGTCTGCTCCACAGCCCAAGACCCTTGATCTTAATTGCAGAAGATCAAACCAATCGAACATGGCTCGCTTCATTCGAGCTTCGCGAAGGATCTTTCTCGTTCAAACTCCATCTCCGAAAACCCTAATTTCACGAATACAACAATCCCCGATTCGGGGAATCCCTAACCCCTTCCACGCTTCTCTATTTCAAACACGAAATTACATCTCAGAGATGCGCAAATCCACCTTCGAAGGAAACCTTTTAAGAATTCTACGAAACGAGATCCAATACGAATGCGAATTCTCTCCTCCGATTAAGGTACCCATCGTTATTTTTCAAAAATTAGGGTTTTCTTTCATTTTTACCCAAATCTCTGAAAATTTTCAATTTTGTTTTGTTTTGTTTTTTGAAGTCCGATAAGGAATTCGACTATTTTAGTATAGAAGACAGAAAGGGAGAGCAGTGGATTAGGTTGAGAGGGAAATACGGAGATAAGGAAGAGATTAAGATTGAGGTAACGATGTTTGATGGAGCTGTTCCTGCTCAGAAATCTGGTGGAGGGGATGATGTGAAGTTGCACATTAGCTTAATTGTGGATATTTCGAAAGGTGAAGGTTGTGATGTTATGCAGTTCATTTGCTCAGCATGGCCTGATAGCCTTGAAATTCAGAAGGTTTTCATGCTACGCCGCAACGGAATGACTCGATTGCCTTATATGGGACCTGATTTCAAGTATGGGATATTAGTTTTTTCCTTCTTGTGCTTTAGTTTTATTGTGTTTCATTTTCTGAATGTGTTTATGTGATGTTGTTTTGTTTTACAGAGAATTGGATGATGAGCTTCAGAAAGAGCTACAGGAGTATTTGGAGGAAAGAGGCATAAATGATGAACTTGCTGAATTTTTGCATGTTTACATGATGAACAAAGATAAAACTGAGCTGATTAATTGGATGGAAAATGTCAAAGGTTTTGTTGACAAGTAGAGGGATCTGTTTTATTTTATAAGAAAATTTCCGCCCTCATCTTGTTTTATTTCTTTTGTATTCTTTCGTTTTAAAGCCTTTTCTATTTCTTCTTGTAAGGTTCTTATCAATATTTTTCAAAGGAGATCTATTGTTCTTTCTTCTACTTCACTTTGCAAGTTGCATTGTCTATGTCTGAAGAACCTTGAGAATATCTGTATAGTTGCCAATCCATGATCAGATATATTATCCCAAGTTACAAATGAGAGAAAAGGAGGAATCCAAGCTGGTTTGAGTGTCTCTTTGAGTTTCCAAGGGTATCATCTGTCAAGTCTCTTATTTATGTCGAACATGTAAAAGTTTATTGCTAAAAAAAAAGGGAAATGACATGTCATAAACTTTAGGAGGGATAGGTAATGGGCCAATGGTAAATCTTGCTCTGTTGTGACCTGGTTGTCAGAAGTTTGAATTTGAAAACAATTTCTTCTGATGCAGGATAAGGTTGTGCTTAGCGCATAATATAAGTTTTTTTTTTCAGTATGTACTATCTGATCTTAGAGTTAAAATAGGACGGGTCAAGTAGAGTAGTGCTTCTGGAGTATTGTATGACAGGCATATCCCATTGAGGTTAGAGGACAAATTTTATAGTATTACTATTAGGCCAGTCTTGCTATATGGTACAAAATGTTAGGCAGTTCTAAATTGTTTTTTAAAATGAATTTGTTAGAGTCCTCTTTCCTAAGAAGAAGAATAGGAGAGACAAAAAATGGAATGCTATTGAAATGAAAAAACAAGTAAGAAATCTTCTTTTATTTCTATTCTCTATGCATTTTAATGCATATAAAATAGGAATTCTATCATGATTCATGAACTAATATAATATACTAGAATGTTAAGTTCCTTATGCAACAGAAGATGCATAGCATTATGCAGCTTTTGTAGGTAGTAATTTACTTATGATGATGGAAGTTAACTAGTATGCTAAGATATGCACTTGGGTCACAAAGCGCTGTTTGTGTACATGTTATCTTTGATGATTCTCAATGTTGGAAAGATGTTAATATTCTGCAACATGTTTGAGGCAACTACTGTGCATGTCTTAACTGCAAATTAGTTCTGCTCAAGAAACAGTTACTTTATTTCAGGTTAGTGGAAAAAAAAAATGTTGACTTCATTTTATGCTGGTAGTTCTAGAAGATTGTTTATAAATTCTAAAATGAAAATAATTGTTTCTGTTTTAAGAGCCAGATTCTTCAGCTAGCACTTCCTTCTGCTCTCTAACATAAGACCTTGGAGTCGAGAATTGGCTGAATTTTTTTTTTTTCTTTGTACAACATTCTGCTTGAACTCGAAATAAATATTTTTACATTAGTAAAGTTAATTGACTCATTGATCCATGAAAGTTTTTTTGTCTTAATCTTTGCATTTTATCAATTTATCGTGTTGAAGATTGATGCCATGAATAAATGTGCCTGGTTTGTCCATAATCTCCTTATATCTCATACTCGTCAAAAAAATTGAAATAACAAGATTTTGCAAACTCTCTTCACAAGCATGACTCTATCCAAAGAGGAAATCATAGATCGTATGCTAACTAGTAGGTCCAGTTGTCCTGACATCCAGTTATTAATTTTGGAACAGTCCTTAATGCAAATACAATATACTTGATGAGGCAATGACTTGTCCTGGTTGAATACTTAAGCAGTTGTGAAAGATAAACAGGGAGAAAATAATGACATCATTGCCCTCATCTTTACTCACCTTTATTCACAATCTATGACTCTCCACTCAGGAATTTATGAATGCCCTCAAGTTTATGTTGATTGCAGAGCCTGAGCTCTAGGTGGATTCCCTTTGCCTTTTTGAAGAGATGCCTATGCATCTTCCATCCAAACTTATGTGGAGTTGCTAGAGTTCTGGGACAAGTGTTGCACATGTTGGATTTTAAGTTCACGCTTTTAATACTGATTCCTTGAAAGAACATGGGACCATCTTTAAAGAACTATTGGCCTATGAATATCATCAAAACACCCATAAGATTATAGCAGCCTGGCAACAAATGATGTGATATCAATATCGCATTGAATAAATTTTGTTTTCAAGGATTCTTAGATAATGGACGACAGAGTGAAGGTAGTATACTTAGAAAATAATGTATAGTTTTGGTAATCAAGAAAAACATGGTAGTTTCAGAGAAAGGTTGTTGCTGACCAATTGACCATATATCTTTGCAATTGTTATATGCATGAAAAAATAGGTTTCATGGTTAGATGGAGGTGGTTGACTCTCAGGTCCCATTAATTGCTTCGTTGCTGGTGTGTTCAACTGTTAACACTTCAGGGTTTAAGAGGAGGGTAACTGCTTCTAGTGCTCCAATTCATTGTTATGACTCAAGCTTGTGTGGGATGGTACTTATAGATCATAAGGAGCTTCATTCTGGTTTAGCCGGTTTGGAGATTGTTCATTTTTGAACTTTCACACAAGACGTTTTTTGATTGCTCTATCTATTAGCTATCTTCTGTTGAGCAAAGTTTTTTTGTGGTTTGAAGCAGTCTCCGTGCTCAAAAGTTTCTCATTTGGAGCTTACTGTTAGGCAGAATAACAAGTGAAGGATATTTAGGATCTTGGATTAGGGTCGTCCTAATTTCTTCTTGTGGAAGTTTCATCTACTTGGAGCAATTTCATTAAATTAAGTCGAGCTACAGAATCTGTGTTGAGGTCCTAGGATATTAAATTGGTATTGGCATTTTGCATCTTTTCAAACTAATAGTAATTTTTTGATGTAGCTATGGTTCCATTGCAAATTGTTTTGGTGTATTTGTAGGTTAGAATGAAGATTCTGTAGACTGTAGAGTGGCCTACCTTCTACTTATGTAATTAGCAAGGTGCACAATGCTAAGGTAGATAAGTTTATGCAATGTGAGGGGCATGATTTGCGATGGAACCCCTATTTTGAGATATGAATGATTGGGAAATATATAGTGAAAGCAGGTTGCTGCATTTGCTTAATTCGGTAACACCCAAACTGGTGAACTTCAAGTGGAAGGTTTTCTGATCGAATGATAGGCGGTGGTGGAATATTACTTGGCAAAAGTGTAGCAGAAAAGGAGATGCTTCGGCTAATGAAATACCACTTCATATTTAATTGGGATAAGCTGCCATTCTATGTTAATGAATAAGGTAGCTGGGTGAATTCACTGCAGGTGTTGTATTACTTGCTTTTCTACCTAATTTCTTAATAAGTTTCGTTATAAACTTGATTCTGAAGTATCCCTTCTACCTTATTCTGTAATTACTTTAGAAATCTCAACCAATTCTCTATCTGATTGAGTGCCAGTCTGGTAATTGCTAGGAGCAAAGTCGTGAAAACAAATTGATTGATAGCTCCAATAAAACTTGGTATGCCCTTCAGTGGGTTTTTTTGTTTTCCTTGTTTATAAAACATTAACAGAATGATGTCAGGCAATTCATGGAGCTTGCCTGGACTGTCATGCTCTGAAAAGAATGGCAGACCTCACCTTGCACCATACTTATGGATCAGTTGTATCAGAGTGCTTTTTATCTTCAAATATCACCTTGCAGAGGCCTTCAGTCTGGTCCCTGCATTGACCTCCCTGTTTTTTTTTTTTTAAATGTTACTGTAACTTGATATCTGCAGATAAAATTATTAGCTCAATTGGTCTCCACAACTGTTGTGCCTCACCAACCTTGTGATTCAATCTGTTAAGTCCTTCAGAAGGCTTCTAAAGTTATTAGCTGTCTAAAATCATGTTACAATTAGAATTGTGACCATTAGAGTAACAGCTTCTTCTTTCTTTCTTTCTTTCTTTCTTCTGATAAGTTATCTGTTAGCTATTGAGCCCATTTGATCATGTGAAAGTAATTTTTACTTACAGTTTATAGTTAATGTTTTGCAGAAAGAAATTGCTGTTGCGTTTGGTTTGTAATCTGAAAAGTAGAATACAACTCAAAAAGTAAAAATTCAAAAAATAACATTTTGTCATTTTTTGAAAATAGTTTGTTTTTTTTTTTTTTTTTTTGTAAATTTGAGAAAACTGTTTTCATGTTTTAATGAACCAAACGCGTTTTTCGTAATTTCAAAACTTTGGATACAGAAAATTGTATCCCGAATCATAAACTTAATGCAGCCTGCATTTTTAATGTCAGAACTATTTGGTAGGGTATATAAAAATTGATGTTTCAGTTAAAATGACAATTTTATGAGGGGTTTGTATATAACAAGTTAAAAGAAATAAAATGAGTATTATTGTTAATTAAGAAGAGAAATAAAGATACTTTTGAAAGTGAATGGAATCAGCTTATTCAAAAAGTAGAAAATATTTCTAAATCTTCTTTAATTTAAGCCAAAGTTAAATTTATGAGACAACTCTCCACCAGTTTCTACTTTGGAAAAAGAGGGCCTTTTTAAGTTGGCACTTTCAATTGATGAAGCAGACAAGCATAGTGTGTTTAAATTTTATTTACATATAATTTAGGTTTCCCCAGATTGCAGTCCTATTTGAAGAGATGTTTCAAGACTTCAAGTGTTTGTTTGTAGTTTCTTTTTAGATTAATAAAATGGCTTAAACCTCATACATTGTTGCGATGGCGTTAGCCTCTTGTTGTCGGTTTTGTCCCTTGGTATGAGTTATTATGCTCATGAGTACTGCTAGTCCATGAGACTATGTTATATGTTGTGCCTGTATTGTGCTTGTAAGTGTCTTAGTATCTGTTGGCAGGATGGACTCCAAACACGGAGATTGGTACGAAATGCAAATTTCGTCTAAAAAAAAATCCCCCCTCCCCCCCCACATAAACTCATATGAAAAGTGAAACTTAAAACAATTTTAAACATACAATCATGGTAGCTTATTTGAGATGAATGTAATTATCATTTGATGTTCATTTTTTTTTTTATGTGTACATTTGCATGTTTCATTAATTAATACCTAGCGCCTAGCCTGTTGTTATTTGCAAACAAAATTAACACGGGTGATGATCTCCAAAGAAGACTACCATTTCTTTCTTTGCTCCCTCGTTGTTGTTCTTTGTATTGTAAAAGTGTAGATAGTGCTGTAGATAGTGCCGATCATCTGTTTTTCAGATGCTCATTCTCTTTGAGGCTGTGAGGTGAATGGCAGATGAGACTTGGGGATAGGTTTTCCCTTCCTAACTCAAGTGAAGATTACTTGTTGGTGGCTCATATTCGAGGTCTTAAGGGTAGCTAGGTTAAGTTATGAGGTCGGCCGACCTTGCAGCGTTGTGGATGATATGGTTGGAACGCAATTACCGTATCAGAAAAAAATAAAAATGTACCTTCACCAATATCATCGTCATATATATATATATATATATATATATATATATATATAGTTTGAATGAATTAAATTGTTACTAATCTGGTCTGTGTCAAAACACAATTGGAAAAATAAATAGGGTAAGAAAAAGAAAAAGGACAAAAGGGTAATTCAATGCGAATATGTCCATCATTATCATTGTGCTAGCTCTTCCATTGCATAATTTATTTGATGGGTATTTTACTATAGTTGCCCATTCTAATAATCATTATAAAACAACATGGTTATCATATGTATCATTCTTAATTTTTAAAATGAAATATATTAAAAAGAAAAAAGTGAATGAGGCCCACATGATCTAAAGGAATAATTTTAATCTAACATTATCATTGGCAATGACATTGTTGATCTTCACTGAATTTCTTTAAAGACTTCCAGAAAAAAAAATAAAAAATAAAATAAAAATAAAGCGAATAACTAATAGTAAACTTTGCAAATGCCAATATTATTTCCATGAAATGATCAGAAATATATGATTTTTATTCCTGACCAATAGTAAACTTTGCAATCCAATTGAGTGTAACTCCTTTTGGATCGTAAGTTATCAAAGCTGTGTTATATCTCAACAGCAATTTTCAACTCTCATTGAGAAGACTGAACAAATCCAATAGCTTTCTAATTATTTCCCTTTTTCTTCTTGAATCAATTCAATTGGGCCATTTCTTATAATTTCAAACCTGATATATGAATGGTCCCTGCAACACCCATTTGAGCCACTCTACTTCTGCTTCTTTTCAAGCATGCTTCAAAATACTTATATGCTCTCAAGGACCCCCTTTTTTTTTTTTTAAATTGTATGTACATTCAAAGAATATCAGTGATTATGATGTTACTAAGCCCCAAATAATAATAATACAAACTGCTGGTCTTATATATGGGACTATTCATATGGGGTCCTGACCCTACCCTCCATGGAGAGCAGTGCAAGTTTGGAATGTTCTGTCCAGTTTCAGTGCAGTATACTTGAGGCCCACTTTTGCAAGCTGCATTCACAAACATCTGACACTAGAGTTATGTCTGAAAATGATGGTTTTCATGTCCCTACGAACCCCTCTGTTTATATCTTTTGTCTTAGCCACAGTAGGACCTTGGATTCCCCTTAGGGCTCTCCAAGCATTGGCCTTTTGGGGGTTGAAATTCAATGTTTCATGTTAGGTTTAGAGACATGATTTTCAAGGGTTGTTGAGAAGGAAATTACTTGCAAATTTCGTATATGTATAGGTGGATCAATAAAAAAGAATATTCATTAATGGGTTTTATCACATAGATTAGCGACTATATTTGTCTAATTCGGTTCAATGATTCATATATATTGGTTCGGTTAATAAAGTTTATAAGCATTGGTACTTTTACCTTTGGTTTTTTTGTTAGGCCAATCGAAAAAGGCAATGTTTTGTTGTCTCTAGGGGAATACTTGGTCTCAGCCTGGAAGGAGAACAGCAAAGAGGGGCTTCGTGTACTTAGTGAAAGTGCCCTTGTACCTATCTATAGCCATAAGAAAACATCAGAAAAGAGCTTTACAACCAACACAAGTGGTACATAATTCAAAACAACAGATTCTCAAAGATAAAAAAGAAAAAGAGAAACTTTGATAATGAAACATCATTTTCAACACTTCCCACTCCTCCCCTTCTCCCTTAAAAAAAAAAAAAAAGAAAAAAAAAAACCCTCTTTTTAGAACTAAGTCATGGTTATGGAGAAATAACCTCAGTTTAGGATAAACCACTACACGAGATGCACGTTGAAAACAGTGGATTTAAGTCCTTTGAAGCAACTGTATCGCATCAAAGTTTAAGTTGATTAATTAACTCTAGACACTATACCTTAAACCTCCCCTCAAATAAATAAATAAATAACTTTTTTTTTTTTCTTTCCAATTAACCAAACCAAATGATGGTTACGGAGAAATAACCTATGTTTAGGATAAATGACATGTTGTGCATATCGGAAAAAGTGGATTTAAGTCGTGGTTGGAGTTAATTAATTAAAGTTTTATACTGACTAGGAATTTAAAGAGTTATCTTAGCACAATGATTGAGGTTGCTCTATTATAACCTAAAGGTTATGCATGAATTTGAATTCAAAAACAACCTCTTCATATAAAGGTAAGGTTGCATACATTGTTTCTTCCCTTACCCTGATTATTTAAAGTTTTATTTTATTAGAAATTTGGAGAGCTATCTTAGCATAATGATTGAGGTTGCTCCATTGTGACCTAAAGGTTATTAATTTAAATTAAAAAATAACCTCTTCGTATAAAGGTAAGGTTGCATATATTGTTTCTTCCCTTACCCTGATTAATTAAAGTTTTATTTTATTAGAAATTTGAAGAACTATCTTAGTATAATGATTGAGGTTGCTTCATTGTGACCTAAAGGTTATTAATTTAAATTAAAAAATAACCTCTTCATATAAAGGTAAAGTTGCATACATTGTTTCTTCTCTTACCTTGATTAATTAAAGTTTTATCTTATTAGGGGTTTGAAGAGTTATCTTAGTATAATGATTGAGGTTGCTCCATTGTGACCTAAAGGTTATGAATTTAAATTAAAAAACATCTTCATATAAAGGTATATAAAGATAAGGTTGCATACATTAATGTTTCTTCCCTCAACGGGTAATTGCAAGAGCCTCGTAAATTGGGTATAACCTTTTTATTGATTAAGAATTTAAGAATGGATCATAATATGTCAATCTCAAAGTGAGCGTTTGAGTGGGGGAAGAAAAAGGGTTGGGAGAGCTAGGAGGGGTTGGGGGTTGGTCTACTACTTTTTACTTTACATACAATACATGGTTGAAGCTTGGTGAGAAGAAGCATGGGATGACCCTTCACCAAACTCAAATGATTTTTCTTGAATTTGTGTGCATGGCAAAAGAACACAAAGAAAAGGGCAGGAATTGTTACAGTTATAACACTGGACAAGGGAATCTTTTGGATGTAAAGATGCCAGATCTGATGTTGGGTTTGTCTCTGTTGATGGCTCTTTGAACTCGTCATGTCCTTTTCATCCAAAAGGATTATTTACTTTGTTTTGTCCTCTTTTTTAAAGTAGCTTCTCAAAGGCTTCAATCTTTTTTTCTGGTCTTCTTCCATTCATTTCTTACCCTCTTTAACCTTGTTTTTGCATCCTATGCTTCTTCTTCTTTAAGGTATATTTTTTTATAATTATTTGTGTATATATATATATATATATAAAAGTTTCCTAACCTCCCTTCAACTCAATTCAACTAAATCTTTTTTTAAATTACACAAAGCCCGCTACATAAATCTATTTTTTTCACGCTGTTCTATTAAAAAATGAGTCCACATTTAACTTAAAAGTAGTTATAAATTTCTCACTTATATTATTCTAGGTCATTTTTTGAAGAATTTTTTATGTTTTTGGTTTAATATTTATAAGTACTAAGCTTTTATACCATTAACTTATTGGTTCAATCCTCAATTTTTATGTGGATTTAGAAATTGAATTGTATGATCAAAACCAAAACTATATAATTTGGGAATTGGATGTTGATATTACTTCACTATATATTCATGGTGTTTTTCTTTCTTTTCTTTATCTTTTTAAAAAAAAAAAAAAAAAACTTGGCCCAATAAGCAAATGAATCCAAAAGTAAAGTTGATGAAGATTCTTAATTTGACAAAATTATATATATATATTTAGTCACCCTTAAAAACTACAGGAAGATGCCCTAAAATGGAATTGCTCACAAATATTAAACTAGGGTTTTTATGGGTGATGAAGTGGGTTGGTGATTAGTGTGGCTCCCACCTTCACAAGAAAAAGTACTTGTGTTAGACCTAAAATGAAGTTGATTGCAGGCAACAGCATTTTAGTACATTATATTTTAATGTCATATAAAGATACGCCCAAATCATCTTAGATTTTGAGCCATTAATATAAACACAAGTTCTTCAAAAAAAGACAAAGTTGCTCTTCATTAATTCAAAGTTTTTTTAAGTGAAAAAAAATATAAAATAAAATAAACAATCTATTGCTTAAGGAAAGCTAGCCATTGATTTATCATTTATTAGAGGAACTTCTAGATAATTATTAGGACTAATTTGATACTGTACATGAAGCTGTTGTTTTGCATACCAGCACCTGCATACTTCATTTGCCACGTTGCTCACTCTATCTGGACCATTTTGACCTACACGGTAATTAATTAATTATTTAAAGATCATTTTGATTAATGACTTATACCCTTATCCTAAAAGTTTAAGAAAAGGAAAGTGGAGAAAGAAAAAAAAGAAAAAAAAAAAGTTTTCCACGTGGCAGGTAAGAAAGGCTGGAGTCAGATTGCGAAGCTAGTGCTATATTACACGATCAAAACCCATTACTGGAAAGACAGTATAACTAGAAAAAGTTCAGCTCATACTCATAGTTTTCTCCTTAATTTCAGGGATTAGAGCCCATAATGCCATCTAGTCTTACTTTTTCTTGCTTTCTATGTTTCTTGAAGAGTTGGGAAATCAAAGCAATTCTCCTAACCCATAATATATACTTGGTATGAGATGTCCCCTTAAAAATATATATATATTTGTTTATTAACGGAGGGTGACAATATGATATTAAAACTAACACGTGGCAGCATTAGATGGGATTGTGACGTGCAAACTCAAGTGGGTTTCATCTCAGAAGTCACTTTGGTGAGAAATCAATACAATCAAAGATAAACCCAAAAACAAGATATGAGGAAAAGGATGTAATAGCTTATGGTGATCATGCATGTCACATTCACACCCTGGCCCGGCCCCACCTCCTCATTGGTCCACATCACTCCAGACTGTCCAATAACCTATTTAGTTTTCAGAAACAAAACATGTGAACTGATGAGAGCCGCATCATCAAGATCAAACAGAAAATCCTGACCATCCAGTACACCTGATATTGTATATTTTTTTCCGAAAGTCAAGGGTATCAGGGCCGCCCCGGTAGTCCCCTGGGCACGGCAACGTCGAATTAAAAGACTCAAACACAGATCTATTCTATAATAGAACCTGCTTAATGTTAGGTTGATTTTGTGTTAAATATAAATCAAGAGATGATCCTAATGTTATAACTGTACCCAACTCATTTCAGTTCTTTTTTTTTTGGGAATTTCAAGCCTAACCCTTTTTTCTTTGGAAGAGTACTGCACTTTTGAAATATATCACACAGAATTATAAAGCATGCAAAGTATTAATTAGACTTTTGCAGAAATTGTCTGTAAGAGAAAAACCAGCTATATATAATATATTTCTATTAAATTTAGCTCCACTTTTTTCTCCTTTAATTGAGGCTGACCCAGTTCAGATAAAGAAAAAAAATCTCTCAGAAAGTACCAAAGCATACTACCAATTTGCCAATGAATAGATCTTTGGATGATTCCATGCCATAAATACTCTTTGTTTAAAAAAAAAAAATTGAGCAAAACAATATCATCAAAATTCTGTTTATCATCAATGTACAAAACATTCAGACTGAATTCCAAAAAAAAAAAAAAAACACTAAGAATTGTGAAGGAAAATTGAACAAGAAAAAAAAATATGAAAAAAAATGGAAGAAGAGAGACTTAACTTAGAGCTTGAGGGACAAATCAAGCTTCTGCAACTCATCTTGCTGATTAGTCTTATTAGAACGGCTTCCAGTACTAGTGTTCATTCCCACCCAATGAGCACCACCACTGGATCCTTCATCCAAAACCCTAGCACCACCACTACTCTCAAACCTAGCAACCCCAGTACTTCTTAATGCTGTATAATTTCCTAACTGATGATATTGATGCTGTTGGGTGCTTAATCTTCCAATTGCAGGTTGCTGATGAATGGGTGTTCTTGACCATCCATGTTGTCCATATAAATTATAACCACTACTAGTACCACTAATACCACTAGCACTAGAAGAAGAAGAAGAAGATGGTAATAATAAGTTATTATAAGACGGTTTATGGATCATTGAATGCACCTGAACACCAAGTGATCTATTGAAAGAACCATGAAGAGGAAGTGAAGCCATGCTTGAATACTGCTGTTGTTGCTGTTGTTGTTGATGATGATGATGCAAGTAATTGTACCCAAAAGCTGCTGCTGCTGCACCAAATCTCTGCCCTCTTTTTGCAAGAGTTCTCTCACGCTTGTGGGCGTTTTGGTGGCCTCCTAGTGCTTGTGAACTGTAAAATTTTCTCTGGCAGTAGTTACAAGAAAAAACCCTTTGCTCCATTTCCATGGCTTTTGATGATGATTTCATCATCTGCTGCGGCTGCTGCACAGTTGAATCTGCAGGCTGAAAACTATCCATAAGATTGAGTTCTTCATGATGAGCAGCAGCCCCCCTTGAAACTTCATGATCTTCTTCATCATCATCATCATCTCCTGATGATGATTTCTTGTTATTATTGTTTGAGAGAGTTAGATCCAGTAACAGATTTGGGTTGTTTCTTCCTTCTTCTTCTACATCTTCTTCTTCTAAATCTTCTTGTTGTTCTTGTTGCTGCTGTTGATCTTTTGATGGGTAGATAGTAATATTTGGTGGTGATTCTGAAACTGAGATGATGCTTGAGCTCTCTGAGATGCAAGTGTCTGCTCTCACTGTTTCCATTAGAGAAAGAGAGGAAGCCATTTTTCTTTCAAGAGAAGAAGATATGTGGGATTGAGAGGAGAGATTTAAAGGGTTTTTTTTTTTAGGTGCTTGTATTAATGGGTAATTTTTGGGGGATTTTGGGAATTGGGTTTTAAAGAAGGAAGATAGAAGTGAATATGTTTACATATTTATTTATTTTGTTTATTAAGAAAGCACAAATACTGTTTTCCAATATGGAAGGACAATTTGTGAACAGTTGCAATTTCTAAGAAAGGTCAAAAAAATACCTTTAGAGTTAGTATAGATTTAGATAATTTATGGAAGGGACGAGAAGAGCAGCTGGTACAGTAGAGAAAGAGTGAGAGAGATCACACTTGTACTGGCAGCTTTTGGTTGGAAACTCCTGGGTCCTTTTGAATCATATATGAAAAAAAATTAAATATTAAAAATTAAATAAAATTATTTTTTTTTTAATAGAAAAAGACCCTTTGTGTATCTACGTTAGATTTCAATGATCCAAGTGCACCTATCTTACTTTTCTCTTCTTTTGCTCTTCTGTCTGTCTTTTTTTGTCTTTTTGGGCACATATATAAATATTCTAATCGAGTTTATATAGATTTTTTTTTCTTTATCTTTTATCTTTTTAAAATTATATTCAAAATTATATATCAATTTTTTTTAATGATATGTTAATATAATATATTATTACGTTATTTTGGTATAGGTTTGAATACATATATTAAATAATTTTTTTTTTTATTTAATTTGAGGGTAGCTGTTAGCTTCTTAAATTGTCTTACTAATTCATTAAGGTCTGGGAGAACCTCTTTATCCTCACGCCCTAGATTTGTTCTTTATGGAAACCTGCCTAGTCTTGGATTTAAGTCAACCTAATATTCCCATAAGAATTCAAGTTCTTGAGTCAAGTCAATTGCATAGAATTGCATAATTCAAATTACTTTATTTACTCAAGTCTTAATCTTATGAATAATTAAGCATTTATTATATCCAATGTAAGTTTCGGTCTTTATTATATATAATTATAATTAAAGGAGGAAATATGGGCTTCTTAATTAAAGCATATGAATGATTGATCTTTGGGAGTAGGTGAAATCCTCTCCATTCTCACAAATAAAATTGTGAGGGCCATTCATTAGATTTAGGTCGGACAATAGTGGGAGCCTAATCCTCAAGAATTTGAAAGTTAAAATCTTTTTACAATCTTGTTAACAAAAAAAAAATTATATATTTATATTGAGTTGTGAGTCTTCTTCAAGTTTCTAAAGTTTTGTTTGGTCAGTGGTACAAATTTTGGAATATAATTTATAAAGTAAAATTTAGAAATTATTTTATATTATCTTTAAAATATATATATTTTTTATTGATATATAGGTGAGAAGGAGTTGAGACTCTGGTTAAGGAGCATTACAGCAATAGAGATATAGCTACTGAACCATTGGCTCAGTAGTTACATAAATTGCGAAATCAAACCTTATGAGGTTGTGAGTTCGAATCTGAAGAAGGCCCTATACTATTCAATGAATAGTATGAACAAATGATCCCGGGGTACTAGGCGTTGTAGTGTGCTATGTATTGGGATGTGACAATATTATGTGGTATATAATGGCTGGGGTACGCTCGGTATGAGGTGCCCATCACACTGTCAAAGTACTCGATACCAGAAAAATACGAAGAGAGATTTGGAAAAGTTGCCCTATGATTCGGCGCCTTTCATTATATATCTTGTCCATTCCATTTATACACGTCAGTATATGCTATACATGTAGTCTAACAGATTCCTAATCTTTAGCATCTATACATGGTAAGATAATATATACAGCTAATAATAATAGAGTCCTAAATTGCATAAACTTCTAAAATTGTAGACGGTAACATCCCCCCTCAAATTGATGCTGGTAAGTCAATCAGCAGCAATTTGCCAACAAGAAATTGATGCCGCTGTCGAGTCATAGCTTTGGTGAAGACATCAGCCACTTGGAGATCAGAAGAGATGTGAGGAAGAGATATCACTCGACTTTCCAAAGTGTCGCGAATTGAATGACAATCAACTTCAATGTGCTTGGTGCGTTCATAGAAAACAGGATTGGTGGCAATCTGAATAGCACTAGTGTTATCAGCATGAAGAGGGGTAGAAGTAGTCTGAGGAAACCCAAGCTCCTCAATGAGACCACGTAGCCATACAATTTCAGACAAGTAGTAGACATGGCACGATACTCAGCCTCAGTAGGATTTAGAAACACGATCTTGTTTCTTACATCGCCAAGAAATTAATGCATCACCTAAAAACATACACCAACCTGTAGTAGATCGACGTGTATCCGGACACCCAGCCCAATCAACATCACTATAGGCAACAAGTTGAAGAGAGGATTAGGAAGGAAAGAACAATCCACGAGTTGGTGATCCTCGAAGATAGCGAATGATGCGGCGAACGGTAGCAAGATGGAGATGTCGAGGAGAAGACATAAATTGACTGACCTGATGAACAACATAGGAGATATCAGATCGAGTAGTGGTCAAGTAGATAAGACTCCCAACCAAGCGTCGATAAAGAGTAGGATCATCCAGAAGGTCCCCTTCATCTTTCCTGTATTTGACATTTACCTCCATAGGAGTATCAACAGAAGAAGTGTCCTCCAAACCAGCCAAAGTGATAAGATCTTAAATATACTTATGTTGGTTCACGAAAATGCCATGGGCTCGATGATGAACTTCCAATCCTAAGAAGTATGTGAGCTGGCCAAGATCTTTCATATGGAAAGTTACATGTAAAAGCTGTTGAAGCTTAGTAATCAAACCACAATCAGTGCTAGTAATGATAATATCATCCACATAAACCAAGAAAATAACTATACCCGACGTAAATGTGTGGAAGAAGAGAGAAGAATCATATTGACTTTGTGTAAAGTTGAAGGAAAGAAGTGTACTGCGAAACTTCTCAAACCAAGCGCGGGGCGCTTGCTTGAGCCCATACAGAGAACGCCTTAGCTTATATACATCATGAGGAGAAGAAATAGTCATACCAGAGGGAAGCTTCAAGTAAATCTCTTCTTGGAGATCACCATGAAGAAAGACATTTTTCACATCCATCTGATGTAGTTGCCACGACTGTGAAGTAGCAATAGCTAAGATGGTTCGAACCGTGGTCATTTTGGCAACAGGAGCAAATGTCTCCTCATAATCAACCCCATATTCCTGCTTGTTACCCAGAGCTACAAGGCGAGCTTTGTACCTGTCCAAAGAGCCATCAGAACGAAGTTTTACAGAAAAAACCCATTTACTCCCAATAAGTTTGACAGTAGGGGGACAAGGAACAATATCCCAAGTGTGATTCTCCTCAAGTGCTTGAAGTTCTGCTTGCATTGTAATTTGCCAACACTCATGTTCCATGGCCTGTTTGTAGCAAGAGGGAATGGAAATAGTGGATAAAGTAGCGACAAGAGAGACAGGAGAGAAGAAACCATACCAATTAGGGGGTCGAGAAGGACGAGTAGACCGACGAAGAGTGGTGGAAGCAGGAGCAGGATCAAGCGCCGGGTCAAGATCGGAAGGAGGCACAGAGGAACCAGACTCATGTCGACTACGTCTCTCATAGGCAGAAGAGATACAAATACAGATGGCAGCTCAACATGAGATGGAAAGAAATATTGATTTTTAAAGAAAATCACATTTTGGGAAACCCGTATACGACAACCATGGGGATCGTAACAAACATAACCCTTGTAAGGGATAGCATAACCAAGAAAAACACACTTAACAGACTGAGCAGTAAGTTTATGTCGTTCATGAGGAGGAAGATGCACAAAACAAACACAACTAAATGTACGAAGATCAGAATATAAAGGAGAATGACCAAACAACTTAGAGAATGGAGAAACATGATTTATCATAGGAGAGGGTAAGCGATTGATCAAATAAACTGCAGTAGAAAGTGTTTCACACCAAAAACGAGGAGGAACAGATGATTCAGGTAAAAGATTTCATACTACATCAAGAAGGTGGCGATTTTTCCTTTCAGCAACACCGTTTTGCTGTGGTGTTGAAGGACAAGAACGTTGAGAAAGGATCCCTTTGCTTTGAAGAAAGTCCTGAAACTCATTAGACATGTATTCCCCGCCAGAATCAGAGCGCAAGACCTTGATGCTGGCAGAAGATTGAGTCTCAATAAGTGCAAGAAAGCGCTTAAAGACTGAAAAAACTTCACCCTTAGCCCGGAGGAAGTAAACCCAAGTAAAGCGACTAAAGTCATCAATGAAAGTAACAAAGTACTTGTAATGCGCATGAGAAACAACAGGTGCAATCCCTCAAACATCACTATGAATAATCTCAAAACATTGTGAGGCACGAGATGCATGATGAGGAAAATGTAGAACTTTACTTTTGCCAAGTTTTCATGATGTACAATCAAAAGAAAGATCAATAGAAGAGCATGCTTTATTTCCCAATAATCCAGAATTAAACAAAATACGAAGAACATCAGAGTTTGGGTGGCCTAGACGTCTATGCCACGTTTTATTTCCAGAACCAACAACATTACATGCAAATGAAAGTAAAGGAAAATGAGGAATAATAGTGGAATGAGAAACATGAAGAGGAAAGAGTCGTCCCACTTTAGGCCCCTTCGCGATCATCTTCCCTGACACTTGATCATGCACCACACAACCAGAATGGGAGAAATGGACATTACAATTATTATCAACCAATTGACTAACAGAAATAAGATTTGTGGAGAGGTCAGGAGACACAAAAACATCAGTTAAGGAAGAGGAAAGATCACCAACAACACTGATAGGCAGCGAACTGCCATCAGCGGTGTTAATTTTCAGATTTCCATCATAATTCCTGACATTGGAAAGATGAGCAATAGTATTGGTCATATGGTTAGAGGCTCCGGAGTCAAAATACCATGGCTTAGAAAAAACTTTATGATTACCTGAGAACCCAAAAGCAGAAAAAGCAGAAATGATCATCTGTTGTACCATTTCAGGAGTGAGTGTGTTCGGATTTGCTAAGGCTGGAGAAGTAGGAATAGGAACAACTGGCGAGGCAACAGGCAATGCAGCAGAACTAGAGGCACCAGTGGAGGCATGATAAGCAGTACCCTGCTTCCTTTCAGGTCGAATGGGACAAGCAGAGATGATATGACCTTGTTTCTTGCAGTAGTTACAGAACTTCTTGGGACAATCCCGAGCAATATGGCCAAAAGCTTTACAACTAAAGCACTGGACAACACGCATGTTTCTACCCTTATTTCTCCCTTGTGCTGCATAAGCCATAGAAACAGGTGCACTAACATTAGCCCGATGTTCCATGGCAGCATGAGTAACGATACACTGCTCCTCAAGAAGAAGTTCACTCAAGCAAGCATCCAAAGATGGTACAGGATGATGGTTCATCAGATTAGAACGGGCAATTTCAAAATCAGGTCGTAACTTCATCAAGAATTGATCTCGCTTGCTGGTTGCATGCACTTCTTGGATAGCAGAGAGAGCTGCAGTGGGAACTTTAGCATAAACAATGTCGCAATAGTCAGCCCAAAGAGTCTGAAAACCAGAAAAATATTCCTCAATAGAGAGACTGCCTTGTGTGAAATTAGCCATCTCATACTCCAATTGAAATCATTTAGCAGAGTTGTCTTGATTGTAAACCGTGTTAAGATAATTCCACATAGCAGCAGCAGTTTTATAAGGCCTCAAATTGAGAACAAGGTGAGGCTCAACCGAGCTAAGGATCCAAGTCATAACCCGAGCATCATGAATGTCCCACTTAGACAAAGCCTCGGCACCTTGAGGTGTGGGAACACTCCTATCAATATGACCCCACAATTCTTTTCCTTTGACAAATAATTTAAATTGAAACTCCCAAGCAGAATAATTTTTACCAGTAAACCGAAAATGGAATGATTCCAACTTATCCGATGACATGATGCAACCAAGAGACAGATAATATCCCACCAGAAATTTGTAACTTGCACGGTGAGAAAAAAAAATACACAAACAAATACCCACCAGAAAATATTGCACCAAAAATTATAAGAGGCACAAACCAAGAATGCTGAAAATGATAAATTGTCGAAAGCAAGAATCGAACCAGGAAGAACCGAACCAGCTGCTTCGCCAAAAAATTGCAAGAATCGAGCGACACGATCGACAACGTCAAGGCCAAGATCCAGGACAAAGAAGGAATTTCACCTTATCAGCAGAGTTGATCTTCGCGGGGAAGCAGCTCGAAGATGACCGTACTCTCACGGAGAACCCAGAGAGTACAGAGACAGAGAAAATGAACCTACTGGTGGCCTTGCCTGTACTGCATATCAGTGCTTTGCAACTGATCGAAAAAGACGAAGATCATCGAGCCTTATAAAAATGAAGTAAACCGACGAAGATCCAGATTTTCGTGAACAAGAAAACCCTAACGGGGAAGACAAAAACCCTAGAGGTTGAATCGAGCGACACAATCGACAGACCAGAAATCAAAACCTTCGTCAAAACCCTCACCGGGAAGATGATCACTCTCGAAGTCGAGAGCTCCGACACCGTAGCCAACCTCAAGACCAAAATCCAGGACAAAGAAGGAATTTTACCTGATCAGCAGCGACTCATCTACGCCGAAAAGCAATTGGACGACGGAAGAACCCTAGCGGATTACAACATCCAGATCTTTGTCAAGTCATTGGCAGGGAAAACCATTACTCTATACGTAGATCGCTCTGATACCATGTCAAAATACTCGAAACCAGAAAAATACGAAGAGAGATTTGGAAAAGTTTCCCTATGATTCGACGCCTTTCATTATATATCTTGTCCATTCCATCTATACACGTCAGTATATGCTATACTTGTAGTCTAACAGATTCATAATCTTTAGCATCTATACATGGTAAGATAATATATACAACTAATAATAATAGAGTCCTAAATTGCATAAACTTCTAAAATTGTAGACGGTAACACACACCGCCGATATGGGGTGTAACAAAAAGGCCTTATGTACGTGTGCCTCCAGATATTTGGTAGTACACGAGAATAACTATCCTGCAAGTGAATCGCAATTTGTTGGCAGTTATTGTGAAATGATGAGAGCATTCCCTATATAATAAAAGGGTCACATTATCTTTAGATTTGAAGAGTCTGAAGTAATTATTTGAACGGAAAGAAACTGAATATGAGGTAATAAATGTGGCAAGAATTCCCGAAGGATTTGATTGTATATTGAATTATTATCCTGGAAAAAGCCAATATGTTGCTGAGGCATTGAGCAAGAAACAGGCTGAAATTGGAGTAGTATCTATCAGTTAGCCATAAATGGAGATGGTTGAGTGAGAGTTACAGTTATGAGTGTACTCTCTATTACTCCATGTGTTGTTATTTGTGCTCGGATGCATGTTCAGCTAAGTGATACTCATATTCAGAGAATAAGAGTTATGATGAGACGAGTATGATATCAGTATGAAAGATTATGGAATTGGTAATATGGATTGTATTAAGTAAAGATGGGATTCAAATGGTATCTTATGGGTTATGGGTAGAAATGATATCATTTGGATAACTATTAGTGGACTGATAAGTCTGCGTATTCTTTCAATAAACACCAGAATTCTTTTGATAGACTGAGCATATTGTATATGTGTGAGATAGGAAAATTTGATGGGAGTGCTCAGATATTTGTCATGTCGGATTAAGATCCGAAGATTTTGTCGAGATATGATATATGATGCAGACTTGATTTGGTACTCATCTCCTTCTCAGTGTGATATTGTATTCTCAGACTGGCTGACAGACTGAGAGAGTGACTTTGATGCTTGCGAGCATGCTCAGGTCTGATATACTTGAATTTTGGTGGAAGTTGGGAGGAATATCTTATTTGTATAAACTTATGTGTATAAACAACTAGGATAATAACATAATGATGACACTCTAAAGGTTTTATAATAAGCCTTATAAATCTCCAACTTGGTGATTTGAAAGTATGGAGTTATTGTTATTAGTGCCAGAGGATATTAAATACACAAGGTTGGTATATAGGCTTTGAAATGTATTGCGGCTGACTCGGTTTTATTAAGGGTCTTGCCATAGAAAAGTCAAATGAGATTTGGGATGAAAAGAATAGCGTGCACCGCAATCTGTTGGACCATTTAAGATCCTTAATAGGATAAGTCCATTGGCTTACCAATTTGCTCTACTATCACAGTTGATAAGTGTCCGTAATATTTTTTATATATTGATGTTGAGGAAATATCATTCGGAATTCCATATATGTTATGGATATAACTCAACTCTAGGTTGTGGAGGATACCACGTATCAAGAAGAGCAAACATAGGAGTGGAAATATAAAATGCAGGAACAGTTTTCTGGGATTGAGTATCACTTGAGAAATATTACTTGATTCTAAATTTCGAGGACGAAATTCCTTAAGTTGGGGAGATTGTAACACCCCGTGCTTTTAATCAATATATTTGGTTAATTTATTCGCATACTGAAGAGTATAATACACGTATAAGTACCTTTAAAGCTATGTGTACATGTGTCAAATGACCTTGAACATGTTAAAAGTGAGCTCGAAATGTGATTTTAAATAGAAATATATTTACAACACGTGTATGTCTCATGTGGATTGAGTGCATAGAAGAAGAATAATGAATTAACAAAAATATATACATATATAAATACTGTTCATTTGTGGGTATTGTTAATATGCACTGTACATACTCATATACAGTATATAATACACTGTCAGCCTCAACGAACTTTCACAATAATTTTCCAAAATTTACTTAATTTTTGACAGCATCTCAATTCACATTTTTTTTCTGATCTATTACAAATCAAATCAAATCAACTATATATATAGATGATCATTCCACTCACATTCCTTCCATTCATTCCACAAATTCAATTCTCACCTGATAAATATCTAGGATCATCTCATTCCATCATCCCAAGCATTCTATAATATTACCACACAACCCATCTAGGTGATATTATATATATAGTATGTGATAATTATACATATCAAAATAGCAAAAATATAACTTATTTCCTCGAAGCATACATATACATACCAGACGAAGGCTCACGTGATTATCACTCACGGATTTTTCTTTTTCCCTTCGACTCAATACCTGAAATATTGGAGGAAATGGAGTGAGCAAACAACAGCTCAGTGAATATAGTTCTTGACATATCCAATCGTTTATGGAAACATGGCAAATCAAATCGTTTAAATTAAAACACTTCAAAAGCACATATGCATCATTCATCAATATAATATAAGTGCACACCATATATGTTTTATGCTCATTCATAAAAACTTTACCATCTCCCTCCTTCAAGGCAAGAGAGCGGGTCTAACCCTTGTATGGTCGTACAAGGTAGCCACAACCTCTCATTACTCAATTCACAGTCATTTCAAAGATCGCAACCCTTGTTAGGACAGACCTACTGACAATGAGGACTCGCAAAACCTCATCCGGGTCTAATTCCGAACGAAATGACATCATTACAAACTCCAATTGCAAAAATCAGTTTGCATGATCCATAAAACTCAATGCATTATATATAACTATAATATGCATATAATCAAACATTTTATATGCGTACAATGCCATACAAGAACCAAATCAAGAAAACTATACTCACAGTTGTTACACGGGGTTTCTAAGCCAATATATCCTCTAAAATCGAGCAACAATAAACGTCCATCATTTCTCAATTTAAACACTGAAATTAACTATAGATTATCATGAGAATCACCATTTATCATATTTTTAGCTACTAAAAATATCAAAGCATATCCAAATATCATGTTCTTAACATCGAAACGTCCGAAATTCAGTTCTCTACGATTTTATGATCTCAAACCGTAGTTTCATTGGATTCTAATTCCATTTTATTCACTGAATATGATCATAGTATTATTTACGTCATTGTTCACGTCGTCACTATTTATTGGATTGTTACTAAAATTGTCAAACGGTCTCCAAAAATCATGAACTTCGCATCGATGGACTCGCAACAGTCCATTCTATCATTCTATAGCCTTAAACTGGAGTTTCATCGGGAATGGTCTCCAATTGAAACTCTACATTCCAACAAACTTTCAACGGTATATTCAATCTAACCACATATTCGGGGTCCCTACAGTCTAGGTAGTGTTTTCCAACCTTCTTAGCGGATTTTCATTCACGTTGGGTCAAAACCCCAATTTTTGAAAACGTCGTAAAACGGCTCTCACAACAAAAATTACTCCGCTAGAAAGGTTACATCTAGCTTAGATATCATTTTACGAAGAAATAGAGTGAAAATCACTTACCGCGAGTCCGAATTTGACGCGAATCCTGCGTTTCTCCTTTTTATTCTTCTCCTTCTTCTCTTTGTTCGTTCTGCAACTTCGTTCGTTTTTTTTTTTATTATTACATACGAGTACTGTTCCAACAAACTTTCAACGGCATATTCAATCTAACCACATATTCGGGGTCCCTACAGTCTAGGTAGTGTTTTCCAACCTTCTTAGCGGATTTTCATTCACGTTGGGTGAAAACTCCAATTTTTGAAAACGTCGTAAAACGGCTCCCACAGCAAAAATTACTCCGCTAGAAAGGTTACATCTAGCTTAGATATCAATTTTACGAAGAAATAGAGTGAAAATCACTTACCGCAAGTCTGAATTTGACGCGAATCCCGCGTTTCTCTTTTTTCTTCTTCTCATTCTTCTCTCTGTTCGTTCTGCAACTTCGTTCGTTTTTTTTATTATTATTACATACGAGTATTGTTCTGTGAACAATACCCGTAAATAAACAGTATTTATATATGTAAATATTTTTGTTAATTCATTATTCTTCTTCTATGCACTCAATCCACATGAGACATACATGTGTTGTAAATCGATTTTTATTTAAAATCACATTTCGAGCTCACTTTTGACATGTTCAAGGTCATTTGACACATGTACACATAGCTTTAAAGGTACTTATACGTGTATTATACTCTTCAGTATACGAATAAATTAACCAAATATATTGATTAAAAGCACAGGGTGTTACATAGAGGGGGAGGTTTCCACTTGATATTAACAGTTGGCTTTGGGATGGGTCTCTGCAAGAGTTTGGGCTTATTATCTTGTCTTGCTGCTCTAAATGTCGATAAATAACTGGACGCCCAATTAGCTATAGATACACCATCGTGAGTTGGATCATCATGTACCGCCTTGTTTCTGATATTCCATATCGCCCAAAGGGTAACAACCATCAGCTCTATATCTTCTGGGTGCAGATCATCATCTGATCAAATTTGATCCCCTATGTAGGATTTACCAATCGACTTCCTTCTATAGCTGACAAAGTCTTCCACACCGTCTTCACCACTGAACCAAAGGGTAACAACCATCAGTTCCATATCTTCTTGGTGCAGATCATCATCATCTGATCAAATTTGATCCCTTCTGTTGGATTTACCAATCGACTTCCTTCTATAGCTGACAAAGTTTTCCACACCGTCTTCACCACTGAACACTTTGAAAACACATGTTGCATAGTTTCCGTATGAAACCTGTAGACCGCACAATTCATCATTGATGAAATGTTCCTTCTAGTTAGGTTTTCTCCCACGGGAGGCAATTATGCAAGGGTTTCCAATAAAACACCTTGATTTTGCTAGGCAGCTGCATATTCCACACCTTCTTCCATAGATTTGAGCTAGAATTGGACGGCGAAGGAGACCCAGATAATCTAACAGTTACGGCCAATATATACCCGCTCTTGACAGAGAATAAACCAGACTTTTCATAATGCCAAGCTATGAGATCATCACCCCCAAATCTATTTAGAGGGACCGATAGAATTAGACCAACATCCTCTGCATGAAATGAGTTTTTGATAAGGGGCACGTTCCATTCACCATGGTTATTTATCAAAGATTGCACCTGAGCATCCAGATCCATAGTAGAGGGATAAATTGGTCTTAAAGTATTCTCCCTTGGACGCCAAGGGTCTTGGAAAACTCTCACTTTTGAATTGTCACCAATAAACCATCGCAGTCCCAATCTAAGAAGATCACGGCCCCAGAGAATGCTTCTCCAGATGAAGGATGGTCTGGATCCCAACTTCGCATCTAGAAAAGATGAATGATGGTAATATCTTGCTTTCATTACTTGGCCTGTTAAAGAGGATTCATTTGCTAGCAACCTCCAGTCATGTTTAACTAAAAGTGCTTGATTAAACAGTTTCATGTCCCTAAAAGCCCATCCCACCATGAAATTTTGAAAGACAGAGATTTCTAATTTTTCCAGTGAATTTTCCTGTCAGAGTGAAGACTACCATCAGTGACTCAAAACTTTTCCACATTCCCATAGAAAATTTAATGCAACTCATAACATAGGTCGGAATAGCTTGACTACCCCCCCCCCCCCCCCCCCCCTCCCCCCCTAATTGATGGTAACCCAGCACATTAACTGCTCATAAATCAAATTGGATTCAATTTAAAGTAAAAATTTTATTTTTTCTTGACCAAACAAACCCCTTAAATATTGAACTACAAAAAAAAAAAATTAAAGCAATATTTATATATATGTTTAGATACCATCCGTGTAATTTTAATATTATGTCAGTCTTTAACCCCCAATTGATGGTAACCCAGCACATTAACTGCTCATAAATCAAATTGGTTTCAATTTAAAGTAAGAATTTTATTTATTCTTGACCAAACAAACCCCATAATATATTGAACAAATTGGATTCAATTTAAAGTAAGAATTTTATTCATTCTTGACCAAACAAACCTTAAATATTGAACTACACAATACAAATTAAATCAATATTTATATATATGTTTAGATACCATCCGTGTAATTTTAATATTATGCCAGTCTTTAATTATTCCATTTCATATATTGGGTATAGTAAAACACCAAAATGAGCTAATCATCACTTATTCCAATTTCTCTGTGAAACATTTTTCCTATTGCATTAAAAAAGACAGGTTTGGCATATTCATTAAAAATGAATATAGTTGAATATGTAATGGTGAAGTTTGGTGGATTTCCACATTAAAAAGATTCTTCATATATATAGAACATTTGTGTATAACATGTAACACTACCACATCTTTTATATGCATAGAGATCTCCGATATTTAATAGCTATATATATAATAAACACTTGATTATAATTAACCTGTGTCATTACCAAACTTTTATATATATATATATAAAAGATTGTTTCCAATTCCGTGAGGAATTAAATTAATTAGTTTTACATTTTATATGTATATATACTATAGTTTATTATATTGAGAAATCTCATGAATCTTCTTAAAGATTAAAAAATAAGGACAAAATAATAATGTGAGACATACTCATGAAAAGAAGGTAGAGATAATTTCTTTATATTTGAGTAATTATATCAAACCCACTTGACAAGAAATTTTTTTTATTTTTTAATAAAGAAAAATAAAAACTTGACAAGAAATTCAACCCTACTTAACATGTTATCATTGTCATCATCAATATATATATATACTTACATGTGAAAGATTTTGACAAGAAAATGAAAATATATAAAAATAAATAAATAAATAAATAATAAAAACCTAAATGATTATTTGCATGTGAAAGATTTTGTGTGTCGTGCAATCTCTCAATATTTATTTATCTATTTTTCTCTCCTTTGAACTTTACTTTCTTTCTAACATACAGAGTAAAGACAAATGAGATGTCGTTATCATTTTTTGTACATAACTAAATAATTCAGAAGGAATAGAACTTCCTAGTCTTTTTCTAAGTTGTTTATATTTCATAATTTACTTCAACTATGTCCAAATTAATAATTGGAAGGGCTTGCCATCGATCCTCTTCATGTTATGTTTATATATAATTTTTTGATCTATATGTGTGTGTTGAGCCTATAATAACATTAACAGAAATAATTAAAAAAGATAAAATTATTTATAATATAAAAATTAATTTAGCCTGTGATAAAGTAAAGTAAGGAAGAAAATAAATTTATGTAACTAACTTATATTTTTTTTTTTTTAAAGTTATTGGGTTTGAGTGAATGCTAGCTAGAGGGTTTGAAAAATGAGTATTGAAATATATTTATGATATATATTATTTTTATATAAATTATCTCAAATTATGTATCAACACATAATTCTAGATAATCTAATAATATATAAAATTAATATACATTATGAACTTATAATTTTTTTATTTTTATTTTTTTACAATTTAGTGGTATTCGGACTTTGAGTCCGACTAATCTATTAAGACACTCTAGTGGTTACTATTAATAAAGCGAGAGTCAGAACTCTAACCTTATTTTATGATAGGAGAGCCTCAAGCCTCTTAGCCAATTAAGCGTAGTTACATTAATATTTTAAATGTAATTTTAGTATTTTTTTCTAAATAAAATTACAAATGTAACGCAGAGACTTCACATATAAGATTTCTAGTAATAAGCGGAAATAAAAACTTTATATCTGCGTGCTATATTCCGTCGTTTTCAATGCAATTTCCAAACGAAACTTGGGTTCCACAAGGTTCATGCCGGCATTCTCCCACGCAAGGTAGAACAGATTTTCAAATGTACTTGCAGAGATTTTAGAAGCAATGAGATTGATCCGCGTTTCGAAGGCCCATTGGTTTGTCATATATGAGAGTAAAAGGTGTGAGATAAAGGACACAAGGCCGACAAGTACATGGAGAAGCTGATGTGGAGATGACCCCCCAATTGCTACTTTAGTGCTGTCATATTGAAGATATATAGAGATAACTTTATGAATTATTAGTGTCACATTGTCACATCTTCCCTTGAGATAAGTATTAATTTACTTTGAATTATAATAATACAATACCAAACACAAGGTCATAGGCAAATAAAGGCATGTTGTTATTCTCTGTCTTTCTACCCCTAACTTTGATCTCTTTTGAAAAAAATATATATATATAATGATATACAGAAGATCACGGACTCCTCTATCTCTAGCTACAAATGCATCAAGTAGATGTAGATGCCCAAATAAACATTAAAGCTTATGATTATAACACATTACTATCCTTAAACACAAGGGTGTTGACGATTCAATATGAGTCAATGTCATGTCTAAACTAAATTTAACTTGAAGGCAGTCAATTTGATATTTTGCTAAATCAAATTGAATTAATTAATCATAATAAGTCGAGCCAAACATAATCAGTTTTGTGTTGATCGATTTAAAATTTTAAATGTATATTTATATATATATATACAATGCATATCAACTCAACTCAACTCAATTACGCTTTTTTTTTTTTATAACATAGGGTTGATTATACGAATCTATTTCTTCTACTATGTTCTAATAAGGCTCAATCAATATTTAAGAAATCTAATAAATTTTAAAATCTTTTTCACGATAAGATAATAATACAAATGTTTAAGATAATATTTACATTTAAAAAAAAAATCTTTAACATTAAAAACTAAAATATTAACTCATTTAACTTAAAGTCAGTTCAATTTAGTTTGATTTTTAAATCATAAACTAAACGGAATCAATCAATACTATATATTCTTTAAACCTAACCTAAATCGAACTGACTAGTTCGGCTCGGTTTGATTTTATTGTTTGAAACAACAGAGTCATGACAACCCTATCTAACATTGTCTAAAAGTAAATTATAATAAAAGTTGAAAAGAGGGGTTCACGAAGACATGAAATAATTGTGTAGAGTCCCATTTGTTTTGTCCAAATGCTTGCATGAGCTTCTTACCTTTTGCTTGTCTTATCAAAGGAGACCAAATCCTTCACTTAAGATCTCTATGTCTATATAAATCCCTTAGAAACGTAAGTTGAAAAGCCAAGAGAGGTCTTATAAACAGGCTTTCTAGGGTTCTAAGATTCCCCACACATGAGATTGAATGACTATTTGGCCAACTCCCACTTTCTCCACTCACGCTCATGCCATAATGTTATTAATCCAAAAAATCAACTCAACTTGAAAACAACTCATTCAATCATTAATTTATTTACTACTTTCTTTTTTTTCTTTTTTTCTTTTTTTTTCTGGCCGATATGTAAAATTGTCAGAGCGAGCAGAGCACTGGAGCGAAGTGGATATATATATCATAAATGCTTTTATGATCTAAAATACTTATTACCTAAAGGATACTCATGCTAACTAACATATAGTGTGTTGTGAGCGGTGATGTTCTCTTCTTTATATTTTTTTATTTTTATTTTATTTTCTCGTAATATAATGATATGATGTTGTATTTTAAATTATTTTAACATTCTTCTATATATATATATATATATATATATATATATATATATATATATATATAATCATTTTATTCTGATAAAGAAAATTTTGATCATGCACCACCATAAAATGCCAAATAAAACATATTATTTTGGGACCATCATCTAATTTATGGGCCTAAAGCAAAATGATGGTTCATGATGGAGCAGAATTTTAAATCCAGTGGTCAGGCTCTTCAATTTGACTTAAAAATGTAGGTCCACAATTAAATGTTCAATTAACTATTATTAGTAAAAAAAACTTAGTATTCCATCATGCGTAAAGGTTGCAAGGTACGTTGGGGAATAGATGGCCTATTCAGAATTATAAAATTAAAAAAAATAAAAGACACAAAGATTTTACAGGTAAAACCTTCCATAGGCAAGCTGTAAAAGAATTACTATCAAAAAATAACTTACAACATTTTTTGTACACTCATATAAAGAATAATGAGACTTTTTCTTAAATTAAAAGAAAAATAAGAAGAAAAGAAGAATGAGATGGGATGGCTCGAAGAATAATGCCTATTTATTGGCACCACACTGTATATAAGACTACTACTTTTAAAGTAAACAACCCTTACCTTTTGGTAACTTCTTAATAACTTATCATTACAACTCATTTCAAGCAATCATCACCTCATAACTTACTTTAAGTAATCACCTGTTAATAATTTGCAAACGAAGCTACAACAACACCTTAAACCATCACATCTTAGTAACTTATAGAGAAAACCACAGCTCACTTCGAGCAACTATCGTCTTATAATGTTTTATTAATTATGAGGGTAAGAATTTATTATCCTCCTCCATTTTAATTAGGTAAAATTTGCCTCAAGTTTCAATAATTTTAAGGCTTAGTAATGATATAAAATTAAAAATTAAAATTATTGAGATTCTATCATAAGTTTTACCAAATTAAATCGGAGGAGGATGATATTATTGTTGATATGCTTTCCAAAAAAAAAAGGCTTAGTGTTGATATCTATCGACATGCTAACCAATGGTGTTCTAAATGATTTCAAGAAAATTTTCTAGCTACTTGACTAAAAATAGAGTATCTTTATACATTGAATTAATTGTTAAAGAGACTAAATGATAATAAGTTTTGAAAAGAGACTGCGACTAATTTGTATGATAATTAACATAAAATGACATAAATAGCTAGGGAACAACAATGATTCTATAAAGGATTTTCCTACAAATCTGTCGCTTCCAAGTGTGATTTGAGAAACTGGGAATTAGGGTTTCTATTCCCAGATTTGACACAATGGTTGTTGGCCTTTTTAGATTTGTGAAAAGTTGGTTTATATGAATGGAATAAAATAGGAAGCCATGTGCCAATAATATCCTAAACTTTTTTTTTAGGTCATTAGGCATCGAAGATTTACGTCCCATTTAATTTTTTTAAAGCACAGCTACAAACACTTAAAGATGTCGTTAACCAATAAATAATAAGAGGTGATTCGAGCTTGAGACCTTGAGAAAAAGTGCATTTGTACCCAACTACTGAACTAATACACTGGTGGTTAGAGTAGTTATACTTAATGATAACTATAACAATTATTTAAAAAAAATGATTTAAAATAATCAACTCCCTAAGCTCAAAATAATAAAAAAAATTGTTTTAAAATTTCGATTCATTGCCTAGCTATCAAACTTGTTGAACTTATTAAAGTTTACAAGCATGTGATGGGAAGCATTATTTGATCTAGCAGTTGAGGTATCCTGTCAAAACTAAGATCAATATCAAACAACTATTCGATATCAATTTTAACATTACATTTGTCATTTGATCAATTATTATAGATTCTGTTTAAGACATTTTTTTCGAAATTTAATTGAATTGAATTGCGGCTTATATACTAAATTTGGTAATAATGACATAATGACAAAATGATCATTTGTTATATTAAGAATAACTAATTAATAATTAATCATGAGATATACGTTGTAACAAAATCTATAAAATATATGCAATTAAACTGATATCATGATAATTAAAAAATTAATAACTTAATAGCTCTTGGACCAACTAAATGTATAACAACAATATTTATAACTTGTAATTTTAAAAAGTAGTTAACGAGGATTTCAATTTAGAGTAGTTAATTTCTAAGAGATTCTAAGCAATATTCTAGAAAAAATGTCAATGAGAAAGAGGTTGGAATAAGTTCCTAAAGAAGAGATGAAAAAAGGAAACATTAATTTACCTCAAAGTTGGTTTCTTTAATACTATATTTATAATGTTTATATAACTAAACATATAACTTATCATGCTTATTATGTTTTCTTATGTAGGAAAATTCTTATTTCTATTAACGTCCAATGATAGCCATAAAAAATATTTTAGTTATTTGGAAAGAGAGAAAGAATATTGGAGAAATTCCCACCAAAAAAGATATTAAAGAAATGAATTAAAATAAAATGCACTAAAGCTTTTTATATATATTATAAGCAGCATACATTACAGAAATAGCAAAGATATATATATATAATTATATATTATTCTAAAAATATTCAATGATCTTGTTACTCACAAATTATAATTTTCCTTTTACCTTTTGCTTTGATACAAGTATGTCCATATCTTATCTTTCTTTTGTTGCATGGCCAGTGAACTATCTTGTCCTTAATTTACAGTGTTTCATGTTTATTTTGGTAATAAAAAGTGCTTTTATTGGCTTTTTAGAGTAAAGTTTTGAAAACAGTTCATTTAAAAACTTCAGCTTTTTGGTTAAAAAACTTCAGCTTTGAGTCATGACTCCGGAAATTTGCAATCAGAACCTCTCACCAACTTATCCTTATTTTACTCAACAATTTTGTCCCTATGTTATTTTCACTTCAATGTCTTTTTCTTTTCTTTTGAAATCTGGGTCTCCGGGTGCGACCCCTAGTCCGTAAAGGAGTACCTTCTAAAACTTTGAAAAACTTTTCGTTCAGATTTATACCTTGAATGAGCACAAGTGGATGAGGCCTGAACTTGTAACCTTTCAGTTACTTGTCCCTCTACCCAACTACTTAGTCATCGCCTCTTTGGTCACCTCAATACCTTAAAACAAACTTTTTTAGGATTTTTCTATAAGCACTTACTTAATAAGTAGAACTCATAAAAAATAAAAAAAAGGCCCATAATATTATTATTTTTCCTATATACCTTTAATTCAATAAGAAGTCGAAGTTATTCTGCTCATCAGTACCAATTATATAAGTGGGAAATTAGCACCTAATGCTTAAAATTATAATTATTAAAGTGTTATTATTTCAAATGTTGTCGGTCAAATAGAATATACATAAAACACCTTGACTTTTATCAAGTTCGCCCGAAAAAAAGAAAAAAAAAAAAAACTATTAAATCAACAATCAAAGCACTAAAAAAACGTTTGAACAACTCCAATAATTCTCAATAATTTGGAAGAAATTATGTTCAAGACCCCAGTAGAAGGCTCAAGGGCCCTATATGACCTCCTACTAAAATTTCTCCCTCTTTCTCATATGAAGTTTTCTCATTTTTACTATCATTTTTCTAAATATACCCACCAAATATACTCAATTTACCCACACCACACCGTTGAAAATTTATTAAGTAGATGGGCAAACTAAATGCATTGGATGGGTACATTTAGAACCACCCAACAATATTTATCATGTGTAAAATTCCTTTGCAATGTCAATGTCTTATAAGAAAAATTAAAATGAACAGTTATAAATGATTTAATATTCATACATATACATATGTAATTACACTTGAAATTACATTTTTTTTTTAGTTAAATTTGCATTCATATGATAGAGCCTTTTCGGAAACAGATTATTTTGCAATTCATAACAAAATGAGCAGTAACTGAATTTTCGGAAATATTTGCACATGAAGGGACATGGTACATCACGTGAATTGGTCAGCCTGTCACCAGCCAGCCCTGTCGCTCATGGACAAAGTATTATCTTTTCACAGAGACCCAAGAAAATGTTCAAGAAAACAAACAAACTATTATTATTATTATTATGCAAAGCCCTTAAGTCTCACATTTATTTGATTTTTCATTTCTTGAACTCTCTTTAATTCTAAAACAAACAAATCAAGCTCCAAATTCAAAATAATAATGAAACTTTGACTTGTCTGTCTCTACTTTTTCTTAGATATAGACATCAAATATATCTACTACTAATATATATAATTTTAAGATGTTTTTCCCCCTTCTTGGCCAGCCTTTTCTTCTCTTTTTTTTTTTTTTGCTATTGTTTGGCCAGCCTTATGCTAAACAACAATGTACATAACAAACAGACTACTCATTTAAGTTGACCAATAGAGAATAAAAGGTACCTGGAAAGTCCCTTGTTTTGCTGGGACCCTTTAAATCTTTTGCATGATCCCAACTGAAATGGAGCACTGCCCATCAAAATAGTAAGCTTTTATTTTTGCATTTCAGGACCTGCATTTGTAGTCTCTATGCAAAGAACTAATCCATATGTTACAGTCTAAAAATTACCAATACTTTTGTCTTGCCCACCAGAAGCTTAGAGATCAGACAGTGTGATTGGATAGCAGTTGATATCAATCTAAGGTTTCTCATCTGTAAACTGTCTCCTTGGATTGCTCAGGTAGGAAATTTTTTGTCCTCTAGAGAGTAGAATCACAGGTTTAGATAATATGAGTGTGTAAAAATGATTTATGTAGTATATCCATCCAAAATGATACCATTATTCATTACAATATGAGATCTTACAATATAAGATCCTTGACGAAACATTATACAATACAAATGCTTACATTATATATGGGGAAAAAAAATATGAGGCCAAATGTCACACCAAAAACCTGTTCTTACCTTCTTACTTGGTTAACCAGTAAATCAGAATAAGAAATGTGCATACCGACGCCACAAGAGAAAGAATGATTGTGTCCATTGATTTTTTCCTCTTTATAGCAGAAAGAATGTGATTCACCTGTGAGGTAAATAGGATCCGTAGATCAAGTACTATAGGAGGAAGTGAGTAAGCAAGCAGGTGTAAAATAAGTTGCTGCATTCTCCAAAACATAATAAAAGAGGTAAAAATGAATTGCATACCGTTGGAAGGCGGCTGCTAACATTGCTTAGCTTTGAGTTTATGCCCCCAAATGTTGAGCGTTGAAGTACAAGTGCTCCCAGGGTTGCTTGAGCCTGGGAGATCACACCATCCATCTGCAGAGGAGCCAAAAGTTTAGGCAAGTTCTAGTGCACTTGACTGTTTTAGACAACGAGGACAAGTGCTTTAAACATATAATATAATGAGCTCCCACATGCATTTCATATGCGATTTTGGTTCAGCGCCTACTTCCAACTAAAAAAAACATATGCACATCCACGAGATAAACTTACGGCTAGAATCATGCCCTTGGTTGAGACAGGGATTAAAGGGTAGGCTGTAACATTTAAAAGAAACTTCAATATATTCATAAAGTGCTGGTTCCAGATTAAATAGGCACCATCATATATTGGCAAAGTTCTGGGGAGAGAAGTGAAAAACTTGGGGAAGGGAATTAAATTGGATAAGGAAAACTTTGGGAGTAAAACAGGTTTGAGAGAAAAAGCAACTGAAAATAGCTTAAAACTATTAATGGAATAAAGCTAATGGTTAGATAAACAAAAACTATTATAATTACAAGCACTTAGAAGGCCAAGTACACAAAGCTTAAGTATACAATTATTAAGAAATTAGAGATCCCAACACTTGCAAAGCACCAGTTAATGAATTAACTAGACAGCACAAGGTGCATACTGTAGAGAAAGAACATAAAACTGAAAATAGCTTAAACTGCTGAGGAAGGAAGATAATTGCTAAATAGCTAAAAGCTTACATAGAAGACATGGCACCAAAAGCTTGCATAGACAATAGAAAGCAATTAGAGACCCAACCACTTGCCAAGCATAAATTAAAGAATCAAACACAAGGCATATGGTACAAGATGTCAACCGCATAAGAGATATGCAAGCAAAACACAAATTTAACTACGCATATAGGTTTCCACTTAACACATCCAAGTACAAATAGAAAAAAGGCTGTGCATCGTGCAATCAGTGCAATCAGATGGGCTGGCTACTCATTAGGGCTTAAATAGGAATTTCTTCTTTCATTTTCCTTTTCTTCTTTAATTGAATCTAGGAAATTAAGAGAATTGACTGGTGGAAAAAGCAGGACCAATTTCACTTGAGTTTGGGACAACGAAAGTGTACTTTCTACCTTTTGGGTTTCGAATTAAGAAAAAAATTAAATAAAAACCTGCTCGGGGCATTCTCTCCACTGCCTTTTACACATTTAATTTAGATGAACTAAAACTAAAATCCAACAAAAAAGATAATTTGAAAATGGCCCTGAATTTTTTTCTTTTCTTTTCTTCGAGGCACTACTCTTCAAATATATTTGCTAAATTACCCACATGAGTCCGAAATCTGTAATTTTAATCACAAATACTAAAGCTTTCTATTACTACAGATGTCGAAAGTTAGAAAGCAAAAATAATAAAAACAAAAATAAAAAAATAATAATAAAAATAAAAACTGCGAAGTAAATGAACCACATCGAGGACCAATGTCATCATCATCTTTGTTCTACAATCAGCAGCCCTTTTCCAAACCAAGATTTAGAGAAAATCAACTGTACTTTTAAGTGGCAAAACTATGAGGTGAACCACAAGTCTTCTAAAAACTATGACTATGCCTCAAACATTTCTTAGAAAATTAAGGCTGCGTTTGGTTTATGATTCGTATACAGTTTTCAGTATTCAAAATTTTGGAAATACGAAAAACGTGTTTGGTTCGTTGAAACCCGAAAACAGTTTCCCAAAACTAGTTGTTTTCAGGAAATGACAAAATGTCATTTTCTTAGTTTTCACTTTTTGAGTTGTATTCTACTCTTCGGATCACGAACCAAACACAGCCTAAGCTTTGCAGAATTTATAACCTGTAAAAGCATTGAACATAGTCAATTTTTTTCTGCAAACATAGATAAGCAGTTAATGTAGTAGTACTAGCACTACTGTCAATAAAAATAATGGCAATTGGAGTTTCCTTTCTGGCTTTTGCATAACATTCACCAAATGTACACCATGCCATTTAGCAAGATGGCTAAATAACACCATGTGTAGTACACCAAACAAGAGTTCTATAATTAGAAGCCTTTTAATTCTTATGATTATTTCAGTTTTCTATTCACTAAGTTTCTTCGTGTTGTTAGTCAACTAGCTAATACAAAATTCAGTAAAGCCTTTTCCAACTGCATGGGATTAACTACAGGAATCCACTTCTTCCACTCCACTCTATAAAGGACTAAAATCTTCAGTTAGAAGTGTGCAGCTATATTTATCCATGTTATTTAGGTCTTCTTCTTCCTCTATCATTATCGTTAATAGTGAATATGTCATTCTTCCTCACTAACGCATCTAATGATCTTTGTTATATCCATAGAAACCTTTTTAAACAGTTCTATCTTATTTTGTCTCCAATTAGGGCTACTCTGGCCATTTATCAAATGTGTTCATATTGAATTTTATCCTTTAATGTTTTACCACAAAGCCATCTATTATATTTCCATTGTACTTAATTTATTAAAATGTTTCTTTATTTCCCAACATGTTTCGTAAAGCATGGTCGGCCAAACAGCAGTCTCACAAAATTTTTCTTTTGACTTAATAGGATGTGTCAACCATACATATATATATTCCAAAAGTACTCATTCATTTAACCCAACCTGCTTTAAATCTATAAAATGCATCATCTCTCATTTCTTCTCCAAATAAAGAACTGATCCTAAATACATAAAGCTTTCACCTCCTTAGGGTCTATTGACTTCCAATCTTTTTATTATCTCTCCTCTTGTATTTCTACTTCCACCAAAATATAGTTAATATGTTCAATTTTAGGCCTACTGATGTTAAATCCTCTAAATTCTAATGTTTCTCTCCAAACTTCTAGTTTAACATTAACTCCCCAGTTCCAATTTAGTTACATCATCAATGAGCACAATAGCATCAACAAACAACATATACTGTGGAGTATCCTTGTAATATTTTTAGCCAATTCATAAGTTGACCCTTCGAGAAAACCTACCGCAATTGTAAACTCACTCTTTTGCTCTCATTATTGTTTTTACTCTAGTTATTTTTCTATCTTACACATCCTATATCTAGTCACTGAATTTAATTCCTTTTATATCTAAAATCCACAATATCATATCTTTAACTACAGGAAGTATGCAAGAATTCGATGAATTAATAGGAGAACTTGGCATGAAGAATCCACCCCTTCTTCAATGCTAAATACACATGGTCTAATTTCATAGTCTCCAATAGGTTGTAGGCTGGACAGATTTCTTCTCTTTGAAGGGTGGGATAAAATCTTCTCCACATACCGTCAACACTCCTTAAGTAAGATCACTTTGGGTCGCGTACCTATTATGCCGGATACAACCAAAGTCAAATGGGGCCCTATACCGTTTAGATTCAAGAACCTGTGGTTGTCGCACAAGGACTTGAAGAAGAATTCAGCACAATGGTGGAATGCCTGCATCTGCATTTGGCAGAGAAGGCAACAAATTTTTGCTGAAGTTGAAAGATGTCAAAGGTAAACTAAAATCTAAAACTGCTGAATTATCCAATATCATTATCAATCTCGATAGAATGGAAGAGGAGGAAGAATGGTCACCACCTCACCGGAATCAATTTCTTTCCGAAAAACGTAAAGGAGGAACTCAAGGAATTATGTCCCAAGGAAGATAGGAGAGTAATTCAGAAAGCAAAGTTCAGATGGATCAATGAAGGGGATTCTAACACAAGATACTTTCACAACCTCTTGAACTACAGAAGAGCAAAAAACTCTATCCACAAAATTGAAACTAGGGAGGGGAGGAGAGTTGACTCTGAACTTGAAGTTGCGGAGAAGATTGTTGATTACTTCAAGGGTCAATATACATCCCCTTCAGATCACTTCTAGGGAATTGAGGGCATTGATTGGGATCTTATTGATGCAAAAGACAGATATTTTAGAAGCGTTGATCCAAACAAAGCTTCGGGCCCAGACGGTTTCTCCTTAGCATTCTTTCAACAATTTTGGGAACTGCTCAGGGATGAGATAATGGTCATGCTTGAATTCTATAAAAACAGGGTCGTCAACATTTTGACAAATGAAACCTACATATCCCTAATTCTGAAGAAAGCAAAGTTTTTTTTTTTTTCTTTTTTTTTTTTTGAGAAGAAACAATATTTATATGTATTATATTAAAATTTTGTAGATAAAAACAACCAGGGCAACGTAAAAGCACAAGGAGTACTTTACAATGCCGCCTAACCCTTCTTTTCATGTAATTTTGCTAGATGGATTTGGCACTATTGGTATTCATTTTCAGGGGGGAGATTTGCTATTCCATGCAATGTTAATGATGGATTGTCATTATCCCACATGACAAATTCTACAAGACAAGTGAAGGGGGTGGGACTAATAGCTTCATATGCGACATTGTGGTCACTATGGTTGGAAAGAAATAATAGGATTTTCAAAGATCAAGCTAGGTGTGAGGATCAACTGTGGGAATCGATTAAGATGGTTGCTAGCTCTTGGGTATTTGCATCAGGCTGGAATTCTGGGTTTTCTCTTTTGGATTGGATTCTAGGATGGGATAGGTGTTTACATGGCCGAGTTGTTATCTAAAATGCTCACTGCGGTGAGGGTAGGAAATTAAGTTGTTGGAGAGGTGCCCCATAGGTGCATCTGAATATACTGTATTTGTACTTATAACATTTTTAGTCAATAAATTCATAGCTTTGTTTCTTTCCATAAAATAAAAAAATAAAAATAAATAAATAAATAAAAAACAAAGCCACCCAACCCTAACAGCTCATATAATGCTCATAAACAAGGCATGACATCCCATAACCAACAACAACCATCCTCCAAAACAGCAACTACCTGAGAACAGAATCCCCAATACAAAAAGAAACCACAATGGACTATATCAAGTTCCCTGATATAAGCAACTAGATCAATTCAAACACCAATTAGAAATTGAAAATCCATTCGCCTAGAGAAAAGCAACAACCCAAGTACTAGCCATTAATTTAATTTCATCCCATAGAACGAGGACATCCTTTGAAGCCTTGCTGAAAATTCTTCAATTGTGCTCTATTAGCTTGGTCAAAAGCTTGTATAAAATCATATTTAAAGTCTTGTCCTGGAGATTGAGAAGGATCCTTCACAAAACCATTGATACTACTACTCAGTCAACTTTTGTCAGCGGGAGACAGATATTGGATTTGGTTTTAATCGCTAATGAAGCTGTTGAGGGCTGTAGGTGTCGTCGGAAAGAAGGTGTCTTGTTCAAAGTTGACTTTGCTAAGGCATATGATACTATAGATTGGGACTTCCTTGATTTCATAATGCAAACGAAGAGCTTGTAGGGAGGGTCTATTGAAGGAGGTCGATCAACGATTGCATTCGCTCAATGACGTACTCAGTGGTGGTCGATGGATTGGGAAGAATGTTACTGAAGGCTCAACAATTCTCAATCATCAAAGGATTGCTGGTGAGATCCAACAATGTGGAAATCACACATCTTCAATATGCAGATGATACACTCCTCCTTCTCCAAGGAAAAGAGTAAAATGTGATGAATTCAATAAAGGTCCTAAATTGCTTCTATCAAATATCCGCGTTGGAAATTAACATGGCAAAAAGTCAGATGGTTGGGATTAACATGAACAATGATGTGCTCCTCATCTTGCTAATAGTGTGGGTTGCTCAATTGGCTCTTGGCCTATAAATTACCTTGGTGTGCGTTTAGGGGGAAATTCGTCCTCCACTGCTTTCTGGGATCCAATAATTTCCAAAATAGGAAAGGCTTGAAGGTTGGAGGAGGAGTTTCTTGTCAAAGGAAGGTCGATTGACCCTCATAAGATCTGTGTTATCTGCTATTCCATCATGCTACCTCTCTTTATTTAAATTTTGGTGCATGTGGCGAACATGATTGAGAAGGAATTCAAATCCTTTTTGTGGAAAGACATGGATAGAGGTAGTAAATCTCATGATTGAGAAGGAATTCAAATCCTTTTTGTGGAAAGGCATGGATAGAGGTAGTAAATCTCATCTAGTCAAATGGGAATTGAATCAAAGACTGGTAGTTAAAGGAGGCCAGAGCATTGGCAATATTATCTTGAGAAACAAGGCTCTTGCTGGAAAATAGCTATAGAGGTTCACAGCTGAAAATCAGTCACTATGGGCTTGAGATCATTCGAAGCAAATATGGCATGCCACTATTCAGTTTGGAAGTACTAGGTCTACCTAGAACAACCTATAGAAGCCCTAGAAATTTATGCTCTCCATTTTGTCGGATTTCCTTGCACACATTAACCCAAGGGCTGGAAATGGTCACCTTTTTCGATTTTGGGAAGACAAATGGAGTGGAAACACAACATTGGTGGAGTCCTTCTAGAGTATTTTTTGCATCTCCACCCTTCATGATCAACCCATTGCACTCTTCACATCTACTGCCCCTTGTTCTCTCCCACCCTACCAACTCCTTGGAATTTCCACTTCCATAGAGCCCTCACATCTAGAGAGTAAGAAGAACTTGGTCGGATCCTTGTTAGACTGTCTAATCAACAGGATGGCTACTCATGGGCCTTGTCCCCTTCTGGAAGTTTCTCATGCAAATCATTTTTTGAATACCTATCCGATAACCAAGACTTTCTTGTCTTTCCCTTGGTAAAATCTATATGGAATGCTAATGTTCCTTCAAATGTGAAAGTATTTGGGTGGTTACTTGGCCATATGAAGTTAAACACATACTACATGCTGCAAAAACGACTTCCAAACCACTATATTTCACCACACTACTGGCCATTCTGCCTGTAGGTTGCTGAATCATGTGATCATATATTCATTAGATGCAATTTTGCGAAGTATATTTGGCAAAGATGAACTTCATATTCGGGTGGAAAACTCATTCCTATTCTAACATGTGAAGAAAGTATCTCACTCATTCATATCCCCACTCCTTCCTCGGTGGAGAAGAAGTTAGTAAGATACCAACTTTGGCAACTTTGTCGTCTCTTTGGTTGAAGAGAAATAGGAGGATCTTGGACAACTTCCCAAGGATTCCACCTCTCTTTGGGAAGAGGTAAGCTTTTTGGCAAGTACATGGGTGGCGCCACCACAAAGTATGGGCTTGGTTTCTCCGTTTCAGTTGGTTTCAAAGCTGGCAATTTTGTATGTAGATCTCCTATGGGATGAACCTGGGTTGTATGTAGTTGTAGTTGTCTATGCTCTTTTTAAGTGGTCTTAGTGTTGGCTTTGTAGGGTGTTCTAACGACTCTAAAGTATTGCTAGTGCTCATTATGTAATACCTACTTAATATTAAATTAATAAAATTATTTTGTTTCTTCTCCAAAAAAAAAAAGTAAATAAATAAATTGAACATGTAATTCCATACTTTGCTAGAATTATGATCTTTTTAAATAAAATTTGGCCAATTCATATGCATATACAAGTTATGAGTATTTATGATGAAAATCCCTTACTTAGAGTGGTTCGTGAGAGAATAATTTGCTTTAACAACATATGACTTGTTTTATATAAAGGGTCGTACCAAGCGTATGAGGCTCCCGCCATTTTTCATGGTTTGAGGAAGGGATGACATCCGTGCCTTACCTCCACATTGGAGAGGTTGCTTTAGAATTTGAACCTATGACCTTAAGGTCACAATGAAGCAGCCTCAACTAGTACACCAAGGCCCACTCTTCATCAAGGGTGTCACCTGTTCGAGTTGGGTCATTTTAGTGCTCAAAGCGAAATCAAATCAATAACTTGACCAAACTGAACCGAATAAAGTCGGTTTGGTTTAGTTTGGGTTAATCGGTTTAGACCTACGTTACCTGGACTCGGCTATGGGTGTTGGATTTGGGTACATATCTAGAGGTCCGACTTGTTCATTTTCAAATTTTAGGATAAGGGGACTCGGCTATATTATATGTTATTCTTTCCTTTTTTTTTTTGCTTTTCACTCATTTATTGTCCGTTTTATTCTCCCATTTAAGTGAATTTTACCTATTAATCATTATCTTCTTTCATTCTTTCTCTTCTTTTCATTGGAGAATCTACATAGTAATATTCTAATATCTAAAGTGTCGGACACATATCCCATACCCATGTGCTGGACACGGGTCGTCGGGCTAAAGTAAAGAGTCCGCATAACATAGGTTTAGACATTTAACCCAGAATAATACTCAATTCAACTAAGCATTTTTCCAACTATATGGTGTCGGCCACATGAATCTGCTTCCTCCACTCCACTTCATCGAGAGCTAAGTCGACATTCAAATTACACAAAGTTAGATCTTTCTTAATTATCTTTGTCCATGTTATTTTAGGTCTACCTCTACCTCTAATGTTACCATCTAGGGTTAATAAGTCACTTTTTGTAAGTGGAACATCTAAAGGCTTATGTTGTGTGTGTCCAAACCACCTTAGTCGATTCTCTCTCGTTTTATCTCCAATTGGTGCTACTCCTACCATTTCCCTAATATGCTCATTTCTAATTTTATCTTTTAAAGTTTTATCACATATCCATCTTAATATTCGCATTTATGTTACACTTAGTTTGTTAACATGTTTTTTAATTGCCCAACATTTTGTACCATATTAGCATGGTTGCCCTAATGGCAAGTTCATTCATGATAATATAAACCCATGATATTATTTATTTCAAATATAAAGAAATAAAAATATGTAATTTTACTAACAATTTGTTGATTTCTATCATGAAAAGAGTAGTATTACATTTACATCACAATAAAACAAATGTTATGGTTGGAGTAATTAGTGTTCTTGGAGTAACAAGGTGGCAGAGTCGTTTGATGAGTTCAATCAATTAGTCATACTTGAGTGGTTAAAACGCAAATCATTATCTCCAACTTCCACTCTAATCAATACATAGTTATGTTGAACAGGAAAATAGAAGAAAACGAAAAGAAAGGAGAAGGAAAGAAGAAGAAAGACAAGTTAAATTCAATAATTCAATTCATTATACCACCCACGACTTAATATCTATACGCATCAAATGTAAAATCTTAAATTAAACTATTGAAATAATTAAAATACTTCTAAAATCAAACTACATGAAGTATATTTAAATTCGATAATATGAAATCGTTCCTAATCTAGCTTTGGTATTGCTGACAACTAAATATTCTCTCTCAATCCTCATCATGATTGTCACCATATAAAGTGACAAGTGTACGGCCATGTGTCACAGGCAAGGCAATACCCGTGCGGCACCCGGTAATATCAAATAACAAGGTCAACCAATCTGCAAGTAAAGAACAATAACACACACAAGAACAGGCAACAAGTAATTGGAAGTATATTTGTATTAACCTCAAGTAAATGTTGTACAATTGGTGTTTACACGAAAGGAATACACACACACCCTAAGGGAGCAGGTATCGCTAGAGAACCACAAGCTAGCAATAGCAAGCAGCCGCAAGGGACACACGTTGGTAGCTTTACAAGTACGCTCGGTTGTAGGGGACACCTAAACACTATCTCTAGGCGACTACCGCCTCTCCTACAAGGTAGATCTTAAACTTTTACCCTAATCCCAAAAGGAAACATCAAAATGTGAGGCCAATCATACTGGCCCCCAAGATTACAAAAATACCCCTGATTACAAGGAAAAAGACATGACGGTGCATGTGACAACATGACCGTGACAGACTCCCCTACTTAATACGACGACACTACTGTCGACGGATTGGCTAAGTACTTGAAGATTTCTGCTTCATACTGTATCAACAAACTGGCTGGTTCCCAACTGCCTTCAGCTTCAGGCAGGCCCTTCCACTTGACTAAATACTCTGACTCGAACTGCTTCTGTGAAGGTCCTGGAACTCCACGATCAGCCACATATACTCCACCTCACGATCAGGTCGATAATTGACATTTGTTGTTGGTCTTGAAGAACACCCACGAACCGGATCTTCTCAATCACCGTGACACGGCTTCAAATTACTAGCATGGAACACTAGATGAAGATTCCGCCGCTAAGAAGGTAACTCGACTAGATAAGCAGCTTTCCCAACTCGCTCTGTAATAAAAAATGGCCCTTCATACTTGCAAACCAACTTTTTGTTCACCTTTCTAAAGAACTTCATGATATCAGGCTGAAGTTTGATGAAGACTTGATCTCCCACCTGAAAAGATGTTGGCTTCCTCTTCTGATCTGCCCACTTCTTCATTCTTCTAGAGGCCTTCTCAAGGTAGGCTCGTGCAACTTCATTAGTTTGTTGCCATTCCTTGGCAAACTGATATGCTCATGGACTGCTTCCAGTGTACCCCATGTCTATTGTGTGAGGTGTAAGAGGTTGTTGGCCCAATACCAACTCAAAAGGACTCTTCGAGGTCGAAGAGCTCTGCTGCAAATTGAAACAAAATTGAGCAACCTCTAGCAAGCTCACCCAATTCTTCTGGTTGGCACTAACAAAGTGTCTGAGGTACTCCTCCAGTAATGCGTTGAATCTCTTTGTTTGACCGTCTGTTTGGGGATGACAGCTGGTTGAGAAGTTCAAATGAGATCCCAAGAGTCTAAAGAGATCTGTCTAGAATCGCCCTGTAAACCTCGAATCTCTATCACTAACGATGGTCTGAGGTACACCCCAATACTTCACTACATGTCGCAGGAAAAGATAAGTTGACTCCTCTGCTAAGCAATACTTGGGAGCAGGAATAAAGGTAGCATACTTCAAAAACCGGTCCACCACCACAATGATGGAGCCATACTCCCCCACTTTTGGCAAAGCAGCTATGAAATCCATCGTCACACTCTCCCACGGACGCTGAGGAACCAGCAGTGGTTCTAAGAGTCTCGTTGGTCTATCACGTTCCACCTTGTCCTGCGGACAAGTAAGGCAAGTCTTGACATACTCAGTGACATCATCCAGCATATTCGGCCAATAGTAACCCCGTTCAAGTAGGGCCAAAATGCGGTGACTACCCGAGTGACCTGCCCATTGAGTGTCATGACACTCATGCATCAACTCCCTGCGAAGTCCTCCAGTGGAAGGTACATAGAGACGCTCCCCTTTTGTGACAAGTAACCCGTCTTTAACATGAAATCGTCTCATCCGACCGGCTTTCACTAGTGGCCAGAGAGTTTTGACCTGAGGATCCATCTGCAACCCGTCTCTGATTCGGCCACGCAAGGTAGTTTGCAGCTTCGTGACGCTCCTCTGAGCTTCAACTGACAGTGTAGCAAGCTCCGCCTTTCTACTTAGTGCATCGGCAACTTGATTAGTTCGCCCAAGCTTATATTCAAGTACCATGTTGAACTCTGAAAGGAACTCCTACCATCGAGCTTGCTTCGAGGTAAGTTTCTTCTGGGTCAAGAAATGTGAAATAGCCACATTGTCTGTCTTCACAACAAACCTCGACCCCAACAAGTAATGCCTCCACGTCCGAAGGCAATGGATCACCACTAGTAACTCTTTCTCTTGAGTTGTGTAACGACGCTCAGCTTCGGAAAGTTTTCGACTCTCATAAGCCAAAGGATGTCCCTCCTGGATTAACACTCCACCAAGTGCAAAATCTGAAGCATCTGTATGTACGTCAAAGGGTTTGCTCAAATCAGGAAGGGCAAGGACAGGATCTTCCATCACCGCTTGCTTCAGGTCATCAAGTGCACATTGCCGCTCTTCTGACCAAACCCACAGTTGATCCTTCTTCAATAGATCAGTTAAAGGCGCTGCTCACGCAGAATAATCGTTAATGAACTTACGATAGTAGTTCACCAAACTAAGAAACGGCCGCAACTCAGATATTGTTGTTGGGGCCTTCCATTCTTGGATAGCACAAACTTTCGACATGTCCATCTTCAGCTTGCCACCACCAATGTAATGGCCTAAGAAGACAATTTCCTTCTGAGCAAAAGAACATTTCTCTTCTTTTACATAGAGATATGATTCTTTCCCAGTAGCTCGAACACTATCTTCAAGTGTTCCATGTGTTCTTCCAAAGTAAAGTTGTATATGACAATGTCGTCAAGGTACACCAGCATGAACTTGTCCAAGTACTCGTAGAATATCTCATTCATCAAGGTGCAGAAGGTGGTTGGAGCATTGGTTAAGCCAAACGGCATCACCAGGTACTTGAACGCTCCATACCGAGTAACGCAAGTGGTCTTAGGTTCATCTCCTTCAACAATTCGAACTTGATGATACCCAGGCGTAAGTTCAGCTTCGTAAAGTAGCGGGTTGCACCAAGTTGATCAAACAAATTAGCAATTAAAGGAATGGGATACTTGTTCCGGACAGTTACCTTGTTCAACGCCCTATAGTCAACACACATTCACAAACTTCCGTCGTGTTTCTTCTGGAACAAAACAGGTGCCCCATAAGGAGCTTTCGACGGCTGAATGTAGGCTGAGTCAATCAGCTCACTTAACTGCTTCCTCAACTCAGCTAACTCCGGAGGTGTTATCCTGTAAGGACGACTAGCGGGCGGTTTCGCCCCTGGAATCAACTCAATCTTGTGATCAATGGGTCTTCGTGGAGGAAGTTGCCTTGAAAGTTCTGTCGACATTACATCTTTGAAACTTGCCAATAACTTCCCCACTGCAGCTGGGACTGGCTGCGAAGCCTCTTCCCGTTTGCCTACCACTAAGGTAGCCAAGTACGTCTCCTCACCCTTCTTGAGACCTCTCTTGAGTTGGAGAGTAGAAATTCTCGTCCTTTGGTTCCACCACTGTTGTTGGAGCCATGCAAGGAAAGTCTCCCAGCAAACACAAGGTCTCTAGGTAAGGCATCGGTACTGCCTTAGCTTCATGCAGGAACTCCATGCCCAATATCACCTTAAAATCATCCATGGGAATGGCCATAAAATTGGTCCTCTCTGACCACTTACCCACCTCCGTAGGAACGGCCTTCGCAATCCCATGGATAGGTCTTGCAGCTGAATTAACAGTTTTGATCTTGGTCAAGTCACCCTCCAACTTGAGACCCAAGCGTTCAGCTTCACCTTCAGCAACGAAGTTATGAGTGGCTCCTGTGTCCACCATAGCACGCGTCGTCTTACCATTGATTTTGAGTTCAACAAACATTAGGCGCGCCCATCCGCTTCCCTGAAACTTGCCCCCTTTAAGGCATTCAACAATCGAAGAGCACCCATCCTCGGTTCACCTGACTCATTCTCCGAGGCATGTGATTGGGAGGTTCCCTCTGATTGCAACGCGTTCAGAGAACCCTTCTGAGGGCAAACGGCTATTCGATGTGGCCCCAAACACAAGAAACACTTCAATGGCTTTGTTTTGGAACTGGCCGTTGAGTCAAAAGATGTGGATGCCTGCTTGGAAGACGAAGCTCCCTTGTTGAACTAGCTCTTCTGCTTACTGGCACTACCGCTGTCCTTCCCTGAGTGAGGTTTCGAGGTATTGCTATTTATGGGTTTCTTCTTGTCACCAAGGTTTGCATTATAATCAGTTAATCTTTCTACAACGGCTTGAGCAGACGCGAGATCTTCAACACGCTGCCTTCGCAGCTCAGTCTGAGCCCAAGGCTTCAATCCAACCAAGAAAAAGAACAATTTATACCCCTCGGCCATGCCCTGAATGTTGAGCATGAGAGTAGAAAATTATTTCACGTATTCTTGAACGGTACCAGTGTGTGCGAGTCTCTTAAGCTTCTGTCTAGCTAAGAATCCCACGTCCTCCGGGAGAAATTGATGTCTGAGCTCTCTCTTGAGATCTACCCAAGTATCAATTGTAACCAACCCGTTCTCAATGTCTCTACAACGGTTTCGCCACCACAACTTGGCATCACCAGTTAGATACATGGTAGCCATAAAACCTTATCTTGCTCGGTCTCTGGTTTTGCCACCTTAATGTACTGTTCAAGATCGAACAAGAAATTCTCCAACTCCTTTGCATCTCGAGCTCCGCCATAATGCTTCGGTTTTGGGATCTTCACCTTTTTTCGGCTCTCGATCTTCCTCGGACCAGTCGTGCTAGCAAGTTTGGTGAGGACATTCAACCTAGCATTCATGTCATCGAGCTGCTCTCGAACCTCTTGGAACGCACTATGGGTTTCCTCACCCATAGCGTCCATAGATTCGTTGTATGATTGGTTACTCCTTTCAAGTAATTTCATCTTCGCAACCAGTTGTTCCAACGTAGTTGCCATCTCAGCAGACCGCACTGCTTAAGCTTCTAATTCATCCAACCTATCCTTAGTTGACTGATTTTGTGTAGCCATTCTCTTTTCTAAGCTCTGATACCACTTGTCACGGGCGAGTCAATGAGGCAAGGCAATACCCGTGCGACACCCGGTAATATCAAATAACAAGGTCAACCAATCTGCAAGTAAAGAACAATAACACACACAAGAACAGGCAACAAGTAATTGGAAGTATATTTGTATTAACCTCAAGTAAATGTTGTACAATTGGTGTTTACACGAAAGGAATACACACACACCCTAAGGGAGCAGGTATCGCTAGAGAACCACAAGCTAGCAATAGCAAGCAGCCGCAAGGGACACACGTTGGTAGCTTTACAAGTACGCTCGGTTGTAGGGGACACCTAAACACTATCTCTAGGCGACTACCGCCTCCCCTACAAGGTAGATCTTAAGCTTTTACCCTAATCCCAAAAGGAAACATCAAAATGTGAGGCCAATCATACTGGCCCCCAAGATTACAAAAATACCCCTGATTACAAGGAAAAAGACATGACGGTGCATGTGACAACATGACGGTGCATGTGACAACATGACCGTGACACATGGGTCATTAGTTGTTTCTGTTGGGTTGTCAATTGTGCACTCTTACAACGATAACTAATAAGAGCGGGAATCGCATATTAATGGTGTACTTGAGACTATTAATGAATCAAGATTTTATGAGTTCATACGCAAGGCAAGTTGTTTGTCATGTGCAAGCGAATGCTACACCAACAAGTACCAACTCCTCATCCAATCAGACAACCTCAACTCAACTAAGCCTTTTTCAAACTACATGGGGTCGACTACATGAATTCGGTTCCACCACTCCGCTTTATCTAGGGCTAAGTCAACATATAAATTACAAATAGTTACATCTTTCTCAATTATTTTTGTCCAAGTTATTTTAGGTCTACCTCTACCTCTATCATTATTGTTGATTGTTTAAAGATCACCCATCCTAACTAGAGCATCTAAAGGTCTTCATTGTATGTGCCTGAGCCACCTTAATCGATTTTCTCGCATTTTATCTTCAATTGGCGCTACTCCTACCATTTCTCCAAATATGTTCAATTCTAATTCTATTTTTAATGTTTTACCACGTATCCATCTTAACATGCACATTTCCTTTACGTTAGTTTGTTCACATGTTATCTCTTTATTGCCCAACATTCTATTTCATACGGTATAGCTGGTCTAATAGTAGTTTTATAAAATTTCCCTTTCAACTTTCATAGGATGTGTCGATCATATAATACTCCATAAGCATTCCTCCATTTAATTCATCTTGCTTTAACTCTATGATTCACATCTTCACGTATTTCACCTTCTTATAGAATAATGGATCTAAATAAATTTAATGTCTTTAGTTTTAGTCTTACTTCCACTAAAATTACATTCAATGCGTTCAAACAACCTATTGTTAATATTCTTAATCCTTGAGTATTACCACAAGACACTTCTAAACTTGATTAAATCCCACAAGGAAGCAACATAAGAATATTTCTCTTCAAAGCACCCTCTTATTCATCTCAATCCAATTTATAATGTCTACTTTTATTATATAGAAAGGCTAGAATTTGCCACTAGGACCAAGGTCAGGTAAATTGACTTTCTTGAGCTATATTTGCAATGAAGTCGCTTGGTGGTACCTTAAGGAAGGCGGTGGAGGTCCATAAAAACTTTTAAAAATTTTAAGGGGTTCCTTGTGAACTAGTAAGGTGGTGTAAATAAATGAAGCCTAAGGTTCTTTTTCTATAATTATGAAAAAAACATATGTCACCAAACCCTCTTAAGATTGAAACCTTCGAACCAAGATAGCTACAGTTAGGTTTTCTTTTCTTTTTTAAAAATTCTTCATTTTTCTCTTGTTGTAATGCTGAACTTTTGAATTTAAGTTCCTTAAGCATTGTATTAAAGAGACAACTTAATTCTATTGTTATGTTCCTCCTTATGCAAAAAACAGTTTGGTTTTCTTTCTGTTTTTAAAAGAATCAATACTTCGACAAGCTTTGCCTTCGACAAGCTTTGCCTCGCCAGAATAATCTCCAACAAAGCGCCAAAGCAACAAATCCGGCATGCCACTTGACCAACTCCGGTAATCTTGTGCTAAGAGCCGGCAGATTGAAGCCAGGCAAGGCCCACCAACACAAGTGACCGCGGCACGTAGGTCAGATAAGGAATGGTGGTCCCAGTTAACGCCTCGACAAGATGTTCCGAAATGTGATTCCCATGAAGCTATAAGGATTTCCTCAGCCATGCCTCCTTTAATTCTTTCTAGATGAGATTCTATTAGTCTCTTTCTTGCTATGTAGAAGCTATCAGTTCCAAAATCTAAGGGGGCTATCTGATGCAGCACAGAAGATAAGAAGAAATAGAAAGAAAGAATCAATACTCAAATATTTTATTCAATCATAAATCAATGTTAATTTCAATTACAAAACCATAATTTATAAGAATTCAGAATACCCAATTTGTATTTTATTAAAACAAAAATCCTATTTAAATAAAACAATTAGAATCTTACTAAAATAAACAATTAGTCTCCTAGTAAAGATAAATTAACTTAATTAGTAAAAATCTAAAGAATTACATATTTGCTTATTTATTTATTTTTCCATTTGCATTCAGCATTACTATTTGGCAATCAAAGACATCAATCATGATTTGAACTTAAAAGGGTTGATCTTACCATTAGATGAAAATAATTTGAAAAGACGAAATTTCATAATATAAATGCAAAAATACAATCGTGAAAGAAACTAATTGTGCAAGAGCACAGTCCAACAGCATCATGGATTCATGTCTTGTTTTATGTTGCTCTTTCCTTTATATTGTTGGCATATTTCCTAGGCATCACCATGAAAACATTGATTTTTGGCATTCATCTAAAATTCTAAATTAGTTGTTATATTATTACAAATATTTGTTATTTTTCTCATCTATGAGTTTATGAATACTTCCCCATGGCCAATATAGTAAGATAAATCCACTCCCAAAAATCTCATTTTCTATAAGCTACCCAAGGTATTTGGATTCAGATAAAACCTATTATCCTTAGATGGTTCCTTGACAATTTGTGCTGATTCGAACTATTATCGTCACACAATGACCTTGTAAGCCTAACCAATTACCTCAACTACATAATCTGAACTTGACCACGTAAATAGTTAAATTTGAATAAGACAAGCCCCTCAGTTTCCAGTTACCACTATGAAACTAGGTCATCCTTCAAGTCAGGCCCACAAGTTCAGTTGTGAGTTAAGAACCTTTTACATAACATAGAGAGGTGTTTATTAAATCATCTTATCAAAGCATTTAAGCTCATAACTAAATCTGCAATAATAAAATAAAGGAGATGCATAAGCTCAATGTGTCACATACTAGAACATAGTTATGTTTATAAGCAATAATTAGACACGATAAAAGTGACAAATAGACTAATAAGCAGGTTAGATGAAACATGCAAGTTTTCAAATATTAATATGCACAAACATCCATATCTTCCGATTTCAAGCAATGTTTTCAAGGCGATGTCTACGCGATTCGTCTTGTCCAGGCGAGACGAAGCCTATACGTGGCCTAAGCAATAAAAAAAATATTTATTTATAGGTCCCTAGATAATTAATTAATTATTTACAAGTCCCTGGACAGTTCATACATAGAATTATATATATATATATATATATATATATATATATATATATATATATATCTAATTGTATTCTATAATAAATGTAAAATTTTCATAAAATGATTAAAAACACTTCATATTAATTAAAATATGTCGACAAAACATAATTTTATGTCACAATACACATTATCCAAAAGGTTCAAAAGTACAAAATTCAAATATCCATCGTCAGAGGGTCGCCGACGGTCACCGAAGATTTCGACGACGTTTCTTGGTGGGAGCAAATGGAAAGAATGGGCTTAAGGAGAGAAAGGTTCGAGGGCTTAGAAAGGGGGCGTTTTTGTTTTTAAAGTTTTTTTTTTAATTAGAGAGACTCTCCTAAACTTTTTATATATTTGCACAAACCCCCATTGCCTGCCTAGCACACAGCGCCTAGGTGTTTTCTTCCTCAAACGCTTGCCAAGGCGACGCCTTGAAAACACTGATTTCAAGTAATTTGAACCACGTCCACCGTAGAGCATTGTGATTCCATTCAATCTCAAACACTCACCCAACACTATTAATGGCTGCAGAGTCAACTTATGCTCATACACCTACAAGCAACACACATTAGCTAAGAATGAAACAAGTCAACTTGTGCAAACACCAACAAGGAACACACATTATGTATATGACCATGGTAGTCAAAATTGTGAATCATAATCAAATCATTTTGACGCTTGGTGAATCAAATTAGGATTCAGATCAATGAATCATAAGATTCACAATACATATTTGAATCGTATATTTGTATATATTTAAGTACCCATAGATTTATAAAGATATTAGTACTTTTTTAAGCTAATTAATTATTCAAATTGATTCACTATGATTCAACTAGTGATTCGGCCCAATTTACTACCAATCCGGACTGATTCACTTACAATCCACAAGTATAACAATTCAAGAATCCGATCCATGACATTTTAGGGTGAATCAAATCATGAATTCTACGATTCAACAATTCAAATCGCGATTTTGATTGCTTATATGACTATAGAGAAACGCCCATTTATTGCATTGTGTTCAATTTCTAGGGCCAAAGTTTTAGAATATGTATTCACATGTTATGTGCAACATTATACGGTGATCACATGTTCCAACCATGGGGCTTCAACTGTATGACATGGAATCATCGGGTTTAGGGTTTAAGGTTTGACAATCCCAAACCCTTACTAGATCAACATTTGATCCATGTGTCCAAATACACGATATTGCATTCATTTGTGTTTCATAAGCATCTAAACGTCATTCACTTCAACCACATCATGTACAACATGTGTGTGAAGGTCGTTAATTCCACTCCATAATGGAGAAGAAGAAGAATTTAGATAATTTTTTCAATTTCACAGCTAAGATAAATCACATTTTACGTGAACAAAAACTTGATAAAAAAATGGCAAGGAGTCATTTACTTGAAGAAAAATGTTTTAACATTTACAAATAATTCTGAAAGGGCATACATTTCAAAAATAATCTAATCCTCCAAAACTAGTGCAACATCTTTGTTGATCGTGCAATTACATCACAATTCACAACAACTTTTGATCCAACTAAGTCCTTAACATACAATATCTTTGTTATTAGGGAATTTCAATCATAGCTACTCCTGACCCAACTAAATCTTTAAATTGTTCAATGCAGCTCATATATGGCGTTTCCCACTCTTGGGCACATGGATAGTGAAACTTAGACCAATTGGAAGCTACCGGAGGTATAGGTGACCCTGGTGTCATGAAAACCTGTAATACATGTGACATCCTCATCAATTACACCATATAACGTGTATAATAAATATAAGGCTAATAGGTATTCAAATATAATACCTGCACAAAATGATTCTCATTAACGAATCCAATGACTATAACTCTACGAGTTGCTAACGAAACAGGCACGGATCTAAGAGGTAAAAAGGTCAAGCATTGGACTTGAGATAGATGTATTAAGACCACATTGTAGCGGGATGCAATTAGATGACCCATCTCTGGCATTATCATCCATTGATCGTATCCTGTATGGCCCTCAAAGTATGCAAGAGAATGTAATAGCTCGTGCAATCTATCTATGCTGCCATACAAATTGCAATATTCATCTTTAAATGAATTTAACTCTGTAATCAAATCCATCCTCACTTGCGCCCAATTATCTTCTCCCATGCCCATCAAAGCAGCTATGGCTCGATATCCACAATTACCATCAGCACTCACATCCTTCACAAATTGTATATAAGGTCTCAACACTTCCGAAAATTGATCAATAATACTCTGGGATGTCATTGACCGTGTCCGATAAACACTTTCCTTTTGCCTCCTTTGTTGTTGTGATATAATAGAAGTGCGTGGTAAAAGGTTATCTTGGGAAGATAATACATAATCAAATGGCGAAGGATCTCCACATGTGGATGTACCCAACTTAATAGTCAATTGACCTTGCAAGTTCATATTTGCCTTTGGCTCAGCTAGAGAAGTCGAATCAGGGTTAGCTAACTCTTTGAGTTTCTTTAGCAACTCCCTCTTCCCGAATTCATCAGCATTGTCAAACCGTTTACGAATTATTTCTATTTCAGCCATGCAACTCAATTTTGATGTAGAAGGTCTAGTACTAACAATTAAATCAAGCTTCCTCCAATGCGGATGTATACACGACAAAGGAATGGGTTGCCCTTCTTTTTGGTACTTTATAATTTCGTGTGCACAAGGTAATCCATGTGTTTTCCTCATTACACATTCACACAGACCTCGATCTACACCAATGTATTCTGTGCGCTTCAACTCCTTAATCATCTCATCCATGGCAATTTTAGAGATAAAACCCCGCAACTCATTGAAAATGGCTGGCTTGTAGCTTTGTTGCATGCTAGTCAAGCTTTTCTCAAAAGATTCCTTGATTTCCATAAGTTGCAACTCCAAGAAAGAACAAATCTTCATCCATGAACTCTCAAAACTACCTTCAAATGAGTTGAAATGTCTCTTCAGTTTAGCATGTGCATTATCTGCCTTGTTGGTGGTCACATTGCCAAAGTGCATGTAATTATTTGTCCAAGCAGCAACAAATCTCTCCTTATATTTAGTCAACCACGAAACTTTAACATGCTCAATAACGTTTGGATAAGCACTATAATCTCTTTCCATGATACGCACATGTTGTAAATATTCATCTTCTGTAGCAGATACGACAATCACATTCCAAAGGGAAAAGAATGTATCCCATTTCTCCTTTCTCTCAAACAACCTCTTGCAATTTGCCAAGATATCCTTAGATATACACCATCTACATAAAAGATTTGTTGCATTTGGAAACACTTCACTCACTGCATTCATCAGTGTTAATTCTTTTTCTGTAATAATCACATGAGGCGTCACACTATCATGCAACAAATATTTTAACCTCTCCAATGCCCATTTGAAGTTATCTTCTCTCTCGACTTCAAGATATGCAAATGCAACAGAAAAAGTCAAATCCGTCGATGTACTACCAACTATCTCAAGTAACACAAAACGATGCTTATCCCTCTTGTATATGCAATCCATGATAAGAACTCCAGGAAAACAACGCAACAAGTCTACTGCAGAAGGATGAGCCCAAAACAAATCCTTTATGCAGTTAGTGCCTACATCACTCCTATGCCACTCAATGTACTTACACTCCACCAACTTGCTTTGGAGTTTTTGCATCTGAAATATACCTCCCTTTTCTAACACTTTATACTTGTGCCTCGCATTGTATATGGTCTTCATTGTAGAAGCATTACTATCATCCCTTTGTTTCAATGTACTAAGGATATCTTTCGGCCTCACCTGACTCTTAGACATGTCAATAACTATTTTAATTTCTTCCTCAGATAACCTACCTGCAAATGAATGACCTTCAATATATTCATTCGTATCATGGTTATGTACCCCACACACGACCTTCAACGTCCAATCACTATCACTACCTAGCCTTTTCCCCTTCAAAAGAAATGGACACCCACACTTCTTCGTGCCAGTACACTTACTTCGCTTTTTCTTAGGAGGCTCTTCCTCCTTGGGAAAGGACCTATATGTACCACTTCTCTCACATCCAAGAGTGACTCTTGGCTTTCTACCTTCAGCACCACCATCTGATTTTTGAATCACTATAACAACTCCATTCCTCTTCCCAATATTCTTGGTCCATTCAATTAGATCTTTTCTACTTTGGAAAATAATATCGGTGGTAAACATGTCTGTATGATCTACTAAGCATTCAGACTCCACTCTGCTACCATTGCTCGATCTTTCGTCCTGTATTAGTAGCATAAACATCATTACTTACATGACAAAGGGCTAGGGAAAGAAAGAAAATTTTAAAATTTTCATCAATGCTTGGCCATGATCGTTCAAACATAATTGCATTACCTAATCATTGTAGGCAAAACAAAACTAAATTGTTAATCCTAGTTGGATAAGCATATGAAAATCATAGATTCAAACTTCAAAGTAATCAAGGCTTCAACTATATCCATTGGCTCTTGTTTTTATTTCCTAAAGCTCCATTCTCCAACAAGCAAACAGATTATAAGTTTAGACTAACTTTTTAGCTTGATGTAGTCCATTTTGATGAAAGCATTCTAGCTTACTTTTGATTAAAAACATGCATTGCTAGAACATATCATATTTATTACAAATCCTAGCTACAACCTTTGCTACTTCCCACTATAACTACACCCCACGGAGACGTGTCATTCACAAAGATGAAATGAAGAATATGGAATCACATTGGTCATGGCCACGAATTAAGAATCACGCTAAGGGCCAAGAAACTGGTGTAGGCAAGACAAAACTATTGTTGACAGGAAATTAGTTTAATATTGAACTTGGGCATTCAATTGAAACACATGAACAGAAATTGGAGATCTTAAGACAAAATACACATAGTACAGTACCTGTCCTGAGCTTCTGCTAATAGTGGTATGTTCTTTAAGGAGAGCCTGCTCTACGGAACCGCCACCCTCTTCCAAATCTAACCTTGTTCGATCAAACTCCATAAAATCCTGAAGAAGTGAAGCATGTTCTTTCTGAGCTCTAAGGCTTGAGCGCAGACGATAAAATTCCTGCACCCATTCATGCTAACAGTATATTAGAAAAAAATGAAATCGTAATTGATCAGATAACACTTGAGAAACTCATGATAGACACAAGTTCAATTTATATTTTAACAAAACAATATTTAAACAGTCACAAGGGAGACAATACCTGAGTAAGATCTTGTAAAATTTCTTGATGCCGAGTTAGGGTGTGAGAGAAAATCTCCGATCCACCCGATGATACCCAAGCTTGTATCTGTGAGTTCACTTGCTCTAGCTGCTTGAGTAGGCGGTCTATCCCAGGTTCAAGATCACTCTCTGTACCACCAGCTTTTGAAGAAACTAATTTTCGATATGAATTCATCTGTTCATCCAACTGCGCTTCAAGTTTCCTTGCCTGCACAAAAAGTAAGAAAGGTAAACGACTCAATCTATAAAACAAAACATAATTCTTCTAATATGCCAATGGATTTCATACACTTGGTAAAGTAAAAAATATATATATCAGAGTCCATAACGCAGACTAGTAAAAGCTGTACATGCCAATTTGACAAACTCTCCGAAATTACCAATCCTATAGATCTGAAACTTCTCCATTTGCTAAACCAAAACCAAGATCTCTCAATACAATGTAATTAGATCTCATCCAGCTGAAGCCTTCAAACGACCATAAAACCCTAGATTTTCTAATTATTTTCATAAACTCATCAAAAAGAATCTGATAAAACACTGCCAATACACATTTCTCCGAGGATCTATAACTCAGAACCTATTAACATACATTTATAACGAACAATTCAAAATTCAACTAGATCTGAACAAAAAACAATCCCTCACGACGCGAGGATCGAATTTCAACACCGAAGATCTCATCACTGGAAATGAAAAAATAAGATATATCTGAGAATTCGAGTGGGAGATTCGTAATTCCGAACCTGTTTCCGTAGCGCATCCCAAGTACTCGGCGGATCCATTGATGTCGAGAATTTTCTTTAATTTCCCGCTTCCGCTTCTTTCAGAAATTTGTTACGTATTTGTTCTTCTTCGCTCAACGCAGACTCTTGGATTAGGGGGAGGAGATAGAGAAGAGAAAGATAAGAGAGGTTGGAGGTGACAAGGACGCACCCACCGGCTGCTCGGAGCGGTGAGGTTGCGTGAACTTCCTTGTGTTTTCTAAAGTGCGCGGTGCACTGTGCCCAGCCGAAACATATCTTCCTCCTTTCGTTTCTTTTTTTCTTTTTTTTCATGACATGCTATCTAACCAATTAACCCAACCAATCTAAACCTTTTGGGTAAAGTTTAAAGTTTAGATATATGTAACTCGATTTATCTGACATTGGTCAAGATTTTGTAGAAAGTAACCAAAATCGAATTAAGTAAAAGTGATAGTCATTGCTTTATATTTATCAATTTTATTACAGTTACTTATTATAATTAAATTATTCAATATATTGTAATAAAATAGTATGAAAAAAATCACCTTAATAAATATCATAATAATTAAATTTGATTTAAAAAAAAAATTATAAATGATATTTTATATTGTAATAATTGGATTTGACTTAGAAATTACCTTAGTAAGTATTGTAAGAAATACAACTTTTTTTCTATTTCACATAACATTTGAAAAAAATATCCCGAATATCTTGAATATAAAACAACAATATCAACATCCAATATGCATGTTCAATCCTCAATTTCTTGTTTTCTCTCGCCCCTGTAGCGACAAAGAAGGAAAAAACCCTAAAAATTAGCTTTCTCACTGAGCCGTCTACCTCTCTTGATTTTAATGTCAAATGGACTCTTTTTATTTATTTTTATAAATATTTTAAATACGTTAAAAGTCATAAAATCAATATAATAAAAAATTACAAAATCAAGAAAAAAAAATCACAAAATTAATACAATAAAAGTTACAAATTAATACAATAAAACTTTAAAATCAACATAAATAGAAAATTATTTTAAATTCTACACAAATATCAAATACAAAATTAATACTATTCCGACAACCTAAACATTGTGTTTGTTGATAAAATTATTATACTTGATCAAAATACAAAATAAGAAAACAAAAAAATATGATTAAATTATAGAAGTAATTTTATTTTATTTTTTAAAAAGGAAAACAATGGAGTTGGTGGACAAAGATTTTGGTTGGCGTTCAAAATAAAAAAAGTGATTGAATTATAGTATAGAAGTAGATAAAAAAAATTAAATAAATAAAAATAAAAACAAGTGGTTGGCGAAAAGAGCAAAACAAGAACCAAAAAAAAAAGAATAAGAAGAAGTTGCAGGCTAGACAAGATAAAAGAAGAAGATGGAGTTTCTCAATCACGAAATTGCCGTCACCGGATTTATTATTTGAAATTGTAGTTCTCTTGACACTTTAAGGTTTTAAATTGTGATAAGATTGCCATCTCTTTTGCTTTCTTGCACTTTTTTTCTTTGTCGCCCCTCTTTCGCTAGTAGCGCTTACAATCCGCTTGAGGCAAACGTTTTAGCTATTTTTGTTATTTTGTTTTTTTTTTTTTGATATTTATAGTCTAAGTTTTTTGTTGTTGTATACCTTCTCCTCGTTTGCCTCCTACCCCTCTCGTCATGCCACCTTCATTGCCTCCGTCATCTGCATCGCTCGCGCCTAGGGCTTCAACGTCCTCAACCTCAATTGGAAGTTCCCGGCCACCCCGCTCCACATGTCGAGCCTCGCCACGCTCTTTGCCGAGTGGCATGACGCTCTTTGCCGAGTGGCATGACGCTCTTTGCCGAGTGGCATGCGCAATTGACGTTGATGTGGCGGCCACCGGATTATCCAGGCTTCTTCTCTTCGCTGCCGTCCATTTTGCTTCCAACTTCTCCCGGGATCATTCCTCGTTGACTCCATACGGGTCAACGTTGACTTTGTCAACGTAATATGTTACGACTATCGTGAGTCCTGGGGCACGTCGTCCCCGGTGAACACGCGTTGCTTTATGATTCATTGAGTAATGTGAGCACTAGCTACGGATGGGCTTTTGACATAATTACCTCTTCAAAAATAAAAAAATTTCACAAATGCCATCAAAACACAAATATTGACCCATTTGCCATACTTTACTATTCAGCGCCCAGTCAGCTGACACACAAGCGCCATGTGGATGGGGAGCTGAACATGTTAAGTTCCCTTTTAAATTTTTTTTTTTAACGGAAGATGTCTTTTAAAAAGACGTCTTTCTTTTTAAAAAAAATTTGTTTTTAAGGGAAGGGAATGCGTCTTTTAGAAAGACGTCTTCTATACAAAAAAAAAAATTCCAACTAATTGCATTGCAATGCCAGGCTACAGAAACTGGATTACTATTGGAACGAAGATGTCGTAAGCTTTCACGGATCGCATCAAAAGAGTGTTTCCCGCTCTTGCTACTTCCACCAGCCAAGTTACTCCCTTCATCGCTCTTTTCAATCACATTCGGCTTGTAAAGATCCTGAAACGAGATAGTTTGCCAAGACGAAGAAGAAGAAGACGATTTTTTGCCGGACGGAGGAACGGCCGATCTCCTGAGGAATTCGGAGAGGTTTTTGCGGATTTTTTTTTCTTTTTAACGGAAGGCGTTTTTAAGCGTAGCCGCCGCAGCTTTAGACGACGACGATCCCACTTCACTTACAGTCGCCGACGAAGAAGCTACCCGCGTAGCAGCAGCAGACAAACTGGAATCACCTCTTCCAGTTCTCTCGCCTTTCTGTGTCGGCTGATTCAGCGACGATTGATCAGGTCTCCGACCAACGGAGCCCCGTCCACCACCGCGGTAATGGCGCTCTGTTACATATTTCTTGTTGGAATTCTGATTATTTTCATGATCGGATCTTCGTCGAAGGCTATTGTTTCCACCGAAAATCTGAATTCCTCGCCTCCTAAAGCGATTTCTGATTTGAAGGAGGCGATCGTGAATTGGTTAGGGTTTCAAGGGGACGATTTTAAGATCTCTGGTTTTGATATCCGAGATGCGTTGGTTGGGCAATCTGATTCAGGACTCCAAAGACGTCCGGCTTTCTTCGAGTTCTTCATCTTCTTCTTCGGCAACGTAAAAAATAGAAAGAAAAAAAAATTTAATGAAGGCATATTTCTAAAAAATGTCTTCCCTTGCCTTAAAAAAAATCTTTAAAGGAAAAACGTTTTTTTAAAAGACGTCTTCCCTATAAAAAAATGACTGAGGAAGGTATTTTTTCAAAAGACGTCTTCCTAAGAACTCTACCTCTACCGCCTGACGCTTGTGTGTCGGCTGACTGGGCGCAGAATAGTAAAGTAGGGCAAAAGGGTCAATATTTGTGTTTTGATGGCATTTGTAAATTTTTTTTAATTTTGAAGGGTAATCATGTCAAAAGCTCAGCTACGAATTGGAGTCGTGGATCGAGGCGGGTGTGCCAGGGGATAAGGTGGTGATGGGGCTGTGGGCGCACGTGGTAGCTGAAGGACCCAAGGGAGCTTGGGATCGGTGCTCCAGCCGTAGGTATGGGCCCTGGGGGTAATGGGGTGTGACGTATAAGGAAGTGGTTGACATTAACGTGGCCAATAAGGCCACTGTGGTGTATGACACAAACCCCGTTTCGGCATATTCGTATGTTGGGAGCGCTTAGATTGGATACGATGATAAACGGTCGGTGATGAAGAAGGTGCAATATGCAAAGAAGGATAAGGGGCTCGGTGGGTATCTCTTCTGGGCCCTTGGATATGACATGGATTGGGCCCTGTCCAAAAACAGGTACATTTATTTATTAATTTTTGTTACTTAGTAATGAAAATTATAGAAACTTTTTTTAAATTAATCTAATCTAAGGTGGATTATTTTATTTTAAAGTTTTTAAATTAATAAATAAAATAGAGTTGCCAGTTTTGAAAACTTTTAATTATAAATAACTTAACGTCTACCTTTTTTTTTTGTTTCAGTGCTTAGCGGTATCCAGGTGGTGTCTTCCACCGTTTTACGATGAGACTAATTTATCCGGATTCAACTCGAGTTAGACCACAATAGTGCAAAAATCTCTCAGTAAATGATAGCTCTCTACACGATGGAGATTTTAAATTCGACGTTCCTCTTTCGTCTTTCATTCTGCAACTTCGTTTAATTTATTTATTTACTATTTCGTGAACAACACCCGCTTATGCACAGTAAACTTAATTTGTATTTGAGAGGCCAGAAAAATTCTCGGGATGGAGATAACTCGAGACAGGGCCAAAAGCACAATCAGCTTGACTCAAACTTAGTATTTGAAGAAAGTTCTTCAAACTTTTGGCATTGGCAAGGACACAAAACCTGTGAGCACACCATTGGCACCGCATTTCAAGCTAAGTACATCAATGTCACCAAATTCTGAAGATCAGAAGAAGCAAATGGAGAACATTCCATATGCAAATGCAGTTGGTGTCTTGATGTATGCTATGGTGTGTATCAGACCTGACATTTCACATGTTGTAAGTATGGTAAGTCGTTACATGCACAACCCCGGTAAAGACCACTAGCAAGCAGTGATGTGGATTCTACGGTATATTCATGGTACTGTGGATATTGGTTTAAAGTTCGAGAGAGATAAGAAAAGTTGTAAGCATCTAGTCGGATATGTGGATTCGGACTATGTTGGAGATCTTGACAAGCGCAGATCTACTACTGGTTATGTTTTCACTATGGCAGGAGGATCAGTGAGTTGGAGATCAACACTACAGTCAACAGTTGCTTTGTCTACTACAGAGGCAGAGTACATGGCAGTAACGAAAGCTTTCAAGGAAGCAATCTGGCTTCATGGATTGACTAAAGACTTGAGAATTGTGCAGAAGAATGTTGAAGTTTTCTGCGACAGCCAGAGTGCCATTTGTTTGGCAAAGAACCAAGTTCATAACAGTCGAACGAAGCATATTGATGTTCGTTTTCATTTTGTTTGAGAAATAGTAGAAGAAGGGAGTAGACGTTGACGTGATGAAGGTCCTTTTGATTTTGAGCGAGATCGGCCTCGCCTACTGGATTTATCATATTTGTTGTTAGCCCTGCCTCTGGATACCGTCAAGGCTTCTGGTGATGCTTCCTTGTTATCGAGCTGGTCCTTCCTTCGATACTCGTTGTTCACCAAAGCATTTGAAACATCACTGAATTTAACATCATCTTTACCATATAGCAAAGTTGTTGTTACGACCTCATTTAAGGAAACGAATGTCAAGTCATCCAAACCAACTAAATATTAATTTAGCGTCCATGATTAAGAGAGGAGACTGTTTGACTAAAACATTTCATTATAATTTACTCTAGACATTTCATTACTAAGTTTTTTTTTTTTTTTTTTTTGCCTTCAATTCTCCTTAGTCACCGGCTCCTTCTATTACCTCTTCCCCTTTGATTCAATATTTTGTATGTTTAATTTTATGTAATAAGATCAACTCATGCCTTTCTCATTGATTAATACAATAAGCACACATATATGTATATCATGTACCTTTTCTAATAGGGCATATATATTGGTCATGGCATTGAATGTTATTTCTATTATATGATACTTGTAGTGGTTATCTCAAAGATTAATTAAAAAAAATTATTTATATATAATATAATGTGAAGATCGTGCTAATATTTCTAAAAAATAGGTTGTGATAAACCCAATTAAACAAGGTAAAAAAAAATTAAAGCACTCACATTGTGTAATTAATTACTTTTGCAATTCGTCCTCATATACCTTCATAGATTTTACTGTTGATTTTTATTTCGAAGTTAGTTTTAAGGAAAATAATAAAGCACCATCCAAAGTGTACATTTAAGGTATACATCACCATTAAATATTATTGAATTGCCTTGAATCATGTACTAACATATAATTTAAGACAATCCAATGGTGTATTAATGTAGCATTACTCTCAACTACTTCCTAAATAATAAAGTATTTAAATAATAAGTCTTTACCAAGGAAATTGTATAGAAGTCACTTAATTTATAATTATCAATTAGACTCTAAAGGCTCGTTTGGTGCACGAGATAAAATATGATTATTTTGATGAGATTGGATTTGATTGAATATGATAGTATAAGATAAGATTAAACAATTAAAAATAAAAAATAAATACAAAATTCATTACAATGGAATAAAAATTAAGATGAAATTCTTTTTTGTCTTATTCGCAGTTGGGCTTGAGACTAAAAAAAGTTTTATCTCATTCATATTCACGCACCAAACAAGACTTAAAAATATTCTTGTTGTACCTATTTTTTATAAGAGACGGGCACATGTGCTTGAATACACGTCCCTAATAAGTCCTTTTATTATCAAATAATGACAAAACCATTATTGTCTTCAACCTAGCAAGCTAATTGCAGTAGCCCTTGGTCTTCAAAAGTGGCACTCTCCCTCAAATTCTCCAATTTTCACCAGGACAAACCACTACTCTGTAAACACTACCCTCCAAATATACCAGCCATGCAACTACTGTACAATATAATATATATTTATATTATATCGATAAAACCAAAGGTTCCCATCTTCCATCTTCCATCTTCCCTCTATTTATACAGTCTACTATTACTCTTATGCATTCAAGATCAACCATGGCCGGCCCTGCAGGCACTAGTACCACTAGTACTTATTCCTTATTCTTCCTGATAACTTTATCTTCTTATCTCTTCATCATATTCTACATAGCACCAGTTGCTTCTCAAATTTCTAGTCCTCTTCCATTAATCCAGCAATTCCCATTAGTTCTCCTTCACCACCTCCCATGTCCCTCCCTCCATTACCCAACTCACCAATCCCTTCTCCAATCTATCCTCCATCACCAAGCCGGCCTGCAGGAATCAAAGCTGCCTACTGGCCATCTTTCACAGGCTTCCCCATCTCCTCTATTAACACCTCTTACTTCACTCACATCCTCTATGCATTCCTCCTCCCAGACCCAGCTTCTTACCAACTAGTCCTAACTCCCAATGATCAACAATTCCTCCCTCAGTTCTCCACAACTCTTAAATCCCAACACCCCCATGTGAAAACCATGTTATCTATCGGTGGAGCGGGTAGCGACCCGACCCTGTTCTCTGCGATCGCCAGTTGTAACTCGAAACGGGCCGCCTTTATACGGTCCACAATCAACATCGCTCGTCAATTCGGGTTTGACGGGTTGGACCTCGACTGGGAGTTCCCGGCCAACCAAGAAGACATGAACAACCTCGGCGTTTTGTTCAAGGAATGGCGCATGACTCTCGACCAAGAAGCCAAGGAAACGTGTCAGACCCGACTCTTGCTCTCTTCCGCGGTGTACTTTGCATCCATATTCTTCTTGGACCCAGTGGTTCGGGCTTACCCAAGTGGGTCAATGAGCAAGTACTTGGATTGGGTGAGCCCAATGTGCTTCGATTATCACGGGATGTGGAGCGAGTTTACGGGTGAGCACGCCGCCCTTTATGACCCGAATAGTCATATTAGTACTAGCTACGGGATATCGTCGTGGGTCAGTAGTGGCGTGCCGGCGGGTAAGGTGGTGGTGGGGCTGCCGTTGTATGGGCGGACGTGGAAGTTGAAAGATCCGAGTGTGAACGGAGTTGGGGCGCCCACAACGGGTGCTGGGCCGGGCATTAATGGAACAATGATTTTCGCAGATCTTGTGGAGTTTAATAAGGGGAATAATGCAAGTGTGGTGTATGATCAAAGGTTGGTTTCGGTTTATTCCTATGTTGGGGATGCTTGGATTGGGTATGAGGATCCTTCAACTGTTGTGAAGAGGATACAGTTTGCTAGGTCTCATGGGCTTGGTGGTTATTTCTTTTGGGCTTTAGGGCAAGATAAGGACTGGAGCATCTCTAAGGAAGGTAATTAAGTAGAGTTTTAATTTATTTAGGTTAAGTTAAAAAGAATAAAGATATTAATATTAATATTAAAATCAAATAAAAGTATAAAATGTAGGTTTAAAAAATGGGGGGAATTAAATGCAAACAAATAGATAATTTAGTAATTATGCCTGGTTTATTTGACAGATTTTATATACCTTTTTAAAACTTCGTAAAAAATTTAAATCAACATTTTAAATCTTCACTTTTGTACTATCCACATTAGGAGTGTCAACGGTTTGATTTGATGTTCAAACCTAACCCAAATCAAACATAATTTGATTCAGTTTAGTTTAGGTTGATCGGTTTAATTCAAATTACCAACCCGAACCAAACTGTGAAAATAGGGTTAAAAACAACCATAAAAACCAAATTGAACTGGTTTAGGTTTAAAAAATTAGAGGCTCGGGTTTTTTAAGAAAATAGGGTTTTTAAACAAAATGTATCTATGATGCCAACAAGAACATAATAATAATAATTAGGCAATTCAAAATAAGACTATTGTTCCAATTATATATGCACATTAAGTTTCATTGATTTTTTTTTACTTTAATTTTTCTAATGATCTGTTAAAGCTAAGTTGAGCTAATGAGATGTGTTTTATGGTTGGCAGCTTCAAGTTCATGGGAGAAATAAGTACACGAAGACAATCTATTTTTGTAATTTTAATTAGTAAGCATTATGAATGATCATCCTATTGTGAAGTGAGCCATAAAACTTATTTATACTCACCATATTTATCCTGCAAATTAAGTGTTTGATAGTATTCGAACTCAAGGGAGAAAGAATCAGAATAGAATTGTGGGGTGTAGCACTTCTCATATTAATATGATCTTTTTTATTTACAAATTAAGGTTATTGAGAAAAAAGAACATGTTAAGTGCACAAGACTCTCCTTATAAGAAAAAAAACCCCTTCCTTTTAAGCTCTTCCTTTCTTTTTTCTTTTTCTTTTTCTTTTTTTTTTTTGTCTTCTTTTTTTGTAGAGGAAACAAGACTACATGACTCAAGACCCCTAGACCCCAAGAACCCTTTTTGTGGGGTATCAAATTCCTTCGTAACCCACTAATTTCTTGTCACAACGTTTCTGACATGGCCTGACATCATGACTGACACAGTATACTATACACTATACATATCTGTATACAATAGATAATATATTGTCAGCCTTCACATAGTCTCACAATCCTTTCCTAAATTTTCAGAAATTTTGGTGGCATTTTCCCATAAAATGAATATTTCACAAAACCTGATATACCACAAATCAAATTATATATATATATAATCATTCACAATGTCAACCATTCAGTCATCATATATAACTACTTCATCCATGTATATCATACTCCAAAATATCACCATTGTCATTCATTAATCAAACATTTCATTGTCCAAAATATATATATCATCACCAAATATCTTAACAATCTAAAATAACTATTGATATCTCATTTCCCAAAATAACCCCTCTGGATGGTAATACATATATAATATGTGTGATAAGTATATACATATCAAAATAAATAAACACAAGTAACCACTTCCTCTAAAGCATACGTACATGAACAAATGCTATGTCCTAGTCATGTGCTGATCATTCTCAAATTTTTCTTTTTCTTTTTGATTTTGTACCTGAAATGGTGAAGGAAATGGGGTGAGCAAACAACAGCTCAGTGAATATAGCTCTTGACATGACAATCGCATGCATTTAGCGAAACAGGACATATCAAATCATTTAAATTAAAATATTTCAAAAGCACATATGCAACATTCATCAAAATAACATACATGCACACAATATACAGTTTATGCTCATTCAATAAACCTGTGCCCAGTTTCATCAAAAAATTACCATCTCCCTCCTTCAAGGCAAGAGAGCGGGTCTAACCCTTGTATGACCGTTACAAGGTAGCCACAACCTCTCATTACCCAATTCACAGTCATTTCAAGGATAGCAACTCTTGTTAGGACAGACCTACTGGCAATGAGGTTTCGCAAAACCTTATTCGGGTCTAATTCCTAACGAAATGACATTATTATAAGCTTCAAATGCTAAAAATCAGTTTGCATGATCAATAAAAACTCAATGCATTATATATAAATATAACATGCATAAAATTAAACATTTTATATGTATACAATGTCATACAATAACCAAATCAAGAAAACTATACTCACAGTTTTCTAAGCCAATATACACTCTAAAATCCAACAACAATAAGCATCAAGGTTACTTGCATGTCCATCATAATTGCTTCCTCAAGAGCATTTATCCATGCACTTTATCTCTAAATTCAAACACTGCAATTAGGTAATTCAAGTTATAGATCATCATGAGAATCAACTAAATACCATTTAAACTCACCAAAACACCATTACTAACACTCAAATTTTTCAGTTGGTTCAACAGCTAAGATGGGGTTATTTCACCATGAAAATGCAACATTTAAGCTAGATTTCAACACCAAAGTACTCACATAAGCACATGGAAACATATGTCAATTTTATTAAAAATATAGAACATTCTTAAAATTATTTTGTTCACATCGACACGTGTAAAATCAATAATTCTATCATTCTACTACTTTCAACAAGTATTTTATTGAGGTTTTATATGTTTGCGAAGGCATTAAAAGTCAATTTTACTCATAAAAATCATATATTTAGCTACTAAAAATATCGAAGCATATCCAAAAATCATGATCTTAACATCGAAAATGTCCGAAATTGATAGATCTATCTTCCTATAGTCTCAAACCGGAGTTTCATCGGATTTTAATGGAGTTTCAAAGGTTTCAAAGATCAAAGCTAAGGGTTCCAACGGAATCCAAGATCAAATCTAACTTCTAATAGCTATAAAAACTACAAACTAATAAATAAATTCAATCTAACCATATATTTAAGATTCCTACAACTTAGAAAGTGTTTTTCAACCTTCATAGCGGATTTTCATTCAAGTTTGGTCAAAATCTCAATTTTTTAAAATATCATAAAATGGCTCCCACAGCGAAAATTACTTCGAAAGAAACGTTACATTTAGCTTAGATATCAATTTTACAAAGAAATAGAGTAAAAAACAGTTATCGTAGGTCCCGATTCGGTGAAAATCTCATGTTCACCTTTTTTTTTCTCTTCCTTCTCTTTCCTTGTTCCTTTCTTCTCTTTGTTTTTTTTTTTTTTAATGTTTCACATTTGAGAGAGATAGATGAGAGAATGAGATAAGTGAAATAATGATATATTATAATAGTTTATAATATTTTATAATATTAAGGTCATTTATATCATCTTATAATAATATCATCTTATACATTTAATAATACAGTCTACTTAATTAATGTATGTTTATACATATATACGTTTAATTCTTACGTATATATATACATATGTATACGTATCTATTAACGTAGGTGTATAATTAAAACTAAGGGTATTACATTTCTAGACCAATGTGTCAGTCCCGTGATCAAAGTTAGTGTGAATGCGGCACAAACTACACACTGTGCCAACCCCGTGTATAATTAAGCATTATTTCAAGGAACATAGTAACAACTCAAATCGAGTTGTTGTGTCTTATAAGTTTTAGAGAACAAACGAGACAATTCATGACAAATGAGACACATTTTTGCTGTTTAATCAAAATATGACAAATATACATTAGAGGAATTTTCTCTTAAGCCATCGTTAATGCCTATCATATCATGTATTACATTACGACTCAAACTTCCACGCGTATTGATGCATCACATTAATTGTTATAATAGATCGTGCCGACTATGGCATATAATGTAAAAGACATCCTTGACCCACATGATGGAAAATCTAGAATCCAATAGTAATTGTTATTCTGGTTATAAAAGCACATCATAATCATGAATTGTAAGATTTCTCATTCAAAAAAAATAAAATAAAATTGTCAGATTTTTTTTTTTTTTTGGCACCGATTTTTTGGTTTCTGGCTGGTGTCATCTTTTCTTTTAGAACGAGACTAATTCTTTCGAATTCGAAGATTTACAGGGAAGATTTTTCAACCGTATTTTGTAGTTCACTCTTCGAACCAAACGATGAGAGGTGAATCCCCAGCCTTATCGACGTGGGATGTCATCCATTAATAGATAAAGAGGTATTTTGGCATCTATAACATTCTTTTGAACCATTAATCCAAAAATAAAATTAGGGAGAATGTTACAACTCTTGGGTTATATATCCAAAGTTTCAATAAAATCAATAAAATTTACACATTTTTTTTTCCTTCATAATATTACCATTTAACTAAATTAGTATTTGGATAAAAAAAAGTGATATCATATTTATGCTTGATCTAATTTGTAACATAACCGTTTGGTTTGTAACGAGAATACAGTTTTCTATATTAAAAATTCTAAAAACACAAAAAATACATTTGATCGAGTGGATCCAAAAAAACTATTTTTTGAAACAGGCAAGGGTTAAACTTGGGGAGAAAACGTGAATGCCCCACTGTATTTTAAATTATTATATAGAAGCACAGTTGGTAAATATGTAGTAAACAAAGAGAAATGCCTTAAGAATTAAAAATCACGCACAAATTGCTACAAATCTTATGTGGAAGGCCTCCACATCATATTTATAGTTGTGTTAAAGAGAATATATTTAAGTATATTAAAATTATAAATCTAATGTAACTGATAATTTGTAAGAATCGGTGTGTTATTTTCAATTTTTTTAGCATTGCTAGTAAATAAATGAATGAAAATCTTTATTTATAAACAACTTTCAAAATATACAAATTAAATTATGCTATATATATATATATATATATATATATATATATGTGAATAGCAGGTGAGAGAATAAGATAGAATAGGTATGAAGATACCGGTGGAAGTGGAAAATGGTGTCCTTTGGGCCTCTCATGAATCTGTGTGCCAAAAGCATTATTAAATTGCCCATTGAATTAGAAGATCTAGCAAAACCAATGGGTGTAATGAAAGATCAAGAAAGAATGTTCAAACAAAGAGGGAAAATTTTGGACTATATGCATAAAGAGAAAACTTTAGAATAAAAAAATTAAGAAATGATAAAATTAATATTATCGTATCTTTAGCTTTTTTTAATGATAAATTACTTGTTGACTTGAAACTATAACGTTTACAAAATAGATTAGTTTAAATGATAAGTTTTTTGAAAAAATAATTTCCTTAATTAAACATGTTTTTTTTTTTTCGGGTAACCCCATTAATCTCTAGGAGAAACTCAACCCCTCCACAAGAATTGTGCCCAGAATCAGTCGCATCTCACTCCATGACATGTAGACGTTCTCACATGTAAACCCGATACAAAGGTTTCACTCTAGGTACGACCCTACCATCCCCACCACAATAAAGAAGGTGAAGATCTACTAATCCATTTCACATGTAGCTCTCCTATGATCAATAGGAGAGGGCACTTGAATTTGCTCTACATAATTTCATGTGTGTTTGCCCTTCACAATCCTATCAATAACTACATTCACTTAATATATGTAGCTAGGTCTCCACCTATGACCAACAACTTTTAGATTACGGGATTTCTAACATTTATTTGCATCGACAAACGTAATAACATCACTTAAATTGCCAATAAGGCATTGGTTCGATGGCTTTGGTCAGCTACCTCGACAGTATGGGAACTAAGAGGTTTTGAGTTCGATTCTCCTTTCAACCATGATCTCGTTAGTGTGAGATTATTTGTTTTAAAGGAGCAGTTAACCACATACAAGGTAAGAAAGGTATTGGGTATATAATATTATTTTTATGTCAAAAAATAACATCACTTAAATTGAAGTTTAATTAATATTCAAATTAAATTTAACAAGTTTTAATTTAAAAACTCAATTAAATTAAATTAACCCAGATATATTATGCTCATTTTAGTTTGTCAACTAAAACATAACCAAACTAAACCATGAATACTCCCATTTTAAGTTTTGACAGAAAATTGGTTAAGGGCCTTGAATAGTCTCTTACTATTATTGTACTGTTTTTAGATTTTAATGATTATCTAGGCTTAAAAATATTATAATTTTTTTCATATAAGACAATGATGATTATAGAAATTTTCTTCATAATAAATCTATATCTTCCTTTCCCAATATTTAAAAAAGCTCATGTTTGTTTGTTGATTTTGCAACACATGGTGGGACCAATATGTCTAGGTATTCTTGTACAGTGAAAACAGAGTCTCTGTTGCCAAAGTAAACCAAACCAAAAAAAAAGGGGATCCTCACATGCATTTTTCTCTTCTATCCATTTTCATGCCAACTTCCCCCACAGTTTTATCATTTTTTTTTTTTTTTGCATTATCTTATATTATACATTCTTTTGGGTTTAATTATCCTATGTTTCAACTTTTCATAGTCTTGGGGCACAGACTCCCAAGCATCCTTTGACCCTTTTGACTCAGTCTTTATTGCTTTGGACCAACTTTATAGTCACCCTTTGGAAAGCAAAACTGTTGGATGTAAATTTACAGTTACACCCCTCCAAGTGCTTAATGTTCATTTTCTAAGGAACTTAATTAAGAGAAGATAATATATTTTAAAAAATGTTTTGGGGGCCTTTAAAAATGAATGCAGGAAGTGAACTCAGCCATCAATGTTCTTTGCATTAACAGGTGTACTAGACGACTCCATATTGATTTAAGAATGGATATAATTTTTTGTATTTAAAATTTTAGAAATATAAAAAATGTATTTAGTTAGTTAAAATTTAAAAATAATTTTTTAAAATTTATAAAGAAAATAAACTGTTTATAAAAAATAATAAAATATTATTTTTAAATTTTTTATTTTTTAAGTTAGATTCTACTTTTTAGATCACGAATCAAATGTAATCTTAATATTTGAGTATACTTCCCAGAGTTTATTTTCTGTGATTTCTCTGTGAAGGTCCATATTTTTTTATGAATAAGATGATGAAGTTGTATGTTCCATTCTCAAGAATTTTACTTAATAATTTATGTTTTTAATAAAAGAAAAATACTAATTAAAGTGATACCTATTTTATATATTTAAAGTGTACATCATCAATAATGCATTATTAACTTATCATCGAATTAATTATCAATACATAATTTAAGATAATCTAACAGTATATAAAAATAATATATACTTTAAATATATAAAATAAGTATCAATGTAGTATTACTCTTAATAAAATTATATTTTCTTAACAATTATCAAAGAGACCCTTAATGACAAATAGATAGAAGTGGGCAGCCATCTTCACCAAAAATGTTTAGATATATTTTGTTCACTGAATAAGTAATTTAAGGGGTTGTTTGAATGCACCACATATAAATAATATTGTTGGCTTAAAAAAATACCTTTGTTTTTTGCTTTCAATTAAGTAGGTAGTAGTTAGCTAGTCCCTTTCATTACACACAAGTATCTGACAAGAAAACAAGTTTACTTGCTTTTTAATATATTGCAACCCTAATTATAAATAATTAAAATCAACTAAACATTAAATTATTAAACTTGAATTTGGAATTTTTTGCACAATATAGAATAATAATTGACTTGATTAATGTTCACATCTGTTTGTTACATTAGCAGTAGGTATATTAATTGATGTAGGAGGTCAAGTTACAAACTTCCAAATTTGGCAAAATTATTACAGGGAAAAAGTCTATTTCAATGCATATGTAATTAACTACTTAACTCTATCTTAAATCTTTAAATTTTTAAGTGCAATTTCATGTTTTCTTGCAAATTCATATTATGTTACTATTTTACTCCTAGATTCTTTAGTTATTTGATTAAAAAATATTTTGAAATATTATTAGAACGAAATTTAATAGGATATGACATTAACAATCAACTAAAGTGCAATATTTTATAAAAAAAAATGTCAAGTAGAGTTATTACGGTTATCTATGTCTAAGAAATAATTCACCTTCTACAAATCTATTAACTGAAATTATTCATATAATTATTTTTGATGGGTAGAACTTTATTGAAAAAAAAAAAAACTAAGATCACTAAAGTAAAAAAAGAAAAAAGAAAAACAGAAGAAGATAAATCATAATTTCAAAAGTTTGACATGTATAGATCAAGTACAAAATAATTTGGAAACCACTATGATAATCCAATGTGCCAAATCATTGCATATTATCACACCAAAAGCCTAAAAAAAAAAAACCAACAAAACAATTCTCAATTAATTACTAAATTTCATCACCAAGCAATAATTAAAGAGCTCTACCTAATATTAAGTTGTGTGAGTGATAAGGGGTATAATGTATTATTATAAAATAGATTATCCTTGACAATAGGGTGGCCCTTGATACTAGATTAAAAAATAATAATAATAAAATTAAAGAGCCCTAAAATATAATTTGCCAGGACAGTTTTGAGATTATAAGAGATGACAAGGGCATTTGTTGAGAAACTGAAAGTTCAAAGTTTGGCGAGCCAAGCCAACCAACCGCCATTGTTGGTGGTGGCAACTGGCACAACAGAGAGAGAGAGAGAATACAAAAACAAAAACAAATCCAAACTAAAAAACAGACCAAATCATCGCAAAATAAGGGAATGAATGTCTGAATCATCATCATTATCATCGGCGGCATCAACCCTTCTTTCTCTGCAATTAATTTTTTTTTATCTTTTCTTTTTTTTCTTTGTTTTTTTAATTAATTTTTCTTTTGTTTCTCTCATCAATCAGCTTTGCAAGCAGCAGCCTTTGACCGAATCTCAGCCGTTCCTCAACACAACATCCTGCAGAAGATCCCATTCTCTTCTTCAATTTTCTCACACTTCCTTGTTTGCCCAGAATTAGTTCCACTTTCCTCGCATTTATTTCCTGCCACTCTTTCCCTCAATCCCCCCAATTTCATCTCAATCAGTAACAATTCCCCCTTTTATTTCACTTAATTTTTCTGGGCATTCGTCCATTAATCTTAATTTTCTTTAATTTTTTCTGGGTATTCGTCCATTAATCTTAGCTTTCAAAAATCTTTTCTGGGTATTTTTTATAATTTTCTCAGAGAAATCTTCGAGAATTCGGTCATGAAGGTGATGTAATAGTTGTTGTTGTTGATGCTTGTGGGTATTGTGGTGTGTGTGTGTTTTAATGGGCAATGTGACATCGAGCGTTGCTGCGAAATTCGCGTTTTTTCCACCAGACCCACCAACGTACGACGTGTTTAGAGAAGATGGGAAGCTGTTTTTCTCTGGAGTTACGGCTGATAAGAACATGGATGTTCATTTGGTGGATACAAAGGGCGGGAATAAGATTGTTGCTACGTTTTGGAAACACCCTTTTGCGAGATTCACCATTTTGTATTCTCATGGCAACGCTGCTGATTTGGGTCAGATGCAAGAGCTTTTTATTGAGCTCAGAGCGCACCTACGTGTCAACATTATGTGGTAATTATTTTTCATTTTTTCATCGATTATTTTTGTTTTTGGTTTTTTTTTTTAAATTCTGAGATTGGTTTTGATTTTTCTTGTTGTATTCTGCTTATTCGGGCTTCAAATTGGTTTTTAAGTTTGGTTTGTTGGTATATAAATCCTGTTTGGTTAGTTGGGTTCTCTCTGAAGTTTAGGTGATTTGATGGGTTTGTTGGAATAATCTCTGGCCTATTAGTTCTCTTGTTGATTGATTATATGGTTGCATTTAAAAAAAAAAAAGAAAAAACTTTCCAGCTTGTGTTTAGTATATATTCTGTGTGATTTATAACCAAATTGTGGTTGAATTTACATTGATATTCACACATTTTTTTAATCTTTGTTTTTTGAAATGTTAGTGTCAATTGTTTCAAAGATCAAAGAGAAGGGTTTTCGGATGATCATTGTGTAGTTTGTTCGCCTAATGGGTTTGAAGCCAAGCTATGATTTATTATACAAAATTAGAAGTTTTTATTGTTGATGTTTGAATGTAAAGTGCAATAAATATTAGCTGTTCTCTTTGATATTTCTTCGACAAGGCCAGGAATGGTGTTTTAAAAGTAATTAAAATTCATCTTGGGCTATAGCTTGGAGTTGCCGTGCATGGATGTGCCTTAATAAATTTGCATGTGAATGGCTTTTCTTTTTCTCCCAGGAAATTTCATGCTTCTTAGGCTCCTTTTGGTATATAATTCGAAAACAGTTTTCTATTTTTGAAAAAAAAGATACCATGAGTACATGTTTGGTTGAGTTGTTTTCAAATTTAAACCGCAAGGGAACAAGAAAATAACAATTGTTTATTTGTTTTCTGGAAGAAGTACTCTAAAAAAAACAGTTTTGAAAATTTTGTTTCCAAAAACTGATTTTGGATGCTGAACCAAACAGGTCCATATTATCTTCTTCAGATGCTGCGATTAATGGACTTGTGGTTCGGTCTAATAGTCTAATATTAAACTCTAGATTTTTGGATTCCATTCTCTTTTCACTTTTCTTATAAACTTTCAAGCGCTAGCTTAATTGAACCTGTTTTCATACCTAGTGTGTAATCACTAATCAATCTTCTTTTGCTTCTCTTAATGGTGAGCCGCGCATCACATCAATGCGTTTTTATTAGTTGACTGTATATCTTGAGAAGTTCTTAATTATGGGAGGGAAATGTATATGGACAGGTTGAACTATAGGAAGCCTGGAATTTTTTTTGTACCTGATACTTATTACTTGATAGACAAGAGATGCTTTCTTGAATTTGACTTCTTGTCTGAGTATATTCTATCATCCTTTGTAATTGATAATGTAATATGTGATTTGTATATTGTGTTTATGACGTTGAATAAGAGATTTTGGTCAAAAACTCCCTAGCATAAAATAGAAGGAGTTCTTATGTTTATTTATCAAATTCTGTTTATTTGTATGACAGTTCTAATTTTTATGTCATTTATGATTGAAAAAAAAAAATTACTCATTTGCCAAAGAAAAATTTACAATGTTACCTTACACTTAGGCTGTTTTTTTTTTTTTTTTAATTTTTTTTTAATTTTTAATTTTTAAAATTTTAAAATTTTAAAGTTTGTTTTATTTTATTTACTTTTTTTTTTTTTTTTTTTTGTGAAGAAACAGGTCTTACACTTCATGTCAAGTAGGCAATTGCCTCAATTATGTTATATGCCTTATGAGTCACATGATTTCTGTACTTTATTCTCTTACAGGGAATCACATGGGCAGGGTTTTTGATAATTTGAAGTTAATATAAACTATTTTGCTCTAATGAATAAAAAAAATGACCTTCATCTTTTATTTCATGATCCAGGGGAATTTTTATTATTTATCTTAATTCTTTATAGTCGTAGCTTGTGTCATTGGCACAATGACCAAGATGCTCTTTTTATCAACTAAACATTACATTCTTTACTGCAGTTACGATTACTCAGGCTATGGAGCTTCCTCTGGCAAGGTATGCTATATATCTGGCATGAATTAAATCCAATCCTGGACTCCATTTGGTTTGAAGGAGATTAAGGAGGGAAGGAGGGAGGTAGGGGAAAAATAGCTTTATTTTGCTCTTGCCCTTCTTGATTAGTGCTTTTGTTGATACTTTTGACAGCCATCAGAGTTCAACACATACTATGACATAGAAGCCGTATACAATTGCTTGAAGGGCGAGTATGGTGTTAAGCAAGAGGATCTAATTCTATATGGGCAATCTGTTGGAAGTGGCCCGACACTACACTTGGCTTCACGGCTTCCGCGGCTGAGGGCTGTTGTACTTCATAGTGCAATACTTTCGGGCATTCGGGTTTTGTACCCTGTGAAAGTGACCTTCTGGTTTGACATTTTTAAAGTGAGTCTTTTTTTTGACAAGAAACATTTAAAGTGAGTCTTGACCAAGCCTTTTTTTCCCAACATATGTAAATATTTATCTGGTTTACTTGACAATATATCGATTACGTCCTTTGTGCATTTTATGCAGAACATTGACAAAATACGGCATGTGAGCTGCCCAGTTCTCGTCATACATGTAAGATTTCTATTTATTTGAATAATATACATTTTTATTATTGAAACCTTTAAACAAAGTGCGATATGCTTTGCCGTGAGTTCTACTGTGTGAATCTTGTTTTGTGAAGCTTTTGGCTATTCTCAGCCATATTTGGTTTCATTATTTTATTGGTTTACCATCTGATTGTCTGTGGTATGTTTTTTTTGTTTTTTTTTGCCACTAAGGATTCATAATCGTGGTGCTACCCTAGACACTATATGTACTTACGTAGATGTAGTGTTGCTGCATTGTTTTTAAGAACTACTACAAGTTAGTACTCAGTACTCTTGTAGTAATGTCAATATAAAACCTCATCTCAACCAATTAATTAGATGGCTATTACTAATCTTGTTTCACCTTTCACCATGTGGATCTGCCTAGGGCTATATTTTTTGTTAGATAAGGAGCCATATGTCGTCCCTCCCTATTCTATTCTTAGTCAATATGTTTGTCTTTTAGCACCTTCAACTTGCACTGTTTCTTTTTCTTCTCATTTTTTTTCATTTCACATGTTGAAACTGCCTTGTCTAATTTCTTCAATGTGCACTACCCTTAGATTTTTGCAAATGATTTCATACTTGATTCTTCCTTTGTAGTTCATTTTAGATGCACCTTAGTCTATATTGAGTTGTTCTAATTGCTCCAAATTTTACTCCATATCGCGTTGTGTTTTTGTGATCATTTTATAGATTTTTCCTTCAATCTTATAGCATGTACTCTTGTGTTACAAAACTTTAGATGTCTCCCTCGACTTCAACCATTTCGTTATACTTCTATGATCGATTTCTTCTTCAATATATCCTTTATTATGGATGATTATATCTAGGTAGCAAAAGTAATTACTTAGGGTTATATTCAGGTTATGACATGACATCAAGTTCCAATAACTTTAAACTTGTCTTCATCTTCAATCTTATAAGCGCCATTGCATATTTGTTGGATGTTAGTTCAAGAATGAACTTGTTGAATAACGTTACTGAGATTCTTGCTCATTTTTTATTTTTAGAAACCTGCTTATTCTATACTAGCTTTTCAGGACTATTTCATTTAAAAATATATTTTGATTTGCAATGCTAAGAATTCATAACTATTTGAGAATGTGATTATAACAGCTGGAGTTGTTACTAGTTTGGTAATTCTCTTTATGTAATATCTTAGAGAAACCCTTTTGAAGAGTGAATTGAAAGGCTCTTAAAGAATAAAAGCCAAGTAGGTCTGAGGTTTGAATTTATGGTTTTTCATTTCTTTCATTTATGGTCTTGTTACATCATTGGTGATGAACTCATGAATATGGAGTTTCATGATCTGACTTCCTTTGATAGAGGGCCTAAAATGTTATGCTTATGTTTGCTTTGTGTATCCCAAGAGGAAAGGCAGTGGAAGACAGAAGATCAAAAAACTTTTCAGTTTATAAGCACAGGTGGTAGTGTGCACAGTATTGTTTTAAAGTTAGTTTATCTATTTGACTTTAACTTCAGGCAGCGTGATTTTCATTAGTAAATTTTGATGGAATTTCTTTTAAGAAGGAAGAATTCTAAATGGTCTAGATTCAGATATTGAGATTTTGTAGTTATTTGTGAAATCTTCAAGAATAAATCTTACGGCCATGATATGATGCAATGATATATTTATTAGGGATGAAAAAAAATCTTGTGTTTCAAGAAGTCTTTTTTTTTTTTTTTCTTTCTATATATATATATTGTTGCCAGTGGAATTTCAGTTAGCAATTTAAGCTTGTGCCATCAGTGTTTTGTTTTTTTTTTTTTTGAATTATCATAGTGGGAGCCTTCAGGGGCCATCCTTTTTTTTTTTTGTTATTATCATAGGGGGGGCCTTTGGTGACCAACGAAGTCACATGGTCAAAGATTTCACTATACGATTGAAGAGGTTGAATGCCAAAGTTGTTGATTTTGTTTTTATTTTTATTTTAGATGACTACTTTTTATTTTGGTTGCAAACGGGGAAAATTATCCCTTGAACTGCAATTGTCTCTTCTGAATGAATTTTGACTAAAGAATATCTTTTGTGTAACAAAACTCCTATGATTTTAATAGCTTGTTAGCTTTTTGCATTGTGGAGCATTGAGACCTTTCTTCTTGTGGAAAAAAATTGTGGTGAATATTTCTGTGGGGTCTATTGATATTGTGGTTTCAATAAGTACCCTGATTAATCTATCGCTTGTTTGAATTAGAATCATATATATGGAAGGAAGATTACATGTTTTTGCATTAGCACTGTGTTTTTCAATTTTGGTTATTGTTAATGGTAATTAAAATTGATAATAGCACAGAGTAACACGCATGAGAGGAGTTTGAGTTTTGGTTTTGGGGCTACTTGTTTCAATTTTCATCACTGCAATCATTGATGAATAAACTACCGTAGCAGAACTGCCTCTGAAATGGACGAATATTATGGGATTGATTAGGAAGAGATTAAGCATTACCTATAAAAGCCAAGAAAGAAACTGTGCCTAAAGAGGCTTTAGCAGCTTACATAATATACTATTTAAATGAAGAAGAATGCCCAGAAGAGACTTCAGCAGCTTGCATAGTTTATTATGTAAAAATAAAATGCCAAAAGAGACTTCAGTAGCTTATCTAATTATTAATTTAAATGAAGAAATGCTGAAATAGGATTTAGTAGATTGTGCAATCTACTATTTGATACACTACAGCTGTTATTATAGTAACTTTTGGGTTACAACAATATATATTGCTTCAGAGAGGTATATGTTTTAGTAAATTCTAATGTTAGTTACCAATATTTAGCGTTTTTCTGGTTGATTCCTATATTTTGATCATTAAAACAGCCACGAATTTTGTTGGATGCCCTTGTTTGATTAGCAAGTTAATACAGTTTACTTGCTTAATAAGTTGAGTTGCTAAAGGATACACGTTTCTTTTTTTCTTTTTTGGGTTTACAAGTATGTTTAATTGTTAAACTTTTATAATGAATTTATGGAAATATATCCTTGTTAGTTGGAGCTTGAGATACAATGTTACACCTCTACTTGAAAGTTAAGCTTTTAGGTCAAGTAGCTTCTATTATGATGTCAAAGCTTTGGTTTTGTGAAGAGCACTTAAGCTGTTGGGTTCAAGTTTCTTTGTTGTCATTTTATAATGCCCATTTGCATATTCGGTATTTGTCTATTCTTATATCTCCCTTCACCTATCTATTATAGGTTTTAGGTCCAATGGTTTTCTACAGTCCTCAGATAAGGAGCTTCAAATTAAACTAGTTTTTGCATTGTTCAAACTTATGATCGTAAACATTCTTCTTTGGTTAAGTATGAAATGTTATGAAAAGAGTGCTAATGTTTGTAAAGCATGGCAAACTATCCATAACTTATTAGAAAGTGGGATCTTGAAGAACGTTTTAAATTCATAACTTGGGAGGAGTTGTTTGTGGTTTGCCTACAACAATAATCTTCTGTTCATAACTCAAAAGACAGGAGAGATTGTCTTTTTTGAAGTCCAACTTTAACTTATCTCTTAAATTCTGAATATCATGTGCTCACTAAATCAGACTAACAGTTCACTTTCATTAGTGTGATTGTTCTCTGCTTGTCTTGTGCTTATTGAATGTGGAGGAAAAGTTCTTTTAAGTAACACAATTACTAGATTATATAGTCACAATATGACCGTGGAACTGAATCAGAGACCTTTTTAATTTAAAGGCAATATGTGATGGGGACGAATGAGGGAGCAAGATAGTAACAAGAGATCAAAAGTTGTATTCATTCAACTGTCTCAATTACAAGATGTCTACATATTTATAGCAAAACTTGTAATTGAAGTAAGGAAACTTTGATTGATTGCTTAAGTGAGTCCCGCTAAACTCTTAAAAATTACCAAATAAATAAGCAACTTGAATAAGGAAAAATAGTAAATTCCTACCAATTGCTTTATTGGTAACTTAATAAAAGAAAATAATTAAATAAAGAAAGAAATAAAATCTTGATTAATTTTTGTGATGACAGCGTTCGTAAAATTTGGTAAATGGGATTGTGCATGCTGCATCAAGATGCCTCAATCATGACATTATGAAGCAAATCAAGACAATTTGACACCACTTGAAGTAAACCTATACAAACCTGAGACCAGAAATTTCTGATTCCAAAATTAAGGATTTTAATATAGTGGCTAAAATCCTATGAACTTTTTGTGGAAATTTTACACAATAAAATCCTAAGATGCAGTGTAAATAAAAGTCTCTGGAAACATTTCTCAGGTGAAAACAAGGCTTTTATTTTTTTGTATTTTCTTTTGTTGTCTGCAGAGAAGATGTATCCTATGCATCAGGTTCCTTCCCGCTATTGCAGGGTCTAGGAAAGGGTTGGCGTAAGAGCTTTAAAAGAACCATAATGAGTATTATTTTCTTACTAATTAACCATCGTTATTTAACAAGAAATACACATTGATTAATGCAACTTACAAGAGTGAGGAATAAGATTTAGTTAAGTGTGTGGGAGCTTGTTTGATATAATGTGTCATGGAATAGATTTCCATGTTGTATTATCATTAATAGTTTTTTTTTTTTTGATAGCATGATTACTTTAAACAAGAGAAGAACGTTTGTGAACCACAAGATTGAATAATGTCAAAATCAATTTTATCGTAATCCTATATCCAAGTTTGAAAAAACCAATTATGACTAAATTTTGACTTTGATAAGTTAGTCTTGATTTGTTGCTTCAATGTTGAATTAGGAAAGATTCTGATTTTGTCTTTTAAGCTAATAACAATTCTATGGAACTCTTATTATGTAGCTATTTTCTGAATCATGAATTTATAATAGGTGTTACGTAGCCTAAACACCTTCCCTGAAGTTGAAATCCATACTGATGCAAATTGAGTTGATTGCTTTTGCTTCTTGTTGTGTGTGTTTGATTGAAGTTGAGAAACTTGAAAATTTCGGGAAGAGATTCTCAGTAGGAAAATGTATACCATATTACCATCCTGAGTCAAAATAGAAGAATCAAGGCGTTAGGATTATGGTTCAATTTGTGGAAATGCTAAGGAATGGTTGACTTTGTACAGGTCAATTTCTTTGAGCTTGAATAGATGCTTGGAAATCTATAGAAAAATTATACGAGATAATGTCATTATTATGTTGACTTGTACCACCTTTCTTTGCTTTTATGGAGGTGTTGTACAACATAGATAAATTACAACTTTATATAAAAGCTTAAGCTATTAGATAGTGGCACTACTATGTGTAACCTACCCATCAATAATCAGTAAAGAAAATGAATGATGTAGTCATGAAGGAAAGTCAGCTCTAATGCCGAAACTTATATAGAATGGGATAGGGCTTAAAATAAAGATTAGGGTGTTCCTAAATAAGGTTTTATTGGTTAAAGAAAAGGATTGTGATTGGGGTCTTTTTGATCTTAAGCAATGAGGACTTATAAATTTGAAGTATTGAAATTTAAGCTAAATTCAGGCAAAGAAAAGATAACAAGGATTAAATCACCCTTCTAATGTTTCCATAAACAAGTTATTGATTTTTTTCTATCAACCAATATTCTCGATGGCTAACCTTATTGAGTTATTAACCAACTACTTTGGGCAAAGACTAACTATGCGAACATTCTTTGAAACTGAAAGTGAGTAAGCTACTAACAATTAATACTCCAATACTAACTAAAATAAGAAAGCCATGAACCTCTATATTTTTGTTTAATGCCCCCCCCCCCCCCCCCCCCCTCCCCCCCCCCAAAAAAAAAAAAAAATCCTCTTTTTTGGGTTATTTGATACACTTCAATCTGCTAGCCAATGCCAAAAATGCAGATTCTTTAGTAGGCTAGCACTTACTGTTAAAATTTTGTTTTTCTTCCTATGCTTCGATGTTTGGCTTCTCCATTTCCAAAATTAATCCAAGACAAGATATGCCTTATTTGCAAGATGGAACACCTGTTGATATGGTCTTCAACCCATTAGGAGTACCTTCATAAATGAATGCAGTATATATTTGAATTCTCACTTGGGTTTTGCTAGGGATCTGCTAAACATGCATTATTAAATAGCCCCCTTTGATTAGAGAGATATGAGCAAGAGGCTTCGAGAAAACTATTACATCAAGCCAGTCAGCAAACTATGAATCCACGGGAATTTGAATTCGATTATCTAAGGAAAAAGCAGAATATTTGACGGAAGAACAGGAAATTTTTTAGTAACCTGTTATAATAGGAAAGTGAAGGTACTCCTAATGGGCTATGTTTATTTGCTTTGTATAGGTGAAAAGATTGTTATTTTCTCGAGAAAATAAAAGATTTTCAGAAGAAAATAGAAAAGTTGTGTGTTTGATTGCCAACATTTTCTCTAGAAATTTCTTTTCACCACTCCCATTTTCTCAAAATTTTCCCGCCTATAGAGGTAAGAAAATATTTTTCTTGTGAGAAAATTGTAAGCATTATTGATAATATTCGTGATTATATTCTATGATACTTCTTGTTTTTCATTCTCTTTGCATCATGTGAGTGTAAAAAATATTTTCTCATACACAATCAAACAGGCACGAGAAAATTCTTCAAAAAGATTAGCTATCAAAGAGGCTCTGGGTTTATTTGTCCTTGTTTGATTAGCAAGTTATTAAGTTTGATTTCCATTCTGTTATATTCTTGTTATTTTGGTTGAGCCGCCTTGATCGGAATCTATTCTAGACTTCATTAACAAAGTCTTGCTGCTTGTAATGATGCTTAGCTGTAATTTATTCCAGGGAACAAGTGACGACATAGTAGATTGGTCTCATGGTAAACGATTATGGGAACTATCCAAGGAGAAATATGATCCTTTATGGGTCAAGGGTGGTGGGCACTGCAATCTGGAAACTTACCCAGAGTACATTAAACACTTGCGCAAGTTCATCAATGCGATGGAGAAGCTTTCTCTTGTGAAACAAACAAAGCAAAACCCCTCACAAAGCCCAGCCATTACCGAAACAAAACATAACAAGTGCTTGAGATTCAAGAGATGACTTGCGATGCTTCCTAGAACCTAATTACCCCAAGAGCAGTGCCCTTCTTGAGCGGTTATGGTCTCTGCAAAACTGGACCATTTTCATGGAAGTGAAATTGAGATTGTTTGAAAAATATACTGTACTCAGCAGCATACTTCCTTTGGTTAAGTGTCTAGAGAGTTCGTGGGAATATCGTGCATAGATGGCGTGTTCAATTCTGAAGTTTCGATGCTCAATAGACTAACTAATACAATACCGTTACTGTAATCGTGGCGTAAGTTTTTTCTGTACACCATTGTTCTTCAAGATCATCTGCTCCTGAGTCTGGATTTGATGTGTAACTTGTCACAATGTAAAGACTCAAAATTTAAAATCAGATATATGTATTACTTGGTCTATCTTTTCCAAAAAGGTTCTTGTGTTCTTGTTATTGTTTTTCTGGTGTTTTTAAGTAACTTCATGATTCTTCTGCATGTGAATCACAAACATTGACCTTATGCAGCTTTCTTCATTCTATATTTTCTCTCTTTTTTTCATTCTTCTTTTTTGGTCACACCAATCAGATGGGCTGAAATTCTATGTTTGAATTTCCCTTTTTTTGATCAGAAATCAAAAAAATTATGATTACCCAGTGCCCCTAATTTTGTATACTTGCAGATAATTTGGTCAGAAATGATGAAATCTATCTGTTTTCTCATTTCTTCAAATTCCTGCTTTAGCAGGTGGCATAAGAGATTTAAAAAATGATTAACAATACATTAACCTTATTTAATCAAATTTAAGCAGGCCAATTGCTTAATCTTGTCAGTGTCAGCATCAGTGTGAAACAAAATATAATCATAGAGAGAAAGAAGCTTAGCCGTATTTAAAAAAATAAATAAATAAATAAATAAAATAAGGTTCTACCTACCAAAGATTAGAAAACTAAAAGGGTGTTGAATTAAGTTGAGTTCTTTGAAAGATGATCACTTGTTAAAAAGTCAAAACCATTTATATATGCAATATATATAAATGTAAGCTGATGGAGGCAGTTTAGATTTTTCAGACTCATTTCAATATAATGATTTATTATCATTTTTGTTTTTGGTTCTATAAAAAGATGACAAAATTATTACCAACGAGTGGTTGGCTCAGTGGAAGCGGGCTGAGTCTCAAGGTTGTCCCTGTATAGGAGTTTCAGAGTTCGATTTTTGGAGGCGCCCTCGTTGAGAGAGGTCTAACATTCCGCTCTTGCTTCGAACGAGGACTAGTCTCGTACCCGAAGGATGTGAGAATACCTCGTGGGAAACCAAAAAAAAAAAAAAAAGACAAAATTACTAGTTGTCCTTGAAATATTCAGAAAAAATCAAGAACTATGCACAAAAAATATATTAAGTGAAATGACATTAGATAAAATTGGCCTCACTGTGAACTGGCAGACATAGTTATAATTTCCAAGGATCATAAAAATGGCACATGCTCTTGCAAACATATGAATCTTTGATCAAAAATATAAATCCAAATTTAGAACCTCCATAAAAATAAAAAAAATTAATTGATCCCCAATATAACAATAATAATGTTTTTAAATTTGGATGGTAATTAAAGAAAAAATGACATGGTTTGTTAATCACATGGTTAATTTTAAGATGTTCCCTAGTGCAAAAAATGGAATCATATAGATTGTTATTAGGATTAATCATATAACTATCATGCCTAACTATGACTGTAGACATTATTTGTACTTATATTATCCATGGTGTTATTCTTTGTTATATAACACTAGTGAGAATTATAATAGGTATTTATATTACCCCTTTAAATTTTAAAATATGTATTTTAATAAAAATTAAATAATGAACTAATAGGAAATATAGGAAACTTGACAAATTAGTTGATATTGTATAATAAGCACCTCATGAAACATAGGCCTACTCTCATAATAATCATAAAAATATATTTCATTTGAGGGCCATCCTCGAGGTCTAATGTAGCCTATTAATTAATTAAATATTCCATGTATAATAGCCATAAAATAATTTTAATGAATTTAACAGTAACGTGATATCCATAGCTAAAAGGAGGAAGAAGAGTAAGAAGAGAACAATGACAATTTTGCATACAAAGAGAACTCTCCCATGGTGGTGGTGCATTAATTAAATAGAAGAAAGGAAGGTTGTGAGAAGAAAACTTTTAGTATTTTTTATTTATTTTTTATTTCTTTTTAATTGAGGAAGTGTATATCCTAATGGGAGACAACATTAGGTAGTATGCATTTCACATAGTGATGTACACGTCTTCTCCTCCATTACTTTAATTGGTACCAAAGGGATGTCATGTGTGAATGTGGCTTTCAAAAGCAAGGAATCTTAGATCTTATAGTCCAAATGAATCTTATATTATAAACACCAAATAAATAGTACTACTACTCCACAAAAAACACAAGCCAATGAATGGTTTTAATTAGTTTAATTTAATTAATATAGTAGCATCCATGAAACCCTTTTTTACAACTATATATATATATATATTTAAAAAATAATAATTTCATGCTAAGCATGCATTCTTAAATGATACTTACAATTGTCAATCAACTTGACTCAACCATCATTCTTTAAGTATAATTTTGAAATTGATAATACATACGATTGTGTTAATGCTTACATAGATAAATATATGTAGTTATACATAGGCTTATAAATAGTGAAATAGCAACAAAAGTAAGTAACAATATTATCTAACATTATTTGTTAATTGTTATATCGGGAATGTATAATCAACTCAACATCAGGACTTATGACATGTCGACATGGAATACTATGCAATATTATCAACTTGTTACCATTTATTTTACGACAAGTGTCCTTGTTTGAGGGGTGGTGGCATCCAACTAATCTGCAATTATCACTATAAACTTTTTGGTTAGATCAAATTAAGGAGGGTGTGTTAAGTCTTAAGGGTTATGACATGAGATTGATTAAAAGATGATTATGAGTTGTACATCCACTTAAAAATAGACTTGTTTTTTTCTTTTTTTCTTTTTTTTTTTTGTATCAAAAGCTATCCATCAACTTTAAATATAGGTTTCACCCATTTGGCACAGAAGGGCATCATCTAATTATCTAAAAGCTGGCTATAAGTCTCTATAGATTTATGTATATGCTTTTTAAATATTCAATCTACATGGCTACAGTTCTCTCCACTCAAAGGGTAGTATACCTTAGAGACAGGAAAATGAAATGGGCATTTGAGTTCAAGTTGATTTGTTGCCTTATTAATTTACCTTAATGTGGTCCATTATATATCATCTTTCTTGCACCACCAACCCCTTCAAAAAAGGTAAACTAATTGGCTTTGTTCTTATAGCCTGAGGTAGCTAGGGTGATCCTTCTCCATCTCTCTATTTATTTATTTATTTATTAAATATTTTATTTTGGTGTGGGGATGTTGAAAGGTGGTGGTAGTGGTGGTGGTGGGACACACCCTTAATTAATTTTTTTTTGTTTGAATTAAATAATATAAGAAACTATATACATATTACATAGTTGAGGGAATATGGGGGATTATAAAATGTGTTTGTTACACCTACACTAGCATTTCAATGCAAAAGAGAGAACAAGTGATTGGTGTGGGCCATTTGCTTCCTTCCCTTTTTCCCTGTGCTTTTTTTAAGGTCTTTTGTTATTAAAACTCTCCTTGTCAAACCTATTAGAAGAAGCTCTAGTGCCACCAAATATACATATAAAATATATGTATTGATATTGATATTGATATTGGAAAGTGGAGGAATCATTTTATATGCTGTCCTTTTCTATACCACCTAAGGTGTCCTAGAGAGAGGAGGGTGGGAGTTAGGGTGTCACCCTTATTTTTGGGGACCCTTTATAGATGGAGACTCTCCTCTTAATACCAAGTTGTCAAATATTGCTTCCCATTGATTGATCCTCTCTTTTTCATTTATCAAAAATTATTTTGCATCCTAACAACCCTTCATTAATTTTACCATTTCATCACTATGTTTTCATTTTTATTTTTCATGAATGTATCTAGTGATACTAATTTTGCTCTGACCCCATCTTAATTAGAATCTTTCTTATCCCAATTTGTTATAATTCCAAAAAAAATAAACACCATTATTGCCCTGGCTAATTCACTAAAAGTTAAGAATTTTTGAAAAAAAATAATAAAGAGACATTAAGGAAAAAAGCAGAGTTGATATTTTGATCAATTAATTCAAAATATATATTCTTAATTAAATCAGTGATTTTATTTTTGAAGAAAAAAAATGTTACAAAAACTTTTGAAGCGGTAGACTATTTTTCTTTAAATATTATTTTTGATCTTTTTATCCAATCTATAAGTATCAAAGATATTTTTTTTTTATTCTTTAAAAAAAAAAGAAGATAAAGTTGCATTTAGTTTATGATTCAGATACAGTTTTTTGTATTCAAAATTTTAGAAACACGAATAACCTATTTGTTTGTTTGAAATCCGAAAACACTTTTTCAAAATTTTTTTTAAAAAATGTTATTTTCACGAAATGACAAAATATTATTGTCCGAATTTTTACGTTTTGAGTTATATTCTAATTTTCAAATCACGAACTAAATGCAACTTAATTTTTTCACTATTGTTTATTTTTAGAGAACTATTTTTTTTTTGAAAGTTTATTTTTAGAGAACTTTGGTTTGGGGCAAAACATGTAAAATATGAGATTATAATTTCACGCCCACCTATATATAATCTACAAATAAATTAACAAACGACTGTAACATTTATTATTACTTGTTTTTAGCCATATTAAATTTGAAAAGTAAACCTCACATATCTAGTACTGAACCAACAAAAATACTTACACTTATAGATTTATTTGCTAGCACCACTTAGATTTGGCTCATTTAATACCCTTCTAACATTACCCAAAATTCATTATCCTCATCAACCCCCCAATTATCACCATTATTTTATTTTCAAACTATAAAATTTATAGTAATAAATATTAAATATTAAATAACACCCTAAAAAAAATAAAAAAATAACCCAAACATTGCAGCGGGTCATCAAACTCCCAGATGTCTCAGACCCAACAAATTTATTTATTTTATTTTTCAAAAAAGTTAAATGAAAATAATATTATAAAAAACTGAGAACCCTCAAAAGGCAGAAATAAAAAGGCCAAAAAGAAACCCTAAAAAGGCAAAATCAGAAGCACAGGTGATAGAAAGTAAGGTCTCCTCCATTACCTTTTTTGCCCTTTTTATTTTATTTTTTTTCTCAGTACACCCCCCGCGAAGCACGCGCATCTCAGGCGTGTCTATCTATTCGGGTCCTCGTCCACCGAGTGCGACCCGTGGTCCCTACTTAACCCGACCCGTTTTAAAAGACCCGGTTCCTCTCACGTGCCGGAGTTCTTCGCGTCCGTACTTTTAACGCGCCTGACGCGCCACCACTAACTCTGCTGCCGGACTTTCTGGGTCCAGCCATCTCATGTTCGGCCAATAGGAAGCCGAAACGTGGCATTCTGAGCTTATTTTTAATTTCGTAATTAAAAAATGTATTTTTGTAAAATTAATTCACCTTAATGTTTTTTTTATTCACGAACATGCCACTGCTGCTGCTGCTGTTTTGTTTACACGTTTATTTATTTTTATATAGTAATTTTATAATTGGGTCATTAAAATGCTTCGCTGGGTGTGACTCAGGAGCAATAAAAATAAAAAATTGAATAAATAAATAAAAGGAAAAAATCAAAGATAAGTTCTTGCCCTTGTAAGCAAAATTAATTACAAGATCCTGTTTAGATCCTTCATTGAAGTTATGGGCTGTAAACAATTATTCCAAAGATTTCTTTGCTTTCTTGGACTAAAATACCCTTCAAATGGATCCGGGTCTACACTACGGATCCGGGTCAAATAAGAAATGAGTGTGGTGATCTGATGTACCTGAGGTGTGTAGTTCTCAATGAGCCATAGAAGGTAGCCCATCAGTAGAATTAATCAGAGCCGTTTGATTAATTAAAAGGGGGGGGTGATGTTGGATTCAAAGGAAAATAAAAAGAAGGCTTATTAATTATAACATGATTGAGTAAAGCTATGATTCTAAAGCTTTATATGGGTCAGACAAGAATCTGTTTGACTGTGACATCATAAGTGGTGGCCCACATGGTTTGTATGGTTGGGATCAGTGTGTTTAAAAGGGACCACTTTGTATGTGATTAATATGAAGATGATAGGAGGATCCACCCTTGTGACACCCAAAATGAACCTTGACTTTCTTATTATTTATTTATTTATTCTTTTTTTTTTGGTTAAAAAAATGGTTCCCATAATTCCTAATATACCCCTCATTACATGAACTTTTTTTTTTTTTTTTAAGTTTTCCTTTTTGTTTGTAAACTTATATTCTTTTATTTTTGTTAAGGCTGTCTCTGTGCTTCCTCTGGTCACTGTATACAAGGAAAGCAAAAGGGGAAGAAATTTTCCATTTTTATTTTCATTATTTTTTCTTTATTATTAAATTTCTGTTCTTGGTGTTGCAAATTCTTCTGTAGCTCTCAAACCTCTCTCTGTTTTTCATTTCTCTCTCTCTATCTCTCTATCTCTCTGTTTTTCTCTCTTCTGTTCTATTCTGTAAGTCTGTTTTTGTGGGTTTCTTCTTGGGTTGTTTGTGAATCAAGTGGTTTTGTTATTTGGGTGTTTTTTTTTTTTTTTTGTTTTTTGAAGAATCTGAATTCTGGGTTTTTCTCTTTTGATCTCGAGTTGAGTTCTTGAGTTGTGTAAAATGACTGTGGAGGAAAGACGGGGGATTGTTAGTGAGAATGATGGGAAAGATCCGTTTCCTGTGGGTATGCGAGTTCTTGCCGTTGACGATGACCTTACTTGTTTGAGGGTGTTGGAAACTTTGCTCCGTAGATGCCAATATCATGGTTTGTTTCTTCTTGATCTTCTTCTTCTTTTTGTTGTTTTTCCTCATTAATCTGTGTTTTTAAGAATGGGTCGGTGTTATTTTTTTTGATTTTTTGTGTATTCTGTTGATTTTGAACCTTTGGAGATTGAAATATTCTTCTCAAAATGCGTCTTCTTTGTCACTTCCCTGTTTTAAAATCAAGGAGGTCCTTTTAAGCTTCTGGGTCTCATGAATTGGTTACTAGTTTATGTTTTCTTAGATGCTTTTTTAGTTTTTGTCTATTTGAGATTACTAGAACTTTTTCTCCAAATGGGATCTTCATGTTTTTCTCATTTTCATCGCATATGGGTTTTTCTTAATTTTTCCCATGGATTTCTATGGAGGGGTTTTTCCTTTATGGAGTTATACTTCAATTTTTCCACCTTTTAAAAAAAAATGATTTAATTGAGTTTATACTTTATTACTGGTATTCTTCTCTGAATGAAGCTTTTCCATGATACCCTTGTTTTTAATTGTGTGGATTTATCTTGATTTTGTATGAGTCTATTGAGTGCTTTCATACTCAGTTTTCATTCTAATCTTGAGATGAAATCCTTTTTTTTTTTTTCTCTGAATCCTAAGTCTACTTTTTGAGTTTGAGATATGAAAGATCTAAACTGAATTAATTGGATTCTAAATTTTTTCTTTTCAATTTGATTTTCCTGTTTGCAGTTACAACAACAACTCAGGCAGTTACTGCACTGAAGATGCTAAGAGAGAATAAAAATAAGTTCGACTTGGTCATCAGCGATGTTCATATGCCAGACATGGATGGCTTTAAGCTTCTTGAGCTTGTGGGACTTGAAATGGACCTACCTGTCATAAGTAAGCATAGATTCTTGGACCCAATTCTAGATATTCCATGATGAGATCCTTTTTAGCATCACTGTTTCTATAAGACTTGTTTAATTATGCCGTAGAAGAAGACGTAGATAAATGTATAATTGATTTCAGTTAACCTTCATGAGATATTCATATTGGTCTTTCTCTTCAATTGTGAAAAAAAAACACTCTTAATATAAAGATCTAGAACTCTAGTTTTGAGGTGTATCGATTTTTAATTTATCAAAGAAGAATATTAACTTTTGATCTTTAACTTGATGATCGTAGTGCTGTCGGGAAACAGTGATCCCAAACTTGTGATGAAGGGAATTACTCATGGCGCCTGTGACTATTTGCTGAAACCCGTTAGAATTGAGGAGCTTATGAACATCTGGCAGCATGTAATCAGGAGAAAGAAGTTTGATTCCAAGGATGTAAACAGTTCAGATAACTCAGAAAGGCCTCATCAGGCAACAGGTGAAGGTGGACAAGGTTCTGCAGCAGCTGGTGGCCATGTTGATCGGAATGGAAAAGTCAATAGGAAGCGAAAGGACCAAGATGAAGAAGATGAGGAGGAAGATGATGAAAATGGGCAGGAAAATGAGGACCCTTCGGCCCAGAAAAAGCCTAGGGTTGTTTGGTCTGTGGAATTGCACCGCAAGTTCGTTGCAGCGGTTAATCAGTTGGGCATTGAAAGTGGGTTCTTCTTCTTCTTCTTATTCCTCATCATTGACATGTTTATTTGTCTTTTGAGAGAATTTTATATAATTCAGTTTACTATTTCCAATGCAGAGGCTGTACCAAAGAAGATACTGGATCTGATGAATGTGGAAAGGCTTACTCGAGAAAATGTCGCGAGCCATCTTCAGGTACAAACCCTTTTCTTCCCTTGCTTCATGTTATTGCTTTATGTTTGTTTTTTTTTGGGTGATTGCTTTATGCTTCTATTTACTTGATCCCTCTATTTTGACTGCAGAAATATAGGCTTTACTTGAAGAGGATCAGCTGTGTGGCAAGTCAGCAAGCTAACATGGTTGCTGCTTTAGGTGGTAAAGATGCCTCTTATTTGCGCATGGGCTCTCTGGATGGACTTGGAGATTTTCACGCCCTTACGGGATCAGGGCAGATTCCTAATACTGGTCTTGGATCCTTCCCTACAAGTGGGATGCTTGGTAGATTGAACTCACCTGCCAATTTGGGCCTGCGTGGGCTTGGTTCTTCAGGAATGATCCAGCTTGGTCGTAATCCAAACTCTGGTACCTCCATGAACGATCTTGGAAAGCTGCAACAAGTTGTCTTACCTGGAAATCAGAATGGAAATTTATTTAAAGGGTTACCAACATCTTTTGAACTTGATCAGTTGCAACAGAACAAAATTAACAATCGTGCTCCGGAGTTCACTGCAATCAATGACCCGGCAATGTTTCCACTTGGAAGTGGCTTTCCTGATGCTGGAATGACCATTGGTAGCTCTAGTAATTCTTTCCTTGGCGCTCCAAACAACTTGATGCTATTACAAGGACATCCACAACAAGCTCGGAATCAGGGAGCTTTGGGAAATCAATCTTCGGTTAGTATGTCATCACTTAATTCTGATCATTTTGAGATGGGTATTGGTGCCTCTTCTCATTTACCCGATCAAGGCAGATGTAATGAGAGCTGGCAAGGTGCTGTTCCTTTGACTGGGTTTTCATCAAATCCATTGCCACCATTGGGTGACCATTTTCGTCATGCTGATATTGGACCTATTAATTTGAGAGAAAATATTTCCTCGATGGCCACGCATATTGGGAGCAGCCCGCTTGATGTTTCTGCCACAAGTGTTGTATCATCATCTCTGCAGGATTTGAGACGAGATGCTCAAAGTCAGGCTAGCCCAGTTGGCATTAATCTTCAGCATGATAGCCAAAAAATCTCAAACTTTGGAAGCAAGGGCAATAGGGTTGACCAGAATTTGAACTATAACCTCCAGCAAAATAGGGAAGAGGGCAAACATGATTATACACAAAACCCAAATCATGTCTTTGGTTCTTTAAATTCTTCTTTGCCTATCCAGGGTGTTGTGGGTCCAGTTGGGCACAACTCAAGTCAAAACATTGGGCTTTCTAATAGAAAGATGGATTCAAGTCCGATCAGCCAATTCAACAGTAGTAGTCCATTTCTGATGCAGCAAAATGGGTTTGAGAAGTCATCTATGGAGGCCACAATGAGGTTGAAGGAAGAGTACCATATGGAGCCGACTAAATCGCATGGTGGATTCATGGCTAATAGTTGTGGTTCCTTGGAAGATATAATGAATGCTATGATTAAGCAGGTAAGATCACTGTCTTGATATTTGTAGTTTGAGTTCCATTCGAGCACAACTTATTGAATATTGCCCCAAACATATTATGATTGTTTAACCAATACTTATGATGTTCCTTGGGTGGATATTGACTGATTTAGTGATCTATTTGCGTAAAAAAAATTACAGTATGAGATTGTTGGTAGTGTGATAAAGTCGGATAGGTATTTTTTTTCACAACTTAATGTGTTGATCTCACTGTATGAAAGTGTTTGACGTAAATGCAGTTTACTACTGGATTTTTAAGTGATAAATGATAAAATGGTGATTTAATTTATACATGCATTAGCCCAGAGCCTGCAATAGCGAGAGCCTTGTGCATTCAGTACAGGTTGAACATTATGCATCTTTTATTGTGCTGTTTTTCCTAATTTAGCTCATAGGAAATAAGTAGATATTTTGCCATTTTTTTCCCTGTTGAGAAAGTTAAAAATCAAAGGCCCATCTTTTCTTTTTCAAACCCATTTGTTTGAAGAATCTTAAAAGAAAGGTCTCTTGGATCATTACCCTTCTTGAACTAATCATTCTAACCCAGATGAGCAAAGGGGTAGAAATTTTTCGAGCTTACACAATTATTATTTTGTTGTGTTGTGTTGTCAAGTGAAATGCTCAATCAGAGATTGTTCTAAATTATGCTTGTTTTAATGATTATTTTATATGAAGTGTGGTAAAGCTTTCTATAATTTTAAATGTCAACATAATGTTGTGGTCTGGTAGGCCCTTTTTGTGCTTTGGTTGTAGGAACATTTAGCTTAACGCTCTCTCTCAAAATTTAGCTATCCTCTTGCTTCCAACCTAAAAATTTGGCTATTTCCCATATCCGAAAGTTCCCTTTTGCACCAGTTACCTATGTTACCAGACTCAGGTATGGGCGTCAAGTTTGAGTATTTGCCTATAGGGCAGAGTTGTCAAGCTTGCTCATTTCTCAAATTATAGTATACTGAGATTTGGCTATAGAAGTTGTCCAAAAATTTGGATACGGGTTATGTCCTGCATTCTTTAATCCTATGCTAACATAATAATTTATACTTCCTGTCTTATGGCACATAAATTACTTCTTGTATTTTATTTCAACGTATGGCATGTTAGATTTTGGAGCAAATGCTCTCCTTGGAATCTGACAATCAGATTATGTCGTTACTTGTATACTTCATATTTTGTGTGCTGCAGTGTGAAGCATCTTCTACTACAGTTTTGTATTATCTTTGATATTTATGTTCGAAACCATGCAACTCTGGATCTTTTGAGCTGTTGAAGGCACTGACTATATAATTATGACATGAAATCTTTTCCATCTCATGAAGAAACGAAACCCGAAATTTCTCGATGACGACGTTGTTAGTTAAAATGTTTTACTATATACTGATCTGAAGATTCATATTAATTTTGCAAAACTTGCTTTAATTCGTATTAATTTGTCTAAGTGTTATTTTATTTGTGGTTTTTGCAGATATGATTTTCTGCTAGTTATTCCAAGACACGCTTCGAGAGCTACAAAAGAAGTGGCGTCTATCTTCTCATTTTCTCAGCAGTTTGGGCTTGCTTTGATGCAGGAACAAGAGGAAGCTTTGCTAATGGATGGAGAACTTGGTTGCAATGTTTATCCTGTGAGAACTTGTATGTGAAAAAAAAACTCATTAGTAGTAGTTGTGAGAGCATAAGTGCCCTTGTGGAGTTTGTATCATCATCTTGTAATCTCTTCTTCTAGCATTTATATATATTGATAATCCTTGTAAGTTGCTTAATTCTATTCCTTAATTTAAATCCTCAACCTCTCAATCCTTTTTATATTCATAAAAAGTCCCAGTTTCTTCATTGTCTGAAAATGAAAGATTAGTGAGAATTATCTCTTTTTTTTTTTGTAGTCATTATTCATGGAAATTAAAGCTTTGGATTGAATTAAAACAGGAAAAAATATTTGTCGTCCTCAATTTCAATTTCTGGGCAAGTGTTTAGTTTTTTTCCATTGCATGAATTAATTTTGTTTGGTGATGATGGTCTTGGCAGCAGGGGAAGCTGCTTCTTCTTTTGGATGCTAAGTAATATTACATGCTTCGTTCAGACTTTTATGGGATATATGTAAATGCAAATATTTGATATTGTATTAACAGGTTCGGTTGGGTTGGACTGAACTCATAATATAATGTCTGTGAAAGAACAGTATAAACTGATATTTTGTTCATAACATTTGAAAAGCCAAGAATAATGAATCATGTTATGGAATTGAAAGCCTAGATGGTAAAATTCCAAAAAGAAAAAAAGAAAAATAAATGAATAAAAGTAAAAATATGTTGACATAATCATGGAAAATAAAGAGATACTTGACTCATTAAAGGAACTGAAAGAACATTAAGATGGAACAAATATAACTTTATTATTATTAATAAAAAAAGAAAGTAACTATAACAACAATACCAAATAACAATGTTAATATTACAAATCAATCCAAAGCATGGCATTAATATAATCCACTTGACAATGCCCTTATTATCACATTATAACATATTAACATAGTGAATAATTAACATTACTAATATGGAATCCCCTAATCACCCACATTAACAACATAAATAGTCTTTCAGAAAACCATTGATACATATATAGCTTAATTTTCCCTCACATACAACAAAAAAAATAAAAAAAATAAAAGAAAAGTAGAACACTAGAAGGGAAACCACAAACCAAATCCCATAGAAAACTCTAAACTAGCTTCCATATTTTCTACATCTACACACTTATACACCCTCATAACTTTACAAAAGCCAAGCTGATGATTTTCTCTAGGTTTTTTTATTAATTTTATTATTACTGCTAAGTTTATTTCTTCATTTACTTAATTTATCTTCCAAAGATGGATTTGAGCCACCAGATGCCTTTGGTGTCCTTGGGGCCATCTTCTTCTGGTGGAGGATCAGCTTGTGGTGTTTTGTGCAGTTTGCTCACATCATATCCCTCATCTTTAGCTTTCTGCATAAGTTCATGGTATACCTCTTCATCTATGTGGGTTTGCCTGCATAAGACCTGAACATAACAAAACAGAAAAAAAAATAAAAATTATATAAATAATGAGTTAATTTGGAAAATAAACTCATTCCTAGATAAGAAACTAATTTACTATGAATTGAAGATATAGAACATGTGAGTGAACAAAAATTAAAGACAAAAAAATCATAGAGGGTCTCCAAGATACCGTGTTTAAATGAACTCCAATTCGCATGCACTATCTTCCTTAAAAATGAATTAAAAACATCTGATAAAGAAAATTATATCCTACAGAAAAGAAAAAGGAGATGAGATAAGCAATGCGACATACCCAAAGATACTGCCGGCGGGGCTCACCAATCAATGCATAACGATAATCGGGATCGATAGACAAAACCCAATAATCTCCAACAACTGGAATTATAGGGAAGAAAGGAGGAACATAAAACTTGACTTTGAACTTGGCTTCATCATTAGAAGGATTAGCTTTATACGCAGTCCCTTCTATGCTTACTCTCTTCCCACCACTCCAAGTCTCATTGAGAACATGAACAGTTCCATCTTTGTTCAAACTATAAGTAGCCCTTGTGTTAACACCATCTTTAGGTTGAAATCCTGAAGGGAATGAAGCAATTTCATACCATCTGCCCATGTATTTCTCCAAATCCAAACCCTTCACCACTTCCATCTCCTTCTTTGCCATTGTTTTTTGTGGTGGTGTTGTTGCAGAAATTAATTGGTGCTTTTTGTTGAACAAAAAGGTCATATTGGAGAAGAAGATAAGGTTAGAGGAGTTTGTAGAAGCTTGTGGCCTTGTATGAAAATGAGACTTAATTGGATGTGTTAGATGAGATTGAAGTTGATATTATTTAAAGCAATATTATCAACGGGCCCTGGCCTAGAGAATTCTATAGTTGAAAAGTGGGGTATGCTTGGGCACCAAGGTTCACATGCCTTGTCCTTATTTGGACCGACATGTTAGATGGGATTTATACTCATATGATGAGGGAGGTGGTGATTTGTACTCATAAGAAGGTGATGGTGATTTGTATTCGTAAGAAGGTGAAGGGGATTTTGATGGTGGAGGGAGTGATTTGTATTCATATGATGGGGGAGGTGGTGATTTGTACTCATAAGAAGGTGAAGGGGGTTTTAATGGGGGTGGTGGTGATTTGTATTCATAAGAAGGTGAAGGGGATTTTGATGGTGGAGGTGGTGATTTGTACTCGTAAGAAGGTGGAAGCGGTGATTTATACTCATAGGAAGGTGAAGGGGATTTTGATGGTGGAGGAGGTGATTTGTATTCATAGGACGGTAAAGGGAATTTTGATGGTGGAGGTGGTGACGCATACTCATAGGAAGGTGAAGGGGATTTTGATGGGGGTGGTGGTGATTTATATACATCTGACGGGGGAGGCGGTTTTTTATAGGCATAAGAAGGTGAAGGGGATTTTTCTGGTGGAGGGGGTGATTTGTATTCATAGGAAGGTGAAGGGGATTTTGATGGTGGAGGTGGTGATTTGTATTCGTATGATGGGGAAGGTGGTGATTTATACTCATAGGAAGGCAAATGAGTTTTTGATGGTGGAGGCGGTGATTTGTAGACATATGACGGCGGCGGTGGTGATTGGTATTCATAGGATAGTGAAGGGAATTTTAATGGTCGAGGCTGTGATTTGGATTCATATGATGGGGGTGGTGGTGATTTGTACTCATAAGAAGGTGTCGGGAATTTTGATGGGGGTGGTGATGATTTATACTCGTATGATGGGGGAGGTGGTGATTTATATGCATAAGAAGGCGAAGGGGATTTTGATGGGGGTGGTGGTGATTTGTACTCATATGTAGGCGAAGGAGATTTTGATGGTGGAGGTGGTGATTTATATGTATAAGAAGGCGAAGGGGATTTTGATGGGGGTGGTGGTGATTTATACTCATATAATGGCGGAGGTGGTGATTTGTACTCATATGTAGGCGAAGGAGATTTTGATGGTGGAGGTGGTGATTTGTATTCATACTTAGGCGATGGTGATTCTGATGGAGGAGATGATTCATATTCATACAATGGGGAGGTTGGTCTTGATGGGAATGGTGGTGCTTTATAATAGTAAGGGAGGGGTGATTCTGACGGGTAGGGGTAAGAAGGATGAGATAATTCTAACGGTGGAGATGGTGATTTGTAATAGTAGGCAAAAGGCGACGACTTGTAATAGTGAGGAGTGGGAAGAGGCGATTCTGACACTGGTGGTTGCGTGGATTCTGCTGATGGCGATAACAAATGTGGAAACAAGTTAAGAGGGAGATCGAGCAATATCAAAGGTGGTATTGATGACTCTTTCCCATGAGATGGTGGTGGAGGCAGAGAATTGTAGATGTAAGGCTCGTAGGCTACAACTACTTCAATTGCTAGAAGGCAAAACAACAAAACATGAATAGCATGGGGCCAATTGCCCCCTGCGCCGTTTAGAGTTCCCATATTCCCTAATGCTCAAAACCTGAAATTTCTTTGAAGTTGTGTCTTGGATTGTTTGGTGAAGGCTCCTTATATAGCAAACTTGAAGCACTCTTTTTTGTATTGTTATTGTAAGTATAAGTAAACAATGTGGTGTCCCACTAACTTGCAGTTTCTGTTCATGGTGAGCTATCAACATGTATAGCCGATGAAGGATTTTCTTATATTTTAATTGCATTGGCTTTATATGCTTTGTCGGTTGCATGAACTATTCTTTTGCTAGTTGATTTGGTCACGTTTTGGTGTATCAATACTATTGGGACACCATGACGTATAAACTTGTCCATCAACATGAATGAATAATTTCAAGCTATTTCATATGATTATTTTAGTTTGACCTGTTTTATGTATCTGGTCTAGAGAAAGGTTATAGAAAACCGATTTTGTGGGGATAAATAATTTTTGTGAGTTAATTTTGTGACCTGTTATATATATATATATGTTTGAGATCAAGGGTATCGGAGAACCCACTTCCCACTAATTTCATGGGGGCCAGACATAACCTAATAGTATCAGCGACGAACAAATAGTGAGAGATATATACTCGAACTTGAGACATTTCTTTAAAGCAAATTTTATGTACTTTGCACCTAACCCCTTTTTCATTCCTTTGGTAGTTTATACTACTTTAATTATTAAAAAATTATTAGGAATAATAATTTAATGATATTAAAAACATTTATATATATGTAACCTAAAATTATGTTATTATAGATAATAATTATTATTATTAAAATATTTAACATTACAAACAGAAATCAATATTAAAATGATATAAGTAACATGAAAAAATATTTTAATATTATTATTATTTAAAAATTCTATTATTTAATAATTTAATAACTAATATTATTGTAATAAATAATAGTAAATAATTTGATATTATTATAATAAAAATAACTAATAACTAATATTATTAAAAAAAATTGTTATCTAATTATACATATTTTGTAATTATATTTATTTTTTTTATCTTAATCATTATTAGATTTATAAATTTAATACTATTAAAATTTAAGAAAATCTTATCATATTTTCAGCCGCAACCAAACTTACTAACATAATGCACAATTACACACAATAATATAATATTTTCAAGAAATTTGTTTAAAATTTTTATTTGCAACCAAACATAGTAATATTACAGTACCACTTTCTGATTTCCTTCAATTACTTTTGCAATCTTTGATTCTTATTCTCATCCTCAAAATCGTGTATACCAAATGCCTGCACTTGAGTATTTAAGTCCCTTAAATTAATATGGAGCTCTTGAAGTGGCTTTAATTTGATTACAGGCATTTGAGAGTTTATAAGTTATGTGATCCTATTTAATAATTGCAAGCAGTCTTTGAAATAACATCTTTTGCTACGCTGTGGTACGTTTGGTTGGAAGGGAATAGGAGCATTTGAAGGGGTTGAAAAGACATTTTCGGGCTTTGGGACGAGATTAAATGGTTGGCCTGATGAAACCGCAGGGTACACTACTTCTGATTAGAGTAGGAATTGGGCGACGTGTATTTAGGTTGTCTTTGGTACTCTTTTTACTTTCTTTGATTATTAATATACCGTTTTCTCGTTTCTTCTCAAGAAAAATAATTCCCTACATAGGATAATAATTTTTATTATTATTAATATATAATTTCCACGAAAATGATAAATAGATGTAAGTAAAGATCATTTTATCTCGTTTTAAAACTTTTAAAAGGTTATGACTTAAACAAAAAGTGCATTAGACAGTGATTTCCTTCTTTATTTTCCTTTTGGGTATATTTTGATTGTTGAAAAGAACAGAAAATGAACGCTAGGTACGGTGGAAAGGCTTTGAGGGCCATTTGTTTGTTTGTTTGTTTTTTTTTTTTTTTTTGTGGCGTAGAGACAATATTATATACCCAATACCCCTCCACCCAGTATGCTGGTATCCGCCCCTTTGGGACGACTAATAACACTGCATCGTTTAGGCCCCTCAACACGTGGCAAGTGTTACTTTCGTTTATTGAAATCTGGGTGAATTTGGCTTTTAGCCCGTCTCGAACCTGTGACATCACGACATTTTCACACTCCACCCTGAAGCACGAACCACTGAACCAATGCCTTGTTGGCACTTTGAGGGCCATTGGCTCCCGTCTCGGTGATCTGATAATTTTAATTGCATTCATTTACAAATTTCTTCTTTAATATAATCATTGAAACATGTTTATTAGAAACTAGTTTTTATTTATCTGTTTTGAGAGGAAAGCTTCAATCAACTTGAACGGCTAACTTAATGAATATGAATCAATTCATTAGTACACAATCAAAGTTGAACACAATAACAAAAATAGATCTTGGCAGCATTTTCATGGCTAGATCTTGTTATTACAAGGAAAAATACAATGCACAATACACACAACTCAAATACTAGGCATCATCACTCTTTTTCTTCATCAAACAAACCCTTCATAAGAAAATAATCACAGGAGAGAGCAACATAAGCAGTTCTCCATTCTCTTGAGCTTTTGTTATTCGCACCAAGGCTTAATATGCTGGAGGAGGTGGTGATATGTACTCATAGGAAGGTAAAGGAGATTTTACTGGTGGGGGTGGTGATTTGTATTCGTATGATGGAAGCGGTGGTGATTTATACTCATAAGAAGGTGATGGGGATTTTGCTGGTGGAGGAGGTGATTTGTATTCATAAGTTGGTGATGGCAATTTTGATGGTGGAGGTGGGGATTTGTACTCATATGATGGGGGAGGTGGTGATTTATACTCATAGGAAGGTGGAGGGGGTGATTTATATTCATAGGAAGGTGAAGGGGATTTTGATGGTGGAGGCGGTGATTTGTAGAAATATGATGGTGGTGGTGGTAATTTGTATTCATACGAAGGTGAAGGGGATTTTACGGGTGGGGGTGGTGATTTGTATTCATATGATGGAGGTGGTGGTGATTTATACTTGTATGACGGTAGAGGTGGTGATTTGTATTCATAGGTAGGTGAAGGAGATTTTGATGGGGGTGGTGGTGATTTGTACTCATAAATAATTTTATGACTGAAATATAGAATGTGAACAACATAGTCTTTCACGTCTATATCATTCATTCTAGTTGACTAGACCTATTAGTTTGATATAAATTTTGGGTTCATGGTCAACTGGGTCTCTTAATGTGAATTTGTCATAAAGATTCAAAATGAGGGTATGGAACAAATTCAACTTGTGGTCAATGGAAATAGCTAAGATCTCGTAAGATAGAAGTTTTAAGTCGAGATAGTCATTTCATTTTCCTTCAAGTAGGAGTGAATGTTCATGGATAGTGAAAACACATGTTAATTTCACTCATTTATCATAGAAGGATAATTGATGGCCTCTGCCCCTGCCCCTGCCCCTGCACTTCTTCTATAGTAGAGGAATGCCTAGCTTCATCATGGATGTTCAGCCCAGATAGAACACCAACAATTGACTCCATGGCGATTTTTGCACTACAAACTGTTACTTTTGGTTCAGGCGTGGACATCCATTGTAATACAATGTCCAGGGATCGTCTGTTTCGTTGTTGTATATATCCCAATGCAAATCAACAATAGCATGTGAATAACAGATAAACCCAATTCGATATAAAGAGAAAAGAAAGAAATGCAAACTTTATTACCTGGGTGGTATCATCATTAAATATATAAGGAGACTTTGACAGTGGAGGTGGTGATATGTATTCATACTTGGGAGATGGTGTTTCGGATGGAGAGGCAGTTGATTCATATTCGTATGATGGGGAGGCAACTTTTGATGGGGGTGGCGGTGATTTATAATAGTAAGGTCGGGTTGATTCTGAGGGGTAGGAATAAGAAGGATGAGATGATTCCAATGGTGGAGATGGTGATTTGTAATAGTAGTTTAAAGGCGGCAACTTGTAATAGTGAGGAGTGGGAAGAGGTGATTCTGACATCGATGCCTGTGGGGATTTTGAGGATGACGATAACAAATGTGGCAACAAGTTAAGAGGGAGATCGGACAATATCGAAGGTGGTATTGACGACTCTTTGCCATAAGATGGTGGTGGTGGTGGCCGCAGTGCTGAAGGTGGTGGTGGAGAAGAGTAAATGTAAGGCTCATAGCCCACAACTACTTCAGTCGCTACAAGGCAAAGCAACATAACATGAATAACATGTGGCCAATTGCTCCCTGCACCATTTAGAGTCCCCATATTCCCCAATGCTCAAAAACCTCAAACTACTTTTAAGTTGTGTGTTGGATTGTTTTGGGGAGACTCCTTATATAGCAAACTTGAAGCATTCTCTTAGTATTGTTATTGGAAGCATAGCTATAACAATGTGGTTTCCCACTAAGTCCTAGGTTTCTGTTCATGGTGAGCCATCAACATGTATAGCCAATGAAGGATTTTTTATATTTTAATTCCGTTGGCTATGTAAGTTTTGTGGGTTGCATGAACTGTTAGATCTGTCACTCTAGGTGTATTAATAGTAGCGGAACACGACACATAAACTTGACCATCAACTTCAATGGATAATTTATAGCTGTTGGATATGAAGATTTTAATTTGAGTTGTTTATGTATGTGGACATGGGTAAAGTTTTAAAACACTATGTGGGCATAAATATTTTTCGTGAGTTAATTTTTGTTTTAAGAATATAAATATATTGCATGCAATTGATAATTTAAAACTAATTATGAGATATTATATTTTTATTTATTTATTGTTGATTAGTTTGGTTTGGTGAAATTTGAACTCCGGATTTTTGTTTTTTAAGAAGCGTTTCTACCAAAAATATTTTTAAGAAAAACTGGTACTTCTTAACTTCTTTTAAAAGTCGAAAAGTTTTTTTTTCACCGATGTTTTGTTAGAAGCAGGTGCTATTAAATTCCTCTAAATGTATTTTTAGTTCAAATGCACTTTAAAAAAGCTCTTTCGAACAGGGCTTTATCATTTTAGCTACCTCAAGTTGGTTTTTGAAATTAAGTATTTAATTTATATAATTTGACTTTATTAAAAGTTTATGGTAGGAAATTCAGCAACTCTTTGCAAAATTGTCTAATTCAATTACCTTGGGATTTATACTTGATTAAATTGGTCAAAACTACATTTCAAAATATTCTCTTATTCATTCATCCAAATTGTTGCATCACATTCTCCTAACTATGTGTTTGTACATTTGATTTGTTGGGTGTTAAATATATTCTATTGCAAATGCCTCTTAAATCATTATATTACCCTCTTCAAGCATGTTATATATTAATTACATAATAAAACAAATTGTGATATATAAAAAATCTTCTTAGAACGTAGAACTAAAGGTGTTCAAACTCATTTTTGTCCATTTCTTTTCTATTTCATTTTTATTTTAGGTACTATAATTTTTTTCCACCTTTCTATATTTTTATATTTCTTCATCTATAGTTCACATATTTATTAAAGTACTAATTGTGGAGAACGCCCATGTGTTTTTGTTTTTGTTTTTTTTTTTGATAACTTGAGGTATCTGAGCTAGTTTGATAAAGGTCGTATCCACTTTACATGAGAATGAGACTCGAACTCATATCGTTATGGAGTAAGTACAAGTTTTAACCACTTTGTTATTTTATTTAGTGGTGTTAAACTTGCTTATTTACAAATAATAGCAATGAACTTTATAAAATCTAGAAGATAAACAAAATAGTTAATTTATTTGAAAATTTTGATAAAAAATACGTTTAGTTAGTTATTTCAAATTTTTATTTTTAATAGCCTATCAGGGCGTTGGTTCGGTGACAAGCTAATGTGGGGCAAGGCATGCAGTACGAGTTTGAGTTGTAACAAAGTTCACAAATTTTCAAAGCTTCAATGTTCGACAGGTGTAGTGGCCTACACAATGCCTATTGCAGTTTGTGTGCGCTGAGAGCGATAAATTTTTAAACGTCTTATACTTGAGTCTAACTAATGGCTGAGGATTAGTCTGTTCTTAAGAGATGGGATATTACGGAGAAATGGGTTGAGGGTACGCTGCCCTGTATATTTTATTTTTTCTCAAAATATATATATATATATTTATTTTTTTTATTTTTTTCATATTGAATTCTTATTTTCAATTCACCATCTTCCATCCGGAGCGTATGTTGGTCGACATATCTTTACCGTGGATTGTAGCTGAATTGTGCGAGAACACACAAAGCTGCCACAGCTGACACGTGCACGAACGTATCTAGATCTCTAGCGAACCATCCATCGATTCGAACGCGCGCGTGCATGAAAATTTTCCTTCCTCTAAATGGAACCTTCTTCAGCTTTCTGTGGGTAGTGGCGGGAGATTCGATCAAACCGGTACTAAGAACCCAAAAAAAAAAAAAAATCCAAAAAACCCTAACCCTAAATTCTCAGAGGTTCTACGGAAGAAGAAGAAAAAAAAAATCCTTTAACCGGTAGAAGAAGGATACATCATCGTCATCATCATCCACACTGAATTTCGACGGTGCAGCAGCTGCTGCTGCCATGGACGAACCTCGGACAGCGCAAGCAATTTGCGGGAAAGAAGCATTGGATCTTCTTAATTGCGTCACCGAAACTCCATTTGATCGTGACAAGTGTAGCCGCTTGTTGAATTCCTTGCGGGATTGCGTCCTTATAAATGTAAGTTTTTTTTTTTTTTTTTTTTGGAGGAGTTTTCAGATTCCATTCTTACTGCATATTACACTTGTTTTTTTTTTTTTGTTGTCTAGCTTACATGGAGGTATGGTTAATTTCGTTGATTTGTGGGAAGTGAAGTAATTTTATTTTAACTTTTTTTTTCTAATTATTTGGTCTCTGCGTTTTTTGTGTTGTGGGCTTTTTGATGACTTTGGGAACACCTGACCTGAGATTTAATTATTTAGTTATTTGAGTTTCTATGTTGTTTTCTAGGGACATATTTTTCTTTATTTTGATCATTGGTTGTTTAGTTATCTGAGTTTCTGATTTAGGAGAAAGCTGCTTTCAAATTAAGTTGTTCCTCATAGCACCATTCTATGTTTGGGGCTTTGCAGCTCCTTTAAGTGGTTCCAATTTCCTGATTTTCCACCTTTCAGATCAAGAAGTTATCAAACCGTTCAGTTATTCTAGTCACGACATTGCTATCGATTTTTGTTCCATGATAAATTTGATGGGAACTCAGTAATCATCACCTTGCCCATCATGATTTTGTGGGGAGCTGTTGGGTCATTTTTCTCAAATTGTTGATTTTGCGGCTCACTACCCTCTTTGATTTGATCAGTCAAAAGTGTGATGCTATATGGAGATAATTATTATAGGCTTCTGCCTCTGAGTGTGATTTTTTAATGATATGAAATAGTAGTGTTTGAACCAAGGCTTGGTTGGTTGAGTGGCTTGGGGCTCTCGTCTCATGAAACGAGATCACAAGTTCGACTCCCACCTTATCAGCGTTGGCCACTGGGGTGTCTCCCGCTCGATTTTGACAGGGGCCTTAGTGGATGATTAGTCGGGCCGAAGGTTTGGATACCACTAAGTTGTCGAAAAAAGAAAAAAAAGTGTTTGAAGGAAAGAATGGAGATGCCCACTTTATTGCTACAGATATTGAAGCTTCTATGTTACACTTCACTTGAATTGCACAATGGATGAGTAGGTTAATCAATGTGTGAGTAATTCGTAATTAGATTAAATTTCTGTTGCAATAGTAAGAGTTGTTGCTGTGTGACCTGGAGGTTATGGGTTTGAGTTGTGAAAACAGCCTTTTGCTATGTAGGGTAAGGTTGAGTACAATAGACCCAAAACGGTCTGATTCTTTCCTAGACCTTGCATAGTGGTAGTTTCCTACACCGGGCTGTTTTTATTTTATTTATTTTTAATTAAATTGTGGAGCTGATACTGGGATGAGTATCCTTTTTCATGGTCTTCCTTCAAACCTGTTTTATGACTTAATGCTTTGTTGCGTTGGGAAAAGTACTCACCCTTTTCCAATGACAGTGTAGTTCTCCACTCATACATGAACTGCCTTGTTACTTCACTAGTTGCATACATGGATTAACAGGGTTTTTTGGTACTTTTTTCATTGTTAGAAAAAATTGAACTTTATTGTTCAGCTTCTTAATCCCATACCTATGAACTTACATCCTTGGTGGGCATGGAAATTTGATTTTCACTGATCCAGGGTGGGAGGGAGTTCTAGATTTCTAGTAGCTCAAGTGCTATAATATGAATTTACATGCTGCATTATAAATCAGTCAGATTTCTCATGCCTTTTAACATCTAATGCCCCAAAAGTCACTTGTCATAAAGTAACTTTATGCATTTCGATATTAATTTGTTTCTCTTTTCCCTTGTAGAAAGTGAAGAAGTTCTCACTGCCTGAACAAAGCCAGCCAGAACCAGAAGCAGATCAGAGCAGAGAGGAGAAGCCCATTTCTTAATCAGTTTGGGATATATAGATAGGAGGACAATTGAAAGGAACAAAATGAAGCTGAAATGAGACAGTAAGTAGTTGCAAGATGAGGCTGGCTTTTGGAAAATGAAAAAAAATAAAAAATAAGTCTATTGTATTCTTTTAGAAGCACTTTGTTGGCAAAAAGAAAATGCTAATCTCAGTTAAATAATAATTCTTTTTGTTTCTTTACCATTTTACTCTAGCTCTTTTTCTTGTTGAATGCTTTGCTTAGATGATTTGAACCCTATTAAGTTGAAAGCCTCCTTTGGGTGTTTCTCTGTCTTTCCCAATTCAGATCAATGGGTGGGTGATGGGGAAAAAAAAGAAAAAGAAAAAGAGAGAAAATGTGATCATTGGAAGATTATGCTTGGCTTAAGCATCATGAGCACTTTAACACAAGTTGGCATGAAAAGGAATTTTCACCCTAAACATGAACAATATTATCTAAAGTTTCTGCAGTACCACATCAAAATTTGTTTACTAAATGTCATTTGGAATTTGAGTTAACAAAAGTCGGAATTGTGCTTTAAAATATTCACAATGCACAGATGAAATAACATCTAATATTTTTGTCAAGATTAGCACCACATAAACAAGAGGCTAAATGTAAATTTATTTATTTATTAGTAATTTAGGTGGTGTCTTTTAAAAGAAAAAGAAGAAAAAAGAAAAAAAATTTAAGTGGTGTTTTTTAGTCAACTTATTTGCATCACAAAGATTAATTCACTTGAAGCAAACACTACTAAAAGAGTGAGTGTGTAGTAAAATTAAAAGTCTATTTCGTGACCTTGTGGGTGGTAACTATGGGTGTAACCGTTGGGTTAGAAGTAAATTTCAACCCAACTCAAATTAGTTTAGGTTGAGAAAATTGAAATTCAACCCAAATCAAATCGCTCCTCAACCCAACCCAAACTCATTCAGGTTGAGAATCTTAAAATGAGTTAAATTATACCTATAAATTTTGTATATAAATTCTACACTAATAAACATCAAACATGTAATGTTTTAATTTCAAATACAATTATATCAACATGTAAATTTGACAATTATTTCAAATTAACCATAAATATCAAGATATTTTAAATAAATCATATTTATCCACCACCATATTATAATATAACAAATACAAATTGAGAAGAGTTTCATCAAAAAAGTTTCAAAAGAATTTCATTACAACTACAAATACAAATTTAAGACAGTTTAAAGTAGCATCAAGTTGTTAATAACGGGAAAGATTGATAAGTTTAAGTCACTTCCGAACTTCAATCTCCATATAAAGAGAAAAATGAGATTTTTAGAGTTAGTGTTGGGTTGAGTCGATTTTTTAGGCTCTCAATCCATTGGGTTTGATTTGATTCGATTTGGTTAGTCAAGTTAGCTTCTACCTAACTTTAAAATTTTTAGAAAATTTAGAATTATTTAACGTATTTTTACCTAATATTTTCGTACCAACTTGGGAATTATATTTTCCCTTCATATTTATGCGCCAAGGAGCTTTCGATAAATGGAGGGAATATAATCACAAGTACCATCTCTTCGACTCTTATTTAGAAAGGAAAACCTTTTGACTTTCTCCAACTCCAATGGCGCTCTGTAACCAATCCCCATTCAAATCCCTCTCTTCTCCTTCTCCTCCTCCTTCTTCTTCTTCTTCTTCAATCCCTCGTTTCCAAATCATTCGCTGCAAATCTTCTCCATCTACCAAAACCCTAAGAACCGAATTCGAACCACTCTTCACCTCCGTCCGATCCTTCGCTCCGGCCACCATCGCCAACCTCGGCCCCGGCTTCAATTTCCTCGGCTGCGCCGTAGACGGAATTGGCGACCACGTCACCGTCCAAATCAGCCCCGACGTCCCCGCCGGTGAAATCTCCATCTCCTCCATCTCCGGCGCCGGCGACTGCTCCAACAAGCTCAGCAAAAACCCCCTCTGGAACTGCGCCGGAATCGCCGCCATCTCCGTCTTGAAAATGCTCGGAATCCGATCAGTCGGCCTCTCGCTCTCGCTGGAGAAAGGCTTACCGTTAGGAAGCGGATTGGGCTCCAGCGCCGCCAGCGCCGCAGCGGCCGCCGTCGCCGTCAACGAGATCTTCGGCCGGAGACTCGGCGTCTCCGATCTCGTCCTCGCCGGACTGGACTCGGAGGCGAAGGTTTCCGGCTACCACGCCGACAACATCGCGCCGGCGATCATGGGAGGGTTCGTGCTGATTCGGAGCTATAATCCATTAGATTTGATTCAATTGAAGTTCCCAGCGGAAAAGGAGCTGTTTTTCGTGCTGGCGAACCCGGAATTCGAAGCTCCGACGAAGAAAATGCGGGCGGCGTTGCCAGCGGAGGTCGCCATGTCGGAGCACACTTGGAATTGTAGCCAGGCTGGTGGGTTGGTGGCGGCGGTGCTTCAAGGGGATTTGAAGGCGTTGGGGAAGGCGATGTCGTCCGATAAGATTGTGGAGCCGCGGCGAATGCCATTGATTCCGGGGATGGAGGGAGTGAAGAGGGCGGCGATTGAGGCGGGGGCGTTTGGGTGCACGATTAGTGGCGCTGGACCAACGGCAGTGGCAGTGACGGATGATGAGGATAAAGGGAAGAGGATTGGGGAGAAGATGGTGGAGGCTTTTTGGAGGGAAGGGGGTTTGAGGGCTTCGGCGGCGGTTCGGAGTCTTGATCGGGTCGGAGCAAGGGTCGTTAGCCGGGTTTGATGAAGGTGGTGTGGAAAATGACAATGGTGGTGTGGTAAGGTGTTTTTTGTGAGATTTAAGTTAGATTTGATGTGGTTTCTACGATGATGGAAGAGTTGTTTTTTTTTGTTAAATTATTGAAGCATTCAATGGGTGCTTGGTGTATGGTGATGGTTTTTTTGTTAGAATGTAGCTTGAGTCATTGATATCAAAATTGCTACTTGGTAATGCTAATGCCAGGAATTGGGTTTACTTTACTGATTTAGGATCTCTCCTGTTCTTGGCAGAACTTGTTAAAATTGGATGTTTAAATACTTAGATTCCAATTAAATTTGATTCCAACTTCATCTATACATATGATGCATTCAGGGAATTTGGATGGCAGTTCCAGTTTTATTTTATATATACCTTCTCCTTGACATAAAATATAATGCTGCATTTGGAATAATAAGACTCATAAGAGGAATGAATGACTCTAGAAAGCAACTTGAAGTTCCTTCTTAATTTTCTTTCCTCCATCTGGTGCAATTTGGAATGCTTCTTCAAGACCAGCTAGACCCCAATTGCAGTGGATTCATTGGCATTGTTGAAGGTACATACGTATCGCCCGTCTGAAATCCCTTTTATAAGTCAATGAACTTCATGTCTTTGTTATCCTTTGCAGCAACATAACCCTACCTTTCTTCAATTAACTTCCCTTTTATTCTTAGAACAATACAGATCAATCCGTACCAATGACTGGCTGTATCTTGAGCTAACTGATTATTATAGTTGGAAAGAGGTATCGCAATTTCCTTGACGATGAATATTGAAGGACTGTTGTAACTGCCTTAGGTGGTAAACATGCCAAGAGATGCTGCAGAATCACTTATAAAAGTGCATCATTCACCAGGGAAAAGAATTAGTCCTGCTGAGATTATTGATATTCTTGTTAAGGTAGCATTGCCGGAATCTAAAAATTGTCCTTGAGCAGACCATCAGGAGGGGATGGGAGGAAATGGGTATTTGAGAATACCTACTCATTAACAATCTTCTGCCTTTAACTTCTCACTCCCTTCTGTGACTGGATTTGACGCCGAGAGTTCTTAGCTATATCAACACATGCTTGATTCAGAGAGAAAGACACATTTTCCAGAGGGGGCAGTTGAATTTTAAGCCTTGTATACTTATGAAATTTTTTTGATAATTGCTCATGCAATTCTTTAATTTCTTGATCAGGGGGTGGGATCATTTCATATTCTAATTATTCAAATTACAGCATGGTAAGAGAAGAGTATGCAGTTTGCAGCAATTGACATCTATGATGGAGTTGAGCTGTTGCTGAAAAATATATTCCAATCCAGATCTCTCTCATTCACCTGGACTCAGATTCTTTATTGGTTCAACTTTTCAGGGTTTCTGTAGTTCTTGTGAGACACCATCCATGAAGCTACTTTATATTTGATCAAGTCCAAAGCAATAGTGGTATTTGATCAAGTAATTGTGATGTAGTGATTTAATACATTAATGGGTCATTAAAGTGTATAATTTGAGCTTTCATTTTATAATGAAGTGCTACTTTAATTTCATAACCATCTATTCTATGTTTTTTCTTCAAACATCAAATTAGCACTAATACATTTCATGATATTTTCCAGCCTCCTTTAGGATTAATGACTACTTTCTAAATGTTGTCGATTCAACATGAATTCTCAGTTGCACAAGCAAAAGCCTGAGATGGTACAAGAGCTGAACCAAACTTTAGCTCCTTTGAGGAGCATTATACTCAATGTAAAATACATTAAGAAAAAAAAAAAAAAAGCTTAAATGGTTGTATTTACTGTTCCAATTTAAACAAACAAGAATGTGAAGCTGATGACCAATCAAGCTTCATATACTTTACACTCCTCATCTGCTGGGTTGGTCTGGCAGAAATCCTCCAATGGATCCCCACTTCCTTTTGCAGATACTCCCGGCCATTTACTCGCCACCAAGTGCGCCAAATCAACCACTCGTTGGCTACATAAGAAAAGAATAGCACACTTTTGTCAGTGATAGCTTGATATACATGGTCAGATGTTTGGATGCTCCAATCAAGAACAGTCATCGACTAACAATTCATAGTAGGAAGACCTAAAAGAATATCGAAAAAATAATTAAGAAAGATATAATTACTTAAATGTCAATTTAGTCTTTGATAGAGCGAAATGAAGGAAATAGATTCGTATACCTGAATTTATGTAGCTGAAAAAAGGCTTACTTGAGTTAAGTTGAGTATATAACTATTAACTTGAGTTGTTATTTAACATGCTATCAGAGCTCACCTGTAACCCCATTCATTATCGTACCAAGCCACGACCTTGACCATATCGTCGCCCATAACCATGGTAAGCGACGAGTCGATGGTGGAAGAGACATCGCTACACCTGAAATCAATGGAAACAAGAGGCACATCACATACATCTAATATCCCTTTTAAGGGTCCTTGGGCTGCCTTTCGGAAAGCGACATTCACGTCTTCGGCTGTAATTCCCTTCTTTTCTACATTCACAACGAGGTCTACAACGGAGACGTTAGGAGTGGGCACTCGAAGCGCAATTCCATTGAGCTTTCCCTTGAGCTGAGGCAGCACTAGTGACACAGCCTTTGCGGCTCCAGTGCTTGTAGGAACTATGCTCAATGCTGCCGCTCTTGCTCGCCTCAAGTCCCGGTGCGAAGCATCCAAGAGTCTCTATAGGGTATTAACATGTGTGTTAGCTTGATATTCATAATTGGGCTAATACCTAAACTGCAATAGCTTGAGAATTCAATCTATAGTTATCTTCTCTTTTATTTTCAAATTCAAATTTGCAGGGAAAAAATTACTACTAATACATATATGTTTTGAAAGAAAAAAAGTAACGAAGAAAGGCCCTTAACAATTATGATTATTGTAAATTACCTGGTCACCAGTGTAGGAGTGAGTTGTTGTCATTGTTCCCTTGACAATCCCTGTAAGTTTATATAGGGAGAATAAGAAGTTTTGATATAAATTTTGAAGAACATATACAGATGAGTTTTGAGTACTGATTCTTACCCAACTCTTCATCCATCACCTTGACAAATGGAGCTAAACAATTTGTGGTGCAAGATGCATTGCTGCAAATTTCAATCAAATATATTTATTTAAGTAAAAAAAAAGGGTGTGTTTTCCCCAATATAAACTTCCTTTTCTATTAGTCATTGCATTTTTTTTCTTTTCATTTTATTGGGTGCTTGGATCAAATGCTTAATTTTGAGTATGAATGAAGCTCATGAATATAAAACACCAACCTCACAATGTTGGATACTTCATGGGAGTAATCTTGCTCATTCACTCCAACAACATACGTAGGAATATCAGCTCCTTTGGCTGGAGCTGTTATAATAACCTTCTTGGCACCAGCTTGAATGTGTTTTCCAGCACCTGGCCCATCCACAAACACTCCTGTTCCCTGCAACATACAAATGTTTCAATTGATGAATCACTTTGTAAGATTAAAAACACAGTTAAAATTCTTATATATCACTTCTGAGATCAAAATTTCAGCTAAGTTTAGAGTTATACACAATGAAAAATTTGGATTAAGTTGTTTGAGATGAAGAATTGAAAAGGAAAGTTAATTACCTCAATGACAATGTCAATTCCTAGCTCTGCCCACGGTAGCTTGAGTGGGTCTCGGCTTGAAACAACCTTGATCGGCTTACCATCAACGCTAATTGTTTCGTTGTCCACGATCTTCACATCCGCCTTGAAGGTTCCAAGCAACGAATCGTATTTGAGAAGGTGAGATGCCTGTGATGATAATTAATCCTTGATCAAGTAAATATGTTTATATTGAAGAAACTCTGCGTTTATAGTTGAGAAGCCAATTTCACTTACGTTCTTAACACCACCACTGTCATTGACAACAATCACGTCAAGCGGAGAGTTTTTCCGGCCATGCCAACAGCGAAGGAAGTTCCGGCCAATGCGACCAAAACCATTAATCGCCACCTTCAGCTTTGCCACTGTCTCTCCCCTAACAGGGGTAGAAGCTGGAGCCTGATAAAGGAAAAAAAGAAGAAGAAGATCACCAATCTTTAAGGGCAAAGAAAACTAAGTCTAATCTATGAATTGAAAAGATAAAAATGTTCATTTTTTTGACATGCAATGTTTGTAATTAGCCTTTCATAGGTCCCCTTAATCATTTTTTTTTTCTTTTTCTAGCAATCAAATAAACTCATGAAACTAATGATTTGAAATTAAAACGAACCGTAGTGGCGATTTGTGCAGCAACGACATCATGGAAAGACGATTCTCTTGCATTCCTTGCATAAGTCACACAGTTACTAGATCGAAGGCCCGAGAACTCGGCTGCCTCAAGCTTCTGCACTAGATTGCAAACAAAGTTTTCATTAAGAAACAAAATTCTAATTGATTATGAAACATTTTTCTAAACTTGAAATGTTGAATTTGAAGGGTGACCTTAGAGAAGCATTGGGCAGGGAGAGAATGAGAGGCTTTTGAAGAATAAGGTAACTTAGTGTTGCTTGGGATCCTTGTGGAAGCAAGAGCTGCATGAGTTGCCATGGCTAGCTGCTGCAATTGGAACCAAGCAAAGAAGATTTCAAGCTTTCATATATATATATATATACACTTAATCATATATTATATTATTAGTGTTTTTGAAACACTTGTGTTATACCTAAAGTGATGAAATGAGAAAGAAAAATCTGGTTGGAAATGAAAGGAGCAATGTGTGGTGAGAAAACAAAAAATGAGATAAGGTGGTGTCTGTAAGTGTTTTTTGTCAAACCACACATTTCTCACCCTTCTTTTAAAAAAAAATTCTAGATTTGAAATTACAAGAGTGCCCTTCTCTGTTTGACAGATAAATTTTGCTGTGGCCACAAATACAATATTGACATTATACCAGGAATTTGGAATGACATGAATTTGGCCAGACACGTGGCACTTCATCAAGCGCAAATGAGTGAGGCCATATATAATATGATGGGTGTTCCAATCTTATGATATTACTGATTTTCTTGCCAAATACTAACCACATTTGTCACAAGAAATAAAATCAAAACTTTCGCTCACTTTGGAAAAGAACACCCAACAAATTTTATAATTTTTTACTCTAAAATAGTCTCGTCCCAGCAAAAGGGTTAGCGGAGACACCACAAACTTATAGACCAAAAAAAAACCATATTTGGTTTATTTTCTTTTTTGTAATAATTGTTGCAAATAACAATGTTTTTTTGAAGCTAGATTTTCTCTTAATTAAGATGTTTAGAAATGATTTGTAGCTAAGGACCAAACTTCTCTACCAACTGTTATACATCTATTTGAACTTGAAGTTAAAAGGGTAACAAACAATCAAGTCACTCTAATTTCTAAAGGCTAAACTTTCAAGCTGTAAGCGAGGAACAAAATGCTTAAACTTCTGCACAAAAATATCTAATGATATGTTTAGTGATAATTTGTTGGAAAAATGGGTAATAAACATGATTTGTTCATTCTGAGCTAAATATTTAAGTGGGACCTATATATAACTTTAGATGGGACAAAGTTGAATATTAATCTCTAATATGTAGTGATTAGGAATATATAATTATTTAGCTATATCCATTTTTATATTAATGAGAAATTGAGTCTAAAGTAACCAACTAGATAAGTGTTTAAGTGGGGAGATTTTGTAAATAAAGTTTAGTCTCACATAAGAAAGATCGAAAACAATATGTTCACTTATAAGTGTAGCTAGAACTCTACACCTGTATATGAGCCCACTACACCACACAAAAGAAGGTTTAGGGGTGATGCTTGCACACGCACCTACTCCACACGAGGGCAAGATTGGGCGACTTAGGACGCATAGCACTTTGCATATGCGCATTGACGAGGGGAGCATTTCATTTTCGAAAATCGAGGCAGATCGGATGGCTAAGATGCATTCGTGGAGATTGAATCTGAGTCGTTCATTGAGGATGTTTGATGCGATAAACATGTTTGATCGGAGAGAACCATCCAGGTTCAATGTACGCAATCCAAAGCCGTAGGATCGTAACTGCACCAACCGTACGCGATAGGACGCACTGATCAAGACCGTCAGATCGTGCCTTCACAGATTGTGCGCAATCCAACAGTGCACGATCAGGTGCGATGATTGTGACCATCAAATCGCATCTGGTTGCGATCGGACTCTATCCGATGGTGCACAAAAAGACACCTTGTACAACTAGGAAGAAATCTATAAATAGGGCCCTTCATAACTCAAAAAATCTATCTCAAAATATATGATTTTTCAGTATTTTCTTTTCTTTCTTTCTTCTCTATTATGGCATTGTTTTTATTAGAGATTACCACCTTTATTAGTTCGATTATTCTTGTAATTTAAAGTGTTGTTGTCATAAGAAGGGGATTGTTGTATTTTGGGAGATAATTTTCATACATTCGTGAGCACTAGTGCGGGACAAAATTATCTTAAGGACATAGAGTTAAACCCTAGTCTCGATCTACTGTTGTTACGTCGTTACTCCACTGGAATAGTGATTGATCTAGTTTAACTTGATAAAGTTTTGTCCCTAGTACCTTTAAATAGTGAACGAAAAACAGTTTGCTGCTCTAAAAGAGTGGTATTCAAGCGAGACCCGTGTGACTCCCCCACTCAACCTGAGAACTAATCTAGTTGATTATTTTGAAACCTACTTTCTGTGAAGCTTGCCAACAAATACAAACAACATAATTAACAACCTTGAACTTCTTGTCTAACACCATCAATCCAGTCAATCCAGCACTACCCACAAGCTTTCTTTGAATCATTTCATTTTTTTATTTTGTTGTTTAGATTAGGAGAGAAAAAAAAAATGGTCGATTCAAGGGTCATTAATGCGATCCCAAATGACCCGATTGGAAAAGGTAAAATAGATTGAAGTTAATCCTTGTAATTGTTACTTTATGTGTTTCATTTTCTCAAGTATGTATGTGCACGCATGTTGCGCATGATTTTTACAATTTAAAATGAATTTAAGTTTTACAATTTTCGTAATATTCTTACTATTTTGTTGAAAAAATAGTATAAAGATATAACAAGGTAAATTCATCTTATTTGTTTAAAATAAAATAGGGATAAATAAATTGTATATTATATCAGGACAAAATTAGAAAATACTAATTTAAGAAGCCTTAATAAATAACGTGTGAAAAAGTTATACTATTAAAATCACTTTACTACCTACTTAACAAAGATAAAATATACTCTACTAACGATTACATTATTAAATTATACTTCAAAATTAAAAAATAATATGTTCTAAAGGTATTTTTAAAATAATTACATCGACAATTTTTTAACGTTTGACATTATAACAATATAGATTAAATAGATTATGGTTGTTTGGCTTTCGGGATCTCTATTACAGGTAGCTCTAAATGTTTGATACTCAATTTAACTCAACTAAACTTTTTCTCAGCTCCACAAAGTCGGTTATATGAATTGCCTTCTACTTTTCTCAATTAAGTGTCAAGCTTTAAAGGTTTAACGGTTACTTAAAAACTTATTAATGAATTGTTTCTCCCCACAAAGACAATTTTATTTAGTGAAGATAACATAGAAGACCAATTTAATTAATTGTCTCATTTAAAGAAAAATTAATAATCAAAAACCAGTTTGCAAATTTAATCTTTAAATAATAATGCACATAATATACTCATTGATTGGTTTTACAATCTAACTCTCCATCCCATCTCCTAATACGTGGCACTGGCCCATCAACTATTTTTTCACATACCTTCTTCAATTGACCAAATATATACAACCAATACATATTGTATAGTTTCAATGGTCCTGATGGATGGTACAGCTGCAGCTGTATGCTATCAGTACCCCACATGTAAATTGAAAAGTAGTTATGTTTCAAAAAACCGTTGAGACGATGTAAGTTTAGCTCTTCTTTTCGCGCCAAACACTCAAAGCTCTTAGTCTTTAAATCCCAGAACTTCTTTAACTCTCATCCAGAAAAAATAGGAATATTTACTTTTTTATGTTTCTCTTCTCTCTCAATTTCTAGTTCTTTCGTGAAAACTTGTCTGGAGACAGGACACCATCAATCCAGTCAATCCAGCACACCCACAAGATTTCTTTAAATCATTTCACTCCATTTCATTTTTTATTTTTTTATTTTTGTTTTGTTGTTTAGATTAGGAGAGAAAAAAAAATCGTCGATTCGAGGGTCGTTAATGCTTTCCCAGATGACCCGATTGGAAAAGTTAAAATGGATTGAAGTTAATCCTTGTAAATCTTACTTTCCGTGTTTCATTTTCTCATGTATGTATATGCACGCATGTTACACATGATTTTTACAATTTAAAATGAATTTAAGTTTTACAATTTTCATAATATTCTTATTGTTTTGTTGAAAAAATAGTATATTTTTTAAAGTTACAAAAAGGTAAATTCATCTTATTTGTTTAAAATAAAATAGGGATAAATAAATTGTATATTACATCTAGACAAAATTAGAAAATATTAATTTAAGAAGCCTTAATAAATAACTAAAGATAATAGAGTATTGTAAAAAAGTTATACTATTAAAATTACTTTACTACCTACTTAACAAAGATAAAATATACTCTACTAACGATTACATTATTAAATTATACTTCAAAATTAAAAAATAATATATTCTAAAGGTATTTTTAAAATAATTACATCGATAATTTTTTAACGTTTGGCATTATAACAATATAGATTAAATAGATTAGGGTTGTTTGGCTTTCGGAATCTCTATTACAGGTAGCTCTAAATGTTCGATACTCAATTTAACTCAACTAAACTTTTTCTAAGCTACACAAAGTCGGTTATATGAATTGCCTTCTTCTACTTTTCTCAATTAAGTGCCAAGCTTTAAAGGTTTAATGGTTACTTAAAAACTTATTAATGAATTGTTTCTCTCCACAAAGACAATTTCATTTAGTGAAGATAACACAGAAGACCAATTTAATTAATTGTCTCATTTAAAGAAAAATTAATAATCAAAAACCAGTTTGCAAATTTTAGTCTATAAATATTAATAATCAAAAACCAGTTTGCAAATTTTAGTCTATAAATAATAATGCATATAATAATATAGTCATTGATTGGCTTTACAATCCAACTCTCCATCCCATCTCCTAATACGTGGCACTGGCCCATCAACTATTTTTTCACATACTGTAACACCCCGTAAATTTAATTAAATACATACGTTAAGTACGCGTATATCGAGATGTATAATATATATATTTTATACGGATGAGCTAAATATACTCGTGATAATACACGTAGTTGATACGTATGAGCTAAATATACGCGTGTATGAAATACATGCTATAATTAAGGAATGTGAGCAAATAAATCAAAGTATTATTAGTTGAATGAGTTGATTAATTAGATATGTGGAATGAGTTGAATTTAATGATATTTGATGGGGAGTTGGTTAACTATAGATATGAGGAGCATTGGATCATTGGTATATAAAATATCAACTTCTTTTGTCTTATCTATTTCTCTCATACGCTAACATTAAAAAATAAAACAAACGATCAAGAGAGAGAAATAAAAAATTAAAACAAAAAAAAAGTCATATCTACTTTATCCTCTCTCACCAAAGCCCAAACAAAAAAAACAAAAAAGAATAAAAATAATAAAAGAAGAGAAAAAGAAGTTGCCGACAAAAGAATAAAAAAAAAATAGAAGGAAAAGAAGAATTGAGAACGAATTGCAGAGAGAAGGAACGAAAGAAAGAACGAAGAAGGAGAAGGAGAACGGAAGGGAGAACCCGTGATTCACGCAAAATCAGAACTTGTGGTAAGCGATTTTTACTATATTTCTTCGTGAAATTGATCTATAAGCTAGAGGTAACGATTCTAGCGGCCTAATTTTGACTGTAGGAGCCGTTTTACGGCGTTTTGACAAATTGGGGTTTTGACCCCAACGTCAATGAAAACCCACTAGGAAGGTAGAAAAACACTTCCTGGACCGTCGGGACTCCGAATCTGTGGTTAGATTCGAATTCATGCGTTTTGGAGACCGTCGGACAATTTTAATACAATTTACATCTTTCGGATGAATAGTGATGAATAGTTCGGATGAATAGTGATGAATAGTGAATAGTGAATAGTGCACAGTAAATAGTGAATAGTGAATAGTGCACAGTAAAATAGTGAATAGTGTACAGTGAATAGTGCACAGTGAATAGTGAATAGTGACATTGATCAGTGATGTGAATCGTACTGTGCACAGTGATGTGAACCCAATGAAACCCCGGTTTGAGTTTATAGAAACGAGATAACTGCTTTTGAGTCCTAAAGTAGTGATTTGAAGTGAGTTGAGACATTAAAGATGTAAATAGATCTGAATACATGAAATTGAATCATGGAGTGATTATAACAGGTGAAATTAGGTGGATTTAACTTGGAGCTGGACTCGAAGGCGCTGATGATTGGGTTTAAGTTGAACGTGTTGTACTGTGAGTATAGTTTTCTTGATTTGGTTCTTGTATGACATTGTACGCATATAAAATGTTTGCTTGTATGCATGTTATATTTATATATAATGCATTGAGTTTTATGGAGCATATAAACTGATTTTAGCAATTGGAGTTTGTAATAATGAGGCTTTGCGATTCCTCATTGTCATTTCGTTAGGACTTAGACCCGTATGAGGTTTTGCGAGTCCTCATTTTCAGTAGGTCTGTCCTAACAAGGGTTGGGATCCTTGAAATGACTGGTAATTGGGTAATGAGAGGTTGTGGCTACCTTGTAACGGCCATACAAGGGTTAGACCCGCTCTCTTGCCTTGCGGAGGAGGGAGATTGTGCATTGTGGTATTGACTTTGGTAATGAGAGGTTGTGTCTACCTTGTAACAGTCTTACAAGGGTTAGACCCGCTCTCTTGCCTTGCGGAGGAGGGAGATTGTGCATTGTGTTTTGAAATTGGGTAATGAGAGGTTGTGTCTACCTTGTACGACCATACAAGGTTAGACCCGCTCTCTTGCCTTGCGGAGGAGGGAAATTGTTCATTGTATTATTGAAAAGCATGAAATTTATGTTGTTGACATGTATGTTATATTCGTTGAATGATGCATGTGTTGCATAAGTGTTTGAAATGATTTTACATGTCATATTTCTCTAAATGTATATAATTGTCAGCTCAAGAACTATATTCACTGAGCTGTTGTTTGCTCACCCCATTTCCTCCAATCTTTCAGGTATTGAGTCGAAGGGAAAAGGAACTTGTCTGGTATGTGTATGTCTGCTTGGAGGAAATAGCTTTTGTTATTTTAATATGTATACTTATCACACATTATATATATAAGTATTATCATCTAGATGGGATGTGTGGGCATATATCTAGCTTAAGATATTGGATGAGGAAATGCAAATATATTATCATCTAGATGGGTTGTGTGGTAAGATTATATAATGCTTGGGATGATGAAATGAGATGATCATAGATATTTATCTGGTGAGAATTTAATTTGTGGAATGAATGGAATCAATGTGAATGAAATGATCATCTATATATCTGGGATTTGATTTGATGTGTGGTATAGAAAAAAAAAATATTCTGTACATTTTGGGAAGGTTTGTGAGAATACGTGAAGGCTGACAGTGTATTATCATATACAGTGTATAGTACGCTGTGCCGGTCATGACGTCAGCCTACGTCAGGGGCGTCGTGACACATACCTTCTTCAATTGACCAAATATATGCAACCAATACATATTGTATAGTTTCAATGGTCCTGATAGATGGTACAGCTGCAGCTGTATGCTATCACTACCCTACATGTAAATTGAAAAGTAGTTATGTTTCAAAAAACCATTAAGACGATGCAAGTTTAGCTCTTCTTTTCGCACCAAACACTCAAAGCTCTTAGTCTTTAAGGTCAGCAATAAACGCTCAGACCATTAAATCCCGGAACTTCTTTTAACTCTCATCCAGAAAAAATAGGATTATTTACTTCTTTCTATTGCTCTTCTCTCTCAATCTCTAGTTCTTTCGTGAAAACTTGTCTGAGTACGGGACACCATCAATCCAACACACCCACAAGCTTTCTTTGAATCATTTCACTCAATTTCACTCCATTTCATTTTTTTATTTTTTATTTTTGTTTTGTTGTTTAGATTAGGAGAGAGAAAAAAATTCGTTGATTGCCGTTAATGCAATCCCAAATTACCCGATTAGAAAAGGTAAAATGGATTGAAGTTAATCCTTGTAAATCTTACTTTCTGTGTTTCATTTTCTCAAGTATGTATATGCCCGCATGCTGCACATGATATTTACGATTTAAAATGAATTTAAGTTTTACAATTTTCACAATATTCTTACTGTTTTGTTGAAAAAATATTATATTTTTTAAAGATATAAAAAGGTAAATTCATCTTATTTGTTTAAAATAAAATAGGGATAAATAAACTGTATATTATATGTGGACAAAATTAGAAAATACTAATTTAAGAAGCCTTAATAAATAACTAAAGATATTAGAGTATTGTGCAAAAGTTATACTATTAAAATTACTTTACTACCTACTTAACAAAGATAAAATATAAATTATACTTCAAAACATAAAAATAATAATATGTTCTAAAGGTATTTTTAAAATAATTACATGGACAATTTTTTAACGTTTGACATTCTAACAATATAGATTAAATAGATTAGGGTTGTTTGGCTTTCGGCATCTCTATTACAGGTAGCTCTAAAAGTTTGATACTTAATTTAACTCAACTAAACTTTTTCTCAGCTACACAATATATGAATGGGCTTCTTCTACTTTTTTCAATTAAGGGCCAAGCTTTAAAGGTTTAATGGTTACTTAAAAACTTATTAATGAATTGTTTCTCCCCATAAAAACAATTTCATTTAGTGAAGATAACATAAAAGACCAATTTAATTAATTGTCTCATTTAAAGAAAAATTAATAATCAAAAACCAGTTTACAAATTTTAGCCTTTAAATAATAGTGCACATAATATACTCCTTGATTAGTTTTACAATCCAACTCCCCGTCCCATCTCCTAATTCGTGGTAGTGGCCCATCAACTATTTTTTCACATACCTTCTTCAATTGACCAAATATATACAACCAATACATATTGTATAGTTTCAATGGTCCTGATGGATGGTACAGCTGCAGTTGTATGCTTTCACTACCCAACATGTAAATTGAAAAATAGTTGTGTTTCAAAAAATCGTTGAGACGTTGTAAGTTTAGCTCTTCTTTTGCAATAAACGCTCAGACCATTAAATCCATGAACTTCTTTAACTCTCATTCAGAAAAAATATGAATATTTACTTCTTTCTGTTTCTCTTCTCTCTAAATCTCTAGTTATTTCGTGAAAACTTGTCTGGAGAGGGGACACCATCAATCCAGTCAATCCAGCACACCCACAAGCTTTCTTTGAATCATTTCACTCCATTTCATTTTTTTTATTTTCTATTTTTGTTTTGTTGTTTAGATTAGGAGAGAAAAAAAAATCGTCGATTCAAGGGTCGTTAATGCGATCACAAATGACCCGATTGGAAAAGGTAAAATGGATTGAAGTTAATCCTTGTAAATCTTACTTTCTGTGTTTCATTTTCTCAAGTATGTATGTGCACGCATGTTGTGCATGATATTTACGATCTAAAATGAATTTAAGTTTTACAATTTTCATAATAAAATAGGATATTTTTTAAGGTTATAAAAAGGTAAATTCATCTTATTTGTTTAAAATAAAATAGGGATAAATAAACTGTATATTATATCTAGACAAAATTAGAAAATACTAATTTAAGAAGCCTTAATAAATAACTAAAGAAAATAGAGTATTGTGAAAAAGTTATACTATTAAAATTACCTTACTACCTACTTAATAAAATATACTCTACTAACGATTACATTATTAAATTATACTTCAAAATTAAAAAATAATATGTTCTAAAGGTATTTTTAAAATAATTACATCGACAATTTTTTAACATTTGGCATTATAAAGATATTGATTAAATAGATTAGGGTAGGTTCCTCTAAATGTTTGAAACTCAATTTAACTCAACTAAACTTTTTTTCTGCTACACAAAGTCGGTTATATGAATTGACTTCTTCTACTTTTCTCAATTAAGGGCCAAGCTTTAAAGGTTTAATGGTTACTTAAAAACTTATTAATGAATTGTTTCTCCTATAAAGACAATTTCATTAAGTGAAGATAACATAAAAGACCAATTTAATTAATTGTCTCAATTAAAGAAAAATTAATAATCAAAAACCAGTTTGCAAATTTTAGTCTTTAATTAATAGTGCACATAATATACTCTTTGATTGGTTTTACAATCCAACTCCCCATTCCATCTCCTAATTAACTATTTTTTCACATACCTTCTTCAATTGACCAAATATATACAACCAATACATATTGTATAGTTTCAATGGTCTAGATGGATTGTACACCTGCAGCTGTATGCTATCACTACCCCACATGTAAATTGAAAAACAGTTATGTTTCAAAAAACCGTTGAGACGTTGTAAGTTTAGCTCCTCTTTTGCAATAAACGCTCAGACCATTAAATCCATGAACTTCTTTAACTCTCATCCAGAAAAAATAGGAATATTTACTTCTTTCTGTTTCTCTTCTCTCTCAATCTCTAGTTATTTCGTAAAAACTTGTCTGGAGACAGGACACCATCAATCTAGTCAATCCAGCACACCCACAAACTTTCTTTGAATCATTTCACTCCATTTCATTTTTTTATTTTTTATTTTTGTTTTGTTGTTTAGATTAGGAGAGAAAAAAAAATCGTCGATTCGATGGTCGTTAATACGATCCCAAATGACCCGATTGGAAAAGGTAAAATAGATTGAAGTTAATCCTTGTAAATCTTACTTTCTGTGTTTCATTTTCTCAAATATGTATGTGCACACATGCTGCACATGATATTTACGATTTAAAATAAATTTAAGTTTTACAATTTTCATATTATTCTTATTGTTTTGTTGAAAAAATAGTATATTTTTTAAAGATATAAAAAGGTAAATTCATATTATTTGTTTAAAATAAAATAGGAATAAATAAACTGTATATTATATGGAGAAAATTAGAAAATACTAATTTAAGAAGCCTTAATAAATAAAGAAAGATAATAGAGTAGCGTGAAAAAGTTATACTATTAAAATTACTTTACTACCTAGACAAAGATAAAATATACTTTACTAATTACAAAAATAATTATATTTACAATTTTTTAACTTTTGTCATTATAACAATATAGATGAAATAGATTAGGATTGTCTGGCTGTCGGCAGCTCTACTACACAAATATTAATTGACTTCTTCTACTTTTTCTAATTAAGGGTCAAGCTTTAAATGTTTAATAGTTACTTAAAAACTTATTAATAAATTGTTTCCCCAAGACAATTTCATTTAGTGAAGATAACATAGAAGACCAATTTAATTAATTGTCTCATTTAAAGAAAAAATAATAATTAAAAATCAGTTTGCAAATTTTAGCTTTTAAATAATAGTGCGCATAATATATTCCTTATCGATTTTACAATTCTAACTTCCCATCCCATCTCTTAATACGTGGTAATGTTCCATCAACTATTTTGTCGCATACCTTTTTCAATTAACCAAATATATACAACCAATACATATTGTATAGTTGCAATGGTCCAAATGAATTATATAGCTGTAGCGGTATGCTATCACTACCCCACATGTAAATTAAAAAGAATTATGTTTTAAAAAACGGTTGAGACTTCGCGCCAAACACTCAAAGCTCCTGGTATTAAGGTCAGCAATAAACGCTCAAACCATTAAATCTTATAACTTCTTTAACTCTCACCCAGAAAATATTTACTTTTTTATGTTTTTCTTCTCTCTTAATCTCAGTTCTTTGTGAAATCTTGTCTGAGGCGAGGACACATCAATCCATTCAATCGAGCGCTACCCACAAGCTTTGTTTGAATCAGTTTATTCCATTTATTTTTTTATTTATTTTTTATCTTGTTGTTTAGATTTGGAGAGAAAAAAAATTGTCAATTGGAGGGTCGTTAATGCGATCCAAATGACGGTAAAATGGATTGAAGTTAATGTAATTGTTACTTTCTGCGTTTCATTGTTCACATTAAATCTGTTTATAATGTTTATGTTAATCAGTGTTTCTTCTTCAGGATACGAATAGAATGGTTCGATTCCTGTTTTCCATTCTGTTCTTGATCCATTCAGCTCTAGCAAAACCGGGTCCGAACCCCCTTCCTGTGCAGAAATGGCAGACACTTACAGGTAAAAATTAGTTGATATTGAATGGCATTCTGAATAAAGGGTTTCCTTGTTTCATCTTAATTTTGCCATGAAATATAGCAAGAAATCTTTTGCTGCTGTTTTGTTTTCGAATAATTAGGTGATCTTTTGTTGCAGGGGAAAGGCCGGCGGTGATAGCACGCGGTGGCTTTTCAGGGCTTTTTCCAGAGTCCAGCCAATTTGCAAACCAATTTGCCATATCAACTAGCTTACCGGATGTGATTATATACTGTGATCTGCAATTAACAAAAGATGGCACTGGTATATGCATGAAAGATACACGACTCGACAATTCTACGAATATAGCAGTTGTATACCCCCAAGGCCAGAAAACTTATAACGTTAATGGGAAAGATGTTCGAGGATGGTTTGCCATGGACTTTACAGCGAAGCAGATATTCGACAAAGTAACATGTAAAGTTTTCTTGATTTTGCTCTCATTTTTGTTTTCTACATTTTGGATTTGAATTTGTAATTGTTTCTTTCTTTAATTCTTTTTAACAAAAATATATTTCTACAGTGACTCAAAGTATCTTCTCTCGTCCAAGTTTCTTTGACGACGCCTTGCCATTGAGCACTGTCCAAGATGTAACAGGTCTAAAACCTCCTAGATTTTGGCTAAATGTTCAGGTAACAGTTGCTAAAAATTTCTCTCCAGTAAACGGCTACTTCTTTTGTGATAAATGTTGTGTAGATAATCTTAAAGATCAACATCTGATGTTCAGGTAACAGTTGTTACCAAACGATCCAAAAACTACTTTTAATTCAAAAACAGTTTGTAACTGCTCAACCAAATGTGGCTAATATATCAGTGATTTATGTTCCTTTCTCTTTGCTTTTGCAGTATGACAGTTTTTACAAACTGCACAAACTCAACGTGGAATTGTTTGTTCAAACCGCTCTAAGATCAATGGGTATAAACTATATATCATCTCCTGAGATTGGATTTCTGAAGGGCCTAAATGGGAAGGTGAACAAAGTTAGAACAAAGCTCATCTTTCAGGTTCTAGATGCGAACGAAACCGAACCAACAACCAAGCAAAAGTACAGTTCAATCTTGGGGAATCTAGCTTCAATCAAGGCATTTGCTTCTGGCATTCTTGTTCCTAAGAACTACATCTGGCCTGTTAGTCCTAGCCAATATTTAGAGGCTCACACTAATCTTGTAGCTGATGCTCATAAAGCAGGGCTAGAAGTTTATGCTTCAGGTTTTGCAAATGACGTGCCAGGAAGTTTTAACTACAGTTACGATCCCACGCTGGAGATCTTGCGCTTCGTAGATAATTCTGAGTTCTCTGTTGATGGTGTGCTCACTGACTTCCCTCCCACTGCATCAGAGGCCATCGGTGAGATTTTCTTCTATTTTTTTGTTCAAACTTCTTATGATTGTAAAATAAGAAAAAAAAAAAAAAACTACAATCAGTGAGTTTTGTTGATTTTTTGGTTCATACCCATTACAGGTATTCCGAATATTTTGGTAAGAGTTAGGTTTTTAACCCTAATTCGCTCATTAGTGAATTTGTTTCTCTTCTCCCGTGGACATGGGTGAATATTCACTGAACTACTAAATTTTTGTGCGTTCTTGCTTGTGAGTTCTTTTGCATTTGTTTGAATTGTTCCTTTGACCCGCATTCTGCTTGGCCATGCATAACTAGTTTCTCCGTTAGCAGTAGTGAATCTATGTTTTGAATCTACTTCCTATAAACATGATTTCAATGTTTTATTGACTTCTCCAATCAACAGGCTACTAAATTTGTACTAAGATATTACCTTAGAAACTATTCTGATCTATTTGTATTCTCCTTTTTCAGCTTGCTTGGCTCAACAACCAAAAACTAAGCCTAGCAAAGGTGAGCTACTAACCTTGAGCCATTTGTAGAAAAAACTAAGGCAGATGACAGATTCATATATATTTTTTTGTAAATTTTGCAGGTAAAGCTTTGATCATATCCTCAAATGGAGCAAGTGGAGTATTTGCAGGCTGCACCGATCTGGCATATCAGCAAGCAGTAAATGATGGCGCCGATATAATAGATTGTTCGGTTCAAATGTCAAAAGATGGAATTCCCTTCTGCTTGGCTTTTGCGGATCTCACAAGCAGCACCACTGCAATGACTACTTTCATGGCCCGAGCCACCACAATCCCTGAAATCCAACCAAAGAATGGGATTTTCTCATTTGACCTTACTTGGAGCGAGATCCAAACCTTAAAGCGTAAAGTTCTTCAAGCATTCCATCTCATTCCATTCTATGATATAAAAAATGTTGGTTAGTTACATAGATTTGAAACAACACAATAACTAATCTTAGTTTTCTCTCAACCTTTCAGCACAATTGACAACCCCCGAAGAAACGGGACTGCCAAGAAATCCGGCAAACAAGAATTTGGGCAAACTCATGGCACTCTCGGAATTCTTAGACTTGGCAAAAGTAAAGGCAGTTACCGGAATCCTCATCAACATAGAGGTAAGATGTTACGATCACATTTGTTTTCTTTTATTTTTGTGATACTTTAATTAATTAATTAAATAAATAGAGGTAGTTAGGTTAGTTTTTAACAATTATAGCCATGTTGTTTAGAACATGGGTGTGTGGGTATAGAAAATGGGGTTATGCGAGTAGAGAACATGGGCTTGTATGGGCTAGTTTTTAGGATTTATGGGTGCTGTAATTTTCTATTTAAAGAGAAGAATCAATGAGAAAGGGGTGCAGAAAATTGTTGACAAGGCCATGTTTGATCTATTGGAGGTTTTGGTTCCCTCAAATGAACCATTTAGAGGTCTTGACTCCCTCAATTGAGCCAATTATCTTTTTTTCTTCTTTTTCATTTAATGTTTTTTAGATTCAGAAAATCGGTTCATATCATTAGGTAAGATTGTTCAGTTCCAAGATGTGATTAAAATGAAGAAATTTGTATCTTATGAAAGAACAAAAATGGCCTTGAGAGGCAGAATGTAAGTAATTTTAACTTTTTTTTCTATGTTTCTATCTTTCAGAATGCAGCCTATCTTGCATCAAAGAAGGGTCTAAGCATCACAGATTCAGTTCAAAAGGCATTAAGTAATGCTACTCTTGACAAACAAGTAACTCAGCAAGTTCATATCCAATCAGATGATACTTCAGTTCTTTCCACATTCAAAAATGTTCCAAACTACAAGAAAATCCTTACCATCAAAGAGAACATTGGGGGCGCGCCTCAGCAATCGGTCGATGAAATAAAGAAGTTTGCAGATGCTGTTAACCTCCGCCGACCATCAATCATACCCACTTCCGGCGGATTCACCACTGCTTTCACTGGAGTTGTCGATAAGATGCATGTCGGAAATGTATCAGTTTATGTATCAGTTCTAAGAAACGAATACACAAATATACCATTCGATTTCTTCTCCGATCCTATGATCGAGTTAGCAACATATGTTGCCGGAGTTGGGGTCGATGGAGTAGTGACCGAGTATCCCGCCACCGCCGCCGCATATCTAAGTAAGTTCATCTTTTCACCTTCTTGCCTATATACTAACAGTCTCAACACATTCTAGCAATAAATTTAAAAACATCTATTTGTTTTCAAAAACTGTTTGTTAAATTTAACTTTAAGATTTGCTAAGAAAACAAGAATATAAAAAAAAGTGAACTCCGAAAACAACATTTTATAAATTTACCTTTTGAAAAAACAGTTTTTAAATTTGATACCAAACGGGTATGAATCTCCTTATAATTCTTACCAATGTTACAACAGGAAGCCCATGTTCAAACCTCGACGCACGCAATGTTCCTTACCCGATATTGCCCGCTGAACCGGGTGGTCTTATCAGCCTGGTTCCACCAGAAGTATTGCCACCAGCTGAAGCGCCTAATCCAGCACTTAAACCAGCAGACGTCATCGATCCTCCGCTGCCCGCTGTGGCGGATGCGGAGGCCTTGATGCCACCGGCTGCTGTACCTGCTGGAACTCCAAAGAGTGGTGGTCAGGCATCAAATGTTGCAAGTGTAGGTTTGTGTTTGTTGGCAATGGTGATGGTGCTAGAACTGTTGTGTTTGGGTGGTTAACCATTGATTCATGAGACATGGCATGGCATGGCTTTGGAATTATTGAAATTGTTTCTTCTTCTTATAAGAATTGGAAAAGTTGCTTGCTGCATATACTCAACACCTTTTCTTGAACTACATTTTCTATATCACGTGAGTTTGTAATGTAATATAGTAGCTTATATTTTTATAATTAGCTTAGACTAATATATAAAATATAGAATATGATTTGAAGTAGTTTTTGTAGACAGCCTATTTTAAGCATTGTTTTCAAAATTAAGGTTTTATTCTTCACAGAGTTTTTCCCATAAGTTATTTGATTAATTTATCTCTTAATTTAAGCATATTTCAACCAAGGTTTGTCAAAAACGAAATAAAGGGTAAGAGGGTCATTCCGAGAATCGAACTCGGGACCTCTCGCACCGAGAATCATACCACTAGACCAAATGCCCTATCTGTTTAAACTACGTCACAAGTACAATATCATCAATACGTACAAGAAGAAATTTTGACAAAAAAAAAATAAAAATAAAAATGCAATCTTGGTTTCTTTGATGGAAGAACAAAAATGAAGGGCAGGCAAAAACCCTAATGCAAGATCCAAACATTGTGATTAAATTCCCAAACAAATAAATAAAAATAGGAAGAAATTTTGTAAAGATGGAGGCTCAGATTCTCCTTCTTTCAGACGACAAAATTGCTTTCTTTTTTATCTCTCTCCGCCATGGCTGCAACAACAGTTGCCTCAAAAGTAAAGGGCTTGTTTTTTTGAAAAAAACAAAAACCTATCTTTGAGACCCTCCGAGTTGCCTCGCCAGGTGAAAAGATAAGAGAGATCAAACCCCATTGTCTGAAATTTTTAGAAACCCTAGAAAAGATTTCCAAAATTTGATCATCATCACAGCCTCGTGTTTATGTGTGTAAATATATATATATATATGTTTGCATGTATGTTTCAGTTTCACAGGAAAAGAAGAGATAGAAGAAAGAAAGAATGGAAGGGCTGTTGATTTTTCTCAATGGAACCAAAGCTGAGAGCATTGATTCCATTGTAAACAGAACAACAGAGAGGATCAACAACCCTTAGAAGCCCTCTCTTGACAGGGCCTTTCACTAAAGAATACCACCAAGCAAGCAAGCTTACCTGAAAAGAACTTACATCTCTTCTCGTTTTATAGGACCTTTCTTCCATTTCTACCCTCTTCTTCTCAGTTTCCTAGGTGAGTTTTTACCCTTTCTAGTCCTACTTTTAGTGATATTTTTGCAAAGATAGAAGGGCATTTTGATCTATATGGGCTCCCCATATTATAAAAAGGCATTCCCATATTATAAAAAGGCATTTTGAACAATTTCATTAACAAAAAAGCTTCATATTAATTGCCAAATGTCCATATTCTAATAGTATAAATAGATAATGAAAAGTAAAAACCATCTTAATCAAAACAAAACAAAGCAACTTCATTGATACAAAACATATTTATATATATTGAGTTGTACAAGTTGAGATACCCGTTGGAATCTTACTTTGGTTAACAAATTAAAACCACTGTTTATAATTTTTACTTTTATTTTTTTTTGTCAAAGTTTCATTTTATTTTCATAAAATTAAATCTCTAAAAAAAGGAGTACATCCTACCAACAGATAAAATAACATACTGAAGACCAATACAAGCATAACGGTAAACGAGTGAAACCCGACAACAAGAAAGTAAAGACCCCCACGACAAAAAAAAATAAACATTAATACAATAAGAGAGTAGGACTCTTACAAAAAAAACCTCTCATTTACATAAGATCCTAACTACTAGCATGGTTAGAAATGGAGAGCAGAGGGAGGAATGCTAGCTTGGTGATGGAGCTCTTGGGATTATCCAAATGGGAGATGAGAAAAGAGAGAGAATCATCAATAAAATACAATATATTCATCAATGAAGAAGAAGATGAAGAATCATAAGCCATAGAATCACCAATATATTCAAATAATAACAAAGAATGATTCCCAAAACTCCTCCAACTACCACTCCCTAGGATCCAAAAATCAAGCTTGAAAACCTTAAGCTTTGTTCTCTTTTACAAAGGAGAAACAGTGTTGTAAACCACAAACGTCAAAACCAGCATCACATCCCCCGTCCCTTCCTTCCACCAACTAGCACTTAAGAGACCGTAATATCTTTGTTTTTTAGGCTGAAATACTCACGGATACCCGCTTCTACGGAAGAGAGTTCAATTGATTTGAATGACTGATCTTACATGAACTCTTTACCCTGCTGATGAAGAACCGACCTTAATTCTACTTCGCTTGCGGGGTTGATGAAATAGGATACCTGCCATGGGAAGATAAACTTATTAACAACTTAGTAATTAAGCTTGATATTTCAACAAAATGTACGAAAATGTGGATACCCACAATCTCCAAGGCGCTGACTCTGTGAAGAAAGAATCCATTGTGCAATTCTCTGCGCTAATAGACTTAAAATTAGATTTCCGTATCTAATATAACTTCTGCATTGTTAATGGAAGGAAACATCTTATAATTCACCTGGATAATATGGAAGTTCTAACTTTAGAGGAGGCTTTGTAAATTTCCTCAATTGAAGGACCCGGGTTCCCAATATAAGCTATGCCGGCCTTGCGAGTGTAAAGGTTGGTGCAACCTTGTTTACTCAGGTACGCATTCTGAAGAAACAGAGATATGAAGTTATCCAAACACCCTAACTTTTGAAGTTCAATGGAGAAATTTCACTTATGATTTCAAAGATTTAGTAGTTTTGCTTGTTATCGTACCACTCCAAGTTTCAGAAAGATGCTGTGTAGAGGCTCAAAGAGTCGTGTTTCCTTCTCTTCCTCGTGTTCTTCACAAACTAAAAGTGGGTCAAATCCAATAACAATCCGCCTGGCTTGAACCAAAGGAAAAAAAAGGACTTGACTTGATTGTCAGATAAATGAAAGCTATGGAGATGGAGGGATCAATATAAGGCTTGTTTGGTACAACTTTTACTAAATCACTTGTTCAAAAAGTACTCTTTAAAAAAGCTTATCCCAATCAGCATCTCCAAAAAGCAGAAAAATTATTTTTCTACCACAGCTTGGTCTAAAAGTAGATGTTGCCAAACACCCCTAAAAATTATTTTTGGTCCAAAAGCAATTTGCAAAAGCTCAAATAGAACAGGTCCATAGTCTAGCAGCCCATGAAGGTCTGAAATAGTCGATGAACCAATTGAATATTCAATAGTCATCAGGAAGAAGTAAAATTTTATATACAACCAAACTTCTAAAATTATTAAAATTATAGTGTCAACAGTGAAATCAAGTTTATCCAATGGTATACATGTAGAAAACAAATCGTATTCAATCTTACCACTTATTATCCATATTTTCTAGCATCCTTGTCAGCCAGTGTAACTGATCAGTTCCAGAGCTATTCAACTCCTGCATGAAAACCTTTAGATTCATTTTCCTTCTTTGGGATTTTTACCAGAACAGAAAACACAGTTATATAATAAAAGATGATTTTAGCTTCTTTTTTTTAGGAAGCGAAAAATTGTATTATTTTCATGAATAGAAGTACAAAAGAACAAGAATTCTGCTTATAAAAACAGCCTTGGAACTGTTATGATAAGAAATTTCAGCTCTTACGATGACTCGAAAATGAAATGCCTGCTAATGACTCATAATGAAAGGTTCTTTTATTTCTCTGACCAAATGACCGACATAGTTTCAAAACAGCAATGTTTTACATTCTCTTCTAGTTGTAGCCTATGTATCCACTGTGAACTATAAAATGGGAATCTAATGTAAATTAGGGTAATCAGCGATGGCCTTGCGAAATGTCAGAAATACATATTTATAAAAGAGTGCACCTAAACGATTGCCCCTTCTTCCCATACTCTCCTCCTTTTCTTCACCTTCTTGTCCTACTCCTATGGTGATACAAAGGTGATGCAACAACAAACAAGAGGAGAAGATAAGTAGACATTAAGATGGACGTTGAACGAAATGACACCAATGAATCCAACATAGCTAATAAAATGAGACAATTTGACTGTAACAACCAAACTTAAATTTTCACATTTCAAATATGAATAAAGAGGAGCTTAGTGCCAACTAAATTATGGTATCAATTTCAGTAACAAATTTGTACTGTAGATGCGCATAACTACCAGATTTTCAAAATGTTGCGTACTTGTAGTTTGAAATGATAGTCTCGCATCATATATAAAAGAGTTGATCACATGATATAACAGTGGAGATTTCTCCTTACGTAACATTCAAGGCATTTGAAGAAAAACCTCACACCGGGCCTGAAGGTGGTTAACTGGGGAAACTATCAATACTAGTTAAGATCCAAGCCAACCAAGTACAAAACTAGAAAAATTGCATACCTGTAATGATCCAGTATCCACAACAATGATGTCCAAGATTTGCCCATACTGTAACGAGATCTGCTTCAGAAAATATCGCCTTTTTGGTCCTTGTGAAGCATTAGTATTGTACCTACAAGCATTACCATTACAAATATTGACAAAAACTTAACATTTATAAAAACATTGTTTCTAAAGAGATCAAATAGTTCTGTTTATTTTTTAAACAGAAACAAGTACGTATGTATATTAATATGTATAGAAATATTTACAAGCAGTGATCAATATGATCCAAAACACAGAAAGTGTCCAAAGCACACCCAGAACATACCCAAAAACACACCCAAAACACATCCACACTCCCATTACATTAAACAAGGACCCCAATTATGATACCAATCAATAATAGAGAATCCATTTGCATGTTTGAAACTTTGGATGCGGCTACCCAACATGCTGCAAGCATCAAAATTTCCTCCCATACAGCCCTTTTATCGTTAAACTCACCTTGAAATATACGCCTATTCCTTTCCAACCAAATTACCCAACAAGAAGCTAGTATCATGATCTTACCAACTTCCAAAGTCTTCCTCGATTGAATAGACAATCTAGGAGCGGAAATACCATCCTCAAATGAGAGCGGGGGAATGAACAAGCCATCACAAACCGCAATTCATCTCTCCCAAATATATCTAATCCATTCATAATCCTTGAAACAAAGATTATGAAACAAAGAATACAACAATGCAGAGACAGAGCTCTATAAGGAAGCCTCCTCTGCATGACGTCTGCGGTATTTAGCTTCCTATGTAAGAGAGTCAACCCAAAGAATTTTACTTTAGATGGTACATGTGCGAAGGATTAGCTAGGGAAGGAGGACAGTCCGTTAGGATTTCAAAGAAAAATTTGCATGTGAAATTGCCAGTAGGAGAAGGAAACCACCTAAAACCATCTACCCCTTGAGATAACCTTATATTAGGTAGCTCAGCTAGGAGATTTTCAAGTCCTGGGGGGGGGGGGGGGGGGGGGGGGGAATTGGTGGAAGTATTTGAGGCTACAAACTGGGAGACAGGTTGATGGTGGAATGATGAGAGTTGGTACAAACGGGGGAACCTCGATGCTAATGTAGAATTTCCTACCCATATGTCCTCCCAAAATCTAAAGGTCTGGCCATTTCCAGTAGATGGTATAATATGAGGTGAAAAGCTAGGGATGAGGGACGAGATAAATTTTCATGGGCTTCAATTTGTGGTTGAGGTAGAGGTTCCAATGTCCCAACCTACTCGAGATCCACCATGTATGCTTCTAACAACCTGGGCTCACAGAGAATGTCGATCTTGGGAGAGCCTCCATAACCATTTTGTTGTAAGCGCTTCATTCCTTTTTACCACGTTGCCTATCTCTAGGCCACCTCTGCAAACTGGCATTTGAACTACCTTCCAGTTCACCAAATGACAGTTGCTTTCCTTATCCTCCCCTTTCCAAAGAAATGATCTAAATTTCTTTTCAATCACCTTTGCCACTCCTATGGGGATCTTGAACAATGACATGTAGAAGATTTCATGCAACCACGCATAAAGCTTTGCATGCCTCTTGGGACTTACTTGATGCATCGTCAAAATAAAAAAATAAGGATAAGAGTTCGATTTTGCAAGTGAGAAATTGGAATTAATGTAAGGAAGTTCATTCTACCAAGGAGAAGTTTGATAAATGTTTGTTACCTAAAAAAGTTTAGACTTATGGATGATATGCGCAGAAACATTCTAATTGTTGTGCGAAATCGTGGTAAAGTATGAAAGAAAAAAAAGACAACAAATTTAACGTGGTTCGGCAAATTGCCTACGTCCACGGGAGACAGCAAACTTGTATTATCAGAGATTACAAGTTACACCCTTAGGTGAATCTTACAGATTGGATCTCTTAAATAGATCTCTCAGAATAGAACTCTCTGACTCTCAGGAATTGAATTTTGAATAATGAAGTTAAGCTCTATTTATAGGTGTAATCAAGGGTATTTTCGTAATTATAAATATATTATTTTAATATATTTATATTTAAATAAAAAAGCTATCGGCGCATGCGCCTCTTTCGGCGCATGCGCCGTCCATGAATTGGGTTGCCCACATGGGCGTGGTCCCCACAAATCTCCACCTCCACCTCATGTGGAACGGGGCTCCTCTACACCTACAATCTCTCTACAGATAGCAAGCTTCCTTCAAAAGACTGTTGCTGCCTCCATTAGTGCCCTTAGGCACTCCGAGCTCGTGAGATGTTGATCAAGTCCAAACAATGTTGGAACTTGATCCCTGTAACCACCTTTGTAAGCATATCTGCGGGGTTATCTGCAGTCTTGATCTTTTGCAGAAGAATACTCCCTTCTTCTACTATTTCTCGAACAAAATGAAAACGAACATCAATATGCTTCGTTCGACTATGATGAACTTGGTTCTTTGCCAAACAAATGGCACTCTGGCTGTCGCAGAAAACTTTAACATTCTTCTGCACAATTCCCAAGTCTTTAGTCAATCCATGAAGCCAGATTGCTTCCTTGAAAGCTTTTGTTACTGCCATGTACTCTGCCTCTGTAGTAGACAAAGCAACTGTTGACTGTAGTGTTGATCTCCAACTCACTGGTCCTCCTGCCATAGTGAAAACATAACCAGTAGTAGATCTACGCTTGTCAAGATCTCCAGCATAGTCCGAATCCACATATCCGACTAGATGCTTACAACTTTTCATATCTTTCTCGAACTTTAAACCAATATCCATAGTACCATGAATATACCGTAGAATCCACTTCACTGCTTGCCAGTGGCCTTTACCGGGGTTGTGCATGTAACGACTTACCATACTTACAACATGTGAAATGTCAGGTCTGGTACACACCATAGCATACATCAAGGCACCAACTGCATTTGCATATGGAATGTTCTCCATTTGCTTCTTCTGATCTTCAGAATTTGGTGACATTGATGTACTTAGCTTGAAATGTGGTGCCAATGGTGTGCTCACAGGTTTTGTGTCATTGCCAATGCCAAAAGTTTGAAAAACTTTCTTCAAATACTGAGTCTGAGTCAAACAGATTGTGCCTTTGGCCTTGTCTCGAGTTATCTCCATCCCGAGAATTTTTCTGGCATCTCCAAGATCCTTCATTTCAAACTCTGAGCTCAATTGAGCCTTCAGCTTGTTGATCTCCACCTTGCTTTTAGATGCGATTAACATATCATCTACATATAAAAGCAAGTAAATAAACGTACCATCTTGAAGTTTGCGATAGTAGACACAATGATCAAACTGACTCCGGGTATATTTCTGCCCTTGGATGAAGCTGTCAAATCGCTTGTACCACTGTCTCGGTGACTGCTTCAGGCCATACAGTGATTTGCTCAACTTGCAAGCCCAATTCTCTCTTCCTGGTACTTTGAATCCATCTGGTTGAGACATATATATCTCCTCTTTCAAATTACCATGCAGAAAAGCAGTTTTGACATCGAGTTAGGCTAACGCGAGATCAAACTGTGCAACCAAAGCCAATAATATTCGAATTGATGAATGCTTAACAACAGGTGAGAATACCTCATTGTAGTCAATTCCTTCCCTCTGAGCGTAGCCTTTTGCTACCAGTCTGGCTTTGTATCGGATACCATCTGTGCTGGGAGAGCCTTCCTTCTTAGCGAAAACCTATTTGCAGCCAATTGGTTTCTTTCCTTTCGGAAGTGGAACCAACTTCCAAGTCTGATTCTGATGGAGTGATTCCATCTCCTCATTCATTGCCATTTTTCACTTATCACTTTCCATACTCTAAATAGCATCTTTGTAATTGTATGGAATATCATCTCCGGTGACTGGAAATGCATATGCAACCATGTCAGTGTACCGAGCAGGTTTGCGAATTTCTCTTCGTGGTCGACTGGTGGCAATTGATTCTGGTTCTTGACTGATGTCTGGTCCTGGAGCCTCCACCTCAACTGAGATTTCCTCCTCTTCTTCAGGATGGTTGGATATCTCTGCTGACTTGCTAGGAGTTACTGGAATATCTAACTCCACCTGCTGAGGCAAATCTGGATCGCAATTTTCTTTATCAGAAACTGTATGCTTTAACATCATAGATTCATCAAAAGTTACATCTCGACTTTTTACAATCGTCTTTGTATCAGGGTTCCATAGTCGGAAAGCCTTAACTCCTTCACTAAAGCCCATGAAAATCACTTTCTTGGACCTAGGATCCAGTTTGGATTCCTTCACATGAAAATATGCAGTGCATCCAAAAATGCACAGAGAATCATAATCTGAAACGGGGTGTCCAGACCATACCTCCTTGGGAGTTTTGCCGTCTAGTGCTGTTGCAGGAAGTCTATTGATGATATGAGAGGCATATGACAAAGCTTCAGCCCAAAATGCCTTGCTCAGTCCAGAATGGGATAACATGCATCGAGCTTTTTCTACCAAAGTACGATTCATGCGTTCAGCAACACCGTTTTGTTGTGGCGTGCCTGGGACTGTTAAATGTCTGACAATTCCTTCATTCTCACAAAATTTCTGAAATGGGTCTGACTTGTATTCTCCTCCATTATCATATCTGAGCCTCTTAAGCTTCCTTCCCGTTTGGGTTTCTACCATTTTCTTCCACATAAGAAAGATATCGAGCACTTCATCTTTATGCTTCATGGTATAAACCCAAACATAGCGTGAGAAATCATCAATGAAAGTAACAAACCAACGTTTACCTCCCAATGAAGCATTTTGAGAGGGTCCCCAAACGTCAGTATGAACATAATCCAATGTTCCTTTTGTGCGGTGGATTGCGGTGCCAAACTTGACTCTCGTCTGCTTGCCTAAGATACAGTGCTCACAGAAGTCAAGTTTCCCGGTCGTTGCACCTTTCAGAGAACCTTGCTTTATCAAGGTTTGAAGAGCCTTCTCTCCAACATGTCCGAGCCGCATGTGCCAAAGTCGGGAAGTGTCCGATGAAACTTCATTAGAACTGGTGCAAGCTGAGACACTTCCGATTACTGTGTGTCCATCAAGAAAATAAAGATTTCCTTTCTGAGTACCCTTCATGGCCAAGAGTGCTCCACGTACAACCTTCAGGACTCCACCTTCAATGGTTACCTTGTAACCGCTGGAATCAAGAACTCCTAGGGAGATCAGATTTTTCTTCAGATCTGGGACATATCTGACTCCCGTGAGCCGTCTTGTTGTACCGTCATGCATCTTTAGGCGTATAGTTCCAATACCTTTTGTGTGGCAGGTATTGTTGTTGCCCATGACCACGACTCCTCCATCGAACTCATCCAATTTTGAGAACCAATGGCGATTCGGACACATATGATAGGAACATCCAGAATCTAATATCCATCTATCAGACTGAATGTTTATAGATGAAACTGAGAACGCAGAATCTTCTTCAGCTTTCTGTGCTACATTTGCATCTGTCTTGCCCTTATTTGGGCAATCTTTCTTCCAGTGCCCTTTTTGGTGACAATAGGCACATTCATCCTTTGCAAGACGTTGACGTGATGAAGGTCCTTTTGACTTTGAGCGAGATCGGCCTCGCCCACTGGATCTATCAGATTTGTTGTTAGCCCTGCCTCTGGATACCGTCAAGGCTGCTGGTGATGCTTCCTTATGATCGCGCTGGTCCTTCCTTCGATACTCGTTGTTCACCAAAGCATTTGAAACATCACTGAATTTAACCTCATCTTTACCATATAGCAAAGTTGTTGTTAAATGTTCATAACTTTCAGGCAAAGAGTTTAACAACAATAGTGCCTTATCCTCATCAAGAGGATCAACATCAAGATTTAGTAGATCAGCGAGAATCTTGTTGAAATTATCAAGATGCTCAATCATGGGAGTATCTTGCTTGTACTGAAAACGAAAGAGCTTCTTCTTCAGGTAGAGGCGGTTCTCTACGCTTTTCGTCATGTACTTGTCCTCCAGTTTCTTCCAGAGACTTGTTGCCATAGTCTCTTTCATGACAAAGTACTTCTGATCTTTGGCCAAACAGAGTCTGATTGTTCCACAAGCTTGACGATTTACAAAATTCCAATCATCATCGGACATATCCTTGGGCTTGGTTTCCAAAGTGATATGTGATCCTTCCCGGAATAAGAGATCTTGAACTTCGCATTGCCACATGCCAAAGTTGTTGGTGCCGTTGAATTTCTCCACCTCGAACTTTGCGTTGGACATCGAACTTCTTTGCCAAGGCCTGCTTGTGCTTGTGCTTGGGATTTCCTCCGCCATTTAGACCGAAGATATGTATGACGCCGAAAAGTGCTTGAAAAATGATAAACAACTCCAACTAAGCTATATCAATAACTTAGCAGCTGAATCTGCAAAAATTGATTGCACGGTTGCGTCCGGAACGGTCGAAAATGGTGGAAACGAGTCTGACTTTGCTGAAATCAGACGAAAAATAAGCCGAATATGGTTGGTTAACAGGAATTGATAAATAGTGTCAGGCTGAACGCGGACTGAGCCTGGGGAACAGTGGCGGGCTGAGCGCGGGCTGGGCCGATAAACAGTGACGGGCCGAAACAGGGGGCTGGGCTGATAAACAGTGACAGACTGGAAAGCTGGGCCGATTGGAATAGTGTCGGGCCGGTTGGAATAGTGGTGGGCCGTTTGGAATAGTGCAGGGCCGGTTGGAATAGTACCGGGCCGGTTGGAATAGTGCCGGGCCGTTTGGAATAATGTCGGGCTACAAGCCGGCGGCAATCAAGTCGGGATGAACAGTGCTGGATGAATAGCGTCGGCGAACGCTGTACAGGGATCAAACTTTGATCGGCTCCTGGGAATTCGTTTTTTGTCCGTTTTTCTCGCCGTTGATTGCGTTGGACTCCTGGGAACAAGAGCTACCTCAACGGGTGATCAGAAAACAGTTCCGATCACGTTTACAGAATCTCGAAATTTTTGACGCAGTCTCGAAAAATTCGACAGAGGGTCCGTTTTTTCTTCCAAAGCTTCACCTTGTCTCTGATACCAATTTGTTGTGCGAAATCGTGGTAAAGTATGAAAGAAAAAAAAGATAACAAATTTAACGTGGTTCGGCAAATTGCCTACGTCCACGGAAGACAGCAAACTTGTATTATCAGAGATTACAAGTTACACCCTTAGGTGAATCTTAAAGATTGGATCTCTTAAATAGATCTCTCAGAATAGAACTCTCTGACTCTCAGGAATTGAATTTTGAAGAATGAAGTTAAGCTCTATTTATAGGTGTAATCAAGGATATTTTTGTAATTATAAATATATTATTTTAATATATTTATATTTAAATAAAAAAGCTTTCGGCGCATGCGCCGTCCACTTTCTTTAGGCGCATGCGCCGTCCACTTTCTTTAGGCGCATGCACCGTCCATGAATTGGGTTGCCTACATGGGCGTGGTCCCCACACTAATATCACTCAAAAAAAAACATGATTTCAACACCCATAAATGATTATGTCAGGAAAAAAAAAAGGTACTTAGATTAAAAATGGGAGAGATGAAGCTTCTTAAATTAAGACAAAAGTGTGTCAAGTTGGAAATTCAAGGTAAAATCTAAAAATACCAAACAAGATAATTGATGTTAAGTAAATAGATGCTAATAGTTTATTCAACAAATGAGCATCTTAGTGAGTAAAAGAAATTGATGTGGAGAGAGTGGTAATACCAGGGGACCTTCAATGACGAGAACTTCAAAGTACCCTGCAAAGAGCAGTTATGTAAGAAAGCCAAATTGCAACATATGTTGCATCTGACTGGTCAAGCTCAACCATGTCTTTCACATTTATGGAAATTGGGTAATTTTTACATTACAATGGATCGAAAGGACGAATTTGTGTACGAAATTAGATTGAGATCTTACATTTTGGTATAGTGGATCACCTTCCCCAAGTTCACTGATGTTAACCACAAACTTCACATCACATAGCTTTGCTACTTTGTCCATCTTCACCAATAAGGAAAAAATTGTATTCAAGTCAAACAAGCATGAGAGAAATATATTATATTCACCAACAAAACTATCTTGATCTGATTTAGAGGTATTGAGCTAATGTTATTAATACGAACAGAAAATAGAAAAAATTCCAGTTGAATCATTGGAGAGAAATGAAACAAAGAAAACCTAAGAAATGGGAAGTTACAGAGAAAAATGACTAATGGACTGAAATAAATTACAGAATCAAGCCCAGAAAAAAAAAAAAAAACAAAAAAAAAAAAAGAATACCAAGAACATACATAGTAATGGAATCTAAACAACCTTTGCTTGACATACAGATTGACCCGGAAAACAATACTCTCAATCAACCACAGAAAATATGAAATTTTGAGACACACAATAATGGATGCAACAAAATGAACACTGAATCAAATAACTGAAAATAACATGGACTTCTTCTTTTATAAATGAATAGCCCATAAGAAACAACAATTCAGCAAAAGATTGAGCATATATATAACCTGACCCAAATCAAACTAATGAGAAAAAAAAAAAAACAAACAAACAAACAAACAAAAATAAAGACTAAATAAAACCCACCCATTAACAACTGCCCAATAACAGCTTGACCAGAACCAATTACACAGAAAGACAAGCAACAAAATAAGCATTTCAGGAGAAAAATAATAATAATAAAGCAAAACCAACCTGTTTGAGAAGATGGGTATATAGCTTATGGGATCTGTGGCCTCCTCTAACACTTAGAAAATAAAGATCAAAAGGCGTACCCTTTGCTTCCATACTGATGGATCTCTGAGACCCACCAATGTAGAAGGCAATAAAAAGAGCAAAGAAGAGAGAAAGCTGAGTTATCACAGTGCAACTCCATGATTGTTTCTCCATCTCTTCTTTGTGAAGAGCGTATGTTGTGATTTGTGAAGTGCAGCAGCAGCAATCTAGTCAGTCCTCTCTCTCTCTCTTTCTCTTTAAAATATAGTTATAATAATTTCTTTTAAAATAACTTATAAGGAGTTTTAAGAAGAAACCACCTTTTAAAAAAAAAAAAAAAAAAGAATAAAAATGATCGACCTTTCCCATTCGATCATTTATCCAATCAAACAAAGACAAGAGACAAAAAAGGCCAAAAAAAAATGGAGATAATGGGATCAAAAGCTCTGATGGGATATTTCTGTTCCCGTCGCGTTAATACTAATTTAAGTAAGTGGGGGGCAAATAATGTTACATTCAATTTCATATCCTCTTGATTTTATTTTTTTTAAAAGAAATCATATCCTATTTAATTATTATAATTTTTTAAAAAAATTTTGTAATGGGTGACATTTGATGAATCAAAGAGGAGAATTAAGATAAACATGAACTTTACATCTCCAAATAAATCCTGCAATTAATATTATTACGTCTTCATACGTTGCACCAAACTGGTCATTGTATCATCATAACGCTTTTTCTTTCCTTTTTTTTCTAGGTCATTGTACCATCATATTATTACGTTGTCATAATGTTTTTTTTTTTAAGTAGAAACAAGGCATGGACTACACGCCCCTCACCCTACACGCCCCTCACCCCTACAATCCCAACCCACAAGGTATCGAATCTCTTGACTCATTAATTTCCACGCCGATTGCACAAATCATATACTCAGTCTGCTAATACTTTTATTTTTTAATCGAATCCCCTTTCGCAAGCCAAAGAATACTTTTATTTTTTGTACTCTCTAAGACTCAAACACATGAACCCTCAAAACATACTCCGCTCTTCAAACACCATGCCAACCGCCAGTTGCTATTATTAACACCATTTTAATAAAGTCAGGTAAAATGGGAATTATATGAAAAGTCGTATTAAAATGAAATACTTGAAACTTTTAGCAAGTATAAGACAACTTTCTTTTTTCTTTTCTTTTTTTTTTTTTTTTGAAAAACATAAGACAACTTGCATAATTGTGTTTAAGAATTTGTTCTTGGAAAAAAAAAATGAAAAACAATTTTCATGCACTGCCCAATGCAAATTAATAAAACGAGGAACAATTTAATCTTTTTTTTTCATCCTTTCAACTTGTGTATGTTCTCAACTATCTTGCCTGTCAACAAGTCAGAGAAAGGAAATCCCCCTAAAATTGCATTTCCTTTCCTATGCTTTTGTCCGCTCAGTTGAACAAACGAAGCTCCACTAATAATATGTTCGTTTTTTTTTTTTTTTCAACTCTAGCAACACAGTAAAAGTGAGGAGAAAACTAGTAGTAATGCTAATACAAATGCATAAGCTCCAGGGTTTTTCAACCTTTATAACTTCACCAAAGAGCCTTTGAACATCTGCCTTCTTGTTCTTCTTCCTCTTTGTAACTTGGCGCAGTTAGCACGAAAAGGCTCAATGATTCAGTTCAATACAGCTCCTGTGCAAAAATCATGGGCAGTCAAAGCCATAGAAATTTAAGGCGAGCTCGAGCAATGCTCAGGAATGCATGCCTCCTGGAACTTTGCTTCCTCCATCTCCCCAGAAAGCAACCAACCTACCACCTTGAGAACCATAATACTTGATGCAGAAAACAAAAAGCAGTAGTTCAGAGGTCGTTATTAGTGACCTGTTCGTTCAATGTTACAATTTTTTTTTTCAGTGTTAACATACATAACAAAGGAACATATATCATGGTGTCATGCATACTGAAAATAACACATTGCTGAATTGAACCAGCCAATAATGCCCCCAAACAACAAATGCCATCGCTAGGAACTTTCAACTTGCCTGCAAGGCAGCATCGAAATGTGGGCAGTTTGGTTCTTTCGGAAATTCTAGGGTTAATAATATCTGGTGATCGAACGACCCCTCCCTAGAATGTGAGTGCGGCTGTTGATTCTTTTTCAGAATCACAAAAGCCTGTTAAAGAATGAGCTCTCTAAAATTTAGCTACTGATCCACCTCCGTTTCCGAGCTGGTCGCTCTGGTTTGATCTCTGCATTTGCAGCAGCGGCAGTCTCAGTTTGGGCCAAAACAGATGATGCTTCACCATCCATCTTCCTGTTTGCAGAAGCATCCTTCTCACTTGGCATTGGAGTCTTGAATCGTTCACTTCGTTTCTTCAGCTTTGCCACCGTGTCGAGGTGGCGATCATCCATAGCCCTATCGGAATCCATGTGTTTATTTCCTGATGCTTCAGCATTCACATCCTTGAATTCCAAGTCACATGAACTTTTTTCCTCCCCCAAATGATTTTGGTCATTAATGGAAGGTTTATCCACTTGTTCACTGGCTAAAGAAGAAAGTTCATTGTCATTCCTGCTAGACTCCTTGTCTTTTGATGATGTGGACAGACTGTTAGGATTGTTGTCCCTGTCTTTATGACTTGTCCAGCGTTCAAGTTTGGACCGACCTCTCCTCGAGTTCTGTCGCTCATCATCAGAGGGAGCATCATCCCTATGTTTTCGGGAAGAATGGTGTCCCTGAACTTCATGGTCATGATGACTCTTTCTGGATAATGCAGCAGAAGAAGAAAATCTTGATTTGCTAGGATCACGTGAGTTCATGTGGGCTAATTTTGGTGCAATGTCACTTCCTTGTTCACTTGCTACTTTAATTCCAACCTGAACAAAGCCAAATATTCATGGTAAGGGTATTTCACTTGAATAAACATCTACATAAATCTTCAACAGAGTTCAGCTAGTTGACTCATTTAACAATTTGGTCATCTAGAAAAGCTTGGGAAGCAGGATAAAAGCCCAGTTAAGTTCCACCAAGATCTCTAAAACAATGGATGGAGAATTGGAGATTTTTCCAAGAACAACTGATGTATACCAAAGTACTTGTGTATTTTTAGCCACTAAATTATCTAATTGTATAACCCATTGAAGATGGATCCTGATCCTGGTCGCATGTGTTTATATCTAACTTTGTTCAGCATTAACTTCATCAGGAATGCAATATCTGGACTAGATGCTCCTATCTTAGAGATCTAAAAGTCATATTCTAGTCGTAACACATTAAGAAACATTCTCGGTAAAATAATTTATATAAGAGAGAGAGAAACAAAAAAGAGGGGAGGAGAATTACAATCAAGGGAGAGGTAACCCAGAAACCTTGTATCAATTAAGCAACCCAATTGAGGGGTTAAATTTTCTATAACTTGGAACATCTCTCCATGGGAAACTCAGAAATTTTGCTAACCAATCAGCCACATAGTTAGGTTCAAACCAACAGTGAAAGATTATCAATCTTCCAAGAAGGAAAGAAATCTGATAACTTCCCTCAGCATCAGTCAAACTATTCTAGAATTTCAAATTGCCTGTCATAACATGTCGACCACGCACAACCCATGCGTAGTATTACTATAAAAAGCTCACGTACAGAGGGAGCATAGCATCCTCCAATCCCGCCATACCATCATAGATTCATTATGATCAATCGATGATGGCTGTACAATGGTAAATGAAATGATGTTGATATAAATAGTTGGTCTCTTGAATCAACTCAACCCAACTAAGCCTTTTCCCAACTACATGGGGTCAGCTACACAAATCTACTTCCTCCACTTTGCTCTATCAAGCGCTAAGTCGACATTTAAATTATTAGTAAAATCTTTCTAAATTATTTTCCAACTGCATGGGGTCAGCTACATGAATCTGCTCCTCCACTTGCTATATCAAGGGTTAAGTCAAAATTTAAATTATAAGTAGTAATATCTTTCTTAATTATTTCTATCTATGTTATTTTAGGTCCTCTATCGTTAGAGTGGATTGCTAATAGGCCACTCTTCCTAACTAGAACATCTAAAGGTCTTCTTTGTATGTCTCCAGACCATCTTAATCAACTTTCTCTCATTTTCTCTCATTTCTTGAATGTGTTAACTTCTAATTCTATCTTTTAAGGTTTTATCACATATCCATCTTACCATACCCATTTTCGTGACACTTAGTATATTCACATGTTTCTTTATTGCTCAACATTCTGTTCCATAAACGTTTGGTCTCTTCCATTTAAAATGATAAATTGATAATGATAGCATAACAGCCTTTATAAGTCAATGAAGCAAACGGAATAGTTCAAACTGCATAAGAAAAAGACACTATGAACTATAAGTCAATATCTCCTGTGCTCAGCACAACAGCAAAAAATGTTATACTACTTGAAAAGGCAGTTAAACAGTGAAAAGCTGAATATCATTCCACTGGAAGCATAAAGAGTGAAGGCAAAGGCGGTCAGAGGGAGTAATTTCATTTTTGTGTGTGTGCACATTCATGCATGCTTATTGAGCTGTATTCAACTTCTAAATCTGCAAAGCTGTGGATGGGTCAACAGTATGTATGTGGTACTTTTGACCTTAATATCTGTACCACCTGGGAAGCAAATGTCTTTGTGATCCAAACAAGATATGATGCATCCCATAATAATTTCTAGTTGCTTACTACTGGTTTAAGTTTTCAAAACATTGATAGCATGTTCTGTTACATTTATATCACTATATTCTATGATTTCTATCATATTTGACTAGGTTAACCATCAGTAAACGAAATTAAAAAAGTTGAGTATTTGTTGGAGTCGTTATATCATACCAACGAATTTTGGAGTAATTAATTTCTCATAATAAATTTCTCATAATAAATTTCTATTAAGTTTAAGGTTGCTTAATACCAATGATACCTTGCGCACACTGTGCTTTCATAGTCTCCCCAGATATTCTATTAGTGTAAAAGGATGCCAAACATACCTTCTCACTGCGGTGAGCACTGTGGTCTTCTTGCTTTCTCTTACCAGATCCCAGAGTGTTGTTATCACCTCCTTCAGGCTCTTTACCTCTTCTACTCTCTTTGTGCCTTTCTTTGTGTCCCAGATGATTGTCAGAAGCATTCATCACATGATCTTGAGTACTTGATCTTTCACGTCTCAGATTTCTGTCATCAACATTGAATTGATTGTCGCGTGCATAGACATCCTCTCGTCCCCTGTGCTGCAAAACAGCATCATCTTCTTTTCTGTCACTTCTTTTAGGCAGCTCACTTTGTCGTCTTTTATCTTTAAATGGATAATCCTTATCCGAAGCGAAGCTTTTAGGCTCATCCTTAGTCCTCACGTTTCCAACCCAAGGTTTTTCCTCCAGAGCCCGCCCACTCCGTACTGCACCTCTTGATTCTCTTTCCCTGGTAGAAAGCATATCTTCATGAGGTTGTTTAAGCCTTTGCCGGTCTTCCCTCTCTCTTTGTCGCCAACTATCATCCCTGCTTCTGACAGAATGGCTATCATCAAGCTTTTCTCTTATCCTAGGTTGATCCTCCCTCCTTCTATGGTCCAAACCATCATCTCTCTCACGTTTTCTTCGGCCAGTATCCTCCCTAGACCTGTATCCATGTGAGATTTCTCTGTCAACTTGTTCCCTCCTCTGATGTTCTTCTTCCTTCCTTCTTTTAGATGTAGAATCATCGAACTTTTCATGCCAACTTGAAAAATTTTCATCCCTTTCCCTCTGTCTGGGTCCCACATCTTTCTCATGATGCCCCCTCCAATCGCCATTGTCCAACCATTTCCTTGAGGTAAGATACTCATCTTTTTCACTCCTCTCTCCTTCACGAACTTTAGTCCTGTGTCTAGATCCAATTTCCTCGACACGCTCCCACTTCCTAGTATCTTCATCTTTCACCCTTCTCATGTGCAAATCATCATCTCTCCTTTGCCAAGACCCAACAGAACCATCCCTCTCTCTTAGCCTCTCAAAGTCCCCAGGCTTAGAACGTGAAGCATGCATTGAACTTGGATCCCAATCTCTGTGATGATAAGAATGATGAGAGTCCTCCCTCCCTTTTGCAACCATGTGGTTTCTGTCCATTTCATACCTCGCATCTCGGCCATATTCATCTTTCCTCCGAAAAATATGCTCATCTTCATCCCGATGCCTTTTCACATCTACCATCCGTTTAGACTGCCCTTCTTGAACAACTTCCTCCTCACCTCCATCACATTGCTTACGATAATCCCTACTGCTGCCTGATCTCACCTTGCTATTGTCACTACTATGTGTGGCCCTCAAGTCATCCCCACTACCAACGTCTTGGACTGCAGGCTGCTCGACTCGAGAACTAAGTTTTTGTTTCTTGGAAGAATGAAGTGGGCTTCCACCCCGACCAGTCTCACCAGGGTTTACAGTATTCTCAGTCGTTTCCTCTCTGTCTACTGCAACACTGTTTTCCTCTAATGCAAGCTCTTCATGCAGATCTCCTTTGTATTCAACACTTGGCTCCCTAGCACCGTCAAGTGCAACAAGAGAAGATGATTGTGGAGTCTGTTTCCCTCCAATGCTTTCACCTGATTTCTCCATCTGATTATCATGAACACTGTTTTCTGGAACACTCCGAGTAGGGCTAGCATCACTTTCGTGCTCAGCCATTGGATGGGGATACCTTTCATGTCCCGTCCCATCTGGCCACCTGGAGTTCCACGGGAGACTTTAAAACTATTTATGTTAATGTAAAGAATATTGCAAAATTTACAAAGTGACAGAAGTAGCTGCAACCAAACACTTGAAATAGAGACAAACAAGAGAATCTGCAGAATAAATGAAAATGGAATACAGTAGATAGTAATGGCTAGACACGTGAAAGGGATCAGTGTTACATGCATTATTACAATGAATAAAGAAGCTTAACTATAACTCAAAGCAACTTGAGATCTTCTAGTTAAAAGGGGAAAAAGTAGTCAGATAAGGAAAAAAGTTTTCTGGGCTGCAAGTTTTCCTTTCTTCCTTTTTATTTTTTGAACAGTTGCAAAAGTTCAAACAGGGTAAAGTTTGCAAGATCAAGAGCTCGTCATGTTTCATGTCATCTCCTATTCTACGTAGCTTATGTTTAATAGATGAACACAAACAGTATCTCAAGCATTTATGGCCAATCCAACATGGACATCTACTAACCATGATTATTAACAAATCATCAACATAAGTTAGTGGGAAATCCACATTATAATTAAAACCCACAGAACTAGGTGATCTCTTTTGACTTGTAGTAAGAGAACAGTGCTAGGAAGATTAGCATCAACACTGCAAACACTTCTTACATTCTTTTACATTAGTTCTGATATTTTCATCTTTGTAATTAAAACAAGAAAGAAAATAAGAGCGTCTTTAATAAATGTCCAAAAGGAAGGCACAAGCAACATAATAGTTGAATCAGGCCAACAAGCATGAGACCATAATTTTATAGATAATATCACAATAGCTTACATCTGGAGGTTTCTGATTGTCCAACTAGTGGAATGAGTATGATATCATCTTATCAAGCAACAATCTTTGACTACTTGTCTTGTTCATTATTATATTGACCTCTTGCCATTGTTTCATAGTATTTGATGACTCTGGTCTAAAAGCACAAATGACAAGTAACATTATCACACTTTGCAAAAGATTATGGATTTATAGAGCCACTAACTTAACTCTAACTGCATTATAAGCTCCATGAGTGGCTTTGAAGTGACACTTTGGGAGAATGATACGGTGCAATCTAAGTACACTGAAAATAACAAGGTATCCATAATGATAAAAGTTTAAAAGGGGACGAGAGAAAAGAAAAGGCAAGCCCTTGTATATTGACACAAAAGATCTCATAAGTAATAAGATAGGAGGAATGAGATGAACAACCATCATCCATCTGTAAAATGTGACAATGTATTCTACAAACATGAAATACCTTCCATTTTGACGAGTGTCAAAAGTCCCACCACCAGGGTAGACCATATTTCTCCCTTTAGATCCAGGGGGGTATTGAAGCGGGGCCTCGGGAGGTATAGGCAAAATCCCATCTCCTTCATTTATATTATCATGGATTGAGCCCATGACAGACTCTCTTTTGCCCACCATCTCCCTCTTTCTACCACTGTAATTCTGTGAAAGACTGTCAAAATATTCACTTTCATTCTGCTCCTTATCTTCATCAATGCCTCCTCTTTTGACATCTGTTCCCTGGAGTTCACTGTCTGGTTGCTCGGGGGCATCATTAGCTGTCATGGGATCATCGTCCAGAGAATCCTGCAACACAATCTGCTCACCAAAATAGCTTCAGTAAGGTACTCTGCAATAACTATATGCGACTATGCTTGACACATGCTCACGAAAACTGAACTACTTGTTGATAAAGAAAGTTCTTAAGTACCTCTATGATTGCATCTGAATCACGAACTCGTGGTGGTCTTGTATCTATAGAAGGAAGCCTCTCGCCACAGCCACCCTCCACTTGTATTGCTCTCCCAGTTGGCTGGTTTAAAAACACAGAAGCAAATACAACTATAAAGCTTGGAAATGGTTCAAGTGAAAGATGCAGTGACACTAGTTAGTTCCATCAAGGGAAACAAAAAAAGAGCTTGGAGAATTAAGAGATGGGTTACAAATAATAAGTATTTTAGTTCACAGAAACAAAAAGAAATGAAGAATAGCCAAGTAGACATACTAATTGTGGCCGTACACGTGCAACTCCTCTTCCTTGGCCCATTGGATCAATTTGTCCACAATCTGTCTTTCCAAGTTGTGCATTTTCAACAGAAGCATCATGAATGCCTGTGGCAGCTGCCAGTTCCGGGGGCAGATCTGGATCATAATCCTGAAACATGACTAAAACATTTGAATGCCTCTTTTTTAACCTACATCCTTTTGATAACTGCATGTACAAAGATCTGAAAATCCAAGAAGTAAAAAAAGAAACAACTTTGAGGCAGGTCAAGAAAACACTACCTGCTCTGAACGTCCACTTTCATAAACACGTATTTTGCTTTGCATTGTAGCCTCCAGACGGAGTTGTTCCTGCAGAATCCATAATTAATCCACTTTGCAGAAACAAAAGTCAAGTTATATACTAAGAAAAAGATTGCACTTGCCAACTGTTTGCAATAATCTTTCCATTTCTCTTCATCCAAGCCAAAATTAAAAAAGTCTGATGTATCAACTCCAGGATGTCTCCAAGGCTTCTCCTCAAAGCTATCAATGTCGACGTCAAATACTGTCCTGAAAACAACAGAAGAAGAAGAAAAAACTGAGATGCAGACAGACCAAAATTCTTATTCTAGCATAATAGCATATTAGATCCGAATATCCGATTTGTTAACTGAAAAGTCCATGCTATGACGAAGGTCAAATCAAATGATACACAATTCAAAAGTTGAAGATTTTCAGGGTTAAATTATAATTTAGAAAAGGAGATCTTCAAACTCTGTTTTTCTTTCTTTATATCTTTCTGTTATTTATATCAACACCCAATATCAGAGATAGAGCTTCACAATGAAAGCACCTACAACAGCATAAACACATAAGTTTATCAAAAACTGAAAGCACCAACAATTTTTTTTTTTTTTTAAAAAAGAACCTCCTAGAACTGCTGTATATTTAACAATCCCTACTCTGAAGCACTTGATGATCCAGAACTTTCTGGCATACCTTCCACATTCCTGCACATCATTCTTCAGCGTGTTGGGACTAAAATGAGGGGAAGTAAAAGCCCAGAGCAGGAATGTTAGGAGATTAAGGGCCCATTTGATTGGTGATTTGGATACAGTTTTCTGTATCCAAAAATCTGAAAACACAGAAAATCTGTTTGGTTTGAGTGAATCCACAATTTTCAACTTTTTATAAAGGAAACCTGTTGTTTTCAAAAAACAGTGAAAGGTCGTTTTTTGAGTTTTCTATTTCCAGATTGAATCCTTGTTTTTGGATCACCAACCAAACACAGCCTAAAATTCTCAAGCCATATAGCATGATTATGATGGATTTGGAGATGAAATTCCAAGGGATTTATTTTGGGGCTCCTAATCAGGATAAGCTCCTCATAATAGATCTGATCAGTATTAAAAACTAAAACGAAGGATTTCATATTTTGTCTATCAACAGAGAAGTTGTTGAAGATCTCAAAGGATAAAAATTAAAAAGAGGTACAAAGATAACTCCAAACAGACTCACACTACTTCAAACCCATATTTGCTGAATGGGACTGCAACACATACGCTATTCCACATAAGAGTACCACTTTGTACATTACCATTTGAAAGACTGAATTGGGAAAAGACTGAATTAAAGATCAATAGTAATAAGTTAATAACGAATACAAATTTTCTGGATTTTTTCGAACCTTTGTACCCAATGCATGGAAAAAAAAAATGAATGGTAGTACATTAAACAGATTATTGGATGTATTATCATTCTCATCAAAGAAAAAGTGTGTATTATCATGGACCATTCACATGAGAATCTCAAAATATATTGAGATTTTAGCAATTGAAATCTTTAGAAACGAATTCTGCACACCAAATAACAAAGAAAGATCTTTCTCTTTTCCAATGTAGTCAAAGAAAGCTCAGATGTGCGCCTCAAGCGTGCCTTTAGGCAAGGTGCACATGTTGTGCCCTATGTTACCTGGACTCGGGTATGCATGTCGGATACGGGGTACATATCTAGAGGTCCAACTTGCTCATTTTCAAATTATAGGATACGGGGACTAAGAGATATTATATGTTGTTCTTTTCTTTTTTTCTTCTTTTCACTCATTTATTGTTTATTTTGTTCTCTCACACAAGTGACCTTCACTTATTAGTCATTATCTTCTTTCATACTTTCTCTTTTTTCCATTAGAGAGTCTACATAGTAATATTCTAAAATTTAAAGTGTCGAACACATATCCCATATCCCATACCCCATACCCCATATCCATGTCCTATCATGAAGTGTCGGACACGGGTACGTCAGACAAAAGTAAAGAGTCTGGGTAACATAGGTTGTGCCTCAATTGATTGAAAGGCAAGGCACACCAACTCAGGCATGCGCCTCAATAAACCTCAAGCATGCGCCTTGATATATATATAGATAGATATTTAAACATTAAATAAATATTGTATTATACATTTTTCTCTCTTTTGCTTAAATAAAATATACATCATACATTATATAAAACATAAAACATTGTAGGAAACTTGTGTTACGCCAAGTTGTTATAAAGGCATCAAGATTGCTACTTATTCTTCTTTGCTTTAATGTTTCTAGCTTCAATTCAAATTTAATTATTTGTTAATTTTTGTAAAACAAATTCTTTTACCAAAAATGGGGCAGTACTATTATTTGATATATAATTGGGTTCAATTTTTATGAATTTTGCGCATCACTTTACTTAGGCGTACACCTTGCGTTGCACATTGCACCTCATGCATTGTCATTTAAGTGCGCCTTGCACCTTTCAATACCTTGCTATTTTTCTTTTCTTTAATACAAAAGGGAATGAAGAAGGTTAATTAAGCAGTATGACATATGCAAGGCTCCCATCTGAATTTAAAAATACTACAAAACGTGGTTCAATCTGCTCAACATAAGAAAAAGCTGAGCACCAATAGCTATCATTGCAACTAAAGTAGTTAAAAACGCATGGCGCACTAAAGGCAATGCAGGGCCCTAGCATCTAAGCAGTAAGGTGAGGTGCATGCCTAAGTGAAGTGAAACACAAAATTAATTAAAAAGAAAAACTCAATTACCCATCAACTAATAATAATATATGCACCCACTTTTGGTAAAAAAAATTTTAAAAAGACAGAGATCAATAGGAGCCTTTTTTTTCTAATTTTTTCTATCATACATTTTAATGTTCATGATAGCACTAATGTTTCATATTTCACAGCTGGTACGAATATTATTTCTTTTGAGAGGATGGCGCCATCGTCCTCAACCTCAAGTGGCTCCTGAGCCTATAAGACTCTAAGCGCACCTGAGCCTATAAGACTCTAAGCGCACCTGAGCGCCTTCGCCTGTGCAATACTGTTACTGTAATTTGCTTTGATGTCTAGATTTGAATTTGATGCAAGAAACATTAAAACAAGAAAAAGTAGCAGTTATGATGCCTTTACAATAACTATTTTTGTTGTTCTTGTTATAGTAATAGTTGTACACTGTTACAACACTAGCAAGGTCTTGTAATAGTAGCATAACACTATTTTCCTTCAACAGCATGTGTACTATATTCTGTTTAATATACATTTTATACAAAGGAAAGAAGGAAAACATATAATATAATGTTTATTTATGTGTAAATGGGTTTCTTTTTCAAAAAAAAAAAAAAAAAAAAGAAGGGGGAGCAAAAAAGTGAAACACAATAACGTGCACGCTTGAGTTGCCACACCTTAATGTGCCTCACTTTTTTGCTCTTATGCCTAAGTTGTTGCACCTTGCCTTTCAAATATTGAGGTGTAATACATGTGCCTAAGGTGCACACCTGAGATCACCTTGACTACAACGATTTCAACCAAAAATAATCATAGTTTGAATGATTAAAGAAATTTAAATATTAGATGGGAGGTACTGAATTTAATAGATGTGCACAAAAACACATCATCACTCATAAGTTACACCACATATGCATGAGCACAAAACTGATGTATGTGCACATAGAGAGAGGGATTGGTGCAATCATATAAACACAATCAGATAAGGACAGAAACTGGCACCCATAAACATTAAACAGAAGAGAAGGCACTTAAAGAGATTTAAGTCATTTCTAAACAAAAAAAAGAGATTTAATCATTGGCATGCATGCACTATAAGTCTATTTCCTAAAGATTAAAGTAGCAACTCATCAATTCATGAAATAACATATAATTATAAGCATAAGAATAAACAGTATGAAAGTCCTGAACTTAAGTGACTGGAAAATTTACTTGTGAGATGGGAGTGTGAATTCCAGCCCTCCACCAAAACCACGTCCTGATGAATTGGCAGCCCAAGCATTCAATCCATGTCCTGAGTGAAAATTCTTCTGCATGTTAGGACCAGTCTTTACCCCGATAGGTCTCCAATCACCTCTTCCACGACCAGCTATAGGGCCAATGTTGATAGGAGGACGAACTTGAACTGCGGCACTAGCTGGACCAGCAATAGTTCCTCCAGGAACCACTGCTGCGCCAGGTCTTATGTACTATATGCAAAATGAAACTCAACATAAGTGGAGTACGCAAACAACAATAAACCAATTGCATGTGCATGCATTCAAAATCATTAAACATCTCACAATCAAAAGAAAGACAGTTAAAGATATGTTGTCCCTTCTTCCGACAAGATGTAGGATTCACCCAAAGAAGGCATAGATAGTACATTTTTGCATGGTCAAAATTTAGAATTGGTCTCATTTTGCAATATTTGATCGTTAGTCTCATTTAAACTTTTTTGAGTGTTTATATGATAACTAATTAAAATTTCTGGTCGTATTGAGATGTTTATTTTCAGGTAACTCATGATCTTGAGTCCCTTTTCATAATTCTGGTCTACCTAGAAAGACAATTCTGCAGTTTTGTTGAGGCAAGTGATGTGATATCTTTTTTCACTAAGATCCATATCATGCTTGGCCCTCTTTTCATGTTTTTAAATCTTTACACGTGCACTGACATCTTAAAAAGACTTACAAAAATTTAAAACAAAAACAATTTAAAAGGTGCCAGAAGCATACACCAAAACGGACCCTAAGAAATATCATTGGAATTTCTGTAATTAATTTGTTTTTTTATTTATCTATCCATTATCTGCAATCAATGCTCAATAAACCTATACTTCAAGTTTGATGCAATTTCCTCTGATAAAATGCCTTGACTCAAACCCTAACATACAAACACTATAGCTCAACTTCTTACATCGTGCTGACACAAATGCAATTGTTTATAGTGGCCCCTGCATCATCAAATGCTTAGATAATTCCTCAACATATACAAGTAATTTCATCAATAGGTAGAATCTGTACGATACGCACTCAAAATCATGAAAAGCAATAAGCATAAAATGGGAAATATAAAGTGCCATCCATTATAAACAGTTCAATGTGGTTCTACTCTCTGATCTCCATTTTCATTTGCTAAAGAAGATGATAACTAGAACTTACTAATGACTGACTCACGTCCACCCACTCACCTAGGTTGCAGCAATCATGTAAGACCACAAGTGCATTAATTGAAACAAAGATGATTGCCAATTGATCAAGAACTAGAAGCAACCTCAATGACATCGACTTTAGGACAAATCACTGCAGGCTTCCCCTCAAGCCTGTAAGAGTATTGATGCAAAGTGTACAACAAAAACATCTGATTGGAGCCTTGGACAGTCTGAGAGAAGTTGCACCAGTAGACAGGAGAAACAATCAAACAAGTCGGGAGGTTGCAGAGCAGGTGTTTGAATAATGACCAATTACCAAAGAAAAAGAAATTTTCATTTTTTTTATGTTGTTTCCTTCTTTCTTCCTTCCATCCAACATTGCAAGAGTGCAACCACATTAGAATGTAAATTCATACAAAGGTGAAAGTTAAATGCATATGAATTCAGGGCACGCAGGAATCCAAACGGACTCCATAGTGTCATGACAAGATGCTTTCGTGTTTATGCAATAAATAATTAGATTTTAGTTTCAGAAAGAAACATGTTCTACCACATTATACTTTTATCAATTGTTAAATTAAATTTAATCCATAGATTTAAAAACAAGATGATTATGAATTGGACCAAGTACAAACCGCATAAAGTTTATTCATGTCGGTATGAAGACCATAGCTGCAGATAAAATGAACAACACCGGGGGAAAATGGATGATCCATAAGAGGTGTACTCATCTTTATATTGCAATATACTAGGCAAAAATAGACAATGTTAATAGGGAGACTCACAAACCCTCAACTAAATGGAATAGTAAAAAATGAGTTCACAAATCCCCCCTTTTCTCCTTTTCCAGTAAAGCAAAACCAATTTTTAATGAACGCCAGATTCTGGTTGTAACAAAGATTACCCTATTCGCAGATACACGCATATGCTTCTACAACTACATTTCTTTTCTCATGCAAAACATTATATCAAGACGCTGACCTTAAACTGCAAATGATGCGGGTGATACCCATGACTGCTAAACCCAATTCTCGCTCCCACAGCACCAACCATAGCTCCATTTCCCTTACCAGCCTCTCCAGCCTCCTTCCTTTCCCCGTCCGTGGCCTGCGCCGAATCATCCCCCCACTCCTGCTCCTCCATAGGCTGATGAAGCTGATCACCATCAGCAACAATAACCAAATCCTCCCCATCTTCATCGTCGTCATCAATTCCCTCTCCTTCATTCCCATGCAATCCAGGTGGCCCAGACTTCTCATTCAACACAATCTGCAGATCATCCTCACTATCACTATCCGACTCATCCCCACCGCCTCCGCCGCCGCTGCTACCGTCATTTTTCACGGAAGCTTTCGGGTCTCCTCCGGCGCTCCCACCGTAAAAGACTCCGGGAATAAAAGATTCACCGCCGGATAAACCAGGAATCACCGGCTCCGACTCCATCTCATCAACTTCCACTTCAATCTCCGGCTCGTCCCTTCCAAAGATGCCGCCTTTTTCCATCGAAAGCGATTTCTGAACAGAACTCACTCCTTCCGAAACCCTAGCCTCCGCAGTCCGTAATTCCACGTTCGGAGAATCAAGAACGCCACTCACATCAACGTTCTTCTCAACCCTAACTGCTTCTGTTTCTTCTTCTTCTTCTTCTTCTTCTTCTTCTTCTACTACCTTGTTATCATCGATCGAATTCGGAACACCGCCTGTGGTTACGCTCAAAATTGGTTCTTTTCCGATCTTTACCGGCGCCGGAGCTAGGGTTTGGTGAGGAGCAACCGTGGGATTCCGATCGGGACGTCCGTAGAGGATGTCTTCATCGTCGCTGTGAAGATTGAGATCGAGTGGCGGGTTTTTGGAGGCCGCAGTTGAAGGGACGAGAATCGGCGGCGGAGGACCGCCGGACGGTGGTTGCCGGAGAACGTCTGTGTAGAGATCTCCGAACTCGTCGTCGTCGTCCATGAATCGAGTTCTTGGAGGTTTCTCTGAGAGATTGATTGGTGGAGAAGAAGAACTGATTTTATTTTATTTTATTTTATTTTTTGGGCTTAGTTTTTTTCTTGAATTTTGCTGTTTGTGTGTGTATGTATGGTTTTCTTCTTCACCTATCTAGTCTCTTATTTCCTCTGTTTCTTACTTCGTTTATCAAGGGAGAACAGGCAGGAATTGGGTCCTAATGGAGTCAACTTTAACCGGGACAAGTTATGGCTGTGCCGGGTTCGTTTGTCATGGATCTGGAATTAGGTTTAATGAGGATAAGCAGATATTATTTGAAGGGTTTTTGAAGGGGTGGCAATGAATTGGCTTAAACTGTAAAATAAAACTGAATAAGAGTATTTGGTTCGATTTGGTTTAGTTTTTAACATGATTACCCTTCAAAAAAAAAAAATTTCACAAATGTCATCCAAATACAAATAATGATCTATTTGCCATATTTTACTATTTATAGCACAGTCAGCGTGCCAAACAAGCACCCTGTGGGCGCGGAGGTGGCATTTAGTGAAGGGAAGGCGTCTTTTGAAAAGTCGTTTTCCCTTCACAAATTTTTTTTTTAAAGTGAAAAAGACGTCTTCCCTTTAAAAATATTTTTTTGCATAAGGGAAGAGTTTTCTTTTTGAAGGCAAGGGAATGCGTCTTTCCTTCCCTTTACTTCAAAAAAAAAAAAAATTCTCTCTCTATTACTCACTCCTCTGTCCGTCGGCTGCAAATCACATGCGAGACCATTTTGCAAGCTTCCAAAACTAACTCATCTCATTTTTCTTCTTCTTCTTCTTCTTCTTCAACTTTTCCAAAGATTTTTTCTTCGATTACTGTGCTATGAACAGTAAAATATGGTAAATGGGTCATTATTTATATTTGAATGGCATTTGTTTTTTTAAGGGTAATCATGTCAAAAGCCCGTTTTTGAAGGGGGTGGCAATGGATTGGCTTAAACTGTAAAATCAAACCGAATAAGAGTATTTGGTTCGGTTTGGTTTAGTTTTTAATAAGTTCAATTTGGGTTAGGTTTGTAAAAAGTATAACCCGATAGGTTTGTTTTTGGTTGTGGTTTGAGGCTTTGAAAATCGATCTTAACCAAACTAAATTAATTTTAAAAGTAAAGCATTTAATATTTATTTTAATGTCTATGATTCTTTTATGATATAAAACATTCTCATGAAAAATTATATAATCATCTTATATAGTAAAGATTGTTTTAAATTTTTTAAATACGCATTAGAAAAGTTATAATTACTTAATATATATATATAATTATTTTAATTTATTTAATGTATGTCCAACTAAAATTTCAAGCCAATCAACCAAAACTGAACCAAAATGATTATGTTTAGATCAGTTTTGTAACACCCCGTGCTTTTAAGCAATATATTTGGTTAATTTATACGTACACTGAAGAGTATAATATACGTATAACTACCTTTAAATCCATGTGTACATGTGTCAAATGAACTTGAACATGTCAAAAGTAAGTTCGGAATGTGATTTTAAATAGAAATCGATTTATAACACGTGTATGTCTCATGTGGATTGAGTGTATAGAAGAAGAAAAAGAAGATGAGGAATGAAGTAAGAAAAAATAAAATAAAAATATATTACTGTTCATTTGCGGGTCCTGTTCACGAAACAGAACCGTGAACAGTAATTTAAAAAAAATGTTAAATGATGTTGTTGGAACGAAAAGGAAAGAAAGAAGCAGAGAGAAAGAGAAGACGGAAGAACCGAGAAGAAAGGAAGAGGAAAAGAAAGGAGAACGCGATTCGCGTGAAATCGGGACTCGTGGTAAGTGATTTTCACTCTCTTTCTTCGTGAAATTAATATCTAAGCTAGATGTAACGAGTCTAGCGGAGTAATTTTTGTTGTGGGAGCCATTTTACGGCGTTTTCAAAAATTGGAGTTTTGACCCAACGTGAATGAAAATCCGCTAGGAAGGTTGGAAAACACTTCCTAGGTTGTAGGAACTTAAAATATATGGTTAGATTGGATGTATGTGTTCATTTGTAATTTTTATAGCCGTTGGAAGTTAGAGTTTCGATTGAAAAACTTTTGAATCATTTGAAACCCAATGAAACTCCAGTTGAAGGCTATAGAATGGTAGAATGCATTGTTGCGAGTCCATCGATGCTAATTTCATGATTTTTGGAGATCGTTTGACAATTTTAGTAAAAATTTACATCTTTATAATGAATAGTGACGACGTGAACAATGATGTAAATAGTATTATGATCATATCCAGTGAATAAAATGAAATTATAATCCAATGAAACTCCGGTTTGAGATCATAGAATCATAGAGAACTGAATTACGAACGTTTCGATGTTAAGAACATGATTTGTGGATATGACATATGCTTTCATATGTATTTTCATGGTGAAATAACTCCATCTTAGCTGCTGAACCAGCTAGAAACTTTAAGTGTTAGTAATAGTATTTTGGTGAGTTGAAATGGTGATTCTCATGATACTCTATGATTCATTTTAGTGTTTACATTGAGAGCTTAAGTGCATGGATAAATGCTCTTGAGGAAGCAATTATGATGGACGTTTATTGTTGCTCGATTTTACTTAGAAACCCCGTGTAACCACTGTGAGTATAGTTTTCTTGATTTGGTTCTTGTATGACATTGTACACATATAAACTGTTTGATTGTATGCATGGTTATGTAATGCATTGAGTTTTTAGTGATCATGTAAACTGATTTTATAAATTGGAGCTTATAATAATGTCATTTCGTTAGGAATTAGACCCGGATAAGGTTTTGCGAAACCTCATTGTCAGTAGGTTTGTCCTAACAAGGGTTGTGATCTTTGAAATGACTGTAAATTGGGTAATGAGAGGCTGTGGCTACCTTATAACGACCATACAAGGGTTAGACCCGCTCTCTTGCCTTGAAGGAGGGAGATGATAAAATTTTTATGAATGAGTATAAACTATATATTGTATGCACGTATATTATTTTGATGAATGGTGCATATGTGCTTTTGAACTGTTTTAATTTAAACGATTTGATATGTCATGTTTCCTAAAATGCATGCGATTGTCATGTCAAGAACTATATTCACTGAGCTGTTGTTTGCTCACCCCATTTTCCTCATCATTTCAGGTCCAGAAGCAAAAGGAAAAAGAAAATGAAAACTTTAAGCGTAATCAGCACTTGACTAGGACGTAGCATTGCTGGTGTACGTATGTTTTAGAATAAGTGGTTACATGTGTATATATTTTGATATATATATAATTATCACACATCTTATATATGTATTATCATCTAGAGGGGTTATTTTGGGAGAATAAGATATCAATAGTTATTTTGGATTTCTGTAAATTCTGGAAATGATTGTGAATGTCCGTTGAGGCTGACGGTGTATTGTATATTGTATATGAGTATGTACAGTGTATAATACATTATGTCAGTCATGACGTCAGCCTACGTCAGGAGCGTCGTGACAATATTGGTATCAGAGCCTAAGTTTACAATCCTTAAAAAGATAAAAACTTTAATGATATTATGATTGTTTGTATGGGTATACATATGGGTAGTCCTATTATGTTGAGTCTAATCCAATATGTTATCTTGACTGAGAATCACTTGTGTCGGTGAATTTCATATTCGGAAAAGAATAGTCAAGACTAACAATGGAAATTGCTGATCAAGAAAGGATCAGAAGGCTGAAAGAAAAAAAAACTGGTTGTAATCTAGTGATAATAAATTATATAGCTTATATATGGCTAGTAACTACTCAACAACAACGAACTGCATAGCTTATGAGTTTGTGGCAAAGTTGTAATGTGAGCAAGACAGAGGCTTAAACCATTGATAGCTCCAGATGTGGATGCTAATAGTGTGAGTACTTCTGTAAAAATATATATAGTTGAGACTGAAGTAAAAATAAATCGAAGGTCTCAATGATAAGCCAGATGAAATGAAAAGATATGTGAAAGTTATGGAAACTTTCAGGAGAAAAGACTCTCCTATCTTAACTGACAAATATTAGAGGTAGTAAAGAATTTGCTACTCTGCTTAGAGACCATCTTAGAGAATGATTAAGTCTCTGAAATTGATAAAGCAAGTTAGCTAAGTTTAAGCTAACTGATGATAAGAGATGATAGAAAATTGGGTTAAGGACTCTTGAGACGATTAAAGCATGAAATTAAGTAAAGAAGCTATTGTATAAGGGCTTCTATCATCATGCTGAAATTGATTTAAGGCATGAAAAAGTTTATTTTGTTAACATGTAGTGACATGCCTAAATATAAATACAAGCATGAATTCAATAGACTGGTATAGTTTATTTTTGGTTTGGGTTGCTAATTTGGAATAAACTAAATACGATCATGTCCGATTTGGGTTAGGTTTGAGCATTAAATCTGCCCAAATCGAATCGTCGACACTCTTAATTTTTGCCCATTAGAAGCAGGTGGGCTGGAAACTTAGAATATTGCTAAGAAAAATGTGGTTTTATGCGGGAAGTGGCTTTGAAGGATTTTGAGTAAATAAGACTCTCTATGGGCACGAGTGATATCTAGTAGATACGACAATGTATCATATTTTGAGAATGGAGCTGGAGTAAGAAGCACTAGGAAGTTATCAATCAGAGGGTCGTGGAAGTTTATCGCTTCTTTGGTGCACGACAATGTTTGAACATGTTCGTCCAAAAGTTGGCAACGGGGAAATATTTTGCTTTTGAGAGGACGGATAGTTGGGTGATGACCCATTGGTTAGGGCATTCCCAAATTTGCACATACTATCATCTCTCCACGATCAACCTATTTTCGGTCAGCCCTTGCTAAACAATAGTCTAATAAGGAACTTTTAATTCCCTAGACACTTAACCCATGGTGAACAAAATGAGTTATCAGCCCTTCTTGCCATATTAGAACATCTAAAGTTGTCAAACACTCCATATCATCTCTCTTGGGCACCTAGAACCAAATGGTTTATTCTCTGCAAATTTCTTATTGAAACCCTCCATTCCTCGTCCAATCAAACTCTTTCTCACTTCCCATTATTGGCATTCATTTGGAAAACATATATTCTATCAAAAGTTAAAGTGTTTAAATGGTTATTGGCTCATAAGAGATTAAATACATTAGACTTATTACAAAGGAGACTTTCTAACATTTATTTGTGAATTTAGGACAAATGGTACAACTTTTTTTTTGGGGGGGGGGGGGGGGGGGTGAATTAGAGGATAGCATATTCCCTTCCCATACAACTATCTTATCTAACTCAGCTAAAGAGGTGGCTCTTATTGCTTTATTTGCCACTTTTTGACACATTGGCTTGAGCAAAATAACGTATTATTTATAAGGAGGTGAATAAGCTATGGGAAGACATCAAGTTTGCTGCTAGTTCTTAGGTTCATGCGGCTAAAATAGTTCAAGGTTCATCTCTTTCAAATTGGGTCCTAGATTAGGGACAGTTATTTGTACCAGATTTAATGATTTGTGGTTTGTGATGGGTGTAAACTATGATGGATAGTTTTCTGTTTGATGTTGTTTGTCTTGGTTGCACTTCTCATGCTCCTTGGTTGTTATAGCTTATATTATGTTAATAAATAGTTTTTAGGTTAATTATTCAGACATAAAATTATGCCATTGAAAAAAATAAAAAAAAATTGTAGTTCTTTAGAAAATTCAAAAAGGAAAAAAAAATGATAGCTAATTGAGCACATAATCCATGACATCAATAACATAATATACTACAAATCTCTCTTCATTATGATTTGACATGTCATCTTTTGTTTTGTTTTGTTTTCGTCCATTTTTATTCATACTTTTACATTAGGATTACTCTTTTCCCTAATCTTCTTTCACAACATATAAACAAAAATTAAATACTACTTACTAAGGTTAAGGATGAACGAAGGTCACGTCACCTTTTGCTTTGTCTCTTTTTATTTTTTTCCTTGCTTTTATCCTTTATATTAGTGTTCTTCTCTTTCTGAATCTTCTTGACATAGAAAATAATACTTACTAAAATTATAACTAGTTTTTGACTAAAAGATCTAATAGTAAGTAGTTAATTTATAAATAATATTTTTTTATTAATTCATTGACTAAACTTGTAGAGTAGTCAAATTATTATGATAGGAGAGCTTTCTAGAACATAGCTAAATCTTTGTGTTTTATATGTAATGCCAATAAACTCAAAAAAATATAATAAGCTGGTTTCTGTCATTATTATAGAATCACCCTTCCAATTAATGATATATTTGGTTTGATTATTTAAATTATCTGGGATCATAATGAGTATATGTTTAATAATTTTTTAAGGTATGTCAGATTCTTAAGCCAACTTATACGGATCACAAAAACTATTCTATTTTAGACAAATATTATTAAGGGATTGTTTAGTGCGCAAAATAGAATATAATTATATTTATGAGATTAAATTAAATAAGATATAATATGATAAGATTAAAAATAATTAACTCCCACTATACTTAAATAATGTGTTGTTAAGATATAACCCAAATCGTAAAGCTTGAAGAAAATTACTAGGCAGGCAGTACTTGGTATCAGAGCCATCTTCTAATGAGTGTATATGTTCAATCTATGGTATCAGAGTCATCTTCTAATGAGTGTATATGTTTAATCTATGGTATGAACTAGCATAGTTTGTTATTATGTCTCTATTGTCTCATCTTCCTATCTGGTTAATTATCGTTTTAATTATTGTTGGTATTCTCTTCTTAGGTTTAATTCGTCTTTGTTTTGTTTGTTACATATGTGATGTCGTGGAAATTGATGATTAGACGATTGTAAGGTTTTCAAATTGGTTTAGTGTCTTTAATAGAATCAAAGGAATCTGTTTTTCACCTGTTTTCTCTGTTGGATAGGTACGCCAAGAGTCCTGACAGGCCAGGAGTACCGTGTGTGACTAAAGTGCGTTTGTATCCATGGATCCCTTTAGTGACAGTCCTCCTCCACATTCTCCGTCCGACCCTTCTCCTATTTTAAAATCTTCGTCTTTTAATTTTTCAAGTCTTCCTGAATCATGTATTAAACAAGCTTCTAAAATCGACGATTTAATCGAGGTTACCCATATTCCTGAAGATAGTAAAGTTAGTGCTACTATTCCTCCTCTGTTAAATCCATACTGGTTATTTACGAAAAAATCTCAGTCGTTTTCAACGTCTGTCAAAAAATTAATTAGTCGTAAGAGTCCTCCTATTAAGAAATATATTCAAAGTACTGCCCTTACTCACTATCAACTGGAGTCTACCCTCCAAGAATAGTATCTAACCATTGAGTTTGAACCTTCGTTCATCCGTCACTGGTTAGCTCACAGTTACACTCATTTACATATGGGTTCTATTCGTTTGGTTCTTTCTTACCATGGTCGTGGATACCTTCCTATGTATGCGAGAATTGCCCTTTTAGACACAAATCTTCTCGAATATGAACATGTCTGTATAGGTACTGTTATAACCACCCCAAGTCATGGATCTATGGTTTTTACCATCACTCCATACTTCAACGTCTGTCTGAAAGATCCTACTCTCCCGACTCGGTTTAAAGTCCAAATTCAATTCACGGGTGTACAACACCGCATGGATAGTATCATGACAACACTCCATCATCAGATGGCTTTTCGACTACAAGATCATGCTATCCACCTGAGAACCCAGAAACCTTCTGGAACTATCATGGCCTTTGTCCATGATAATGATGTTCCCACTATTGTGCAAATCCCTAAGCAAATCCCTCAGAAAGATCTTCGTCAAATGCTCCCTCTGACATGGTTTACCAATTATGAGCAATTCCTCAATCGCTCAGAACCCGTCACGAGTACTGCATGCCCTTTATTGAAGAAACAAGCTGATGGTGCAGTCAAAATCTCATTTGACCCTCCTCCATCTACCAAGGAAGTTCTTCCGGTACATCACTCTATGATGATCCAGCCTGTTTCTACACATGAACCAGTTGAAGATCCTTCACTCCATTCATTTCAATCTGATGGATCAGTTGTCTATCATTCACATGTAGATGGACATTTTATATGGGATTGTGTTCCTGAGGTGTGTAAACCTGGTTGTCCTTGTGCTGATGAAATGGAATTCTATTATGATGATTGTCGCTTTGATGATGATTATGTTCGTCATCGAAAAAAGAAAAAGAAGATTCCAGTCTTCTCATCTTGCAGATCTTCCACACGACATCATCTAGAACCGCCTGCTCCTCTAGCAGCTCCTATAATTCCTCCATGTTTTCTAGTTGGATCTTATGATACGGAGTTTCCTCCTCTTACCAGAGTTCAAGATCCTACTTATCAGACTACGGCCAGACCGTTTACTCAGTCTACTGAAGTTCGAAATGATGGGACACCTAAACCCATCACTCCTGCTGAAGAAGTATTAAACTGGCAAACCAAAAATGCCCACGTGCAGAATGGTTATTTGCAGAAGATTGACGAACAGCTTAACAATCTTTCTTCTACTACTACCAGTTTGGTACAGAATACAGATATCCAGGCTGCTATCAGTCAAAAATATTATGCTGAGATCACCGCTAAAATTAGTGAACTGGATACTCTTCTCCGGTATTATTTGCAACATAATATTAGTGGTCCTCATTTTGATGCAGCTGAACATAAGATTCGTCAATTGAAGGAACAACTTCAATATGTTATTGCTGATCTTCACAAGTTTCAGAAACCTCCTGTCTTACCTGAAGCCTATCCTATGTCTATATTTAGATCCACTTTTCCTTCACCACTATCGAGTTATCCACCTGTGATACCTCCTCCCAGTGCTCGCAAGGGTGCACAAGCTAATTTTATTCAAACCCTCCGATTAGCTAGCTCTCGTGAAACTTCTTTTTCACAACCATCCCTATGTACTTCCATACCTCCGCACTTCTCTACTCTACCTAGAGTCCCTACTACACCGACACCTCCTGCAGTTCCTCCTATGGTTCCCCAATATCGCCCTAGACCTATATTTGGTGATAGAGGTAAATCTCATCTCAACTCTTCACCAATTTATCCAAATCCTATACCTACCACCACACCACCCTTATCCAGTCTTATTCCCTCACCACTACAGCCACCTCCACCTAGTAATCCTATTTATCCTTATGAAAATCCATTTGATATTTCTCCTGTTGATGATATCACTGAACATTTTGAGTCTATTAATTTAGATTCATCTGATGCCGATAATCAGAGTATCGGCCACCTCTCAGATATAACAACTGATGATATAGATACAACTTCTGAGCCTCCAACCTCTCCTCTTGGTTCTGATAATTCTCAGACTATGGATATATCTGCTCTTGCTCAAATTCATATGGCAGATGATCCATCTACATCACAACAACAAGAACAACAGCCATTCGATGAAGAAATTGATATGCCTCCAGCTCCTGATCCTCCACAGGATCCGCCACCAGATCCTAATCAAGCACAATTTGCTCGTTTTGGCAATGGTCCTTGGTTTTCTTTGGATGACATCCCCTATGAACAATGGCGCAACAAGATTTTTTCTTGGGGTGCATGGATGTCTAATCAACACGCAGTTGCTGGCCGACCTTCTAATGTGGTCATATCTGATTTCCTCTCACGCACTACTGGCTTCGTACGTGATTGGTTAACTTCACTTGGTGACTATTGTGTTATTCAACTCACTCAACTCTTTATAGTTGACTTATATCATGTTCTCATCCGAGAATTTGTTGGTGATGCCGCTACTCTAGAAAAAAAATACAAGCAAAAATATTTTACTATGAAATGTTGTTCGCTCCAGAAGAAAGATCTTTATCGTCATTATCTCTGAATGCTACAACGTTTTCATTTTCTTGGTGGTTACGACAAGACAGATTTAAAGCATACGTTTATAGCCTCTCTTCCTTTTGAAATTCATCCTGAATTAAATCGACTCCTTAAGGCTACAGGACGTGCTTTAGACCAATACTCTCTTGTAGAAATCTTCCAGACCCTTCTTGAAGCCATTGATAAAGTTTGTGAATTAAGGAAAATGGTCAAAGATTCACAAAAAGCTTCATATTATTCTTCAAATGTCTGTGATAAGAAATATCTTACGATTGGATGTAAGGACAAGTGTGTTTGTTCTTCTCCTCATAAAAAATCTTCTCGTAAGAAGTTTTTCAAGTTCCACAAGAAGAATCCACAGAAGTTTTCCAACCCTATGCGCTGGAAGAAAAAACGTCGTCTTCGTTACTTCAAACGACGATCAAATGCACCGAAAACTGCTCGGTGTTATATTTGTAAGAAGCCTGGATACTATGCAAAACAATGCCCCGATAAGAAAAAGAGTCAACATCTTATTCAGCAGATTCAACATTCTTATTCCTTACAAGATGATCAAGATATTGAGTCTTTATTTTCTGAACAAGAATCCCCTGATGAAGCTACTCTTTTTGCCTATCAAGACCATACGTCCGATGCTTCTCAAGATTCAGATGACCCTGATGAAGAAACTTATAAGGGTATGATTTCTACTCCTTCACTGGCTATTACTCATGTCATGCCTTATGCTGAAATTGTCGTCCTGCCTACAAAATTTGACAATCCTATCAAAGTCATTGCATACTTCGATATTGGTGCTTTCAAGAGTATGATGAATCCTCGAATTCTACCTGATACTTTTTGGAAGTCCCATACAGAATCTTTCAAGGCAGCTAATAATGTGATATTTCAGACGCATTTGATTACTTCCCGAAAAATAGGTCTGAAATTCTTCCCTAATCTCACCATATGGACTCATATTATCGGATGCGACCTTCCCGATAAAGATATCTTATTTGGTATGGACATCTACTCTAAATCCAACTCCGGATTCTCCTTACTGGTATATCTTATCAGAATCAGACTCTTTCATATACAACTATCCCGAAGTTATACGCTATCCTCGATGCTCCATCTTTTCAGGATAAGCTCAAGTCATGCTTTTGTGACTCTCATAAGGACTTCCCTCATTCAAGTCCTCTATGGAAGAATTCCATGTATTACGTTCACCTACCATTTAAGCTTAATGAAGATATCAATCCAACTAAGGCTATCCATCCTGGTATGCCTCCAGATGAACTTGCCCTTGCCCAGCAAGAATGTGCTGAATTTCTATCACAAGGGTTGATTGAACCCACTACTTCTGATTGGGTTTGTCAAGCGTTTTATGTGAACAAACGAGCTGAACTCAAACGAGGAAGAGAAACGTCTTGTAATCAACTACAAGCCTCTGAACATCTTCCTCAAAGATGATAAATTTCCTCTGCCAAAGATTTCTTCTCAACTTGCTTTACTTTCAGGATCAACCATCTATAGTAATTTTGATCTGAAAGCAGGTTTTTGGCAACTGGCCATCCATCCAGATGATCGCCCTAAGACAGCTTTCTGCATACCTAATGCTCACTACCAATGGACAGTCATGCCATTTGGTCTCAAGGTAGCTCCTTCTCTTTTCCAGAAAGCTATGACAAAAATATATGCACCTTTGTTGCATACCGTTCTTATCTACATCGATGACATACTATTATTCTCCAAGACTGCTGCTGAACACACACAGCTACTCTCTCATTTCTTGGATATTACTCAACAGTATGGCATCATGCTCTCCGAGAAAAAAAGTATAATTCAGACCACTGAAATAGAATTTCTTGGTATGAAATTCTACAATGGAGTCTATCAACCTGGCTCTCATATTGCTGTTGAATTACTCAAGTTCCCTGACTCTGACTTCACAGTCAAACAACTACGGCAATTCCTTGGCGTGGTCAATTATCTCAGATTTTTTCTCCCTCATGTTAGTTGCTATACATCTATGCTCTCTGCTCTGTTAAAGAAAGATCCTCCGGCAACAAATCCATACAGATGCTGTGACTTTTATCAAACAAGAATGCCAGAATCCTCCACCGTTGGCTATTCCTAGCTCTGGTCAACTTATACTCCAAACAGATGCTTCTGATTTATATTGGGGTGTTGTTCTTCTTGAACACAAGAATCATGTTGATCATATTTGTGGCTGCCACAGTGGCAAATTCTCTGACCCTAAACTTCATTACCATATCACAATTAAAGAAATTCTTGCAGCTCGATATGGCATACAGAAGTTCTCCTTCTTCTTAAAACCAGCTACATTTGAAATTTAGATGGACAATTCATCTTTTCCTAAGATGCTGGACTTTAAGAATAAGATGGTTCCCTCTGCTCAACTTCTTCGACTCCAGGAATGGTTTACTCAATTCCATTTTACAGTGAAACATATTCCAAGTAAAAAGAATGTGTTAGCAGATTTCTTATCCCGACCAATCCAAAAGAATACAACCCAATTATCTCTGTTTACTGGCTGTCTGACCTTACCTTTACTGTTACAACCTAAACTTGTAACCAGACCCAAACCTATTCAACTTATTCATCCGTCTGGATCGTTCCCTCTTATTGGTGCAATCTTTCCCCCTGAACTACCCAATCCAACAACTGCCAATGAAGTCCATGAGTTTGCCCGACAAAATCTGTTTTATTATGCCCATAAATATTTTATGGATAATCCGGCCCAAACTCATCATGGCAATCCATTTCACCAAACCAAGCCTTATTTGTTTCTATTTCATCTCCGGCCCAATATTTCTGAAACAATGTTCTGGTACATTTGGTGTGTCTCCTGCCTATATAAGATAGCCATTACCTTCATTCCTAAGCAGTTACAAGAATATTTCCAACAACACAATACTTCTCTTCTTGATTGTTGTTTGGACTTATTTGCTCCTATACGAACATGGCAAGCATATGTTACTGAGATATGTCAACAGTCTCCACCCAAATTGCATGCAGTATATATATGCTATCAGCCCTTCTCTGACTCTCCACAAGGTCTTGTTGCAGAACACTTTCTCCAGCAATTTCAGACATACTCCTGCAACCTTACCTCCCAAGTGCTTACAGGAATACGAGATTTCCTCAACGACATCAATGGTGCTCCAACTGTCTCACCAAGCATTCGTGGTCCTCATGAGTTTATCCCTTCTGACCATCTCGATGCATTAATACAGAACCTTGCACCTTGGTCTCCAGAATCTCCTCCTGCTAACTTTCGAGATCCTCTAGCAAGATCTCCCAGTCCTTCTCCTCAGACAAGACGACGTGTAAACGATCCACCTCTTTCTTATGAAGATATTTATGACTGTCAACAACAACAGGACATAGAATATCAACATCAAGTTCATCTTGGTCTTCGATCTCCTCCACCGACAGAACACCATGACTACCGGCAACACTTAGCCGATAATTTTGACACCAATGATATTGACATGGAAACCCAGTGTGACACTTCCCCATGAATAACTATGGATGATGAACATCATCTTCGTGCTAATCTCTAATCTAACCTCAATCTCTTCCAACGAGATGCTCGCCTTCTCCGACAACGCCGTTTTCGTGATGCTCGCAGAATGCTCCAACGACTCAATAACATTGATCTGTCCTTCTCCTCTCCTCGAACAAGATTGCTTGTCCTCCATCGTCTCGCCAGAGCTCGCCTGATGTTTCGACGACAACTCCAGTTGCAGTTCCCTGACCTCATGCCTCCGTCACCACCAGCATCATCATCCACTTCAACGCCTTTCCAGCCGTTCAGACGCTTTGAAGATTCCTCCTTATCTTCTGACTCAGCAAGCGTCCCCCATGATCCACAAGAGGACAAATCAACATGAAGCATCTACTTTATGTACAGTAAAAAGTAGAAGCATCTTTGTTTTAAGTCGCATATACTTTTGTGAGTGCTTGTCTTTCCAACTTTCCAGCTAAGACGATCTTATCTTCAAGCCAGCTCAATGACTACCAGCTGTCTACGAATTTGAAACCTTTTAAAGTCCGCGGAATTGAAGACGTCTTAAGTCCGTGTCTGTATGCTTATAAATACGAGTTCATTTGTTTAGAACTCATAAGGTCGAATGTAATATTTCCACTTCAGTCAAGGTTGTAGTTTTCGTTTCTAGAATCATTGTCAGTTAGCCTGCTTAAGTTGTTTGTATTGTAAGATAATCCTGTGTAAGCTTTAAGCTTGAGTGCCTTATAAGTGTTTAAAGTCCTCCCCTTATTAAGTTGGATTGTGAAATCTCCACCCCAGCCAACCCACAGCTACGCTATTAACTAAATAGAAAAATTGGACCTACACTGGCCCGATTGCAATTTCGACCGGACCAGTCGAACCAGACCCGTGTCCCACCGCTCCGAAGCTCTGGAAATGGAGAACGGAGACGATTGGCTAGCCCTAGACAAGCTCTACCACGTTCTCTTCTGTTTCTTCGTCACCATCTTCGTCTCCATTCTCGCTAATTTCTCTCGCTACTCTGTTCTTCGGAGATGGAGCATTTGGATCGGATCTCTGGTTTCCACGGCCGCCGGCGCCGCCAAAGAGGCCGGAGACGAGATCGGGTTGTGGAAATCAGCCGGCGCTTCGGCTAAAGACGCCGTCGCCGATCTTCTCGGCGTCTTGATAGGTTCTGTCTTTCTTTTGGTTTGGAAGGCATTGCGTTATTATTATAGTTGTTCGCGGAAGAAGTCGGAGGAAATGGATGTGGTTCGAGGGGTTTCGATGGTTTGAGCATCGTTTGGTTTCTGAAGTTGTCGAGAGTCTCGTTAGGGTTTTGGGGGTTTTCGTGATGATCGAGCGATTTTTATATGGTAATTTTCTGTGTAAAGTTTGTTGCTTTATGTGTGTGTTTTTGTTGGACTAGTGACCAAAATCTGAATATCTTTCAGGTTTCGGACTTCAAGTTTTTCATCACATTTTGACTGAATATAAGTATTGAGTTGTGGCCAGGGAAAGAGTTGGATGCGGAAATCAACGAGGATGCATATTCTTCCGGCACTGGAATTTTACTTTGTTATTCGAGGTTGCGTGGACCTGCTCGATCGAGCTTATACTTAATGTAAGTTTCCTTGATGTTCTGCTCTTCTTTGATACGTGCAAGAGCTCAATGTATTGTGATTCTTCAAAACTTATGACTTTAAGGTGGTTTTTGGCTTAATTAAGTTAGGAATTAGTATGATAAAATCACGTGTATTTAGTGCTTTGAATAAGTCTAAGATAATGGTCTAGCCTTAAGTTGAATAAGTCCAAGTTAGTTGTAATCTTTTGTTGGCAACTGCTTATTTGTTTTCTTTGTATTTAGCCTATTTCGGTGGCAAGCCTGTTGTTACAACCTCTGTTATTTATAGAGGTGAAGTGGTAAATAAGAGAAGCAGAATTTTACCCATTATCAAACACTTATTTGCAAGTGTTCACCAGAGGTTAGGATTTCCTCTAATATGTCCAACTTCTTGTTTTTTTTTTCTTTTCTTGTGTGACCATTAGCCAAGATGGGTAAAAATAAGAGTGCTGTACCAAAGTGGTATTAGAGCTCTGGCATGGAGCAGCGGAGGTTTTGGAGCAAACCATGGCATCTCTTTCTGCAGGCCAACAAGAATTAATTAATTGTATGACTGAGATGTTTGAAAAAATAACCACTCGTATGGATAGTCTAGCAACTCATGCGATTAAAGAACAAGGAGGTTCATCACACGCACCAAATCCTATACTTGTTGGGCTACATAATGGTGGCAGCGGAAACCCAACCAGATCATCAAGCTCCTATGTACCTAGAGTGATAAAGCTTGATTTTCCCCGATTTAATGGTGGAGAGGATCCGACTAGTTAGCTATGTAGGGCGGAACAATTTTTATCAATTCCAAGCTACTTCGGAAGTCGATCGTGTATCTCTTGCATCCTTTCATCTTGAAGGTGATACCCAATTATGGTATCAGTTGCAAAAACAAGAAAATGCAGTTCTTGCTTGGGATGATTTTAGAAACGGGCTGCTTACTCGTTTTGCCCCAAATCAGTTTTGTGATTTCTTTGGAGAGCTTACTAAGCTGCAGCAGACTGGAACTGTTCAAGATTATCAGACACAATTTGAGAAACTACTTTCAAAAGTTGGTCATCTACCGCAAGCTGGCAAGTAAGTTGTTTTGTTAGTGGTTTACGAGATTCAATTGGAGCGGATGTGCAAGCAGGTCGACCAACAACACTTTCAGCAGCAATTAGATTGGCTCGCGTCTATGAAGCTCGCAATTTATCTCAGCTCAGAGTTAATTCTTTGACTCCAAAACCCATTTCCGAACATGATAAGAAAGCCACCAACAATCAACCCTTTATTCCAGTACGAAAAATGACACCGACAGAGCTGCAAGATCGAAGAAATAAGGGGCTTTGCTATAATTGTAACGAGAAATTCATACTCGGCCATCGTTGTAAGAAGTTGTTTGTCATAGAAGCATGTGTGGATGAAGAGGATGGTGACTTGCTCATGGAAGGAGATGGTGAGGATGGTAACCAACCTATAGACTCCAAAAATTTCTCTTTATGCCATCAATGGAATTCGCAGCGTTGAGACGATGCAACTCCAAGGAAGCCTAAGTCAGGTTGCTGTTTATGCTCTTATTGATTCTGGTAGTACTCACAATGATGCAGTACCGCAAGGAGAAGAGGAAGAAATAGAAAGAAATTATATAAGAAGAAGAATAGAGATAGAAGAGAAGAAGTAGAAAGGGAAGAGGAAGAGAAGAAGAAGAAGAAGAAGAAGAGAACAAGAAAAAGGAGAAATCAATAATCAATATTTTTTCATTCAATCAATCTGTCCATTCCAATTACAAAACCTATTTTTATAGAAATCTAAAATTCCTAACTTGTATCATACTACGATTTTGAAACTAAAATTCTACTAAAATAAAATAATTAGAATCCTACTAAAATAAGTAACTAATCTCATAATAAAATAAACTAATAATAATAATTTATTTATTATTTCTATTTTTATCTTGCATTATTCTCCTCCTCTTGGAGAACTTGACTCCGACAAGTTGAACTATGTCAAAGGATAGGGAAATGGTCCTTTCAAGCGAGCAGGTATTGTTGAAAATGTTCAACAACAAACCAACGAGGGTTGGCTCCAGTGGTTGGGGGCAAGCACCCCCAACCTTGAGGTTGCGAGTTCGAAACCGAACTTAAGAGACATGCCCCCCCAATATATTGGCCAACGATGTCCAAGGGCGTTTGTGGCTGTGCCCCTGAGGGATTAGTAGGACAAAAATCCTGATACCCGCTGACCTCAAAACCAAAAAAAAAAGTGTTCAGAAACAGAAGTCATTGGAACATGCGAAAGAATTTCTTTAAATAAAATTACGACAACATATAATCCATAAAATTAATATTGTACTTTAGACGACCACGTCGTTTGTCTTGCTTCGCAAAAATCTCCACCAAATTAAAATATGGTTTCCACACATCCATAGCATGTTCAACAACCACTTCTTGAATAAAAGTAATGTTCCATGAAGATTTCTCCAATATTAACTTGTCATGGTCACTAATATTCAAAAAGGTAGTTTCTTCTGCAACGATACCTTCAGAATCAAGAACTAGACTTTGGTCAGCGACAGTGAGTGGTTTTTTATTCTTACTAGGAGGTTGAGGTTTTTGATCGAGAACAAGACATTGACTACTACCTTTATCAAGTGCAGCGATATTTGCACTAGTTTCTTCTACTGGTTGGACTCTTGACATTGTAGTCTCCTAACACAGTGCTTTTGCTATTTCAACCCGAATCGCAACTGGCATATCTTCTTTCCATCGTTTTATGGACATTTGAAGGGACTGAACTTCAACCTATAGAATATCAACGTCGGTTCGAAGGTGTTTTTGAGAATCAAACATAGAATAGGTAGTTGTGATGGTGAAGATGAAAGGTAGAGGAAAAAGATCGAAAAGCTCTAATACCAAACTGATGCAGTACTGTGGGGAGAAAAGGAAGAAATAGAAAGAATTTAGATAAGAAGGAGAAATAGAGAAAGAGGAGAAGAAATAGAAAGGGAAGAGGAAAGGAAGAGAAGAAGAGAACAAGAGAACAAGAAGAGCGAGAAATTAATAATCAATATTTTTTCATTTAATCAATCTGTCCATTCCAATTATAAAATCTAAAATTCCTAACTTGTATCGTACTACAATTTTAGAAACTAAAATAAAACAATTAGAATCCTACTAAAATAAGCAACTAATCTCATAATAAAATAAACTACTTTAAAAATTTATTTATTATTTCTATTTTTATCTTGCATTACACAATTTTGTGAGTGAAAAATTAGCAAAGAAAGTGTGCTTGAGACCACAAGTGGGAGGACAATTAAAAGTGACAGTAGCATCTGGAGAGCAATTAATAAGCCCAGGTAAATGTACAAATGTTCCTCTTACTTTACAAGGCTTTCCAATTCATGTTGACTTTTATATACTACCTCTTCAAGGATATGATGTGGTTCTAGGAGCTCAATGGCTTTGTGATGTATAATGTATTTTAGAATGTTTTTTATTTTAGTTTCTATTTTAGAGAATTTTTATTTTGGTAAATTTATATTTTAGTGGTAGTTCTAGAATCTGGATAGTTTTTTAAATTTTGTTTTTATTATTTAAGTGTATTAAAAAGTGTTTAGAAGTGTCTAAATAGAGTTCTAATAGGATTAAGAAGTTGCTTTTATGTTATAGATATGTTAGGAAACTTATTTTTAGGTGTTTTAGTTAGTTTTTAAGATGTTTTAGGGGAGTTATTTATATAAGGAGCTTCAATTACGACATTTAAAGATGAAGATATATTTTTTTTTTCTCTTTGATTATTTTATTCAATAGAATATATATTTGGTTATATTTTTGAGTATTTTCGTTCTTGCTTCCGCGACGAATCTATATCACCTTGCACATTGGGACCCATCTTGTGGGATTTTTCAAGATTGCAGATGAAGTTCCATGTCAATAATAAAGAAATGATGCTACAGGGGTTGACAATTCCAAATAACAAGGTTGTGAACATGAACCAAATTGAGTCCATTGCTAAAAAAAGGAAGGAAGGACTTCTTCTGCAATTATTTTCAATTGGAACTCTAGAGGTGCAACACACTAATTTAGTTGTTCCTATCCGAGTACAACCACTTCTACAAAAGTACCATGATGCTTTATCAATGCCAAAAGGGCTTCCACCAAAACGCCTACAAGACCACAAGATTCCGCTAGTACCTGGAAGGGGACCAATTTCGGTTCAGCCATACCAATACCCATATTTCCAAAAATCAGAAATTGAAAGGCTTGTAAATGAATTGTTATCTAATGGAGTAATTCGCACCAGCAACAACTCCTATTCTTCTCCGATTCTTTTGGTCAAAAAACATGATGGTTCGTGGAGGATGTGTGTTGATTACAGAGAATTGAATTCAATTACTATGAAGGACAAATTTCCTATTCCAGTAATTGATTAACTGTTGGATGAGTTGCATGGCGCTAAATTATTTTCCAAATTGGATTTGCTTTTGGGATTTCATCAAATACAGATGCATACAGTTGATGTATAGAAAACGCCTTTTCATACTCATCACGACCATTATGAGTTCTTGATTATGCCGTTTGACTAATGTACCTTCGACCTTTCAATCAATCTTGAATGAGGTATTCCAAAACCAACTCAAAAAGTTTGTTCATGCGTCTTTTTATGATATTTTAATATATAGCAAATCTTGGCATGAACATCTTAATCATTTGGAAATTGTATTTTCCTAACTAAAATCTAACAAGTTCTTTGTCAAGCTTGAGAAATGTGAATTTGGGCAGCCAGAAATTAGATATTTGGGCCATATAATCTCTGATGCGGGCGTTGCGGTTGACCCAAACAAAGTTTTTGCTATGGTGGCTTGGTCTAAACCTCAAACAATTAAGGCTTTGCGAGGTTTTTTGGGATTAACGGGTTATTACTGGAAGTTCATTCAACACTATGGAAAAATGGCCAGCCCACTTACAAAGATGCTAAAAAAGGATTCTCTTAAATGGAGTCTGGTTGCAAAGGAAGCATTTGAACAACTCAAGGCGGTGATGACTAGAGCCCCAGTATTGGCCCTTCCAGATTTTTCCAAGACTTTCATTGTTGAGTGTGACGCATCTGGTTCCAGTATAGGAGGTGTTTTGCGGCAAGACCGACCAATTGCTTTTTACGGTCACGCTCTCCAAGGTAAAAGTCTTTTTCTTTCAACTTATGAAAAAGAGATGTTGGCCTTGGTGACGGCTGTACAGAAGTGGAGGACATATTTGCTTGGAAGACAATTTATTTTTTATACATTCCAACAAAGCCTTGAGCATTTATGGCATCAGAAGATTACAACCACATCACAACAAAAATGGCTTTACAAGCTGATGGGGTTTGATTTTATCATCATTTATAAGAAAGGAAAAGATAACATTGTAGCAGATGCGTTATCTCGAAGAGAAGAAAATATGCATGGAGAAGCACTAGCAATTTCTCAACCAGTTCCTAGCAGGACAGAGGCAATTAAGGAAGAAATAGAACAAAACTTAGATCTTCAACAGTTGGTTCAAAGGATCAAAGATGGGGAAGCATTGGGTCCTTGGAAATTCCATAATGGCTGCTATTCTTCAAGGGAAGAATTTATCTTACCCAAAATTCAGCTTGCTTCAGATATAATTGCCCAATTTGATGACAACACCCATGAAGGATTCTTGAAATCTGTTCATAGAATTCAATCTATTTTTTATTGGCAGGGGATGAGAAAGCAAATGAAGGGGTTTATCAAAAGGTGTGATACATGCCAACGTCATAAAACAGACCATTTAACACCAGCTGGCTTCCTGCAGCCATTGCCAATTCCAGATCGAATTTGGAAAGACATTGTGATGGATTTCATTGATGGCCTACAGGCTTCCAAAGGCAAATCTGTTATATTTGTAGTAGTGGACAGGTTATCCAAATATGCCCATTTTATTGCCATGTCTCATCAATATACAGCTGTGAGTGTTGCTCAAATATTCTTTGATAATATCTTTCGTTTACATGGAATGCCAAGATCAATTGTTTGTGATAGAGATTCGACATTCACAAGTCATTTTTGGACTGAATTGTTCTGGTTGAACGGTACCAATTTCAATTTTAGTTCTGCCTACCATCCTCAAACCCATGGCCAAAGTGAGGTGGTAAATAGAACGATTGAAATGTACCTTAGATGTCACTAGTTCGCAACCCATGCATTGGACTCGATGGATAACTTGGGCAGAATATTGTCACAATACAAGTTAGCATCCTAGTATCAAGAAGACACCATTTGAGGCTGTATATGGGCGTGCTCCTCCAAGCCTTTTAAGTTATATTCCGGGAAATGCAAAGGTGGCTGCTGTGGAAAGTGACTTAATTGAAAGGGATATAATTCGAAAGAAAAAATCAAGGAGGCGCAAGCACGGATGAAGTAAGTTTATGACAAAAAGCGTGCTGAAAAGGAATTCTCTGTGGGTGACTGGGTGTATCTGAGGTTACAGCCATATAGGCAATTATCTGTTTCATTAAGGAAAAATGCCAAACTTTCCCCTAAATTCTATGGGCCATTCAAAATCTTACAGAGAATTGGAGTGGTAGCTTATAAATTAGAGTTGCCAAAGGAGTCACAGATTCACCCTGTTTTTCATGTTTCTTTGCTCAAAAGGCATGTGGGAAACCATGTTAGTATTCAATCTCAACTTCCTGTTGTCAGTTCTGAGAAATTAATGCCATATCCTCAAGCCATTTTAGATCAAAGAAAGCAAGGAAAGGAAGTCTTAATTCATTGGCAGGGTCTTTCACCAGCTGAGGCAACATGGGAGGACTTCAAATTTCTGAAAATTCAATTTCCAGATTTCTGCACGTGAGGACAAGTGCTTGCTTTAAGGGGATGGGAGTGATAAAATCATGTGTATTTAGTGCTTTGAATAAGTCTAAGATAATGGTCTAGCCTTAAGTTGAAAAGTCCATGTTAGTTGTAATCTTTTGTTGGCAACTGCTTATTTGTTTTCATTGTATTTAACCTATTTCAGTGGCAAGCCTGTTGTAAACCTCTGTTATTTATAGAGGTGAAGTGGTAAATAAGAGAAGCAGAATTTTACCCATTATCAAACACTTATTTGCAAGTGTTCACTGGAGGTTAGGATTTCCTCTAATAAATCCAACTTCTTGTTTTTTCTTTTCTTGTGTGACCATTAGCCAAGATCGAGAAGGAAGATGGCAGATTGATCGATGATGAAGGAGGTGTTGTGGGGGAGATTGTTGATTTTTACAAAAAGTTGTTTGAGGCAAAAGGATAACCTTCATGGGGCAGTGAAGGTCTTGACTGGAGCCCAATAACTATGGAGGAATGCCTCTCTTTAGAGAGGCCGTTCGAGGAAGAGGAAGTCAAGACTGCAGTCTTTAGTTGTGATGGAAGTAAAGCGCCAGGACCCGACGGTTTCACCATGGCTTTTTATCAAAAGGATGGAATGCCTTAAAGAATGATTTAATGAAGGTGATGAAGGACTTTTATGAGCAGGGTATCATTAATAAAAAAAACCAATGAAACCTACATTTGCCTTATTCCCAAGAAGGTCAATTCAGAAAAAATCACTGATTTTCGTCCCATTAGCTTAATCACAAGCCTTTATAAGATCATTGCCAAAGTGTTGTCTAATAGGCTTCGAAGTGTTCTTGCAAACACTATTGGGTGCTCTCAATCTGCTTTTGTTCAAGATAGACAAATTCTGGATGCTGTTTTGATTGCTAACAAGGCGGTGGAGGACTATCGAGTTTCAAAACGGCTGGGAATCATATTCAAAGCAGATTTTGAAAAGGCGTATGATACAGTTGATTGAGATTTCTTGGACCACGTTATGCTCAACAAGGGTATGGGAGAAAGATGGAGAAGGTGGATCTATGGTTGTGTTAGCTTGGTAAACTACTCAGTCATCATGAACAGGAGACCAAGAGAGAAGTTCACAGCTAGTAGAGGATTGAGGCAAGGAGACCCATTGTCTCCTTTCCTTTTCATGTTAGTTGCTGATGTTTTAGGCAGATTGGTCCAAAAAGCCACTCATTGTGACGTCTTTCGAGGCTTTTCTGTTGGTAGGAGTAAATTGGAGATCTCTCACCTTCAATATGCGGATGATACTTTGTTCCTACTTCATGGTGATGAATCCAATGTTATGCGGATGACAAAGGTTCTTCATTGTTTTTGCAAGCTATCCGGTCTAAGGATTAATATGTCCAAGAGTCAAATAGTGGGCATTAACTCAGATCGGACAATTATTGCCAATATTGCTACAAGGATTGACTGTAGTGTCGGATCTTGGCCTCTCTTATCTTGGTCTCCCCTTGGGAGGCAATCCTCTGAAAGCTGATTTTTGGACCCGGTTGTTTCGGAGGTGGAAAAAAGAATTAGTAGTTGGAAGAGGGGCTTCTTGTCAAGAGGAGGGAGACTTGTGCTAATAAAGTCGGTTCTCATGGCCATGCCTAACTACTACATGTCATTGTTTAAAATCCCTTTTTCGGTGACCCACAAACTTGAAAGGTTGATGCGTTTCTTCTTTTGGAAAGGGGTGGATGATGGTAGAAGTTTTCATCTAGTAAGCTGGGACAAAGTTCAACAACCGACTGTGGATTGGAAATTGGCAATATCAAATCAAGAAATCAGGCCTTGGTTGCCAAATGGCTTTGGAGATTCATGAAGGAGGGTGATGCATTACGGGCTCAAGTCATTCAAAGCAAGTATGGGTGTTCTATAGAGGGAAGACAATCTGGTAGTGTGGCTCACGCTACATATAGAAGCCCATGCAAACACATTTCCAGCATTTACCCAATCTTCACGCCACGTATCACCCTCAAGGTTGGAAATGGTCACTATATCCGCTTTTGGGAGGATCGATGGTGTGGAGATGAGCCCCTTGCCCATTCTTTCCCTCACTTATTCCGCCTCTCTAACTGTCCAAACACTCCTATTGCTCATTTTTTAGCCAATTCCCCTTCAATTTCTCTTGATCAACCTTCATGGAACCTAACTTTCCCTCGTAACCTCACAGCAAGAGAGGAAGCTGAGATTGGCCTTCTCTTATCTAGAATTAACCTGGTTCAGCTATCCTCTACTTCAAATGATACCTTCCTTTGGTCCCTTGATAACACCGGCTCCTATTCATGTAAGTCCTTTTTCAATCATCTCATTGAGCCCTCATTTCCAACACCCACAACCTACTATCATCACATTTGGAGAGCTCCAATTCTACATAGAATTCGAGTGTTTGGATGGCTTGTGGCTCTCAATAGGCTGTGCACCCAAGATTTAGTGCAAAAGCGATTGCCCCATTTTTACCTATCACCGCATTGCTGCGTTCTTTGTTTTAAAGCTAATGAGACAGTGGATCATCTCTTCTTTAGATGTACTCTTGCTGGTCAGATCTGGAGAAAGTGGGAATTGCTCCTTTTTGGAAAGTTTAGTATGCCGCAGTCATGTGAAAATTGCTTCGTGCCTAGCCATAATGCTGGTTTGGGTAGGAGACGCAAGGAGATAGGGAGCATTATCTCAGTTGCTGTTCTTTCATCTCTCTGGAAAGACAGGAACAATAGGATTTTTCAAAACAAGATCAGTACAGTGGACGACATTTGGGAGGTCTCTATAACTTATGCTGCCACTTGGATTAGTTCTTCCAAGATAGGTGGTGCGTACTCATTCACAGACTGGTACAGGAGTTGGGATGCTTTGATGTAATTTCAGTCCACTAGCAGTTTTCTGTGTTATATTTTCTGCCATTTGTTGTTAGAATGTTTTCTTGCCTCTCCATGAGCATTGCTTATGCTCATGTCACTGTATTACTGTTTTAACATTAATACAATATTTTGTCTCTTCTCAAAAAAGAAAAGAAAATGGTAGACATACAATTGAGAGATGGAAAATGATACTTCATAATGTTTGATGATGCCTTCAGACAGATGTATGTTTGCCTTCTTAAAACCAGTTTTGTCAAAATAGATCCCTAAAAAGCTATACACCACACACATCTACACATCCAACCATGGGTAAGAAAATTCTACTGAAATTTTAACAAAAAGTGATACTCACATTCTACAATTTCATGTCCATATTTCAATGATTCATGTCATTTTACTGAGCTAGTTGTAAATCCAAGCAAAGCATTGGAGCCATCTCACTTCAGTGTAAATCATCATCAATAAAATCTGCTAGAAAAGCTTCATTTTCTGTTCTCTGTCATCCTCATTTCGATTTGAATTGCTCCATTTTTATCTGCTTCAAAATTAGATGGTTCAAATAATTTCTCTTCTTCTGTCTTCTTGAGCATTCGTTCATTGGAAATTTTATTTATTTTTTAACCTTCTTCAGTCCGACTCCATCAAATCCTCCTCAGCAGTAACTCGACAACTCCTACATATTAAACCACTTAATACAGTTATCATGGTCATGTAATCTGATTGGATAATGAATCCCCCTCTTAAACTGCTTTATTAGCTCTTTTATGTAATACAATACAATAGATTATTCAACTTCCTCTGTTCCTATCCTTTTCTCTATAAAGTTAAAAACAAATTGTCTTTGTATTACCATCACTAATACAAAGTGCTTGAGAAAATGATAAAAATAAGCACAACTCACATGCCCAAATACAATCCTATTGCTTAATGAAAGTTGAGAATTTTGATTGGTAGCACCTTGAGATTATGAAATCATCTTTGAATGTTTACTTATTTTGTAGTGAATGTGAGCTGAAACACCTATTGGGTGATGAGCAAGACCATCTGTTTAGGCCCCAATTGGGCTGCTAAGTAGTTACAGCCTCCAGATTAATCAGTTCAGTTACTCAGGTTGGTTGATATTGGTCTGAGCCCATAACTGTGTGCTCATTTCAGTAAATAGTTTCTGGCATTTGGACAGCTTTGGCCCAACAGTCTTAAAGCCCTGACTTTTGATTTAAGCATCAAAATTTGACCCAATTGCAGGCCCTGAAGCCATTTTGAGATATTTGAAGCTTAATAGCAAAGGAGGTCCTAATATACTATTGCTTGATTTGTTTGTTTGGTTTATTTATTTATTTATTTTCCATTTGTTAGTTTTGTGGCTAGCATTTTTTTTTTTTCAATTTGTAACTAAATTGAAATTGAAAAAAAGGACAACATGCAGCTGGGTGACAACAGAAAAATGATGGTGCGGAAGAATTGTTGTAATTGCTTGATATCGGAGAGGTCATTTTTTTATTATGAGGCTTTGACCAAAGCATTATAAATCAAAGTAACGTGAGAATAATATATTTAACGATCTATACACGAGTTTAAGAAATAAAGAAGGAAAAAAAATGGAGGACATGCATTGCACTTGGACTAAGATGCACACTTGACACTTGGTGTCTCGCTTGTATCCCTCCAAGACACCAAGGGCATGGCACACATGTATTTTTTCTTTTTCTTTTTCTTTTTTTTTCATCATTCCAATCCAAGTGAATCTTGACTATCCTCTTTTCCTTTTTTTGTACCTTCCATTTGCACCATCTCAGACCTTATTGTCCCACTTAGGTGGCATTTGACAATCCCTCTCTTATTGGCTAAAGTCTATTCTAGGTAGAGGTTGTTGCGCATAGACCATTTGTTGACCAAACATAGCCTCTGTTTCTTCTTAGATATATAGGTTTGACCTCTTAAGTAAAGAAGTGAATGATTTAAACTTTTTAACATTTTCCTTAGATGTTTAACCCTTACAGTTGTTAAAGGTTTATAGTTTTGGATGCATATCTAATAAGCTCTACTCCTTTAGACTTACCAAACAAAGTCCTTATTCTCATATGATTTCCTTTGTACTATTGCCTCTCATTCATCTTAGGATTCTTAACATCCTCATCGGCTTCACACCTATTTTATGTATGTGTAATGTGTTGTTGCTTAACGTTTCATGAACTTGCTCTTTGTAACATTGCTTCATCTTATGGTTATTTCTTTAAAATTCTCCTAGTCTTAATGATGTTCACTCGCCATCACAAGGCACACATCTCTTTCCTTCAGTCATCTTGGTTTAATTCTATGAGCAAAATCTGTCTTCTTGTGGATGATTGAGCCAAGCTATTGGGGTGTCTTGAACATCAACCTTGCTACCATCTTCATTGCCATCTTGAACAGTGACCCACTTTCCAGAGCTTTAGGTCTCAAGTTAGGTGGCGGGTTTGATCAGAATAGCACAACCTTCATCTTTCTGATCATAACATTGAGATCAGAAGGCTAATGGCATTGCTTGATATTTGTCATCATAGGCCATATCTGTCCCTTGAGTTTTCTCCAGCCCAAGAGATCCATGTCCATCTCATTGCCTACGTAACCATAATGTCTACTTTTCTATTGATACCTAAATCAAGCTCATGATCCAAAAAATAGTTGGAAAAATAAAAAGAATGTGACAACTTAAGTACATCATTCAAAGAGAGTGGATTATGGTGGATTTTGAGTTGCAGCTAAATATGGTGGTTATTAAATTTGATAGGTTGCATTGATAATCATGAACTGTTGGTCAAAAAAATATTGATCTAATGACTAGGATTGTCAGTGAGAATGAATTTTGGTTTCTTGCATCCGTCCTCAGCCTGTTCTGATGTTTGGAAATGATATTTATTTGCAGGTTCTCAATTTCATAAGTCTTACTTCACTGAGGATCTGTTTATACTTCTTCAAGAAGCTAAGCACTACTCCAGAATGAGTTCAAGAGATAAAGTATTCTGGTGAGAGTGGTGGTGAGTTTGATGCTTGTCCCATTCAATCAAAACCAGAATCAAGTGAGATGAAACCTGAGATAAAATCATTTGAAGTTGATATAGTGTGCGGTTGGAAAAAAGACAGGGTTTTGGCTGCGCTGCATATATCATGAGTGGTAATGGTTGTTCTTTCCACCATTGCTGAAAGCTGAAGCTATCAACACCAAAACATCAAGACACGAAGTAGAAGCTGATACTTCATATGGCTAAAACAGTCAAGCTAAAATCCATGAGCACTATTGTCTTCTGGATTGGAGCTTCTTCCTTTATCCTAACTTAAATTTGTGCAACCTAAAAGGCCATAGATATGTAGTTGTCTATAAGACTAACTCATCGTTTGGTGGGCATTATGTAATACCACCTCAAGTGTCTTTTTCGTTTTTATTTTTTTAAGGTGGGAGGTGTTTGTATCAGGATCAAGATAATTTCTTTTCCAATTAAAGTTTTACTTTGCAAAAAACAAAAAAAACAAAAAACTCATCTATTAATTTACATTGACCTTGACCATCTTTTTGGCTATTGTTGGGAATTTCGCCTTTGCTCTATGCTAAACATCATGAGGCCTTGTATGACTTGGGACAACAACTGCTCCGAAATAATGTTTTCAAGACAATCTCTTTGGTGAGTGTTCTGGCCAAAACACTGGTCAATTTCTGCCTTTTTTTTTTTAAGTAGATTAGCCTATGAACTTTGTTAAACTTTGCTTTTCTAAGTGGTTTCCAATTTCTGCAGCTTTTACAAAACAGTGACAGAAAATCTGACATAATTTTCATTTTCCCTCGCATCCACAGCAATAGTGAAAGGCAGGTGCAGGTTGACGTACATGCAGGTGCAGCTTATATTGCACATTACAAGGTATTTTTTCCAGATCAAATCACCTTCTGAGACTCCTCACTGTGGAGGGCTTATCTTCAGTATCAGTATTTTCCGGCAATTTGACCCCAGCATAAGCGCCGGCCCCACAAAGTGCACCGACAATAGGGGCGGTGAGATAGACCCAGATGGCCCTATAGTTGTTTGCAGCTATGGCAGGACCCAAAGTTCTCACTGGATTCATGGAACCTCCACTTGTTTCCCTGTAATAACATCATTAAGGTGAGGACCAAGTCTATCCTATCAATTATGCCCAACCAAGAGCCATTCATGACTAGAGATAAGGTAGAATACAAGAACTTGATTCCTTTCCTTGCTCAAATTGGTTAGAGGAGGCCTTTTTCATTGATTGAATGAGACCAACATTACTGAAACAGGAATTATACTGCTTCACACATAGTAAAAGACGAGAGCGATTTGCCACCAGACAATTCTTTAATAGTACTCTTTACCCGTGACATGTTGATGCGGGTGTGAGTAGATGCTCGTCACATCAGAAATGTGATATGATATATAGTTTTAATTTTAGTGGGTAGAAAATATAACCACTACAGGGTAAAGATCTAAAGTTTCTGTAGAATGATTGTTTATGAAGAAAACTTTTTGGAACAGTAGGCAATTTGGGCATGTGACTGGTGGGAGATTTTGGCTGAATTTGTGTAGGTTTCATTTTAAAGCTTTAAGGACATAGAGATCTAAGTCACTCCAGTTAGGCCCAAAACGATTATGGCCGAAGTTCATCAACTAAAGTATTGTTTCCAGAGCATTAAGCCTAGGAAGCTTTGAAATATATGTAGCAATGTTCCATCCACGGTTGCTATTCTATAATTTCTACTACCCTTTTACCCTTTGCAACCAGCATCCGGGTCTTGACATTTCTTCTTCTTCCTTCCCTTTTTACATATAAGATTTTTGAAATTTTTTAAAATATGATGTCAGTATGGCATATATTTTTTAAATAGCTTAGAACCCCTTAGCATAGGTACAGAGTACAAGCGATAGAACCTTTACAAATGATCCAAAACTCACTAGTCCTTTTGGACTATACTCTTGGTATTCATGTCTTTGGTCCTATTCTGTGAAATAAATGGAAATAATGTTGATAACATACCCTGCAATTAGTATGTTGAGCATGACAGTTGCTCCAACTGCTATCCCTGCTAGCTCTCCCACCTGCATGGATCAACACCCAATAATGTTGATAACATACCTTGCAATTAGTATATATATAAAAGGAAAAAAAGAAAGAAAAAAAAAAAAGGGAAAGAAAGAGAATTATCCTAGGTAGTTCATGAAGAGGGAAGAACCAAAATGAAGATACTCACAGCTCTAGTATCAGTGGCCACTGCTGTAACTACAAACATGAGGTTGAAGCTGATGATGAACTCCAGAGCAAAGGCTTGAGCATACCCAACAGAGGGAACGGTGACACCTCCTGACATGAATGGATGAAAAATCCCCTTGAGTGCAAAAGCTGCACAGATGGCCGCTAGCACCTGTGCTCCAATGTACATGGGCACCTTAAAAAAAAAAAAAAAAAAAAACTCTAAACATTAATTCCAGAACTTTCTAGAAAGACCAACAGAAAAAAATCATACACAGAACACAAAGTCTCTCTCATTAGATTTTGGTGGAAATTGCAAATTCAACCTGTTTCCATGGGAAGTGCTTCAAAGCTGCAAAGGCAATGGTGACAGATGGGTTGAGATGAGCTCCTGATATATGACCTGTTGAAAGAATAACAACCATGACAGCTAGGCCAGAGGAAGTTGCAAGGCCAAGAAGTGTTTCTGAACCATGTGTCTTCTGGTTCACAATGCCTGTGGCTGTCCCTGCAAATATGAGTATCAGGGTGCCTATGAACTCAGCTCCCACCTGTCAAATACCACAAGCAGCCACAAGACAAAACCAAATGATAGAAACATGGTTAGTTCTAATTTTCCAAATTTTGAATCATATATCTGTGTTCAATCCAGGCTCCGTATATATATATGAAGGAAGGTACAACAGAAAAGAGAGCACTAGAGGTTCTCAAAACAAGGGAAAACTACAAGGACCAGACACTGACAAGCTCAAACAGAGGAGAAAAAGAAAAGAAAGGAAGGCAGCTCATCAAAGCAGCTGATAAAATGTTAATCTTATCACTGTTAATTAATCAACTATAATCTATTTATAAGTTCTTTTTTTTTGTGTTTTTTTTTTTTTCTCAACATTGCACCATGTTTTTTATTTTTATTTTGAGAATAAACAATTAAGGTCCCTTAATCCGTTGGGGACCTTACCTGTCTTAACCCGTGAGGTGTTCAGGTACATGATGAATAAGTTGACGACCGACCCACTCCTTCACAACGATCCGACTAGTCCTCGACCAATTCCGCAAAAGATTTACTAAGGATGATAAAGCTAAAAATTACCGACTAACTAGCATGGCTTGAGAATCAAATCAGCAACCTCCAAGCCCCAAGGGCCAAAGTGCCCCAGAATCGAACTATCGAACCAACCCCGCGTTGGCCTGGCCTAAATATTGTACCATTACGTGATAATAAAATCTATAGTCACGTTCATCTATCTTTTTTTTTAAAAAAAAAATGTATTTTCTTTGTAATTAATAGTCATTGATATTAGATTAAACCAACATAACCCATTTCTTTCTTCCTATTTTATTATTATTAAATCTCTTTGGGCAGAAGTATTGTATATAAACTAGTTTTAGAAGAGAAAGTAAACCGTTTAATAGTTTTTATTATTTTTGTTTTACAAATTTTACTTGGAAATGAAGAAATGTAAAGTATTATGGATTGGAGCAGAAAAAACATATCATGCATGTAATGAAAAACTTATCATGCATGTAATGATCTCATCACCTTCTTCACTAGAGGGACAGGAGGAGGAGGCAAGGAGCAGGCTGCAGTGCCTAAATTCCCATCTTCCAAAGCCCAAGCTTCTACACTGAAACACCTACAGCTATTAAGAAGTGATCTTCTAGTAGTACCATTCCCACTTCTCTCAGACTTGAATCCACCAAAGAGTGGAGCCCCAGGTGTGCCTGGAGTTGCAGGAGTTGAGGGAATTGAAGCCACATCTTGAGTAGAGTCTACCATAACTCCAAAACAGATGGAACTAAGATTAAAAAGAAAAGAAGAAAAAAAGCCAAATTAAGGACACAAATTAAGAGTGCCAAGTAAGAAAAGCATGCACTTCTTCTTTGTTTTTGTGATGTACATGAAAGTGGGGGTTTTATAATAGTTAGGTGTTGACTTGAGCATCTCTCAACAGGCAAAAAAGGAGAGAGAGAGAGAGAGAGAGAGAGAGAGGCAGAGTGAAATGGGAGAAGATGGTGGTGGGTAGTGGGGACAATGTTTTGAAAGGAATGGTTGAACATGAATCATGGTTTTTCATGTACCAGCCACTAAGTTTATGGCCTCTGCTGCCTTGCTTCAATAATTGATAAGGATACTGGTATCACTTCAAGAACTCTTTTCTTGATATGACACGGTGACTTGCATTTTATATGTGAATAACCTTCTTGCTAGCATAAAAATAAACTTCATGTAATAATCATTTATTATTATTATTATTTTAAGAAACATGGTATTCTGAACACTTGCACTTGTCAAGATTTTGACACAGCAATTGGTAGAATTTATGAAAATTTTCCTATAAGATGGTTATACGGGCATTTTCATAGTGGTCATGGTTTTGCTCCTTAAAAATAACATCCTTTGATATAAGGTAAGGCTTGCGTACAATGAATTCAAAGTGGTATGACATTTCCCTGTAACCTTAAATAAGTGGGAGCTTCTGGCAATGAGATGTTTTTTAATGAGTTGATAATCCTTTGCATAAGTCTACACCCAATTATTTTTTGTCTTCCCTTTCAAAATAAATAAATAAATAAATAACACTCATATCTATTCCTGCCCTCAGCACTAGTCCCTTACCTATGTGTAGGTCATGAAAAGTCCCCAACTTGCTCTAGTTTTTATTTTTATATATTTAATTTCTTTTTTCTTTTTTCTAACTTATCAAACTTCTATTGCTGTATATATATTTTGTAGTAAATGTTCAATTACCAAAGATTTATTTCAGAGCTCCTAATTTACACAATATGTAAAGCTTATAGTAAGTTAAAAATATAAATCTTCTGGTTCCTCACTTTTTGAAAATGTATAAGATTCTCTAGTTATTCCTTTCCTCTTACTTTTATTTTATTTTAGAAATCTATTTTTGGTTCTTTCTTTGGTGTTCTTTGGTGAGCTTCTGACTAGGATGGCTATGATTGTGTCTTGGATTTTCAAAACTTTGGTTGCTCTTTTGAAAACTTCTTTTTTTTTTTTTTTGAGAAAAAGAATTTTTTTTATTGATAATTTACTTTCCAAAGATCTCCCTTTTTAATGTCAAAAAAATAATGTAATGGGACTTTCTCTGTGTTTGAAGAAAAACATTCTCTTTATATATATGCTCCCAAGCATGTTAATGGATAGAAACATGACTTTAAAGGCAATGGTCAATTTCTCTATCTTTGTGGCCTCATCACTCATTCTTATAAGTGGCAGATACTATCATTCATTGATGCAATATTCACAAATTTATCTTGGAAATTTTTGAGGAATATAGGGATCCAACAACAAATGGTAATGCCTACAGTAAAAAAATATGGGACATTACAACAACCCATTAATCATCCTTTAGACATCATGCATATAACTTTATTATGTGGTCTTTGTATTTCTACCACAAATTTTTTAGGACTTTACCAGGTTCAAAACTTATGATTCTAATCTTCTTAGTGCAAGGCTTTTTCATTAAGCTTCATCATTAATAATGCAAGTTTTGAGAATGCCTTCCTTAATTAAGTTCAAAAGTAGTAGATAAAGTAAAGTTTAATATGAAATAAAGATTTTTTTTTTCAAATAATTAATTATTATTGTCAAGATAGTTCCATTTTTGACACAATATTGATATGCATTTTATGTCAATTCTCATTTTACAACCATTGGGTAAATAGTTTTATTTGCTTTTTATGTAGTGGTATAAGTTGCTCTAATTACGTAACGTGTTGCAATACAGATGATCGGGGGTCTGCGCTAAAAGTGGTTGAGGGGTGGAGGTCTCAAGTTTGAAACTCGTGCTCACCTTAGTCGTGCCTACTTAGGGAGAGTCGCCCAATACCCCTATAGTGTACTCGACGTGGATTAGTCTCGTCCTTAGGACGGGGACACTACGTTGGAAACCATTGAAAAAAAAAAAAGTTGCGCTAATTGAAGAGTAAATGAGAGAGAACTTATTAAGATGATTTGAACACTTCAATAATGATCATTTGACTAGTAGGAAAGGATATATAACTATTAACAGTAATGATAGAAGACGAGTAAAACTTAAAATGACATTGATATAGATATTTTTTTTTTCAAAAATTACTTGTAATGTACTTTAATATTTAGTGATCCCTTGATAGAGCATAACACAAAAAGTAGATTATGTAGTGGACTAACTTTTTCTCTCCTATTATAGATCATAAAGTAATTCAACAGTGGTAATTTTTTTTTTCGTTTTTGCTTACTTCTCAAATTTATGCCTTAATCCAGAAAGATTAGTCTCGCCCAAAGGAAAAGATGACACCTCTGGAGTACCGGAAAACAGGTAATCAAAAGAGAAAAAAAAAAACAAGAATGTGATTTTTTTTACTTCTCAAATTTATCCATGCTACTACTATCATCATCATTTAAATAGATCTTTTTATAAATATTTCTATTTACCTTCTAAAAGATTCTCTTTCTAAAATAGTTGTTTGATAAAAATTTGTATCTATGGATTCTTTTGAATGGTCCCTTTGTTGTTATTGTATCAAAGCACAAAAGAACATCATTTTCAAGGGGTTCACTTAAAGTTAACATTGAAATGAAGTGACTTCATTTTTTAATAAATGAAAGGAGGGTATCAAAGGAGGCTAAATAAATCTTATAAAATATCATTATGTAATGGAACCAAGAGGTTCTATACCAAAGCTATAACCTAATAAGGCATATGAGATAAAAATGGAATGAAAGGAGAGGCATTGGTGGAGGATTTGAATCATAGACTTACCTTTTCCTAATTCAACCAGGCAAGGTGGAAAAGAAATGAGAGGAGGAGACGTAACCAAAATTCACATGAACATGAGAATATGTTCTTCCTTTACATGTGCTTCCTCAACCAATTTTTAGCATCACGGAAATTAGAAAAATACCATAAACATGCTTCTCCAACAAGATAATGGAGTGCCCTTTTATTCAAAGATTTGACGTGTTTTTCATTTTGATCCATTAATGTATGATAAGGAAGGAATGTGAATTGCTTAGAATTAATCACCCTTAATTGTTTTTATATTAGGTAGTAAAAGTATTACTATTTAGCAACAAAATAAATTTTGTCGCTATTTTTTTAATATAATTTTCATATATATAGTGACAAAATCATTTTTTATCGCTAAAACTAGCATTTAGCAACCAGATAAATTTTGTCGCTCTTTTTTTAATATAATTTTCATATATGTAGTGACAAAATCATTTTTTTATTTCTAAAACTAGCATTTAGCAACAAAATAAATTTTGTCGCTATTTTTTATATAATTTTCATATATATATATATAGCGACAAAATTATTTTTTAATTGCTAAAACTAGCATTTAGCAACAAAATAAATTTTCATATATAGAGAGACAAAATTATTTTTTTTATCGCTAAAACTAGCATTTAGCAACAAAATAAATTTTGTCGCTAAGAAATTGTTGCTAAAACTTATTATTGAGCGTTGATTGTAAGAGGTATTAGATTCAAGCTTTATTGTTGAAATTTATATATATATATATATATATATATATATATATATATATATATATATATATTTATTTATTTATTTATTTTTCCATCCCTTTGCATGCAAGATATATAGGGCAACATGGTGAGGGAAACATAAATGATCGTTTGCTATGAAGTACATTGGGCTCCACCAATTAGCTATAGCTTTTTGTTGGTAATAACTTTCCTATTCTAAATAACTCAACCTTTAGATTGTAAATATTATACAATGACAAAAAAAAATTACAAAAATTTAAATTAAGCAACTTGTCAAATAAAAGTAATTTATTAGAGAATGTTTTTGAGTACAAATTGTAACAAAAGTGTTATTCTCATCCACAAGCTTGTAAAAGCCTCTTGTTTCAACTGCCCTCAATCAAGGGTCGTAGAGTAGCATACCCAAGAGCTGGTCTTTTTGCTCTTGAACCATGACTTCTCCTTGGTCTTGGAATAAAAATAGATCTATAACAAACCAAAATCAATATAGTCTCTACAACAAATGAGGCAACGCTTGTCCAAACGAATATTGTCTTCCTCCATAGCCAAATAACCCTTTTAATCAGAGGAAGCTCAGAATTCAGAACAAGTGAAGCTGCATAAATTTCAGGAACACCAGCACCCGCACTGTATTCTGCTCTTTGTTCAATTGCCACCTTTATGCAGGAAGTTGGTTCCTCTTTTTCAGTAATTAATTCCCTAGTAATTTTGACGTTAAGAACTTGAGATTCTGTGGAGTAGCCAGCAAGAAGAGAAAGACTCTTGAGTAACGTCTCCAGATAACGAAGCACCTCGCTTTTGAATTGCAACATGCATTGATAAGTTGAACTTGAAATTACCTTGCCGCTTGCAGCTAAGTGGTCTACCTTTACCTAAACAAGAGAAAATCAAAATTTACGGCAGATAAATTAATTAGTTATTTATTATATAATTTTCAGCCACAAAAACACATAATAATCAAGAAAATGTTAAAGTGATCACATCTATGGTGTACATTGATAGAAATATTTTGATTAAGGAAAATGCTAAAGTGACACCTATATATTTTGTACATCATTATTAATACATCATTAAATTACCTCGAATCATGTACCAATACATGATTTGAGGCAATTCAATGGTGTATAAAAGTGATGTACACTTTAAATGTATAAAATGGATGTCAATGTCGCATTACTCTTTGATTAATAATTGTCTTGAACGATGTACAAACACATGATTTAAGGCAATCAAATGATATATTAAAGATTATGTTTCTATCAATTTATACATACTATAGATATCAATGCAGCGCTTCAACAAATAAGATGCAAAACTTTTTGTATATATATAGAGATAAAAAAAATATTTTATGTATGTTGGGTACCAACGCTATTTTCTGATACTGGCACCCAACTCCATTAAATATTTTGGGGATGCGTGTATATTGTGCAACATTCCTAAATATACGTTCATTCTCAAAACATCCGAGAGAGGTTCGGTGCTATTGTCAAAAAATGACGTTGACACTCAACGTATATATAGCATTACTCAGAAAGATAAAATGGTGTAAGTACTTGGAAGACACCAAGCTTCCGGTTGTAATCAGACTCCGGTAATGCTAGCGAGACATCAAGCTGGAACTTGTGATTTAGTGGGATATTATTGGTACGTGATATTCCAAGAATATGCAGGTTACTAAATTGTACATTTTCTTTGCAATTTGCTCCACATGAGACACTTGGGCAAGACATGACGGGAACAAAAGCAACTGGGCTGGTTTGGGTGTAATCGAAATTCAAATTCTCGGCAATTTGCACAGGCTCTTCAACAATGTATCGCATAACAACACCACCTATAACGAATCCTGATACTAGAACTCCTAGCAACAAGAAGTAAACATAAACAGACCAGAGCAATCCCCAGCAAACTTTAATCGCCAATTTAGCAATCGATACATTCTGGCCGCCGTTCAATCTTTTTGACATAAAACGAGTGAAAATGTGGCAGATGCTTAGCAATTTCTCGATGGTACGCTTTTTAGTCCATCTTACTACGCAGAAAGGATCCAGGAGGAGCATGAAGGAGCAATAGGTTAACCACATTGGGAAGGTGAAGAAGCGAATGAACAAATTGACGTGAAAACCGATTGCTTTGGTTACTAATCCAACGAGAAATAGAATCACGCTCATCGAGAAGTCGTAAAGATGTTCAGAATTATCATGAGAATTCAAGTTGGTGAATTTAACTCCAGAACTCTCTTGATCATTAATAGAGTAATATATCTTATCTCCCATCTTTCTGGGATTAAAGATTCTGGAACTGGGCTTGAAATTGCAACTTGAATCCTCCCAGATATTACCGAGAATTATTCCTCCACCGTGATCATCATCAGATGGACGCATAATTTTACTAAGTACTAACTCATCATCATCATCCATTGTTTCCTCTTCCGATTCGTTAATTCTCGCATCAAAGTTGCAAAACTTGCCTTTGCATTCCATATCGAAATCACTCAATACTGAAATAGTGCATGTAGAAATGCGTTTGTTTATAGGAGACAGATGATGAGGCGGCGTTGCCCAAAGATTACGAATACCGAGAGGACAGAATGCACCATCACGTGGCAGGTTATCGTGTAAGGATTGCAGTGAGGGAGGATAACTTAAATGGCTGCATATATCTGTTTGTACGCATTTCAAGATGGTTTGATAGGTCCTTTTAATAGACTTTGGAATGTGTAAATTGGTACTGATTGGTCGTGCAAGGCTGAGATCTTCAAATTCGGTGCAGTTTTTGTAGTGTACCAATACATGTGTAATTAAGTAATGTATGAATATTCATATTAAATGTTAACGTAACATTACACTATATTAATAAGTTAATAAGTAATGTATTAATATTCATATTTAAAGCTTGATTGGTGTTTAATTGTTATTTTGATTTATGTCCTTTTGCCCTTTTCATTCTATCATTCCTCAAGCAACAACTTTATTAAAAATTAACTTAATAAATTTTCTCTTGACTTTCATTTTAATTTATCAAATCAAATCAAAATAATGTCTTTATAGGTTTTTTTTATTTTTTTTATATTTCCACAGTAATAGTAATATATACATACTATTATAACTTAATCAAATAAATATTTTAATAATTTTTTAATGTTAACAATGTAATACTACCCAACTTTCTTTTTTACAATTAAAATTAGTTTTATAGAACTTAATTAGTCACAAAATTTATAATACCAAAAAGATATAAAAATACCGATAATGTTTAAATTAAATACCAATAACGGGCATAAATGAAAATAACAATTGAATACACCAATCAAGCTTTAAATGCTCTTGAGAAGAATTAATGGTGTTGACATGTGGCTCAACTTGGAGACGCCTAGGTACCGCACATATTGATATGTACAGTACGAAAACTGTTCCACTTCAAATTATATATATTGCTAGGATGATGATAGGTTGCAATCGAGGAGATTCTCTATCATTTTTAGATATTATTTGGCTTCCGCTTGGGCGACAATTTAGCCTGATGCCCATGAGTCTAACTTGGCCTGTTATAAATGATCCGGTCTAAATTTTGGCTTAATTATTGCATGGGCTGACTCGAACCCGTCCGGCCACCTAACCCAGTTCAAAGGCCCAAAAAATGGGCTCGATTATATATATATATGTGTATGTAACTTTGTATTAAGAATATATTATATACACACACATATTATATATATATATATATCTGTGTGTATGTAACTTTGTATTAAAAATATATTATATATTATAATAAATATAAAATATATATGTGCACGTAATTAAGAGTATAAAATGAAAAAAACAAAACATAATTAAAATTATGTTATATAAATATATAATTAAAGTATATATAGTATATTTAAATATAATACGTATTGCATACATAATACATTGTGTCAAAAAAAAATATAATGTATATATAGTGATAAAAAAACATAATCAAATGTATTATTACAATTAAGAGTGTATAAAATGTGTATAATATATATTTAATTAAGTCAATAGTGTTATTTAATTAAGGGTTTATATTTGTATTATATATACATTATTAAGAGTATGTTCAATTAAGTATATAATATGAATAATCCACATACCTAGTCTATTTCTTAATAAGAGTATATATAGTATACAATTATAGTATAAAATGGTAAAAACAAAACATAATTAAGATTCAAGAGTATTATATACTTAAATAATATATTATATATACATATACACAAGCACAAACTTATATATATATATATATATACCAAATATACTTTATTAAGTATACTCTCTAATAGTATGTAGTAGGGTTAGATATAAATATATAATGAATTTAACTAAATTATAATAAGGGTTGAGCTAAAATTATGAAAGAAGGAAATAATTCAACTACATACATAAAGTAATTCATTTAGAATAAATTAATACATATTTAAGATAAATTAAATAAATAATATTTTTAATTTCTATGTTTTATTTAATTATTTAACTAAAATTTATATTTTATTATAACTAATCTAACCTTAAATACGTATTTGGTTATATTAATACCAAAAGCCCGACCCAAAGGCCCGGTCCATATATTTTTTAGGTTGGGTCTGGGCCAAGACTTTTTAATATTGGCCTGGTCTGAAATTTTATACAGCTTGGCCAGCGCCCGGCCCGATTATTTTTAGGCCCGGCGGGACCTGATCGGGTCGGGCCAAATGGCTCGAATTGCCACCCTAGGCTTGGGAAGCGAACTACGAGGTGCAACTGAATGACTCATCACGAGTTCGAGCCCTCCATCGTCCATCTTTGTTGGGAGAGGTGCCCTTGTCTCTGTAAATCCTCGAATCCGCAAAGATTAGTCTCGACCAAAGAGGAGGAGAACACCTGTCGAGTGCCAGAAAATAGGTACCAAAAAAAAAAAAAAAATAAAAAATAAAAGAGACAATATCCATCAATTGAACAAAGAATATATATGTCTGTTCCACCTCAAACTCATCTTTGAAAGATGATCATAAACTTAATGTAATACCTCTTACAATCAACGCTTTATAAAACGTGCACTTCTTCTCAGTTAAGTGCTTATAAACTTAAATAAAACAAATTATATCCCTCAACTTTATGCCCTTATTTATGGAATAACTAGCAATACTTTTACTACCTAATATTAAAACAATTAAGGGTGATTTAATAATTCTAAGCAATCCACATTCTTTTATTAATTACCATACATTAATGGATCAAAATGAAAAATACATCAAATCATTGAATAAAAGGGCACTCCATTATCTTGTTGGAGAAGCATGTTTATGGTATTTTTCTAATTTCCATGATGCTAAAAATTGATTGAGGAAGCACATGTAAAGGAAGAACATATTCTCATGTTCATGTGAATTTTGGTAATTAATTCTCCTCCTCTCATTTCTTTTTTGATCACCTTTCTTGGTTTAATTAGGAACCTCTCCTTTTCATTCCATTTTTACCTCATATGCCTTATTAGGTTATAGGTTTTGGTATAGAACCTCTTGGTTCCATTACATAATGATATTCTATAAGATTTATTTAATTAGCCTCCTTTGTTAATTAGGTGAATAATTAGTATACCCTTTTTTTTTATTAAAAAATGAAGTCAGTACTTCCTTTCAATGTTAACTTTAAGTGAAGCCCATGAAAATGATGTTCTTTTTTGCTTTGATTTGATACAATAACAACAAAGGGGCCATTCAAAAGAAAACCATACAATTTTTTTATCAAATAACTATTTTAGAAAGAGAATATTTTTAAAAGGTAAATAGAAATATTTATAAAAAGATCTATTGAGAAGTAAAAAAAATATCACATTCAATTACATTAATACTATATTATTGTTGAATTACTAGTGTTATACCATCAGAATTGACATAAAATGCATATCAATATTGTGTCAAAAATGGAACTATCTTGACAATAATAATTAATTATTTGGAAAAAAAAATTGTTATTTCATATTAAACTTTACTTTATCTACTACTTTTGAACTTAATTAGGAATGCATTCTCAAAACTTGCATTATTAATGATGAAGCTTAATGAAAAAGCTCTGCACTAAGAAACTTAGGATCATGAGTTTTGCAGCTGGGTGAAGTCCTAAAAAATTTGTGATAGAAATACAAAGACCACATAATAAAGTCATATGCATGATGTCTAAAGGATGATTAATGGGTTGTTGTAATGTCCCATATTTTTTACTGTAGGCATTACCATTTGTTGTTGGGTCCCCATATTCCTCAAAAATTTCCAAGATAAATTTGTGAATATTGCATCAATGAATGATAGTATATGCCACTTATAAGAATGTGAGATGAGGCCAAAAAGATGGAGAAATTGACTATTGCCTTTAAAGTCATGATTCTATCCATTAACATGCTTGGGAGCATATATATATATAAAGAGAACGTTTTTCTTCAAACACAGAAAAAGTCCCATTACATTATTTTTTTTGACATTAAAAAGGGAAATCTTTGGAAAGTAAATTATCAATAAAAAAAAATTCTTTTTCCCAAAAAAAAAAAAAAAGTTTTTAAAAGAGCAACCAAAAAATCCAAGACACAATCATAGGGTGTAAGCAACCTGACCGACCCGACCGACCAAATCCAATCATTTCGGGTCGGGTTGGTTGGGTTAATTTTTTAACAACCCGACCCGACCTCTTAAAATTTATATATATATATATATATATATATATATATATATATATATATATATATATGAATTCATCCTCATTCTCATAAGTCAAGTTGAAAAATAACTTAATTTGTACATATATGAGTTCTCTCAAAAAAAAAAAAATCTTATCTTTTAAAACTTAAATAAAAATTTAATAAGTTGAATACATAATTATTCAACATATTTTATTACTAATATAAGCTTAAATAATAGTTATTAAGCGTTAAAAAAATTAGACTATTTAATGGGAACCAACCCACTACCACCCAACCTTATCAGGTTGGGTGGGTTAAGGGGCAAAAATCCAACCCGATTTCACCCCTAATCATAGCCATCCTAATCAGAAGCTCACCAAAGAAAGAACCAAAAATAAATTTTTAAAATAAAATAAAATAAAATAAAAGTAAGAGGAAAGGAATAACTAGAGAATCTCATACATGTTCAAAATGTGAGGAACCAGAAGATTTATATTTTAACTTAGTATAAGCTTTACATATAGTGTAAGCTAGGAGTTCTGAAATAAATGTTTGGTAATTGAACATTTACTCCAAAATATATATACAAGCAATAGAAGTTGGATAAGTTAAAAAAAAGGAAAAAGAAATTAAATATATAAAATGACAAACTAGAGCAAGTAGGCCTCAAATTTATTTTAGGATTTTTCTATTTATTCAAACCTAAATGCATATAAAATTACATGTCCAACTTCTATTGCTGTATATATATATAATTACAACAAAACTTAAATGAAAACCTTAATGCAGTCAAGTGATTGTTTACAGAAACAATATACATGCACAACAATGATCAATTAATTTGCTCAAGAATGGGAACAATGCAGTCCAACAGAGATGTCTGCAAGACTCTTAGATAACTTAAAAGGCCTTTATATTACCAAATAAAGGAAACATTAGGGTTGAACAAAATCCCAGACCAACCCTCTCATCTCAGCTCAACTTAAATAACCGTGGGCTACTGGGATCAATACAAAAACTGTAACAGCCTAAACCACTAAGAACAACACAACACAACCCCTCTTTTTAAATCCAACATTACATATCACATTTTGCCTATACAGTTTAGCATAGCCTACTTGGCCCTGTTCTCTCAAAACTTCTGTATGAGGCATCTCTGGCAGGCCTCTCGAGTCAGAGTTGTTCTCCGCATATTTACATGTTATCTTCCGCATTACCTCTTACGGAGTATCCAAAGCTTGTTTTTTTTTTTCAATGGCAGGTCTATATTGGGCTTTTTTTTTTGCTCTTTATTCTCTCTTGGTTTGTGAGAAGTGATGTCTTCTCTATAATGCTTTGAGGACATCTTTTCTCATATAGGGTTTGTATGAATGGCATGGCAAGCCTCTGGTTGGCTTTTAAATGGAAAACGGAAGAGCCGATTTTTTCTGGGCTACCCTTGTTCTGCCTGCCATGCTTTTGTAAATAAAAGAATATGAAACTGCTGTGTCACCTTGGGATTGAACGAGGGTTACGGAACAACTGAGCATGATGCAGCAACTGAGTATGAGAACAATAGGTGCCAGCAGCAGCGCAGTCAATGCAAGGAAAGACTGCTGAAAGCTCCTCAAAAGAACTGCAGGAAAAATGGCCCACTAGATAATCTTCTCAAAGAAAAAGAAAAAAGAGAAAAAAAAAAAAGATTATCTGTAAGGTTTGATAAGTTGGTGATCAAGTAAGTGTAAGATTGAGAAAAATATAAAATTTCTTACTTCACATGAATGAATGATGGCGCCAACCAATTGAAGAAATAGGGTGACTCCAGAACTTCTCATAGATCAAAGTCTCCGCACTCTGGTAAGGGAGGGAAAGTCAGTGTAGGGAAGGCCTTCTGAAGCCCTCCAATAACTGCATAGAAATGTGACCATAAAAAGAGAGAATTTAGGTGACAAACCCAGAACATTGGGAAAAAAGGGACCTGGACACACTCAATTAGCAAAATTTTTTAAAGGTTATATTTTAATAAGGAGTTAGACATCCCTACGTTTTGAGAATATATGGCAAAACCACAACTTAAATAAACTAAAGCATAGGGAGAAGGTCAATTACTTTGTCTCTAGGTGTTGTAAGCCATTGCAGGAACTGTCCTGGAAATTTAAGGAAAACAAAAATTATTTAGCCATTCAATTAATAAAATAGTTACCCATGGGGCTACTTGATTCATGATCTTAGATGCACTTTCTTTCACTTGAAAACAAGGGATACACCAAAAACAAGAAATCAGCATCAGAATCTGGCACAAATTTGACCATTTTTCTATTTGTAATGAAGTCATTTTCAGAGTTTTCAGCTTGACCTGTATCTAGAAACTCAAAAACATGTAGTCACTTGTTTCCAGATATGATACCAAAACATCTTTTGAAATTAAAAATCAGGACTCCCGTTAAAATCATTTCCATGCATTTAAGAATACAGAATTTTGCTCGACTTCAACAGCCTTTCATTTTTACTTGCCAGTTACATCATTACATGAAAATATGAGTTCTACTTGTTTTTTGGGTATCTTCAACATAGATCTCAGGAAAAATTTACTCCAAGAGATCATGGGAAGAGACAGGACAAGAATTAAGGTAGTGAAAGCAAACATGAAGAAGACAGTCGAACAATAAAAAAACATGGCCCTGGAAAGGATGAAAAAGAATAACAAGTTACTCAATCATATGACACTCAAGTTTGCCACAAAAACTAGAAACCAGAATGAAATCAAGCACCATTACTTCATTAGAGCTTGATGTTCAACATTAATTTTCCAAACTCCAAAGGAAAAGCAACCAAATTAAATGTTAAATTCTCTTAATTGACATTTTTTCCAGAAGAATTCCCAGTGATAAGACATGCAATTATTCAGAAAGTACCTGGTGCAAAGGCATATGTGAGATGGTTGTCTCCGGTGAGGAGCTTCTCAATGCTTCAGAAAGATTTATGCAAGCTGCCAAGCACTGGAATGGATCTTCAGCACCCAGCCACCAGCGCCTCCCTTCGAGTGGTCTATCAGCTGAATCAAATATATCATCCAAGTGATTCTCAGTAAATGCTACTCGACCATCATAGGACAATTTATCCACCCCGTCAGCATATAAGTTGGCTATATCTTCAACCACCGTAAGCCTGACTTTCCAAGAGGGCGTCCTTCTTCAAACTCAAGGATACCATGGCATAGATCTGAGCCAAGATGATTTAAACATGGATGCGTGGGATAAGCATGGCCACGGAAGTCAAGGTTGTGTGGGTAGAAGAACCCCTCTTCATCTTTCATTTTGCGAGCTACCTGCTCCCCTAGTAAAAAGAATCAGTATAATTTCTTCTCTAGCATCTAATAGGTGCAGGAAGATAATTTTTCAGAAGTACTGGAAGAGTGAAGTTTCTCACAGCAAGTTTAAGTTCTACATCAACAAGTACACTAATGAAAACTGTACTTACCCACAATTTAAAAAATTTGTCATCTTAATGGGGGAAGAAAGCACTTTTGGAAATACAGTAACAAGCAATTATAGAACTATTTTTTTTTTTTTTGGAACTCAATTATATAACTACTAAAAGGCACCATTTTATACAGAATGTTACTACACCACATACAGTTCTTGTCATAATCATTTTTCCACAAATGATAACCAAAATGCACTTTAATATATGATCCAGCTTGGTGAGAGATGAAACATCTGTAATTTGCAAGATATCAGTTGTCCAGTTCAATGGCCCTTGTGTGAATGAGTGTATAAATAAATCACTTTGCAACACTTAGGTTTTGCTACTACAGTGACCCACAAAATTGTGTTTTTGGCATAAATAAATTACAATCCAAAGATTCTTAGATGACCTATAGAGACATTCATTGATGTAAAACTTGAGAATCTGAGATAAGTTAGCTAATCAGTTGGCACTTCCAAAGATAGCAATGATGCAGTAATTTAGTGAGCTCCTCAAGCAACAACTAGGTGAATCTCACCACATGAGCAAGAATAAGGAAAAATAAGAGCTTGCCGCTCTAGCACAAATCTCCCTAAGAGTCGGAGACCCGTTTTATCTGAAAATTCTCAGCAACAGCGATCAACCACTTTGTTTGACTCAAACAGGAACCATGATATCTACTAATCAAGGAAATACTGTGTACAAGGCTCTCTCAGTCAGCATGAGGTTGTTTCAAAATGCACAAGAGAATACTCCTGTGAATACTCCTGAGAATACTCCTGTCATACTCCTGGAATGATTATCATGAATAACATTGTCAAGTCACAATAACATTAATTAAATAATATGACAAAAATAGGAAGAGGAAGGTAGACAAAGAGCACTCAAAACTCACCAGGATGAGACTGCACCATACAAAGTTCCTTGTTCATGCAAATTGAAGTTATCTATAAATAAAACTTGGAAGAGAGAGAGAACGGGAGTGAGTGAACTTACAGTATTATAGGTGGTTGATCCATCAATAACTTCCCAAGGAAGCACTAATGCATCCATTTCGCTCGAGTACATCAAGGAGGCATGTGATTGTAAGGTCATTAAGCTAAGAACATTGAAAGGTGTTAAAAATGAGCCCAGCACAAAAACACCAACTACATGGCAGCTGCTCACTCCCTCATGAGCATCCTCTAGTTGGTAGGGTATAAATCAGAGATGTAAACCACCAAAAACGAAACATCTGCAGTGCACACCAGAAAAACATAGAACTAGCATAAACTATAATTTTTTTAAAACAAATGAATTGGACTACTTCCAAGGAAAAGAAAAGGGCTGATAAAACTACACAATGAGAAAACTTGAACAGATCCAGAAGCTACTTAAACAAATACTAAAACATACAGTCCAAAGAGTTCTGATGTTGTTGCCACATAATCTGAAGGACAGGAACCTTGAGCTTGTGAAACCACCGACACTTATTACACCCCTACTCTGAGGAGTTCTAATGTATAATTGTATATAACAAAAAAAAAAATTGTCCAAATAAATATTAAAAACATCGAAGTATACGATATTCTGCATCTGAGAGAGAAAAAGAAAGATGTAGACTGTATCCATCTATGTCAAGATTCATGATTAAAACTTTCCTATCGATTCATGATTAAAACTTTCCTATTTTTGATAGGCAAATGCTAGGGTTTGAAATCATCATCTCAAGCTTGCATATCTTACTATGTCAGACCATTGAGCCAAGGTTTAAACTCTTTTGTTTAGAGGAAACAAGACAACTATATTAAAATAAATGATACTAGGTACAAAAGCGGTGAGCACCAGCAGTGCTCCAAAGAATCAAAAACAGAAAATATAAAGAAGCAACTACATTAAATTGCTCCAACATCGCATCCAACTGGATATCAAATAATTTGCTCCTGGAAATGATAAATCATGCAAGCAGTACATATACTCACAGATCACAGTATTGAACGAAATGCAACACTACCGATCCCCAGCTGGGGCAAGCCATTCATGAGTAGAATAACAAGTGAATTCATGTCATAAAGCACCAGAAAATCATGGCAATGGCCCATTGGGTACAACAGAAAAGTTCTGATGGTCCGAATATTCGGCTACTTAACAGTCATGCTGCCAAAAACTTTAGAATACAACTTATACTCTTCCAAGATCTATGGAAGAGGAAATTAAGCGTTTCCTGAGAGATCTAATAAAGTTAATAAAACTAGCGACAAACAATAGAACTCAACCCAATAAAGCCTTTTCTAAACTATGAGGTTGACTACATGAATCCACTTCTTCCACACACTCTATTAAGCCTAACTGGGTAAGTCTAAATAGTATAATTTCCATTAAAACTTAGTAACTTACAAGTAAGTTATATCCCTCTTGATTATCTCTATCCATTTTATTTTAGGAGACCTCTTCCAAATTGGCAGATCTAATAATTTTCATTGTATGTCTTCAAAGTTCAAACCATCTTAATCAATTGTTTCTTATTTTATGTTCAATAGGATTGGGGGCTACTCCTACTATTTCTAAAAAATGTTCAATTTTAGTTTTATCTTTTAATGATTATCTCTATCCAATTTCTTTTAGGAGACCTCTTCCAAATTGGCAGATCTAATAATTTTCATTGTATGTCTTCAAAGTTCAAAACATCTTAATCAATTGTTTCTTACTTTATCTTCAATAGGATTGGGGGCTACTCCTACTATTTCTAAAAAATGTTCAATTTTAGTTTTATCTTTTAATATTTTAACTTTTAACATATATTTACTTGACATTCACATTTCTCTTATTCTTAATTTATTAATGTGTTGTGTCTTTGGCCTCGTTAGTACAACTTTTACTTATAACTTTTATTAAAAAAAAAAAGAAGAAAGCTCATAGTCTTAAAGGACTAGTCAACTGAGGGAATTGGATAACCTATGAAGAAAAAATACATATGACGTATTCATATAGCTCCGATTCCAAAATCTTTGATGTTGCTGACAATTTTAGTCCTAGATTCCTGTAGATTGTCCTTTTCATTGTCAGTAATATTTTCCAACCAAATGATAGCTACAATCGCTTTCTTGCAAAGGTAAACCCAATTAACTAAGCTTATAGTGAACAAATAACTAAAATATACCAAAAAAAATTTTAAGAGATACTTCAGCCATTATAACACCACTTGCATATTAAGTTGTTTAAGTTTAGAATAAATATTAGTTTACATGTACATGCACACACAAACACATACAGAGACAAGTAGAATAAACGAACTTTCTACAATTTGCCAAAAACATCTCAAGTTCAAACACTCAAATAAAAAAATAAACCACCCAAAATCAAATCAGATGCTTGAGGGAATAAATACTAAGAAAGTAGAAAAATTGGAAAGTAGACCTCAAATTGCAAGTATGTGCAAGAAACAACTACCAAAAGCCCAAATAGTCAAAATTTAGAATCCATCCTCATAATTCATGTCCAAATATAGAATCCACCCTCATAATTTCATGTCGAACGTTGTGAATACACTTGCAGGAACATGTGATGAAAAGATAAGGAACAATCCCTCAAAAGATAATAAAAAAAGTAAAGGTCACATGTTTGAGGGAGAGGAGCCAAGATGTATGCAGGAACAAAAAAATGGACAAAGAATAAAATAAGAGAGAAGAGAATTCCGCCCCTTTCTTTACCTTTTTTCCATTGCCCCACATCCTTAATATATATATTTTGTCTTTTCTTTTCTCTCCTTGGGCCCACATCCTTACACTATATTTTTCTAGGTCACTACATTCTCACACATTTACGTTGCTACCAATGATGGTGGTGTTTGGGTCTAACTTCTAAGAGATTGTAAGTTTAGAGGCTGGCAAGGTCAATCGGGCCTTACTCGATTCAACCCCATGGTTGATTGAATCAATCTATTTTCAACTCTTTCAAAAATATTGGATCATAGTATCAAACCCAACCGATAGTCACCCCTACTAACTAAAAAAGCCTAAAAAGGCACACAGATTTTCATTCTTCATATTTTCCTATTGTGCTGCAAGTTCAATGCTGGCACACTTGATATTCTTTAACAAAGGAAGCTTTGGGACTTACAATAAAAAAGCTTCAAGCCTAGATTTTATTTATGCCAAGATTTCTAGACTGTTCAACTTTCATCAAGAACTCTTTTAAGTGTAGGTAGTTTCCAAGGATGTACTATATTTGAGTAAAATCAAAACTAAAAGGTTGATCAATTTTATCAATAATAATTCCAGTGTATACACATATAAGAAAGGGGTAAAAAGAAAACAACTTCCTAAAAATGGATGACAGTTACAGATTACATAATTCTAAAAACATTTAGAAAGTAGCATCATGATACTCTCTGGCATTACGGTCTTTAGAGATGTTATTAGCTTAATAGACTATTCCAACAGAACAAGAAGAAAATAAAGAAGCCACGCACAACAATAAGAAATAAACAAGGCTCTCAAGCATCCTATTAAATGGCACGTCTACAGAGCAAAAGAAATGCAAAACTGTTGCAAAGAAATAGACCAAAATAATCAGGTTACCTCATAAGACAATCCCAATATCCAATAGAACTCTTACATCCTTGTGTAAGATAAGTCCTGTTCTGACCGCATGGACGAATCAAAGGTGACCTCAGAGTCAAATCCCACCTCTGTTACATAAATCAGGTGATTGATCTGACATTTTCCTTCACATTCATCGCTGGGATAGTCCAGCGCTTTTAAGAAACCAGGAATAGATATGTCGATACACTTGGAAAATCAGCATGCCATGACAAAGATCAATGAAGCAACAATTGAAGTATCATGGTATGGAGAACCCTCTTTAGAGACAAAAGAAACCTCAGTGCAAAAGACATCCATTAGCGTTCAATATCAAGGATTGGAAATTATGTGCCAGAGTTTTAGAGAGGAAGATAACTCAATAGCTTATAGAAAACCCATAATTTAAGCATCAACTATATTGCCAAAGATACAAAAAGTTGCAAGCCACTAACTCGGATATACTCTAATTAACACTTTTTAAAAAAAATATATTTATTTTATAACATTTTTCAATGAGTATTCTGTCCATTCTCAACACCTAGACCGTACAACACACCAGCATACTTTTCAGTAGAGCCATTAAAGAAAGACTCTTTCAACTTCCTGAATGTACAAGACGTAAGCAGACTATCAGAACCTGCTTGATGACAGATTCCAATCCTCTCCACGTCCAACAGTTCCGCAAGCTTGTTGAGTCCACCATGAAGGCTATTGCAAAACTTCATCAAATGCTTGATATCATAAACAGTAGGGAAGTACATCTTAATTTGGTTGAAGAAACCCGCCTGTGTATCGGGGAGATTCTGGCATGTTAACAGCTTAAGCAAGTACCCAAAATCATATCCACTGTGAAACGTCACCCAATGCACGCTATCATTCAGCACAATCCCAGAAGACATCAAAAGCTCGCCAAACCTATACGCATCAACACCCTTCTCGTTGTTTTTCTTGAAATCAATCCCACTCTGGCGCAAAAGCTCAATGGAATCATTTGCGAACACATCCTCGTTGACATTAAACTCGCAGAAATTGAATTGCCAGATGCAATGCTTATCAGTCCCACAGGTCGGCAAATTTCCCTCTTCGTCCGAAAAGGTTAACCCTAATTGGATCAGCTTCAGCAAATCAACGTTCGCCTTCAATGTCTGGTAATGATAATCCGAGCTGGTCTTGAAATTTCCAACAGGACGGAGAACAATCCCTGGAAACTCCGTGTCCATAGCAATATAAGGGAAATCATCGACAATCTCTCGAATTAGAGAGAATTCATCTTCGAGATTGTCATTCCAAACCTCTCTAATGTGAATCGAATCATTTTTCGGTAGAATCGACATTATATCTCCAAATTAACAGACAAACAGTTTCCCCCAAATCCAGATCTGTAAACAAACCACAGCTAATCAAAACCTAAAACCAGAGCTTTCCTTCAAGAACGTCATAGACTACAAACAAACAAACAAACCCTAAATCAAGATCAACGGCTGTATAACCTAATCAAGAAATTGGAATCTGAACAGAACTACGAAGAAATTGATGATAGAAACAGAAAAGAAACGAAAAGAGATCTGAGAACGTACCTGAGATTGATCGATTTCCTCCAATCTCTGGATCTGACTCACGAATCTTTAAAGTGTCATCAGCGATTGATTGATCTCTCGTCGAAGAAAGACGCTGCAGACAGAAGGGTAAGTGGGGAAGATAAGGGAGGGAGCTTTTCTAGGGTTTCTCGCGTCTCTTTTTTAGGTATTTAATCTTGCGATTTTTTCACGGACCTCCCTCTATTAATAAACCTTATTTCATGTGGCTCCTTTCATTGTTGATAATTGTAAACAAGTAATTCGTGGTCATTAGACTCGTTACAATAATTTATTTTTATTTTTTATTTTTTTTTTATTACGTAGATTCTGACATCCGGTGGTGTCCTCATTCTCCTTCAGAGCGAGACTATTTCACCGAACTTCATAATTCTGCAAAGGCGAAAGCATCCCTTCCAACCATAATTTTGTTAATAGAGCTCAAACTCGAAACTAAGTCTCTCATCCCTTTGAGTTTAACCCTTGAACCATCGAACCAACCGATAGTTGGCAACTCATTACTATAATTACTAAATAATTCCTTCTAAAATATATATATCATAGTTCAACAACTATACAAATGCGTAAAAGTCATTTTAAATGCATAAATATCTTTGGTTAAAAAAATACGCAAGTACTCATTTTGAAATTTTTTTTGTCACAAGATTATAATAATTCTCTGTTCTTGAGGATTTTGAGAAAAGGGTGAGTAAAAACATCATGTGACTTAAATAAATTAATCTATCTTTTTTTTTGTCTTCAGTTAATTTAATATATTATAATGATCTTATAGACATGAACAAGAAAAATATAGAAGCTCAGTTTCATAAAATAAATAATTTATATCTAGTAATAAACATATACTAGCACAAAAAACTAGTAGGTCTTATGACTTACACAATATTGATCACAATAACAAATGAGTCTTATTAGCCAACACAATACAAATTATTATATTCCCATCTAAAAAAGTTATAACTAATTGATTCATGGCGAAACTCATAATAAAATAAATATGTTGTACTTAAATTCATGCGATGTAATATAAAGAAGTTTTAATGCATATAGTAATTTTCTTATTATATGAAGTATTATTAAAGCTTTTTATTCCTTTTTAAAAAATATGAACTATTAAAAGCTGGTTAATTAACCTTACACGCTATATTTTTAAAGAAGTAAACTAATTATTAATTGATTTCAGACGATGAAATTCATAAATAAAACCTTTTATTTTTATTATGTGTATTATTTTAATATTAAGTCAAAATATAATCTTTTATCTCCAATGCATGTAAAAATTTATAATATCATAATAAATAATTAATACGACAGAAAATGTATTTCTTGTAATTGCAATTCTTCGTGAGCACTTAATAAAGTCCATTTTTGTTACTAAAATAAACCCTTATAATTAAAAACCAAAAAACTTTATTAAAATCATCTTAATTTGTTATTTTATTCTCTCGTTTTCTTTCGTCCATCGTGGTGGTCTAAGGATTTCACGAAATTCAAGTGTCAAGGGGGCACATGAGAAATATGCCTTATATTATTAACAGGAGGAAACTAGTAATATTTTTACTTTAAGGAGCCAATTGAAGAAGTAATAATTTTTCTAAAAATCAATCTGCAGGGTAACAACAATAAAATAATATCATCAATAATGCAATGTGGGTCTAGATATGGTCGGTCAAGGTACTACGTGGTTGGATTTGAAAGACTCACGGGGCTGAGACCCGTAAGAACATTGAATACGTAATAACCTCTCTCTTTTGTTCGTGGGAAGTTCATGAATGAAATTAGCTATTTCTAAAAGTGTAAACATTCTAAACGTTTAATAGTTTTAATGGTATACATCAAAATCTTTTTGCTTAAAGTTAAAAATTTGACTTTTTTTTTTAATAAATAAATAAAAGTTTTTTCTCGAGACCATAGTAACCATCAATATTTGCATTATTTGACCTTGTGATAGCACTAAAAAAAAATTACAAGAATATTTTGTATTTTCTCTAAACTTTTAAATAGTGAGATGATTTGGACATTTTTCTTGCAAATTCAATAGCTAAAGTGGTATAATGGTGGGAAATTAAAACCATAAAAGCTGATTAATGAGGAATGCAGTTGATAATTATAATAATATTTTATTAGGAAATTATGTACTTAATTTAATAAAATTTTAGTTATTTTATTTAATTATAATTTTAATTGATTGTTTCAATAGAATTTTAATTATTTTGTTTAAGTAAGATTTTTAATTTCTAAATTATAATAGGACACAAATATTTTAGATTTATATAGACAATAGACTTGTAATTAAAATTGATTGATTAACCATGAAATAAATTTATTGGGTTATTGATTTCTCTTTCTTCGTCTTCACCTTCTTTTACTTTCCTTTTTTGGTACTGCATCATTGATACAATTCATTTTACACATGGGGTATGTTACATTTATTTCAAAAAATGTGCTTCAATTCATTTTTTTGTTTTTACACGAACCATTACATCACCCCTTCAATATAGGAAAAACGAAAATTATTAAACAAAATAATTCATCCATCACTCATCACATCAACTCATTTAAGAGATTTATTTTAATATCGTTTTAGCATCTTTTAATATATATATATATATATATATATATATATATATATATATATATATATAAACTAACAATCTCAGTATCCTCCCAACAGAGGAAAATCCTTCAAACAAAAATTGCATTGAAAAAGAGTACACAGGTGTAGTTTAGACTTTGGACCATATATATTAAAAACTTTTAGCCGGTACAATTCATAACAACAGGACTTGTTTGGATTGAATTGAATTAGATTAAAAATAAAATAAACCCGTGTTTGGTGCAACATTGAATAAGTTTTAAATTAAAAAGTTAAAAACTTAAAATCCCATTAATTTCATTATTTTAAATTTTAACTATACCTAGATTTCAATTATAAATAAATAAATAAATACAATCTCACAAAAAAAATGCAGAAACCTGGTTTTACGATTCGCTGCAATCCCAAGATTTTTTATTTTTAAAAGAAGAAGAAAAATGCAATACTTGGTTTTGCGATTGCAGCAAATCACAAAATCTGTCACTGCAATCGCAACTTTTTTTTTTAAAGAAGAAGAAGAAGATGATGATGATGATGATGTGATTGCAGCGAATTGCAATCGCAACAACTTTTTTTTGGTAAAAGAAGAAGAAGAAGATGACAGCAATAATGCGATTGCTCTTTAAGATTATTTTTTTTTAAAAGAAGAAGTTTAGGTCGAGATTATTTAGGTCGGGACTAAATAATTCCATTGTGATGGGATAAAAGGATAGTAGGGATTATTTTAATTCTATCCGATTTGGTTGCCAAACATGGTAATAAGATTAAAATTTATTTTATTCCATCTAATCCGCCGTACCAAACATGTCCTAAGGGGTCGTTTGCTGCATGAGATTGGATTAGATAAGACTATTTTTAGTCTCAATCTCATGTTTGGTAGCCGATTAGGATGAAATAATTTTTATCCCACCACAATAGGATAAAATAGTGATGGCTCAAAAGGTGGGATAAAATTATCTCACCCTCTTCTTTCTTCTCTTTCAGAAATAAAAAATAAAAAATAAAAAAGCGTTGCAAATCCCAATATTTTTCTTCCTCGTTCTTCCTCCTCGTCTTCTCCCTCGTTCTTCCTCCTCCTTCTTCTCCTGCTTCCTTGTCTTTTTAAAATAATAATAATAATAATAATAATAATAATAATAATAAATCATCAATGATTTTGTCAATCACAAAACCTAGTCACAAAACCAAAACCTGGGTTGCTGGGTTTTGTGATTTCGCAAAATTAGGATTTTTTTTAATTCTTTTTTGTAATTTAATTTTTTTAATTATTTTATTTTTTTTTAATCCCAAACATACCACCAAACACAATATTATTTTATTTTTAATCATATCCTATCATATTCAATCCAATTTCATCTCATCCTATTAAAATAATTTTATCTTATTCCGTACACCAAATGAACCTTAAAGGTATAGAAAAATCTAAAGTAAGATAAAACAAAAAATTAACAAAGATATAACTACTTATAATTAAATGTACACTTAACTGTTAATAAAGCTTAATAGAGAGTGCAGATCCATGTATATACTTACTCATATAATTGAGAAAAAGCTTAGTTAACTTGAGTATACATAAACAAATTCACCAAAAAAAATAAAAATTGATCAAGGGCCAAAAGGTAGAATTTTATAATTTATCAGTATCAATTTGTATTATACCAACCTAAACTATTTGGGTTTAAACCAACACAAATCAATAGATTCCTTAAACTCAACCGAACCTAACTTAATAACCTAAGGACGGTTAAGTCGGGCAGATCGACAAAGTATACTAAAATCAATAGATTTTAAAATCTTATTTCAATAATTCTAAACAAAGCAATAATTAAAATTAGTTTAGATTAGTTAAATTCATTAAGCCCTGGTTGATGGTTCAGAAAAGTTCTCTCGTGAAAATATAGTTTTTTTAAGGAATGATTTCTCAAAAATAAAAAATTCAGAGTTTTCTCATTGTTGTTTAACTGTACATAAGAAAAAAAAATTATACTCTTATAATGTAAAAAAAAACTAGATAACGAAAAGTTTAGGGTTTAGGATAATGAGAAGTTTCATAAAATATAGATGCGAACATAACCAACAATACTACAAATTTTCTCATCTCTACAGACGATAAATTTTTTATGAGAAAATAAGGGGGCTGATTCTTGAGAAAATATTTGTGGCGACCCCTATTCGGATAACGTCACGACCGACACGGAACCCCAGATAATGTCACCCCAAGACAAAACCTGAGGCTTTGTTAAGACCTAATACATAAATAATACCAATACATAAATAATCATCCTATATATAACAATGTATAAAAGAACCATAAGATTTACTCCAAATCCAACAAGATTAAAATCATTATATCATGTACATCCACATAATTCCAACATATACTATCACCTGTATAAACAAGTATCTAATCCCAAATGAAAGTCATATACATGTCATAACCACAAACCATCTATATATATGTATTTACACGTTGATAAATATATACACGTCCAAAAGAACAAAAGAGTCAAAATATTAAAAATAATCCAAAATCCCATCTATGCTCACATGAATCCAAAAAGAAAAAGCCCCACACAACGATCTAGGTTTTTCCTTTTTCCTGTTATATTTGAACTTGAGAAAATAGGGAAAAAATAGTGAGCTTCAACTAGCTCAGTGAAATTGTAACATCCCGTAATTTTAATTAAATAAATACGTTGAAGTACGTGTATATCGAGATGTATAATATACGTATTTTATACGTATAAGCTAAATATACACGTGATACTACACGTATTTGATACGTATGCGTTAAATATACTCGTGTATAAATAATTAATTTATGGGGTTGGTTAATTAAATATGTGGATTGAAGTATGATTGAATGAATGAAAGTGAATGAATGAATTAAAGGGATTAATTAGGAGGTGAGTTGGTTAACTATCAAGCATGAGGACCATGGGATAAAAAAAAAAAAATGATGCTCTTTATCTCCACCAAGAGACAAAGAAATGAATAAAAAATAAATAAAATAAAACCTTAAGTTGTTGCGCGTCCAAAATGAATAAAAAAAAAATATAATAATAAAAGAAGATAAGGAGAAGTTGCTCAAAGTTGAGTTAAAAAAAGAGAATAAAATAAAGAGCACTATGGTTCCAACGTGTACACAAAAAAAAAATAGAAAAGAAAAGAAGTAAAAGAATTCAGAGAGGGAAAGAAAGAACCAGAGAGAAGAAGACGGAGAAGAAGGAGAAGAAGAAAAAGGGGAAGCGCGCGATTCGAAAGAAATTCGGACCGTCGGTAAGTAATTTTCACGCTTTTTCTTCGTAAAATTTCTATCTAAGCTATTCTAGCAGAGAAATTTTGACTGTGGGAGCCGTTTTACGGCGTTTTGACAAATTGGGGTTTTGACCCCAAAGTGAATGAAAACCCGCTAGGAAGCTAGAAAAATGCTTCCTGGACTGTTAGAAACCCGAATATGTGGTTAGACTCAATTTTATGATTTTTGGAGCCGTTGGACAATTTTAATACAATTTACATCTTTCGGATGAATAGTAAAAATAAATGGTAAATAGTAAATAGTGAATAGTAAATGTGAATAGTAAATAGTAATAGTAAATAGTAAATAGTGAATAGTAAAAATAAATAGTGAAAATGAATAGTGAAAATAAATAGTATTGTGAACAGTGATGTGCATCCAATGAAACTCCGGTTTGAGATCATAGAATCATAGAGAACTGAATTCCGGACGTTTCGATGCTAAAATTGTGATTTTTGGATATGAGGTGATAGTTTTAGTAACTAAGTATATGGTGTCGTGAAAATCTATTTTCACTGTTCTTTCTTGTGGAAATATCTAGATTGACCACAGAAACGAGATAGTAGTTTCTTCAACTGCTTATGAGTCCTAAATGGATTTATTATTCGTGATTTGAAGTGAGTTGAGAAATGAAAGATGTAAATAGATATGAATACAAGAAATTGAATTATGGAGTGATTATGACAGGTTAAATTCGTTGGATTTAACTTGGAGCTGGACTCGAAAGCGACGATGATTGGGTTTAAGTTGAACGTGTTGTACTGTGAGTATAGTTTTCTTGATTTGGTTCTTGTATGACATTGTACGCATATAAACTGTTTGATTGTACGCATGTGATATTATATATAAGGCATTGAGTTTTATGGATCATGCAAACTGATTTTAGCATTGGAGTTTGTAATGATGAGGCTTTGCGATTCCTCATTGTCATTTCGTTAGGTCTGTCCTAACAAGGGTTGCGATCCTTGAAATGACTGTTACTTGGGTAATGAGATGTTGTGGCTACCTTGTAACGGCCATACAAGGGTTAGACCCGCTCTCATGCCTTGCGGAGGAGGGAGATTGTGTGAATTGGGTCATGAGAAGTTGTGTCTACCTTGTACGACCATACAAGGGTTAGACCCGCTCTCTTGCCTTGCGGAGGAGGGAGATTGTGCATTATGTTATTGAAAATCATGAAATTTATGATGTTGACATGTACAATATATTCATTGAATGATGCATGTGTTGCAAAAATGTTTGAAATGATTTTAAATGTCATATTTCTCTAAATGTATATAATTGCCATCTCAAGAACTATATTCACTGAGCTGTTGTTTGCTCACCCCATTTCCTCCAATCTTTCAGGTATTGAGTCGAAGGGAAAAGAAACTTGTCTGGTATGTGTATGTATGCTTGGAGGAAATAAATTCTATTTACGTTATTTTGATATGTATAATTATCACACACGATATATATGTAATATCACCTAGATGGGTTGTGTGGTAAGATTATATAATGCTTGGGATGATGAAATGAGATGATCATAGATATTTAGTTGGTGAGAATTTCATTTGTGGAATGAATGGAATCAATGTGAATGGAATGATCATCTTTATATATATGGGATTTGATTTGATGTGTGGTATAGAAAAAAAAAATATTCTGTACATTTTGGGAAGGTTTGTGAGAGTACGTGAAGGCTGACAGTGTATTATATACTGTATATGAGTTTGTACAGTGTATAGTACGCTGTGCCGGTCATGACGTCAGCCTACGTCAGGGGTGTCGTGACAATATTGGTATCAGAGCCTAAGTTTAAAATTCGTAAAAAGATAAAAACTTTATGATATTATGATTGATTGTATGGGTATACATATGGGTAGTACTATTATGTTGAGCCTAATCCAATATGTTATCTTGACTGAGAATCACCTGTGTTAGTGAATTCCAGCTTTGGAAAAGAATAGTCAAGATTAACATTGGAAAAGTGCTGATCAAGAAAGGATCAGAAGGCTGAAAGAAAAAAAAAAAAACTGGATGTAATCCAGTGAGAATAAATTATATAGCTTATATATGGCTAGTAACTACCCAACAACAACGAAATGCACAGCTTATGAGCTTGTGGCAAAGTTGTAATGTGAGAAAGACAGAGGCTTGCACCATGTATAGCTCCAGATGTGGGTGCTAATGGTGTGAGTACTTCGGTAAAAACATATATAGTTAAGACTGAAGTAAAAATAAATTAAATTGAAGGTCTCAATGATAAGCCAGATGAAATGAACAGATGTGAAAGGTATGGAAACTTTCAGGAGAAGAGACTCTCCTATCTTAACTGGCAGTCTGATAATAGATGGAGCAAAGAATTTGCTACTCTGAGTGGAAATCATCTTAGAGAATGATTAAGTCTCTGCAAATGATAAAGCACGTTAGCTAAGTTTAAGCTAACTGATGATAAGAGATTATAGAAATTTAGTTAAGGACTCCTGAGATGATTAAGGAATGAGATTAATTAAAGAAGCGATTTTATAAGGGCTTCTATCATCATGTTGAAATTGATTTAAGACATGAAAAAGTTTATCTTATTAAAATGTAAGGACATGCCTAACTATAAATACAAACATGAAGTAAGTTGATGTTTGGAATGGTCACGATGGATACTCTGAGCATGATAAAGATTTAGAATAAATGTTGGGATCCTATACAACATATTTGATACTTGTTGGGTTATAAATATATGCGCAAGTTGTGAGGCAACCTATAACTTTCGGGTTAGCCAAAGCTGTGGTGAAATTGTTAACACCAGCAATAGTGAGATAGCTTGCACTGTCGTTTGAAGCCGAGTCATCAACACCAGTGTTAGGTAAAAAGAGAAATAAGTAATGTAAGAAAATGTTGGGGCAAGAATATGAAATTCAAGATGAGTTAAACATTGAGTAAGGTTGAGATTTTGACAGTATTTGTGACTCTAATTTTTGTTAGTACCTAACCCAATGAGAATGGGAAAAAGGGAAGTGATGTTAACGAATTATGAAAACCAGAAGTGGTTTCCATTGCCTGAGCAGGAGTCACAGACTGAGTACATTGTATATCGACCTATGATTGTCGATTATCAATCTGAAAAAAAAAAAAAAAAGACACGAGATGTGTTAATCTCCAGTTAGTTGATATGGAATGCTCCAGTACATTTTATCAATGTGACTCCACCAGAGTGTAGAGAATAAATTAAAGTAAATACAAGACCAGATCCAAAGATGAGTAAGACGTTGATAACATGTATGATCAATATTTGGTTATGGTGTATATTCTGATGTATTGTTGGATCTACCTGGTCCTTTATCTCTGGTGATATGGTAGACAAATTGTATTATCTGCTATTACAAAAAAAAGAAAAACATCATTGATTGTGAGTATGCCTACAGGAGAAAGAATCTACCTTGATATGGTTAACAAATAATATGTGGAATAAATATGAGGGTCATCAAGTAAGTATGGACTTTAGAATATGAAATTTTTTAGGAATTAGATGCTTTGTTGGGTGTGATTGGCTGGCTACCTCTCATGCAAGGTGGAGCGTCTCTCCGAAACGAAGTAATATGCTGAATAAGTGGAAACTTCTCATTTTGAATCTTGAGGAATTTATACCCTCAAAATCTTCTATCTAAGAGAAGATAGTTACTGACGATGACATGGAGAATATAACTAGTATAAAGCCATTTAGAGTAATGTCATAAGGCATGCAGTTGATTAAAAACTCCTGTGGTGAGCTGATATATTGGAGTATTCTCTGATGATTGCCACATGGACAGGAGATTGATAGCATACACAACTGATGTCAGTATACTATGTATATCAATTCCTTCATATAAAGAGTACCTGAGGAATTGCGAGGATTGAAGCTGTAGGTAAATGTGTTAATGAGCAAAAGATTTATTATCCTTGATATGCCACCTTGGAGAGCATTTGTGATATATGGAAAGAAGGTATAGTGAAATATGTTTAAGTATGAATGATTGTTAACTGAGCATGGTAACAATAAAGAATGAATATCCTTTACCATGGATAGATGGTCGAATTTAAATGGAGCCAAATTTTCTTTAAGATCATTTTGAGCTTTAGGCACCATCAGTTAAGAATTCGAGAAAAGGATGTAATGCAGACTGTTGTATATGGATAGTATTTTTGTCACGCCTGGAATGCACCGCAGCACATTCTACCCAGACGTGATGAGTACTCTACCCCTCAACCCGCAGGTCTTGGGAGCACTCCAGCCATTATATACCACATAATATTGTCACATCCCAGTACACAGCATCGCCGCAGCGTCTAGTACCCCCGGGATCATTTGTCCCTACTATTCCCTCATGAATAGTAAAGGGCCTCCCCCAGATTCGAACTCACAACCTCATAAGGTTTGATTTCGCAATCTGAGTAACCACTGAGCCAATGGTTCAGTGGCTACTCAGATTGCGAAATCAAACCTTATGAGGTTGTGAGTTCGAATCTGGGGGAGGCCCTTTACTATTCATGAGGGAATAGTAGGGACAAATGATCCCGGGGGTACTAGACGCTGCGGCGATGCTGTGTACTGGGATGTGACAATATTATGTGGTATATAATGGCTGGAGTGCTCCCAAGACCTGCGGGTTGAGGGGTAGAGTACTCATCACGTCTGGGTAGAATGTGCTGCGGTGCATTCCAGGCGTGACAGAAATATTCTCACTATTATAACCATAAATGCATTTATAAAACATGTATGCTATAAAAGAATAATTTACAAACACAATGTGTCAATTTAAGTTAACATGTGTTGGTGCAAGATTTGACCAACATCAGTAGACGATGAGGTGGAGGGAATATAATGACCTGAGACTCGTCGGAGTACTGGGAAGGTCGCCGAAGATTGATGATCTGAGAGATGAAAACAAAAGAGAATAGGCTATTGTGAAGAACACCGGCGTGGTGTCGACCAAAGACCCTCTGATGCCTTAGTTAGTTCAGAGCTCTGTAGGGTTAACGGTATTGAACTGGGTCGAGAGTTGCTTACCTCCCTTTAAGGGATTATGATTTTTTTTATAGAGAGGGCTGGAGGTCTTTGGCCTTATAGTAGAGTTGGAAGAGCACATTTGATTCCTAGTAGAATTAAGAAGATCTGGTGCGATCCTTATGGGATTAGGATGACTTAGTAGCCTCTTAGTCGAACTAGTAGAGCTTCAGACCTTATCACAGTCAAATAAGGAGTAAATCATGAACTTATCGCAGTGGATCATGCCTTATCCCTATCTAGACCTGTGTTTAGTCACCATCCATTTCAGAGTCGTAGACCTCTTTAAATCGGTATGCCGATCTGGAGTCTTCCATTCCGTCTGCTTGTAAGTAAAGATATAATCGGTAAAAAAAGTCAGTAGCTTTAGGTCGACATGACACATCGTGTCCTACCTGATTGATATTGTCGTTTTATAGTTGTTGACCTATTATCTAGGTCGGTGTCTCAACCCTCCGACCTAGAGCTCTCTCATGTTGATCTTGTCATTATGGTGATTAATATGTCGTCCAGGTCGGTAGGGCCGACCATATCTCGAGTTGTGTGCATGGTTGAGTAGATCCGTATTCTTTGTTCAGAACAGGTCGATATATCTGGCATGGCTGACATGTCTTAAGTTCGATATATGGTCCAACAACATACATGGATCAAACTAAATCATGTAAATCATGCATAAATTTCCCACAAAACATGCACACCACTCAACTGAGGTCAACTCCAGATAATTCTGTCTATGCATTCTCTTATTTCGCGCTATAGGAAATGACTTGAACATAACATATATTACCTACCCTTCTAAATGTTATTCACAAAAGAAGTACCATACCACAGAGTACCAATCCAAGTAACACCGGCTGAACATTTCCCAAAAAACAAGTAAGTAGAATGATAATTAATGCTCCCAGGTATTCAATCCAAAATACCCAAGGCAACCGTGTGTTAAAAACATTTTTCATGAGTATAAATACCATGCACATATATTATAAGTGCATATATTTAAACAATTCAAGTATATAAAAAAAATGTCAGAATAAAAATGAGGAATACTTACAACCAATTCAGAAGTCACTAACACAAGCTAAACAACCTCCCAATTGATCAATCCAATTTCAAAGTTCTGTAATGACAATAATTCATATATCATGATCAAATTCAAGTCTACATAAACAATTACATAAACCCAATTTAATTCCTAAACTTCCTCAAACCCATTATCAATTCACATTCCCATCAAATCATCTTTAAACACATCTAAACCACCAAAAATTGAATTAGAAGCAACAATTACACTTCCAATAGATTAGGGTTTTCATCAAAAACTACATGCATGCCTACTTCCCAAATTACAACATTACTACATCAATTTTCATGGAATTCATCATCAAATTCATTAGAGCTACTCTCAATCACGAAATTCAAGCTTAAACTCACAAGGTAAGGGTTTATAATTTCCAAAACGCTAACTTCAATCTTACATCTAGCACATGCACGACACCCAAATTGCACTCTCTAGCTAAAATTCACGAAGAGGAGCAATAATACGAAGAATTTAAAGCAAACTCATACCTTGGAAGCTAAATTTCTCCAAATTCCCTCTCTTCTTTCGTTTTCTCTCTTCCTCAACTATAAATGACGAGAATGAAGAAGCTTTTGGGTGAGTTTCCTTTTATACCTTTGCTGAGCTCATGAACTTGTGTTAAAAAAAAAAACTGCCCAAGACATGAGAAGACATGAGGAGGCGCTTCTCATCATTTTCCGAGAAATGTCATCTTTGTTTGCACTTAGAAGAGTGCGTTACACATTGAAGGAACGCACTTCTCCGAGTGCGGTGCTCACTATAGAAGCACGCTTCCCTGAGCTCAGTCAAAATCTTGACTTTCGACCAATGCAAGTCTCCTACTCATTTTTAGGATTTCAAACACTTAAACATTTCACACTTCAACCCATATACATCTACAATATATTTAACATGAAAATACACTCATATATGAATATCATACATTTTTACACATCAAATACATATACAAACATCTAGAGTCGGATAAACTGCATCATCACGATGTTAGGTAACAATTTGAGTCGTTAAAATATTAATATTTTTAAAGTCACAACTTTTCTACTTTCTTAAAAACATATTTTATTATTATTTTAAAAAATAACAATTTTAACACTAATCAAACAAGGCCTTAATTATCTTTATCAAATACTGTTGAGCCAAGTAAAATCAGTAGGATTGAAATTCTTAAACTTAGACGATTAGAGTTAAGTAAACCCCAACCGGCCAACCCAACAGGAATGAATCAACGATATAAACAACTTTATAAATTCTAGGGTTAAAAGGAAACAAAAGTAACCCACCCACGTTCTATACTCTCAGAAACCCTAGCACAACCGTTGCCGACCAGCGCCGATTACAAGGTGAGAATTCAGAAGCTTTTCTTCAATCTCTTTAAATCTCTTGAATTGTTTCGTTTCTTTTCTTCCATGCGTTTATGTTCTCATTCACGCGGTTTTAATCGGTTTTTCATGTCTTTATTTCTTTGTTTATTTATTGTTCTTGAGCATCACAGATTGATACGCACATCACTAGCAATTTTATCTAAAGAAAAGCATAAAATAAACAATCGAACACTGCATGAGTTACAAAACACTGAATTTTACTGCTTATTGGGCATTCAAAGCATTTTGAATTTGAGATGCTCAATGTCATTGTGGGTTTATACGATGTAGATTTTCTGTCTAATTTTTGGTGTTCTTTGGCAGTGTTTGGATCTGAATTCAACTTGAGAGTTGAGAATGTCGGGGTATGTAGAGACTACAAATCTTTTTGTTTTTCACTGTATATTTTGCAGTATTATCTTGGGTATCCCTATTTTTGTTTGGAAAGTAGAACTATTCACTTGTTGCTAATGCATTTGTTCTATTAAGATATACTTTGAAATATTGGCCCATTGGTGTTCAGATCGTTATTATATTCGAATGTATATATATATAATCCATGTCATCTATAATTATGGTTTAGCTTAGGGGAGATATGCCATATTACTACATTAGTTCATCATTGTCAAAAACTAGCTTGAGTTTGAACTCCGAAAGAATTATTATGGCCGGATTAAATATTTTATAGGGGGAATTTAAGAGGTGTTTTTAGAGGTTGAGTACCTAGAATTTCGAGGCTTGGGAGCGGAGAAGAAGATGAAATTGATAGGCGAGACCATTAAGAAATGGAAAGAAAATCTCATGTTTCTTTAGGAGTTAAAAAACTAAAGTTGGCAGAGGATGGGTCTTCAATCCTTTGTCAGCCCGAGGGAAATTGTTAGGAGCTCCCTTTTGTTTGACTATGCCTCTGGTAGGATAATGTTCATATTTGATAGAGCTAGCATGTGAGTTAAGGTTCTCGAGGATGTGGTAGTTATGTTGTTCTTAATTCCTATATCTTGTTTAGGTTTGTGGAATAATAAGAGCATGGGAGCCAATTGTTATCTCAAAAATTGTTTTGAATTGAGCTAGATTTCTGACGGGCTTTACAAAGATGTTACTGGTTCTCCAAGAAGAAAGGTGGAAGTAGAATAATGCCTATGATATAGCAAGCTGTTCCTTAGCTAGTATTTTCCTTCAGCTCTTTGCAATTTTATAAGCCTTAAGGATCCCTTCACCAATCCCTCTTTTTAGTACAAGATTGTGAACCTTTTATTAGTAACTTATACCCTAATAACATATGCCCCATGCCAACATACGAGAAAGTGGAAAAAGATTGAAAATATAAAACACGACCTCAATGCATTTAGTTCCTGTCACTGTGGGGTTTGGAAAATGGTCAATTTACTGCTGATTTTGAAAGTAGGTCATATCCGATGACTGCATTTGAGTGTGCATTATTGTAGTTTCAATAGGTCAGCATGACGCAGGTTGAGGCCTTTAAAGGGCTAGGTAAAGAAAAGAAGGCGTGGAAAAGTATTTGGTGGCCAAGTAATGCTAGTATCAGCTGCATGTTTTTTCCTGAACTTTTTTTTCTCCCTTTTTTTATAAAAAAAATTGTAAGTAGTGAGATTTGATGTCATGTTAAAGGGCTAGGTAAAGAAAAGAAGGTGTGGAAAAGTATTTGGTGCCCGAGTAATGCTAGTATCAGCTGCATGTTTTTTTCTGAACTTTTTTTCCCTTTTTTTTTATAAAAAAAATTCTAAGTAGTGAGATTTGATGTCATGACCTCAAAGCTTGCTTATCATTCAATCATTGAGGCTTCTCGGCCCTGTGTTTTCTGAACTTGGTTGTTATTGGCACATTTCTTTCAAATCAGTGCAATGAGCCTTTTGCTCTCTAGTTAAACCATTGATGTTTTATGTACAAATCAAATGAGTGCTAGATAGGTTACTCTTTGCGCATTAGTAAAAGAATTAATGATTTATTTTGTATAAGAGAAAAAGGGACTCTTCTCACGGTAAAAAATATATGGCTTTTGGGGTCTAACAGCAGCTTGTAAAGACATTGCTTTGGTAGTGACAGTTGACTGCCTAGTGTGCCTAGACACTGTAGTATAATATCCTAGGCAGCTTTTTAGGTGAGTGATATTCTCATGGTGGTGCCCTATTAGCTTGGGTTAAGCAGTTTATGTCTGATGAATTGGAAGGTTTTCAACTATTTGTGACAGAAGTTATATTATATTATTGTTTTCTTATCATTCTTTGAATGTTTTAAACAATCGTATCCCAAATTTTAAGTTTCAATAGAACTAATGTGATCACTGAGTGTAAAATGCACTCTTACATCGTTGAACTGTAAAACATTGGCAAGTGTATTTTTAATTTCAACATTTTGCAATCACAACAATTTTGGGATAATGACCTAATTACATACTACTACTCTCTTTATTCATCTGCATCTTCTACTTTTACAGTGAAGAGAATGTTGCAGCTGAGACGACTGCCACAGCTTTGGGCGAGCCCATGGACATCATGATGGCTTTGCAGCTTGTGCTGAAGAAATCACTAGCCCATGATGGGCTTGCTCGCGGTCTTCATGAAGGTGCCAAGCTCATTGAGAAGCATGCTGCACAGCTTTGTGTACTGGCAGAAGACTGCAACCAGCCAGACTATATTAAACTAGTCAAAGGACTCTGTGCTGATAATAACGTGAGCTTGATATCAGTTCCAAGTGCAAAATCTCTTGGTGAATGGGCAGGGGTAAGTTTGCAAGTATTGCTAATATCTCTTTTATTTGGAATTTGGTTTTTCTATTTGCACAAGGCATTTTATGTAAACTCTTAAATTTGGTATTAGTTGGTTTCTTCCTTCAGCAATTGCAAGTTGCTTAATCAATTCTGATTTGTGTTTCTGACCCTTGAATTCATGGTCATCTGCTCATAATCATCCCATCTTATGGTGTCAATAAGCTACAATCAAGAAAATTAAAATAGTTTACTGGTAAAATATAATGATGCATGCCATTCTTTTGTTGAGCTAATTGGACAAAAGAACAAAAAGTTTGTTATGATGCTGGAACCTATTGATTTAGAACTTGTGATCAGTGATCCTCAACTCACCTGGCATATTCTTGGTTTGAAGTTTAGAAAAAGTTTATTTCTTTATTATGTATGCATTTTATTTATCATTTCTTTTCTTTTTATTCTACTCAGAGCACTCCTTTTAAGACATGGTCTACTATGTAATAGGATGTCCTCAAATCACAGTCAAGGGCATCACAACACCCATGGTGGCCGAGTGCTGAAAGTGTGTGCTGAGGAGACAAAAACATGTACATCTAACATTTCCCTTTAATCCCTTTAACAAAATGGCAGTGGAGATCATTCATGTGCCCACCATGCCAATGCATGTTCACAAAAACATCTTATGTCAGGATCGTATTGTGTCTATATATATATGTCATAGTCAAAGCCCTTTACCCCTTTTCAGCCAAGTTTTCCTATAGTATGATAATGCGTCATAGATAAATTTGTACCGTACTGATCAGATTTGAGATCAGGTTGGCATTTTCCTACTGTCTGTCTAACACTATTTACCTTGTACAGTTGTGCAAGATCGACTCTGAAGGAAACGCTAGGAAAGTGGTGGGTTGCTCCTGTGTTGTTGTGAAGGTAAGAAGAAACTGCAAGACCACCATACAGCTATACAAGTAACAATCCAGTGATTGTTACCGTTATTAGTATTCTCTTTTATTTTTGTTGCTTAAAACTGAATTTGCATACTGCATTTACCGACCTCATATCTTTCCCTCTTTGATGTTCTTCAATCTTGGTTTTTTTTTTGCAGGATTACGGGGAAGAATCCGAGGGTCTTCACATTGTACAGGAGTATGTGAAGTCCCACTGAGAGAGTGAATGAATCAAATGAAGCTGCAGATGTTGATTCTTAGGAATGAAATAGGTTAATGGTTAGATTAGTTATTCTTAGCAGTATGATCTGTTATACTAAAATTTCCTCCATTTTAATGGTTTGTTACAGGAACCAATGGTAAGTTCTTTTAGTTGATTTTTGATGCATGCCTTGGCCTTTGATTGAGAGGAAGCAGATTCACGTGATCAGCCCCACATCTGATTGGGTAAGAATCTCTCCCACGATACGAAACTGATTAGATTGTGATTAGCAATTTTTGAAAATAGGCAAGTAATTTAATATTAAATAATATCACTAAAATGTTTCTATTATTAAAGTAATTTAATAATTATAATGATTTAATAAAATAATCAATATTGTTAAATAATATAATTAACATGGAAAGCAATTTAATATTATAAAAGTTTTTCTTAAAGACGTAAATACTATACATTTTTTAAATAATAATAATGATTTAATATTATTTAAAAAATTATCGTAAGTTTTTTTTGAAATTAACAAGATTCTTGCTCCGTATCTAACACTGAAAACGCCTCTATTTTGTTTCTATAAACATTATTTCTATATTTTCCTGCCTACCTTATTCATTCTCTTCAATATTATTAGAAAAACCCAGTCTCCTTCAATTAATCTAATTCCTTCTTCTTCTTGTTCTTGTTAACTTGCTAGTAGTAGTCTCTGCAACAAAGCCAACATGGCCAGATGGGCCAATCTTCCACAGGACATTCTGAACCAAATTGCTCAAAAGACCCACAACACCATCTGCTTTGTTCGGTTCAAATCTGTTTGTAGATCATGGAAATCAGCCGCAAGAACAGACACCCATCACTTTCTACTTTCTCAAACTCCGTGGCTATTGCTCTTTCAATATAGTGATGATAAAAAGTTCTCACTCTCTCCTTCTCCCATTGCCTTAGTTAGTATTACAGAACCGAAGATTTGTTACAACCTTGACATTCCAAATTTTCTTCATCACGATCAAAAAGACCTTGTTGGTTGCACTGGCACTTGGCTGATCAAATTCGATGTACAAACCAAACAACTTTTTGTGATGAACCCGTTTACTCAAGTTGTAGAAACTGATCATCTTCCATCGCTGTTATCAGTTGAAAAATATTTCTACAACAACAACCCTCAATATGCTTCTTGTCAACATGATAGAATAAAACCCATGTTTGATGTACAGAAGGTGGTTCTTTCTTCAACTAGTGATACTAGTTCTATGGCAGCTGCAATGCTGCATATCTCTGAATCAAATAATTTCTTTGCTTTTACCAAGCCAGGAGGAGATAAAAAATGGATAATTATACCATGCACTAGCAAGCTTCGTCGTAGTCGCAACGAACTTAAGATCCACGACGCAGTCTTCTATATGGGAAACTTATGGGCTGTTAATGAGTTAGGAGAAGTTTTTATTTGTGACTTCAATAGAGAAAAGACACTTGTGTTAGGTCGCTGGATTCAAGAAGAAGAGTATTCATGGAAGTCCATAAGAGGAGATCGATATTATACGAATAAGCATTACTTGGTGGAAGTGATGGGAAATTTGGTGCTGGTTTTGAGGATGATGGTTTCTCCTACAGTGTCTTCATATCCTTACATTAGGAAACAGAAGTTTAAGGTTTTCAAGCTTGATTTTCGCGCTCGAAAAGCGATCGTTGTGAAGAGTTTGGGAAATTATTCGTTGTTCTTGGGCTTGAATACATCGGTGGCTTTGCCCGCTTCTGATTCTTCTGCGTTTGGGAAGAATTGTATATATGTTACTGATGATTATAAGCCAAATCCATGGTTTGAAGTAAGTGTGTTTGACTTGGAAAATGGGAGAATGAGGGCCTTCCATGTTAATACTTCTCTACTACTTTCTGTTATGTCACCTCCTATCTGGATAATGCCAAGTTCTATCACAATAACTTAATTGAAGAAGACCTGTTCCTCCCTCTCGTTTGAATATTGGTTATATTTAGAGATTTCTGTAAGTTTTTTTTTTTTTTTAATCTAATTATTATTATTGTACAACAACTTGTTTGAGTTTCCCATTTGTTATAAATCATTGACATATGAGTTTAATTTCTTAAAATTGAAGCTGTTTTTGTTGTGTTTATAAGACTTTCCACATATATATATATGAGATTTTTTTTTTTTGAAACCCGGGTATTCAGGCCAACTTGCGCGCTCCTGACTAATCCCAAGGGTTGCAAGTCCCTAGCCCACAAAGGAGACACCCCCTGAAACTCAAAAAAAAATTATCGTTCGGGCTCATACCTTAGAGGGGGCACTAGTGGATGAAGCTCGAACTCGTAACTTCTCGGTTATTTGTCCTTCTACAAAACCCCCTGGCCAACGTCTCTTTGGTATATATGTGAGATCTTGGTTATGGTATTTTATTTCCTTTCTTTTGTTGATTCAATATAATTTGTGTATATGCTTGAATGATATTTCTGATCTTATTTTGCATGATTTATGGGGAGAATCTGAAGGTCTTCACATTGCACAATTAGTATTGAGTGTGGGAATTAAAATTCCACTAGTAAGAGAGTAGCAAGTTAAACTTCCTCGAATAAGGTCTTATTTTAAATGTAATGATATTTCTCTGTTTCAATTTAGGGAGCCAGCAGCTTTGAGTTTCTTACTTGTCATTTTGACACTTGTGATCATGATGGAATGACTAAACTCTCAAATTGTATTGTAAGAAGTGATTTAGCTATTGAGATTCTTAGTTTGGAACTCTATGTGCATAAGTGTTCCATTCACTAAATCAATGAAAATGTCTTACAATTAAATTTTGGCATCATCAAGTGTTGGGAGAATTACAGCTGCGTGATAAAATTACTTTATGAGTTATAACTTTTATTCAAAAGTTTATTATCATCACCCACTTGTGGCTTCACTTTATTTTTCTCATTTTTTAGTAAAATAAATACTTTAAAATTAAAAAAATAAAAACTTAAATTAATAAATCTTTTATCTTTTTTTTTTATTTAAATTCTGCTTAGTATAAATATGACTATTTTAAAGTAAAAGAATAAAAAAAACTCAAATTTGAAAAAGTCTTAACCCTTTTTTTATATTGCCACCATCTCTTTTTTGAATTTTTTTATTAAACTAATATAGGATAAATTTTTCTAAATTTAAAAATAAAAAACTCAAACAACAATTTTTTTTACTTATTAATTTAATTTTTACTCTTTATTTAAGTTTCAGAATAAAAAAAAATAAACATTCTAAAATTAAAACATATAAAAAAAACTAGAATTTTGACAAATTTTCAACCCTTTAATTTAGTTTGTTATCTTCTATTTGAATTTTATAAAAATAAAAAATAAAAAATAAACAAAGTTTTATCTTAATATTTTTTTTTCTTCTACTCTTTATTCTATTTTTTAAAATAAAAGAGAATACAAATTTTAAAACAAAAAAATAGAAAAAAAAATATCAAAATTGACAAATTTTAACTGTATATTTTATTTAATTACCCTCTACTTAACTTTTGTTAAAATAAAATAAAATAAAATAATTTAAAACTTTATATTAGATAAAATCAGAAATCAATACAATTAGGAAACCAATAAACGTGTTAACAAGAGATGACAATATCTTGTTCCTTATCCAACATATATATTTCCACAAAACTCCTCCAATTAACCTACTTCCTTCTGTTATGTATGGTATGTGTCTCGGCCATTTTGTGGGCCCGAGGACTTTTTATTTATGTGTTTCTATTTAGTTAGTTTCCTTGACTGTATTGGTTTCCTGGATTGAGTAGAAAATTTTCAAGAAAAACATACAAGTGATCTTGTTTTAGTTAAATATATTAATTTTAAAAATTAACCTTGGCTCCCATGGAAGCCATAAAATAACCTGCAATATATATATTTGACTTTAGAGGTTTTTGATATGAGATAATCTATGAGATGAGATGAGAATGAGAATCTTCAATGTTTGTTTTACTATTTACATTTTTTTATGAGTGAAAAAATGATTTGATAAAGTGTGATTTTTATGCAAATAAGTGATATTTACCACAACAACCCAAAAAAATAAAATCACCTCTCTTATTTCACAGATGTTAATATTTTTAAATAATATTATACTTTTTTATTAAAAATAATAATTTAATAAAATATATTAGTTTTATTAACTTAATATTAGTAATAATAATTTTTATATTTTTATGAAATATTCATTTTATAATTTTTTAAAAATAATTTTATTATTATTTTTCATTACAACTAATTTTATTATTTTTAATAAAAACTAATTTTACTATTTTTTAATTAAAATAAAGTTTATTATTTTAACAAAAATACTTTATTATTTACAAATTATTTTTTATTCTAGCTTTATATTGATCATAATAATTTTATATTTTTATGAAATGTTCATCTTATTATTTTTAAAATTAATTTAATTTATTATTTCTTTTTCATCACAACTAATTTTATTATTTTGAATAAAAAACCAATTTCACTATTTTTAATTAAAATTAATTTTATTATTTTAATAAAAAATACTTTATTATTTGAAAATTATTCTTATTATAACTTTCTATTAATAATAATAATTTTTATATTTTTATGAAATATTCATTTTTTAAAATAATTTACTTATTATTTTTCATCACAACTAATTTTATTATATTTAATAAAAAACCAGTTTTACTATTTTAATAAAAATTAAGTTTATTATTTTGATAAAAAATACTTTACTATTTGAATATTATTTTTTAATATGTTTAATAATGAATTTCATTATTTATTGATAAAAAATAATTTTATTATTTTAATAAAATTAATATTTTATAATGAAGATTAGTTCATTATCTAAGGTTCTGACGTGTTATCAAATACAGTAATGTGATATTCAAAAGAAAATTGTGTAAGATTCTAATGCGTAATCAAACACATTAATATAACATTTTCATCTTTAGATTCTCATCAATTACATTTTTAAGAATCTAATTCTCATTTCAATCTAAAGATTATCGCGTACCAAACGTAACCTAAAGCTTCAATATCACTCTTTAAACCATTGAGCGCCCATGGGTTTGACCCTAGGTTAAGCATTTGTGGGGCTTGGCTAGGTTTTTTTTTTTTTTTTTTCTTACTTTTTTTTTTCTCAAAAAGAAAAGAATTTTCCTACTTACTTATCTTTTTTACCCTTCTTTTCTCATGCCCCTATCGTGTTTTTTTTTTTTTAACTTGTTTGTTTTTCATGGACTTTATTTAATATTAAGATTTAATAGTAATTTTAATATTAATAAAATTTAATAGTAATTTTATTAATTTAATATTTTGATATTTTAATTTTATAATATTTTATTTTATTTTATATTATTAAAATTAAAAATATTCTTATTCCAACACGCAACTAAATACAATAATAATATTATTAAATACTTTGATATATATAAATTTTTTTATCATCATATTTCTCAAATCTTTTTCAAAAGTTTTAATTCTTATTCTCATTTACATATGAAACGTGCATAAATAGAATGTGAGCTCCACTCTCTTACAATGAAATATTGGAATACTTTGACATATATAACTTTTTTTTTTAATAATAGAAGCCTGGACAAGAGCCGCACTACATATAATCTTATAAATTTTTTAAATTTTAATAATATCAAATAAATATAATTAAAATAAATAATATAAAAAAAATTTAAAATTTAAAAATATCCATTTAACAAAAATTAATATTACTCACATTAAAATTACTATTCCCAAAAAAAAACCCAAAATTCTTATATTACGCCGCCCTACCCTTTAAGCCTTCTCCTAACGCGAATCGAACTTCCTATATTATGGAACTGAACTTTCCATGTCTATATATTGGAATCTTCCTAAATCCCTAAACCCTTAATCTCCTCCAATTTATTTATCTAATTCCTTCTTCCCTCCTGCTTCTTTTCCTTCTTCTTCTCTGCAACAAAGCCAAAATGGCCGAATGGGCCGATCTTCCACAAGAACTTCTGAACCAAATATCTCAAAAAACAAATACCATTGCTTGCTTTGTTCGATTCAAGGCTGTTTGTAGATCATGGAGATCAGCCGCAACCACAAACACCCATGAATTTCTACTCTCTCAACCACCATGGCTAATGCTCGATGAAAATCAGAAACTGCCGACGTCGCTCTCGTCTTCTCCCGTCATTAGCTTCATTAGTTTTGCAGGACCCAAGATTTACAACTTAGAAATCCCAGATCTTTTTCTTCATCATCGTGATCAAAGCTACCTCGTTGGTTGCACTGGCACTTGGCTCATCAAATTTGACAAACAAACCAATAAACTTTATCTGATGAACCCGTTTTCTCACGTCGTAATCGATCGTCTTCCTTCGTTATCATCAGTCGAGAAATATTTCTACGACAATTACCCCCGTCGTCTAGATGGATTCAAGCGCAGTTTTTACTTGCAGAAAGTAGTTCTATCTTTAACTAGTACTAGAGTTGTGGCAGCAGCTGCAATAGTGCATATTTCTGGTACAAACTTCTTGGCTTTTACCGAGGTAGGAGATAAAGAATGGAAACCATACGAATGCCGTAGCAGTCTTTGTAGTCGCCAACCGAGGATCCACGACGCAGTCTTCTACAAAGGACAATTATGTGCTGTTAATGAGTTAGGAGAAGTTTTTACTTGTGACATTAATGGAGGAGAAACAGTAGTTTATGGTCGCTCGGTTCAATTACAAAATTGTTCAAGGATGTCAAGGAGAGGAGATGAATATTGTGGCTATAAGTACTACTTGGTGGAAGTAATGGGGGCATTAATGATGGTTTTGAGGTTTATGATTTTTAATCCAGTTTCTCACGAGTCTTCTGGCATTAATACGCAAATGTTTAAGATTTTCAAGCTTGATGCGGGTGCTTGGAAAGGGAGCACTGTGAAGAGTTTAGAGAATTATTCTATGTTTTTGGGTTTGAATACATCAATGGCTTTACCAGCTTCTTCTGAGTCTTGTGTGTTCAACAAGAATTGTGTATATTTTGCTGATGATAATAAGCGTGGTCCATGGTCGGACAGTGGTGTGTTTAACTTAGAAACCAGGACAATGGTGTACCTTCCTGTTAACATATCTTTTCGTTCTCTTACGTCACCTCCTGTTTGGATAATTCCAAGTTCTGTTACGAAGAGAACTTAATTGCAGAAGGCTACCTACCTAGCTTCTTCATCCATCAGTTGATATTATGTTTAGAGCTTTAATATTTTTCTGTAAATTTTTTCTTTAATCAAGTTCTCGTTATTATAAATAAAACTTGTTTGAGTTTCCATTAAATTGTTATAAATCATTGAGATATGAGTTAAGTTTCTGAAATAAAGCTGGAGGTACCCCTGGGGACGAGAATAAGAATTTTAAAAATTTTCAAAGATGATGATTTCCGAAAAAGTAAAATTCTTTCTACTAACCCAAAAAAGCAAAATCGACCCTTTATTTCACCGTTGTTAATATGTTTAATTAAATATGATAATCTTTTTTTATTTTAACTTAATATTAAAAATAATAATTTTTATATTTTTATGAAATATTCTTTTTTAAAATAGTTTAACTAATTTTATTATTTTTAATAAAAACTAATTTTATTATTATTTTTTATTAAAATAAAGTTTATTAATTTAATAAAAATACTTTATTATTTGAAAACTATTTCTTATTCTAATTTTATATTAATAATATTTTTAAAAATATTTATTTTATTAATTTCTAAAATAATTTTATTATTATTTTTTTATCACAAATAATTCTATTGTTTTTAATAATAAAATTGGGCATTTAAAAGAATCCTTCTCCCACTCAAAAACGAAACCAAAAAAAACCTGTAAGTTCCAACTTTAAAAGACGAAGTAACTAAATTTACATGAACAAAACAACAGATTTGCGAATCTCTCTCTAAATCTTTCTTCACCATGACCCACGATTGGTCTACCCTTCCAGAGGATGTCTTACGTCTCATCTCATGTCGCGCTTTCTCCGTCACCGATTTCCTTCGACTCGCTGTAGCATGCAAATCATGGCGATCGTTCCTCATCATCAATAACGATCACAACAACGACCCCGATTTTCCGCTTCCTCAACCACCATGGCTGATCACGCTTACTCCATACGTAGAAGTAGAACAACTTGTATCACTATCACAAGAAGAAATAAACGACGTAGAAGAAGACGACGACGACTACGAATTAATCCCAGTTTGCAGCTTCAGTGGTCTTTCCGGAACCAAGATCTCCCAGATCGCAATCCCCGAGTTTCTTCAAACATGGCTTCTCGGGTCTTTCGGGTCTTGGCTAATCGCCGTGGGCAATGATAAAAGAACGATTTTTCTGTTGAATCCGCTCACTAGGGCACGAATCGATCTTCCTTTAATACCAGTTTATGAGCTCTCGATTGATGGATCCGTACTGGAGGTTCCAAGGAACTTCAATAGAGTTGTTCTATCTTCTTCTTCGAGAATAGGTTGTTCTAGGGATTTGATTGCTGCGGCGATTTATGAACCATGGAATTTGGCTTATGGGAGAATAGGCGATAAATCATGGACTACGTTTGAATCTTGTGGTGGGTCGTCGATGCAGGAGTTTCATGACATTGTGTTTCATAAAGGGAGATTATTTGTTGTGAATAGTTCAGGTGAGGTTTGTGTTTATCAATTTACTGGTAAATCTGTTTTTGATGAAGAAGATGGTTGTGATCACAAGGGTATTGTTCTTGTTGCTCAGTTCTCTAAACCACCAGATCGATCATTGGACTTAGAGCTTGTGAATGAGGAGTTTTTGAATGATAGGTATTACTTGGTGGAAGTTTTGAAGGATTTGTTGTTGGTGACTAGGAAGATGATTTATCATCATAGATCCTTTACCTATAGAACACAGAGATTTGATGTTTTCAAGATTGAGTTTGGTAGAAGGAAGATGAAGTGGAGGTGGAAGAAAGTGAAGAGCTTGGGGGATTATTCATTGTTCTTGGGTTTGAATGCATCAGTTTCTGCAATGGTTCCTTCTGGGTCTTCTTCTTCTTCTTCTTCTTCTTCTTCTTCTAATTCTTTTAGGAAAAATTGCATTTATTTTACAAAGTTCAGTGAGAGCTCTAGTTTGCTGTATTGTGACATGGGTGTGTTTGACATGAAAGATGAGAGAATCCAACCCATCAAATACCCATTTAATTCTCTGTTTTTTCCTACACCTCCCACTTGGATAATCCCAAACTCCACCATCAACATGGAGAAGTGAATTGAATTATTGAAGGCTGTTTGTGGACAGTTTTGAGTTTTATTTTTTATTTTACTTTTTTTTAGGAACAAAATTTCTGTAAAAAATTGTGATATGAATCAAATAGTACCATTCTTTTATTTTTTATTTTTTATGAGAACAGAGCACTTTGAAACTCTGTTTTTATTCATGCCTTTATATATATATGTGCTAGTTTAGTTGATTTTGTTGCTTGTTCAATTCTGTTATAAAGCTGTTTACTTGCCTAATGCATCATATTTGATTGAGATCTTACTTGGCCAATGAGTGGCCTTCAAGAAAACAACCCTAATCAACAAGAACTGCTATGTCTTGAAGCAGGGTGTGTGTTAGAAACTCATTTTGTGATGATAATCTTTGCATGGATAATCATCTTATTTGCTACTAATATGTAAAAAGGGGCTTCTGCCTATCAGGATAAAATGTGGATAACACAACTCAAACCTTTGACCACATTATCCTTGCACTAGGGCTTCGCAAAAACCTGATGTCCTAGGTTCAAATCCTAGAGAGCGTGATTCCGGCCTTCTTAGGTTGAATTAGAATAAAATAACTTTACTAGCTTGTCTTCATCTTTGTCAAGATGTTTTTAGCTTGCAAAACTTGAAATCTTGGTTGAAAGAATTTAAGTAGGGAAGTTACTTCTAAAACAACTTCTTAGGATTGGTCTCTCCACAAACATAAGGGAGAGCATAGGATAAGTCAACTTTTGCTCCTTCCCATTGATCAGAGAAGAGTGGGGTTCCTAGAACACTTCCCATTTTGTTCAAGCCATAACTGTTTTAAAATTGCCTATCAAGGAAGCCCGGAAAAGATACCTACAGCGGTGTAACACATATTAATATTTAAAGTGTACATTTAAAGTGTATATCACCCTTATACATATCATTAGATTGTCTCGAATTATGTGTTAGTACATGATTCGAAATAATCTAATGGTGTTTAATTGTAATAAGAAGAAGCAAGCTGATCTCCGCAACAATCCGACTCTGTACAACTTTGATGTACACTTTGAATGACAGCATTTTCTATTATATAAACAGTATACTAATTACTAAAATCACCCAAATAAGTTATGTTTGCAAGATGGAGTCTTTCTTTCCCTACACATATCCACTCCATTATCCCCTGTGCTATGATGGTGGCACTGGGCAAAAATTGATGCCACAAACCTTAGTGGGTTGGGTGAGAATATTTTTTAATAAATTAAATACTTCTTGAAGAATATTCTTATCATTGAATTTATTGTAAATTTCAATCTTACCCGATTAAATACTTGGTCTAAGGAGTAATGCTACATTCCAATTTATATCATACTATTTAGAATTTTTTTATTTTTTATTTTACTTTGTTCTTATATATATCATTATTATACTACTTTTGTAATTTTATCTTAACTCTTCCATCCTTTGTGAAGTTCTACAAATTTCTCCAAATGAAAGCCATTATATCAATAAAAGAATTTTATTGCAGATTTATTCTAGCTGATAAATAAAATAACTTATTGATATATACAAATATAATTACATTAAAGTTATAATTGTAAGTTTTTGACATTACTAAATAGCGTATGTTTTTGGTTAATTTTGTTTAAAAACAGATATTCTCAATAATTTAATTACACTTTAAATATATACCAGCTTTTAACCACGTGTATCCCGTAGTGTCACTTCAACTATTACCTTATATAGAAAATCATGCTACTTTTTTTTTTTGAAGAAAATAACATGTTAATTAAGCATATGTTCAATTAATTATTAACATGGTGTTATTATTAGAAATGTTCCTCAGAATAGTTCTAATAGGAATCTAAAATCGTCTTCTTATTAGGAAACTATTAGGAATTGTATATACCCCTTTTACCACTTCGAATCCAGTAGCCTACAGAATTAATCTACCATGCATAGCAAATAAAAAAAAAATTAAAAAGAAGAAGAAGATGGGTCAATGGTGTGAGCTTCCAGATGAAGTTTTGCTTCTCATTACCAAACAACTCACATCCATTGTATGTTTCACTAGATTCAGTGCTGTGTGTAAATCATGGAGATCAGTTGCCATAAACAAGTACAACAGCAACCATGATTTTCTACTCCCTCAGCCTCCATGGCTCTTGCAGGCTAAGCCAATCAACTCCAAGGAAGAAGAACAACACCTACAATATTATCACTGCTTTTCTCCAAGTTTTCGGTTCTATGGGCTTCCACACAATAGCAATAGCAACAGTACTAATAATACTAATAATATTTATAACAGTGTATGCGAGATCAAAATCCCTGGAGCTCCAAAACAGTTTCTTGGGTCATCAGGAACTTGGTTGATCACTGTGGATACAGAAAAAACAATTCATCTGTTCAATCCATTGTCCCTAGTTGAGTTTCATCTTCCATCAAAAACAAGACCCGGCAATTTCGAACTATCGGACCGTACTATTGGTAAAGTAGTTCTATCTTGTTCATCGTCATCAAATTCAAATCATCCCACCTTGATGATGAATAATATTTCTAGAGATCATCATGATCTGGTTGCTGCAGCTGTGTTACATTATTTTAGACTCTGCTTTGTTAGGCCAGGTGAAGAAGCATGGACAGTAATAGATCAATGCTGCCAACGCTTCCACGATATCATCTTCTATAAGCGAAAGTTATACGCCGTGGATTGTTCGGGTAGTGTTTTCGCTTGCGACCTCTCATCGGATCGTTTTCCTCCTAAAGCTGAAGAACTATTGATTGAATCATTGAGTCTTCAACCTAGTGGTGATGAACATGGTGGTGTTGATATTGAGTACTACTTGGTAAATGTTTTGGGGGACTTGATGTTAGTTTTAAGGTTTTTGTTCTATAATTTTGGTGTTTTCGCGTCCCTTTGTAGGGTAACGAGGAGTTTCAAGGTTTTCAAGCTTGATTTTGCTTCGATGAAGTGGGATATGGTGAAGAGCTTGGGACGCCATTCAATATTCTTGGGTGGGAATGCTTCGATGTCAATACTAGTTGATTCTGAATCTTCTTCTACATTAGTAAGAAAGAATTGCGTCTATTTCACCGGTAGCCGCTTTGCTACGAGTCTTGAGAGATACAATGTAGGTGTGTTTGATATGGAGGATGGAAGTGTTCAGCCTGTCTACACATGTGCTCCACTTCACCCACTTCCTATTTGGATGATCCCAACTTAGCTTCAACTATCTAAAACTAAATTAATGAAGAGCTCTTCTACGGAAATTATGCATAGGCCATCCAACAACACATAATGGCATAATGTTACAAGTGAGTTCTAATAGTATATTTCTGTACTATTGATACAAAAGAAGACCTTTTCAATCTGATCTTTCTCATTAGTATTTCTTTCCATTTTAATCATCTTAATTAAGATATGTATATAATAATGTAATTTAAAAAAGACTTAGTTGGTTGAGTTTAATTGAGTATATAACAATAAAGTTATAAAATGGAGGAAAAGATGTTTGTCACTTCCTCGTTTCCATAAAGTCTCATTTGATTTGATGTGTTTGGAGTATTTTTTTGGGACCTAATGATTAATTTGCTTGCGAATTCTTTGTTCGACGTTAAATTTCACGATTTACAGTAGATTAGGGACTAATTCATACTTTTTTTTTTGATGTATTTTTCTCTTTATCGAGCAGTAGATAGTACTTGCTCTCATGGTCTAAACAAAGGGCATTGAATGAAATTATTTTAATGTTTATATTGATCAAATTAAATATTGATTCATATAATTTTAAAGGGCATATATATTATTTTTTAGTTAGAAAATATAAATGGATGGTATTAGATTTGATTTAATTTTGCATAAAATGAAATTAACCAGAAATTGATTCTTCAAGCTCTAATTTATATATATGTTATTGTTCTTGGCCTAACTGTATACCCAACTATGAATTAGCAACTGCCAAACAAGGCCTTGATTTTAGGAGAATATCAATTTAACTACAAAAAAAATATAATTAGAATACAAGTATACAACTAAACATTTATATTCATTGGATTATTTATTATACACCTCGAGATTTATATAACATACACATCCAATGATCATGAATGTGTAGTTAAATTTTATTTTACTGTTATAATTAGATTAATATTTTCTTTAACTTTATGGTTGAATTTTGGAATCATAAACATTTGCCACAATATGTTGGCACGTTATTTCTTTTTTTTTTTTTTTGAGGTCTGCTGCAGGTATTAGGATTCTTTGATTTTTCTTGCTAGTCCATCCAGGGCATGACCACCAATATAGAACCGTTACCTACATATTGGAGGGTGGTATGAGTCTCGATTTTAACTCTCCACCTCAGGGTTGGTTTACAAGTGATTTCTTTGTTATTATTTTTATTTGGTACCGGTATTTCGGCACCCAACACGTGTCTTCCTCCTTTTTGTGGCGAGACTAATTCTTGCGGTATTAGGATTCTTTGATTTTTCTTGCTAGTCCATCCAAGGCATGACCACCAATATAGAACCGTTGACCTACATATTGGAGGGTGGTATGAGTCTCGATTTTAACTCTCCACCTCAGGGTTGGTTTACAAGTTATTTCTTTGTTATTATTTTTATTTGGTACCGGTATTTCGGCACCCAACGCGTGTCTTCCTCCTTTTTGTGATGAGACTAATTCTTCCGGTATTAGGATTCTTTGATTTTTCTTGCTAGTCCATTCAGGGCATGACCACCAATATAGAACCGTTGACCGACATATTGGAGGGTGGTATGAGTCTCGATTTTAACTCTCCACCTCAGGGTTGGTTTACAAGTTATTTCTTTGTTATTATTTTTATTTGGTACCGGTATTTCGGCACCCAACACATGTCTTCCTCCTTTTTGTGGCGAGACTAATTCTTTCGGATTTGAGAATTTGTAAGGGCAAGGGCACCTCTTCCAACAGGAATAGACGAGGGCGGGCTTGAACTCGTGACAAGTACCTCAACTGCACCTCGTAGTTTGCTTCCCGAACCAGCGAACCAACCCCTTATTAGTATATATTTTATTTTTAATATGCCGTAAACAATTTTTAAATTTTAACTCTTTAATGACTATGTTTGAGAGAACTTTTCCAAAAAAGCTTTTTTGAGAAACGTTTTTACCAAAAATACTTTTAAAAAAAACTAGTCTCTCCAACTTCTTCTAAAAGCTCAAAACTGTTTTTTCCTATTGCAGTTTAGGTAGAAGCATATATTGTCAAATACTTCAAAAAATATTTTTGTTCTAAACGCACTTTAAAACAATTCTCTTAAATGAGGCCAATAAACGAAGGACATAAAAAATTAAAAAAAAAATAGTTTTTTATGATATTTACAAAATTGTTCTAAAAGTTTTTTTTTTTTTTGAAACATTTTTTCTTAAAAAATGATTTTGAACGTTAAAAGACCAAACAACCCCTTTTTATTTTATTTTGAAAGGAAGGCCTGGCTGTCGCACAGGATCATTCCTCCTAAACCCTAAGTTGAGTTGAGTTGAGTATATAACAATAAAGTTATAAAATCAAGTTATAAAATCGAGGAAAAGATGTTAGCCTCTTCCTCGTTTCCATAAAGTCTCATTAGATGTTTTTGGAGTATTTTTTGGGACCTAATGATTAATTTGGGAATTCTTTGATGATTTTTATTGCCTGTTGACTCTAACTTCTCAAGGTTGATGTGAAATTCATGATTTGCAGCCGATTAGGGACTAATTCATACTTTTTTCTTCTTCTTTTTGTTCTACATATTTTTCTCTTTATCAAGAGTAAATTGTATTGTTAAAAAAAACGGCATTGGAGCCCAATGGCTGGCTAATGCTCTCATGGTCTAAAAATAGGGCATTGAATGAAATTATTTTAATGTTTATATTGATCAAATTAAATATTGATTCATATAATTTTAAAGTGCATATATATATTATTTATATTATTTTATAGTTAGAAAATATAAATGGACGGTCTTAGATTTTCTTTAATTTTGCATAAAATGAAATTAACCAGAAATTGATTCTTCAAGCTCCAATTTATATATATGTTATTGTTCTTGGCCTAACTATAGACTCAACTATGAATTAGCAACCGCCAAACAAGGCCTTGATTTTAGGAGAATGTTAATCTAACTACAAAAAAATACAAGTATACAACTAAACATTCATATTCATTGGATCATTTATTACTTACATCGAGATCTGCATACCATACACATCCAATGATCATGAATGTGTAGTTAAATTTTATTTTACTTTTGTAGTTAGATTAATATTTTCTTTAACTTTATAGTTGAATTTTATAATCATAAACATTCGCCACAATATGTTGGCACATTATTTCTTTTCTTTCTTTTTTTTGTGGTTGGCAGGTATTAGGAGTCTTTGGCTTTTCCTGCTAGTCCATCTAGGGCATGCCCACACATATAGAACGGTTGGCCAACATATTGGTGGGTGGTATGCGTTCTGATTCGAACTCTCCACCTCAGGGTTTGTTTGCAAGTTATTTCTTTACAACTATGAATTAACAAGATTATTTTGGTCACCTAAAATTGTTTGATGATTAGATTTTCAGCTATAAATTTTTTAGACCACATTTGGTATAAAACCCAAGTATAATTTTCTAGTTTTTAGAATAAAGATTCTTTCAGTAAATGTTTTGTTATTATTATTATTATTTTTTGTACCAATTTTTCGACACCCAGCACGTGTCTTCTTCATTTTTGTGGCGACGCCAATCCTTTCGGATTCGAGAATTTGCATGGGCAAGGACACCTCTCCCAATAAGAATAGACGAGAGCGGGCTTGAACTCGTGACGAGTTTTTTAGTTTGCTTTCCAAACCAGCTAACCAATCCCTTGTTGGTACATGTTTTATTTTTAATATACCGTAAACAGTTTTTAAATTTTAGCTTTTTAATGACTATGTTTGGGTGAACTTTTCCAAAAAAGCTTTTTCGAGAAACGTTTTTACCAAAAATACTTTAAAAAAAAATTAGTCTCTCTAGCTTATTGTAAAAGTTCAAAACTGTTTTTTTTTTCACTGCAGTTTAGGTAGAATTAGGTATTGTCAAATACCTTCAAAAGTGTTTTTGTTCCAAACACACTTTAAAAAAGCTCTCCTAAATGGGGCCAATAAACAAAGAAAATAAAAAATAAAAATAAAAAATAGTTTCTATGTTATTTACAAATTTGTTCTAAAAGTTTTTTTTTTTTTCCTGAAACACTTTTTCTTAAAATATGATTTTGAACGTTAAAAGACCAAACAACCCCTTTTTATTTTATTTTGAAAGGAAGGTCTGCGGGGCTCTCGCACATGACCATCCCGCCTAAACCCTGCAACTCCTTCTCCCTCTCTTCGTAATCTCTACCCTCTCATCCCGTCTTCTGCCATACATTCCTTCCCGTCCACCACCGGCGTTGCTCCTCTCCATCACCGGCGACGGCAACGTCTTTGAGAAACCATGGCGGAAGTTTAAGGAAGAAAGAAGGTTGACGACAATGCCAGTGTTGTTTTGGATCGATAGCTTGAAAATGTTTTTGTGTGTGTTACTGTTTTACAGTTCGTCTAGGATCGGAGCTGTGATGTCTTGGGAGATGTTTCTTGTTGTTACAGTTGCTGCTGCTGTTAGAGTTCAATGCAAAAATATAAATAAATCTCAAGGATCTATCACTTGTAAATTCATCAACACATGCCTTACGTATGAAAGATTCACATACGTTTGAGTGAAGAAGATGGAATCATAAATCACAATAACACAACCCAAATATCATCATATTAGATCATCAAGAACAAGAGTAGAGGAAGAATATCTAAATCCATGGCGATAAACACAAGGAAGTTAGGGTCTTCCAACACCAAATCACCTTAATGCTCAATGAAATCTCTCTCTCATATGGAGAAAGAGGAGAAGAGAAAATTGAGTTGGCTTGGGGACCATAACCCTATAGTATTCTTTATATACTAGCTCAAATCATATGAGATGTTATTAAGCCCAATAACTTAAACCTTATTAGATTACTTTAAATGGGCTAATTCTTTAGATAGCCTATAACACATAATTAATGATATATGTAGTAGGCCCATATATTAGATAAATATCCAACAATCTCCCATTTGGGCCACATATGTCATTATACAATTATGCATTATAAAATAACCTTATGAGCTCAAAATCGCTATCTTTACCAAAAAAACATCTCTAATCAATCAGGTCCATCTATCATATCAACATAGGATCAAGGCGATCTTTGTTACATTTATCGTAACTAGACTCATCAATGGTCACGTATATCAATATAACCAAACGACATGGATCAAGCATGGATGTGTAACATGGAAATTTCATGCAATGTGATCTTAACATGTAACACCCCGTAAATTTAATTAAATACATACGTTGACATACACGTATATCGAGATGTATAATACACGTGTTATACGTAAGAGCTAACTATACGCTTGATAATATATGTATTTTATACATAGGAGCCAAATATACGTGTGTATGATTAGTAAAGAAGATGATACCTATGGGATCATCTTCTATGGGTGTTTACAAGTTAAACATTGGAGTTGATCTAAATTGATTAATTTATGGGGTTGGTTAATTAAATATGTGAATTGAGTGTATAGAACAAGAAAAAGAGGAATAAAGGAAGAAAAAATAAAATAACAATTTACTGTTCATTTGCGGGTACTGTTCACGGAACAGTACCATGAACAGCCTAAAAAAAACGAAAAAAAAAAGACAAAAACGAAAGAAGTTGCAGAAGGAAGAAAGAGGAAGGACCGAGGAGAAGGAAGAGAGGAAAAAGGAAAGAACGCGAGATTCGCGTCCAATCGGGCTTGCGGTAAGTGATTTTCACTCTATTTCTTCGTGAAATTACTATCTAAGCTAGATGTAACGAGTCTAGCAGAGTAATTTTAGCTGTGGGAGCCGTTTTACGACGTTTTCAGAAATTGGGGTTTTGACAAAATGTGAATGAAAATCTGCTAGAAAGGTAAAAAAACACTCCTTAGACGGTAGGGACCCCGAATATGTGGTTAGATTCCATTTCATGATTTTTAGAGACCGTTTGACAATTTTAATACATTTTACATGTTTCAAATGAATAGTGACAAATAGGACTATGAACAGCGATGTGAATAGTAAATAGTGAATAATAATGAGAATAGTGAACAGTGATGTGAATAGTCTATGAACAGTGATGTGAATAGTCTATGAACAGTGATATAAACAGTGATGTGGATAGTACTGTGAACAACGATGTAAACAGTGATGTGCATCCAATGAAACTCAGGTTTGAGATCATAGAATCGTAGAGAACTGAATTCCGGACGTTTCGATACTAAGATCGTGATTTTTGGATATGATTTGATATTTTTAGTAGCTAAAGATATGATAAATGGTGATTCTCATGATAGTGTATGGTTCATTTCAGTGTTTAACTTGAGAGTTGTGCATGGATAAATGTTCTTGAGGAAGCAATTATGAGGGACGTTTATTGTTGCTCAATTTGGCTTAGAAACCCCGTGTAACCACTGTGAGTATAGTTTTCTTGATTTAGTTCTTGTATGACATTGTATGCATATAAAATGTTTGCTTGTATGCATGTTATATTTATCTATAATGCATTGAGTTTTATGGATCATGCAAACTGGTTTTTAGCAATTGGAGTTTGTAATGATGTCATTTCGTTAGGAATTAGACCCGGATGAGGTTTTGTGAGTCCTCATTGTCAGTAGGTCTGTCCTAACAAGGGTTGCGATCATTGAAATGACTGTGAATTGGGTAATGAGAGGCTGTGGCTACCTTGTAACGGTCATACAAGGGTTAGACTCGCTCTCTTGCCTTGCGGAGGAGGGAGATTGTGCATTGTGTTATTGAAAACTAATGCGATTTATGTTGTTGACATGTATAATATATTCGTTGAATGATGCATGTGTTGAATAAGTGTTTGAAATGATTTCAATGTCATATTTCTCTAAATGTATATAATTGTCATCTCAAGAACTATATTCACGGAGCTGTTGTTTGCTCACCCCATTTCCTCCAATATTTCAGGTATTGAGTCGAAGGGAAAAGGAAAAATCTGTGAGTGATAATCACGTGAGCCTTCGTCTGGTATGTGTATGTATGCTTGGAGGAAATAGATTATATTTTTGTTATTTTGATATGTATACTTATCACACATTAAATATATATAACATTGTTGATTTATTGTCACAAAATAACTTAAGTGGTGTTTCAATTCTATTCATAAGTCGCAGCCCAGTGACAAAATTTCTCAGCCATATTCTGTGATTTGATGCCTCATAACATGCTATGAACTCTGCTGCCATGGTAGAAGAGGCTATAAGTAACTGTTTAGCACTCTTCTAGGAGATAACACCTCCAGCTAGTAGATAGATTTAGCCCGACGTAGATTTCATACTATCTTGGCAACCAGCAAAATCAGAGTTAGTATACCTAACGATCTCAAGCTGATCCAACCTCCGATACGTGAGCATGAAGTCTTTTGTTCTCTGTAAGTACCGCAAGACTCGTTTGGTTGTTTTCCAATGGTATACTCCTGGATTGCTTAAATATCTGCCCAACATCCCAGTAATGTACCCAATATCCGGGCGCGTACAAACCTGAGCATACATTAGACTCTCTACTGCTAAGGCATAGGGAATCTTCTGCATTTCCTTTTCCTCAAAATCATTCTTAGGGCACTGATTGAGACTAAACTTGTCTCCCTTAGCCACAGGGGTATCACCAGGTTTGCAATCTTGCATGCCATATCGCTTGAGAACCTTTTGATATAACTCTTTTGTGATAATCCAAGAATACCCCGAGAGTGATCCCGATGTATCTGAATGCCTGATACAAAAGAGGCGTCACCAAGATCTTTCATCCCAAAATTCTTAGCTAGAAATCTCTTGGTTTTGTGCAATAAGCCTATATCATTGTTGGCAAGTAAGATGTCATCAACATATAAAACCAAAAAAATGTGTTTGCTCCCACAGAACTTATGGTATGTACAATCATCGACCAAATTCATCTCAAAATCGAACGAGATGATCACTTGATGAAAATTGAAATACTATTGTCGAGATACTTGTTTGAGTCCATAGATGGATTTTTTAAGTTTGCAAACTATATTCTTTGGGTCACCCGACACAGTTTTCTGGCTGCACTATATAGATCGTCTCATCAATGTTACCATTGAGAAACGTTGTCTTCACATCCATCTGATGTAACTCAAGATTGAATGCGCCACCAATGCCATTATAATTCTGAATGAGTCTTTCGAAGAAACCAAAGAGAAAATCTTTTTATAGTAGATGCCCTCTTTCTGTGTAAAGCCCTTTGCAACAAGACGAGCTTTGTACCTCTCCACATCACCTTTTGAATCTCTCTTGGTTTTAAATATCCATCTGCAACCAATGGGTTTCTTACCTTTTGGTAATGGGACAAGATTCCACGCGTCATTGTTCTTCGTGGACTTAATCTCTTCATTCATGACATCAATCCACTTCTGAGAGTTAGAACTTTGCATGGCATGACGAAAGTTGATCGGATCATCTTTAATCACTCAAATATCTTCCTCATGTTCTTGGAGATATACAATGTAGTCGTCCGGCACTGCAGTTCTCCTCTCTTTAGTGGATCTCCTTAATGACATAGGTTCTTGAGGTGCTAGAGTTTGTTTTTCTTGAACAATTTCTTGAATAGGAGGTTTTATGACATTGTCTTGATTTGTTGTATCATGAACAAGGTCTGGAATAGGATCCTGATCAATGTCAATAACATCTGTGGGAATATTCACATATTTCTATTCAAAGACAAAGTCCTTAACTGTATCTCTCCCCGTAAACTCGACATCCTCAAAGAACCGGGTATTTCCCGACTCAAAAATTAACTTAGTTGTGGGATCATAAAACTTGTACCCCTGGATCTTTCAGAGTATCTAATAAAATAACAACTCACAGTCCTTGAGTCCAGTTTTTTTTCATTGGCCTATAAGGCCTTGCCTCTGCTGGACATCCCCAAACATGCAAGTGTTTTAGACTAGGCCTTTTGCTCGTCCAAAGTTCATAAGGGGTTTTGGTAGTTGCCTTAGTGAGAACTCTGTTAGGGATATAAGTTGCAGTCTTAAGTGTTTCTCCCCATAGTGATTCTGGTAAGGTAGAATGGCTGATCATACTCCTCACCATGTCCTTGAGCATCATGTTTCGATGTTCAACAACACCATTCATAGTGGGCAGACCTGGCATAGTGTACTGTGGGACGATACCGCATTCCTCGAGGAACTTAGCAAATGGTCCTGGACGTTGTTCACCTAAAACGTCACATCTGCCATAGTACTCACCACCACGGTCAGATTTGACATTTTTTATCCTTTTGTTGAGTTGGTTCTCAACTTCAGCCTTATAATTTTTGAACGCATCCAGCGATTGTGACTTTTCATGAATGAAATATATATAGTCATATCTGGAAAAATCATCTATGAACGTTATAAAGTATTGTTGACCATTCCAAGCAACTGTTGGAAATGGACCACAAATGTCTGTATGTATAAGTTCTAAGATGTCCAAAGTTCTGTTGGCTTCAAATGTCCTTTTGTTGGTTTGTTTCCCCTTTATACAGTTAACACAAACATCAAAATCTGTGAAATCTAAGGGATTTAGAATTTCGTCTGACACAAGTCTCTCTATTATCCGTCTAGAGATATGACCTAATCTTTTGTGCCATAATGCAACCGAATTCTCATTGATTAATTTTCTTTTGATACCACATATACTTAATTGCAGGGATTCATTAAATGAAGCAATTGTATCAATTAAATAAAGATTATCATATCCTGATAAAAAAGTTGAACCAACTAATTTTGAATCATAAAACAAACTAAATTTTTCATTCTCTAATGAACAAGAATAACGAGATTTGTCCAAAGTAGAAATAGAAATCAAATTCCGTCTAAAAGACGGTACAATAAATGTCTCAACAAGATCCAAATAAAATCCTGTCTTTAACAATAATCTAAATTTTCATATTGCCTCTACTTGAAAATTCTTGACATCGCCCACATAGATGTATCTTTCAACATCACTTGGTTTCGGTAACTCAAACAACCCTACATGGACACACTGAAGTGAGTTGTTGCACCAGAATCTATCCACCACGTGTGTCTAGGTACCGAAGTTAAATTAACCTCAGAACAAACCAAATTAAGAAGCAGACCTTTTTTAGCACGCCATGCTTGATAGTTGGTGTATTGTTTCTTCTTATGCCCTTCGGCTCCACAAAAGAAACATCTAGTACCTCCCGATTCAGTCGGTTTCTTTTGAGGTGTTGTATCTGCAACATCCTTATCTTTCTTTCTTTCTTTTCTTTAGGTTGAGGCTAGGTAAACACTCTCTGTCTGATCTTGCTTTAGCCTTTCCTCTTCATGAGCACAGTGTAAGATGAGCTCATTTAGAGACCAAGTCTCTTTCTGACAGTTGTAGCTCGCCTTAAACTGGCTAAACTGTGTCGGAAGGGATATCAAAACCAAATGCACCAGCAAGTCCTCAGAGAGTTCGAACTTAAATGCTTTTAACTTTAAAGTAAGATAAGATAACTCCATGATGTACTCCTGTATATTGCCTTTGCCCTTGTACCTCATTGAAATCAGACTTGTCAAGAGCATACCTATTTCAGCCTTTTCGTTCTTGACAAACCTTTTTTCAATATCCGCAAAGAACTCCTTAGTCGTAGTTATCTTTTTAGACATTGTGCCCCTTAATGCTTCCGGAATGCCCTTCTTCATGATTATCATACCTATGCAATTTAATTTCTCCCACCTTTCTGAATCCTTCTTGTCATCAAAAGTATTATTAGCCGTAAGAGGTGGGGGAGAATCAGTCCTTAATGCAAGGTCGAGATCCATGACTCCGAGAACTATTAAGAGGTTCTCTTTCCATGACTTGAAGTTAGAGCCATTTAGCATAGCGATAGAATTGATGTTGACATTAATATTAGCAGAAGTCATGACTGAACGAAGAACAATAAACAAATAAAACAAGCTCATATAAGTCTCAAAATAAAATTAAATTCAAATAAAGGTAAACCCATCTCAAGATTCTGGACACTCCATTAATAGTTTGCCTTTAGGCCGATTCATTGTTCACATGTAAAACCAAATAATTATCTCGTATTTATTACCATAGGTGCATATGTAATTCTGTTAAATATTAACCTTCCTTTGGGCCGATTAATATTCACATAAATTACATGCTCACAACCTTTTATATTTCAAAACTAAATAATTTCTACAAGAGATGTCACTTTGGCGACATGTTGTTTCAATTAATTCATTTCAAAATATACATATATTAACATACCAATATTTGAATTCAACATTGCACCAAAATAAATTCTTTTTTTTTTTGTTGCATATGTGAAAACATCAATTAAAACCGAAAAATTAATGTCTTCGTCAATATAAAAATTTCTGCAACATGTCACACTAAATTCATAGAATTCATACACATAGTAATCTTTACACAAGAATGTCATATGTATTCATAATATTCAAAGCAAATACGTGTATGAATCGGAGATTGTAAAAGTTGCTGATTTTGAAAATGATATGACATTCAAATAGTTTATAACCCGAATGATTCGTCATTCAAGAAATAAAAGTTATGAGCAAGATGAGTCAAATAAAATAACATTAATTTGACTTATTCATACAAAATCTTCTTTTACAAAAGTAAATCTTGTAGGCCCCACTAAAATTAATATATGTTGATAAAATAAATATTATCACATAGGAGCACGTGAGGATGGTAGACTAAACAGTATTTATGGGTCCTTAAGATTACTTTAACAATATATATCATGTCTAACCGTATGACATGATTGCTAAAGAAATAATAAAATATACTAATTACTTAACTTGTTTCTCAAGTCACCCCTATACAATAATTGATATATTAAATGTGGGTACGGAAGTTCTATAAATTAAATTCATTGATAAACAAATGGTTAGTAGGCCCCACTCAAAATTATTATTATTATCTTTATTTATTATTTTTTATTATCTTCTTCAATATGCTATACATTTTCTGCAACTTGTTTCAAAACATAAAAAACAAAACCATTTTGAAACCACAACCAAAATACGAAGTACCCAAAAAATGGGTTTCATGATTTCATCCAAAATTTAATTTTCTCAAGCATACAAGAATGATTGATGGACTTAAACAAGTTAGTCACTGATACCACTTGTTAGAGTTAAATGCGAAAATACAAACAAATCTTAAGTATCCATTACTTAGAAATTCATCAACACATGCCTTACGCATATCTAGGGGTGAGCACGGGTCGGGTTTGGCCCCAACCCCATCCGACTCGCAAATGTCGGGTGACATCGCAACCAACTCGATACCACCCGACATCACCCAAAAGTTGGGTGATCATCCGACCCTATTTAGTACGAGTCGGGTTAACTCGACCATAGTCTTTTCTTTTAAAAAAAAAAAAAAAGCCCAAAAAATCATTTGTTTGACTCTTTTTTCAGCACTAAAATAGGCCAATTATGATTAAAAAAAAGCTCAACTTGGAATTAAAGATTCAAAACCTATTTAAATAATATATAGAAGAAATATATTATCTAGCCTTTTGGTGAATTATTGTCCATAAATCTGTAAAACAAAAATAACCTAACATGCATGACATATAATTCAAAATCAAAACCTAGGTTTTTGTTTTGGTAGCTAGGTGAGGGTCGGGTTGGGTTTATACAGGTCGGGTTTTGATCGAACTCGAGACCGACCCGAAAATTTCGAGTTTCTCATTTCTTGACCCGATGAACCCGACGCATTAAGAAAATCCGACCCAACCCGATGTTGTTTGTGCGGGTTGGGTCGGATTTTCGGGTAACATGCTCACCCTTACATATATCCATCACTTGTAAATTCATCAACACATGTCTGACGTATGAAATATTCACATACCTTTGAGTGAAAAAGATGAAATCATAAATTACAATAACACAACCCAAATATCATCATGTTAGATCATTAAGAACAAGAGTAGAGGAAAAATACATGAATCCATGGCGATAAACACAAGGAAGTTAAGGGTCTTCCAATACCAAATCACCTTAATGCTCAATGAAATCTCTTTATCAAAGAAAGAGGAGAATAGCAAATTGAGTTGGCTTGGGGACCATAACCCTATAATATTCTTTATATACTAGTTTAATTAGAATCTCATCAACTCTAATTAACTAGTAATGAGTCTTAACACATTATGAAGCCCATACCATATATATATAAGACGTTATTAAGTCCAATAACTTTAAACCTTATTAGATTACTTTAAATAGGCTAATTCTTTAGATAACTTATAACACATAATTAATGATATATGTAGGCTATATATTAGATAAATATCCAACGGCTGATGCTTTGGTTTTAGTGTTTCAGATTAATGGGTGTGTTTGGTGCGCATGATAAGATATGATTAATTTTATGATATTAGATTAGATTAGACTAAAAATAGTGTATCCTGTATTTGGATTAGACTAAAAATTAATTAAATAATTTTTTTAAATTACATTAAACAAAAAAAAAAAAAAAACGTTGGCTGATTTTTGCAAAAACCGGCCATTGCTCGCTTTGACAATAAAAATAAAAAATGAGTGGGATAAACAAACAAAAAATGGTGAAATTGCTTTGTCCTGCGCTGTAACGGGATAAAATATTGAGGTGAGATAATTTTTATACCATCCCACTCCACTTACCTATCCCATTTTGGCTGCCAAACAGCCCGTGTCTCTTCTCATTGCTTCTTCTGGCTTTTGCGGGAGTTCTTGTTTCGGTTTGAATCGACTTCCCCTTTTTTTTTTTCTTGATTATTCTAACTAATTATTGTAATTTTTATATTTTTTTTACACGTGGATGATGTTGTGCATTTATGAAAATGCATTAATCTGTTCTTTTGAATCTATTTACCTTTTGGAATCTCGTTCGAGGGTCTTGAATCAATGTTTGGAATTGTTGTTCGTGTTGAGATTTGTGAATGAAATGATGGAAAATATGAGATTTTTTTTTTTTTTTTGGAGGCTTTACCTAGGAGATTGATTCGTGTTTTTTTTTTTTTATCATTGTTGTTGTAGGTAGAGAGTAGAGAAATGGTTCTGGCTCTTACAAATGTGCGACTCTCATTTTATGTGTAAATTTTTTTGTGTCTGCAGTCAATTTATTAAAGTCTAAAGCAAAACAGAAAAAAGAAAGACCGGTATGAAATCAGAAACTAAGTTTAGGATTAAGGAATGCTATTTGGATCTATGTCTTCTTTACAATCGACTCGACCCAACCCGATCCGATTCATTTCGGGTCAAAACTCGGGTCAGTTTCAAGCTTCTTTATCATATTTTGGAGATGAAGTTTATACATTGTATATTCTTTGCCTTTTCTACCTATTTTACACAAGGTTGAATTTAATTCTCAGATATATATTGACTTTCTTTTTGTTGTACATTGTCTAATAAAATCCAAAATTGGCATCACTTTTTTTATTGTTTCTTTATTTTAGAAAGTATAGATTCCAATTGTTTTGTTATTTCATATTTTTTTGTTTCATTATTGCTTACATGTAGTCAATAGTTGAATGATTAAAAAATAGAAAACTTTAGATGGAATTTCAGAGAGCTGTGGTGATTTTATTCCATCTATACTTCAATAGTTATGTGATTTTCTGCAATGTGAAATTGAAGAGCTGTTGTGAACAGACCATGCAAGTGATTATATGATCACAGGCTTTGCAAAGTAAATCCTTCTGAAAAATCAAATATCATATCAATGCAAACCAGATTTTTAGCATATCAAACTAGAGGATTTACTTTTAACCATTAATACTTTCATTTTTGCCTGTCATATATGACTGCTGTAGGAAATAGAAATTGGTGATGCTAGGTCCAAGATTCCTGGCATATCCTTAATCCACCCTTAGCCATATTGTGCTTTGTTAGGTCAATATGATGATGCCTCTTATTAGACTCTTTTTTTAGTAAAATATTACAGACTTTGCTTAGATACGGGCACCAACAAGCTTTGTGCACTAGATGTTGTTTCTTTAGTTCTATCTTGTTTAGTAGAAATTTGGAAGCAACCCTTTTGGATGATTTGATAAAAATTAAAATCATGTAAATTTTAAAAAACAATGGGGCTTAAGTCTCTTGGCTCAACATGGAGCCATCCGACATGTGTTGATCCTAAAATTCGAGGGGCTGAGTCACATTGTCTTTTGAGGAGCTTGATAGAGGAACTCAGGAGTACACTTGAGAAGTGTAATCAAACACTTGAGTCCCTTGGATTTGTTGGGAAAAACACCCAAAACCCATCAATATCACAGATTCAATAAAAAAAAGAACAATAGAGATTAACACCCACAATATTGACAGAGGGACCTCCTATATATAGACTTTCTAGCCACAATATTTAGAAACTTTGTGACCAACAAGAATTTCTCATTTTACACTAACATGGTTTCTTTATTCAAATACAACTAGATCATAAAACACTTATCAATATTTAGAAAGTCCTAATTACTTTTTAAATACATGTTCCATGTTCTAATCCAACAAGAAATTCATGTTTGAGCCAAAATCCAACAGGATCAACACACCTCTCTATGTTGATCAAAGGGATTGTACACTTGCAGAGTCTCCCCAGCATTTTTCGGCCTTTAATCTTCTTCTTTATTTACCTCATTAGACACACTTCATTATTGAGGAATATTCTGACTGACATCTACCTAATTGTTTTGTTTTATTATCTTATAAACTGCATTACACAATCTTGCTGACAGACTAACGCATTCATGTAAACAAATTTCTCATTATGTTTTATTTTGTGTTTATTACCTAGGGTTTCTTCCACTTACTCTTCATCGGGATATTGTCTTGCTTCTTATTCAAGATATTATGTGAAGTAGTTTCCTTTTTACATATGAAGCATGAGCCAGAGTGGCAGTACATTGTTGCTCGGTTAGCCTTGCTGATGTCATGGACTTACTCAATGTTGGTATTTCTATCGGGCTTCATCTTATTCACTTTGGTGTGTGATTTGAATGCCACTGGCTTTGTGAATGATCCAAGTCCTGTTCAAGATGATATGAATGCTTCAACATTTATGGTCAAGCATCGACAAGTGATGGAATCTCTATTTGTTGTGCGGAATCGTGGTAAAGTATGAAAAGGAAAAACAAGACAACAAATTTAACGTGGTTCGGCAAATTGCCTACGTCCACGGGAGACAGCAAACTTGTATTATCAGAGAATACAAAGTACACCCTTAGGTGAAACTTACAGATTAGATCTCTTAAGTAGATCTCACAGAATAGAACTCTCTGACTCTCAGGAATGAATTTGAAAACTGAAGTTGAGCTCTATTTATAGGTGTATTCGGGGGCAATATCGTAATTATAAATATATTATTAATATAATATATTTATGTTTTTAAAATAAAACATTCGGCGCATGCGCCGTTCATTCCCTTTAGGCGCATGCGCCATTCACCACACGGGAAGCCCACATGGGTGGTCCCCAATAATCTCCACCTCCACCTCATGTGGAACGGGGCTCCTCTACACCTACAATCTCTTTACAGATAGCAAGCTTCCTTCAAAAGACTGTTGCTGCCTCCATTAGTTCCCTTAGGAACTCCGAGCTCGTGAGATGTTGATCAAGTCCAAACAATGTTGGAACTTGATCCCTGTAACCACTTTTGTAAGCATATCTGCGGGGTTATCTGCAGTCTTGATCTTTTGCAGAAGAATACTCCCTTCTTCTACTATTTCTCGAACAAAATGAAAACGAACATCAATGTGCTTCGTTCGACTGTGATGAACTTGGTTCTTTGCCAAACAAATGGCACTCTGGCTGTCGCAGAAAACTTCAACATTTTTCTGCACAATTCCCAAGTCTTTAGTCAATCCATGAAGCCAGATTGCTTCCTTGAAAGCTTCTGTTACTGCCATGTACTCTGCCTCTGTAGTAGACAAAGCAACTGTTGACTGTAGTGTTGATCTCCAACTCACCGGTCCTCCTGCTATAGTGAAAACATAACCAGTAGTAGATCTGCGCTTGTCAAGATCTCCAGCATAGTCCGAATCCACATATCCGACTAGATGCTTACAACTATTCGAATCTCTCTCGAACTTTAAACCAATATCCACAGTACCATGAATATACCATAGAATCCACTTCACTGCTTGCCAGTGGCCTTTACCAGGGTTGTGCATGTAACGACTTACCATACTTACAGCATGTGAAATGTCAGGTCTGGTACACACCATAGCATACATCAAGGCACCAACAACATTTGCATATGGAATCTTCTCCATTTGCTTCTTATGATCCTCGGAATTTGGTGACATTGATGAACTTAGCTTGAAATGTGGTGCTAATGGTGTGCTCACAGGTTTTGTGTCATTGCCGATGTCAAAAGTTTGAAGAACTTTCTTCAAGTACTGAGTCTGAGTCAAACAGATTTTGCCTTTGGCTCTGTCTCGAGTTATCTCCATCCCGAGAATTTTTCTGGCCTCTCCAAGATCCTTCATTTCAAACTCTGAGCTCAATTGAGCCTTGAGCTTGTTGATCTCCACCTTGCTTTTTGATGCGATTAACATATCATCTACATATAAAAGCAAGTAGATAAATGTACCATCTTGAAGTTTGCGATAGTAGACACAATGATCAAACTGACTCCGAGTATATTTTTGCCCTTGGATGAAGCTGTCAAATCGCTTGTACCACTGTCTCGGTGACTGCTTTAGGCCATACAGTGACTTGCTCAACTTGCAAGCCCAATTCTCTCTTCCTGGTACTTTGAATCCATCTGGTTGAGACATATATATCTCATCGTCCAAATTACCATGGAGAAAAGCAGTTTTGACATCGAGTTGGGCTAACTCGAGATCAAACTGTGCAACCAAAGCCAATAATATCCGAATTGACGAATGCTTAACAACAGGTGAGAATACCTCATTGTAGTCAATTCCTTCCCTCTGAGCGTAGCCTTTTGCTACCAGTCTGGCTTTGTATCGGATACCATCTGTGCTGGGAGAGCCTTCCTTCTTAGCGAAAATCCATTTGCAGCCAATTGGTTTCTTTCCTTTTGGAAGTGGAACCAACTTCCAAGTCTGATTCTGATGGAGTGATGTCATCTCCTCATTCATTGCCATTTTCCACTTATCACTTTCCATACTCTGAATAGCATCTTTGTAATTGTATGGAATATCATCTCCGGTGACTGGAAATGCATATGCAACCATGTCAGTGTACCGAGCAGGTTTACGGATTTCTCTTCGTGGTCGACTGGTGGCAATTGATTCTGGTTCTTGACTGATGTCTGGTCCAGAAGCCTCCACCTCAACTGAGATTTCCTCATCTTCTTCAGGATGGTTGGATATCTCTGCTGACTTGCTAGGAGTTACTGGAATATCTAACTCCACCTGCTGAGGCAAATCTGGATCGCGATTTTCTTTATCAGAAACTGTATGCTTTAACATCACAGATTCATCAAAAGTTACATCTCGACTTTTTACAATTGTCTTTGTATCAGGGTTCCATAGTCGGAAAGCCTTAATTCCTTCACTTAAGCCCATGAAAATCGCTTTCTTGGACCTAGGATCCAGTTTGGATTCCTTCACATGAAAATATGCAGTACATCCAAAAATGCGCAGAGAATCATAATATGAAACGGGGTGTCCAGACCATACCTCCTTCGGAGTTTTGCCATCTAGTGCTGTTGCAGGAAGTCGATTGATGATATGAGAGGCATATGACAAAGCTTCAGCCCAAAATGCCTTGCTCAGTCCAGAATGAGATAACATGCAGCGAACTTTATCTACCAAAGTACGATTCATGCGTTCAGCAACACCGTTTTGTTGTGGCGTGCCTGGGACTGTGAAATGTCTGACAATCCCTTCATTCTCACAAAATTTCTGAAATGGGTCTGACTTGTATTCTCCTCCATTATCAGATCTGAGCCTCTTAATCTTCCTTCCTGTTTGGGTTTCTACCATTTTCTTCCATATAAGAAAGATATCTAGCACTTCATCTTTATGCTTCATGGTATAAACCCAAACATAGCGTGAGAAATCATCAATGAAAGTAACAAACCAACGTTTACCGCCCAATGAAGCATTTTGAGAGGGTCCCCAGACGTCGGTATGAACATAATCTAATGTACCTTTTGTGCGGTGGATGGCAGTTCCAAACTTGATTCTCGTCTGCTTGCCTAAGATACAGTGCTCGCAGAAGTCAAGTTTCCTGGTTTTTGCACCTTTCAGAGAACCTTGCTTTATCAAGGTTTGAAGAGTTTTCTCTCCAACGTGTCCGAGCCGCATGTGCCAAAGTCGGGAAGTGTCCGATGAAACATCATTAGAACTGGTGCAAGCTGAGACACTTCCGATTACTGTGTGTCCGTCAAGGAAATAAAGATTTCCTTTCTGAGTACCCTTCATGGCCAAGAGTGCTCCACGTACAACCTTCAGGACTCCACCTTCAATGGTTACCTTGTAACCGCTGGAATCAAGGACTCCTAGGGAGATCAGATTTTTCTTCAGATCTGGAACATATCTGACGTCCGTGAGCCGTCTTGTTGTACCGTCATGCATCTTAAGGCGTATAGTTCCAATACCTTTTGTGCGGCAGGTATTGTTGTTGCCCATGACCACGACTCCTCCATCGAACTCATCTAATTTTGAGAACCAATGGCGATTCGGACACATATGATAGGAACATCCGGAATCTAAAATCCATCTATCAGACTGAATGTCTATAGATGAAATTGAGAATGCAGAATCTTCTTCAGCCTTCTGTGCCACATTTGCATCTGTCTTGCCCTTATTTGGACAATCTTTCTTCCAGTGCCCCTTTTGGTGACAATAGGCACATTCATCATTCCCAAGATGTTGACGTGAAAAAGGTCCTTTTGACTTTGAGCGAGATCGGCCTCGCCCACTGGATCTATTAGATCTGTTGTTAGCCCTGCCTCTGGATACCGTCAAGGCTGCTGGTGATGCTTCCTTGTGATCGCGTTGGTCCTTCTTTCGATACTCGTTGTTCACCAAAGCATTTGAAACATCACTGAATTTAACCTCATCTTTGCCATATAACAAAGTTGTTGTTAAATGTTCATAACTTTCAGGCAAAGAGTTTAACAACAACAGTGCCTTATCCTCATCAATAATTTCAACATCAAGATTTAGTAGATCAGCAAGAATCTTGTTGAAATTATCAAGATGCTCAATCATGGGAGTACCTTGTTTGTACTGAAAACGAAAGAGCTTCTTCTTCAGGTAGAGGCGGTTCTCTATGCTTTTCGTCATGTACTTGTCCTCCAGTTTCTTCCAGAGACTTGTTGCCATAGTCTCTTTCATTACAAAGTACTTCTGATCTTTGGCCAAACAGAGTCTGATTGTTCCACAAGCTTGACGATTGACGAAATACCAATCATCATCGGACATATCCTTGGGCTTGGTTTCCAAGGCGATTTGTGAGCCTTCTCGGAATAAAAGATCTTGAATTCGCATTGCCACATGCCAAAGTTGTTGGTGCCGTTGAATTTCTCCACCTCGAACTTTGCATTAAACATCGAACTTCTTTGCCAAGGCCTGCTTGTGCTTGAGATTTCTTCCGCCATTAAGACCGAAGATATGTATGACGCCGAAAAGTGCTTCGAAAAATGATAAACAACTCTAACTAAGCTATATCAATAACTTAGCAGTTGAATCTGCAGAAACTGATTGCACGGTTGCGTCCGGAACGGTCGAAAATGGTGGAAACGAGTCTGACTTTGCTGAAATCAAACGAAAAATAAGCCGAAACAGTGGGGGGCCAAAACAGTGGCTGGGCCGTGAACAGTGACGGGCTGAACTGTGCTGGGCCGTGAATAGTGACGGGCTGAAACAGGACTGGGCTGTGAATACTTACGGGCTGAAATAGGGCTGGGCCGTAAATAGTGACGGTCCGAACAGTTGCTGGGCCTTGAACAGTAACGGGCGTGAACAGTGACGGACCGGTGAACAATGTCGGACAGGGGAACAGGGACGGACCGGTGAACAGCGTTTGCTGAGTGGGCTGGGCCCGGGCGGATGAACAGTTCTGGATCAGAAAGATTGGGCCTGTGAACAGGTCGGCGATTGGACCGGGCAGTCAGAATGAACAGTGTCGGCAGTCGGAATGAACAGTCGGCAGATGAACAGTGTCGGACCAGGTTGGAACAGCGTCGGATCGGGTGGGAAAAGAGTCGGATCAGTTGAAAAGTCTGGTAATGAACAGTGTGACGGATGAACAGTGCCGACAACCGCAGTACGGGGATCAAACTTTGATCGGCTCCTGAGAACTCGTTTCTTGTCCGTTTTTCTCGCCGTTTGTTGCGTTGGACTCCTGAGAACAAGAGCTACCTCCTCGGGTGATCAGAACACAGTTTTGATCACGTTTACAAAATTTTGAAATTTCGACGTTGTCTCAAAAAATTTCGACAGAGAGTCTGTTTTTCTTCCAAAAACTTCAACCTGTCTCTGATACCAATTTGTTGTGCGGAATCGTGGTAAAGTATGAAAAGGAAAAACAAGACAACAAATTTAACGTGGTTCGGCAAATTGCCTACGTCCACGGGAGACAACAAACTTGTATTATCAGAGAATACAAAGTACACCCTTAGGTAAAACTTACAGATTAGATCTCTTAAGTAGATCTCACAAAATAGAACTCTCCGACTCTCAGGAATGAATTTGAAAACTGAAGTTGAGTTCTATTTATAGGTATATTCGAGGGCAATATCGTAATTATAAATATATTATTAATATAATATATTTATGTTTTTAAAATAAAACATTCGGCGCATGCGCCGTTCATTCCCTTTAGGCGCATGTGCCTCTTTCGGCGCATGCGCTATTCACCACACGGGAAGCCCACATGGGTGGTCCCCAATACTATCGGCAATAAGTCATAGATTCCAGACATATCTTCTCTCAATGATCTTAATTGTGAGTACAGGACAAATTATGATTATTTCAGAGCTCATAAGATGGAAAGGTGTCTTCAGTATCATCAGTGATGGAGATTTCTTGGTAAGTGTGACTGATAATCTAAGTGTTCATCTGATAGGCGACCACCTTTTTTTTATTATAACCCTAGAAGCTTGTCACAAGTTTGATTTGTCAGAGTAGATCTCTTAGGTGGGCGCATAAGATAAGGTCCTCCAATGCAAAATGTCTTGTACAGACTACAAGTTTGCTTACCGTAGTCTTGGTTAATGTTCTGGAAACTATGACATAAGTAGTAGGACCTAGGTTTTCCTCTTGCTGTACATGTTTCTCTTAGAATACTATTCCTCATTGTGATCAAGCTTCCTACTTCTGGTTTTTTTTTTTTTTTTTCATTTGTAGGTGACCTTAATTATTCAGGTTGGTGGAATGATTTCCAGCTTCATTGCAGCTGAAAAGAATTTCTTGTGAAGAACAGCGTATGGTATCAGCTGCATGTGAGTGGCATAATTCAGTAACAATACATTGCACGGAAAACAACCTTGAATTGCCAAGAGCATCAACATATGAAAGCAGAGACTCACTTGGTAAGTAAGGAATTCAATGAACTAATTTCAAACATATAAAAAAAAGGAAGACAAATATTTACTTTTACCTCTTTCATTTACTAGCATTGTCCACCTTAGAATTATTTCATGTACTCATCTAATTCAATTCGTCTTTGTGTACTTGTTCAACATGCATTGAAAGTTGCTCTCCATATTGTTTGCAGTAAGTTATTTGGAGTCCAGTCAAGGTGCTCTTACGTGTTTTGGATGGAGGGTTGCTGCCTCGCTGATCGTCAGACTAGTCTTCACTGAGTCCATTCTGTTTCTGTTTGTCCTTGCAATCATGGTTCGAAAATTTTCCGAAATTCGGCGAACATCGAAGTGCGAAGTGGATGTAAAATAAAAAATACAAAAATTCGCCGAAATAGTTCGATAAAATTCGATAAACTTCAATAAAATTTCTATTTTTCAATTCAAAAATACAAAAATTCGACAAGAAATTTGATAAAATTTGACAAAATTCGATAAAATTCAACAAAGTTCGATGAAATTCGATAAAAAAGTAAAAAAATGTTATTTCATTAATAAAAACAAAAATATCAATAATTATGTATTATTTTCAACTTCATCAACCAACATAGCAATATAAATTTTAAAAAATAATTTAATAAGCTAACAAATTATGTAATTTATGGGATATGTTTTATCAAAAAGAGAAGAAAAGAAGCAAAAAAATAAATAAATAAAGTTGAAATAAGATAAAAACTTAAAAATAAATTAAAAATGTTTCCAAAGCCATTTTTTTAGTTAACTCTTATAAAACAAGATTAAAAAATAATACATTTAAATAATAAACTAATAAATTAAGCATGGTGGGATTCAAACTAGCAAAGTATATGGTTGAGAAGCAAGCCACCAAAAAATTAAATATCAAAACAAAGAAAATAAATTAAGATCAAAAGCCACCATTTCAAATTCATCAACCTACTTAATAAGATTGATTTTGTTAGGTCACTTATTGGTATTTTTATGAATTAAAAGTGTTTATTTATATTAGTTTTTTAGCTTATACTACAATAAATCTATATATTTAAGCATATAAAAAAAATTCTCTGAACTTCTCTAATTAGGAAATTTTTACAAAAATTCTTCATGTTAAATTAAACTTCTCCAAATTAATTCTAATTTTCAAGTGATCGAAGTCAAGTTGAAATCGAATTTTTGATCCTTGGATGTGCGTTAAACAATGTTAATGTAAAAACACATGTTTCAACCAATTATATTTATACTTTTATATGTGAAAAGTATCTATTTATGTTTGTTTTCATCATTTCTAATAGTAATTATGCATATTTTAACATCTATATAGGAATTCTTTAAACTTCTCTAGATTAGCGAATTTTTACAATAATTCTCCAAGACTTCTCAAACTTTTCTGAATTAATTCTAATTTTTAAAGGTCGAAGTGTCGGGCGAAATTGAAGTTTCGAACCTTGCTTGCAATGACTCTATCTCTTAGTATACCTTGTGAGGACAATTAACGTTGATCCTTGGCTGTTCCCTACTTGATATCCGCAGACATGTGAGGGGAACAATTACTGCACATATTGCTGGAGTGACTTTGAAGACCAATTCCTACCATAGCTGCGAAGCTTCTTTCATTTTTGTTTGGAATGACAACTTGCTCTAACAGCTAGCTTTGGAGGACTTGCTTGTGAATGGAGTCTTAGGATTTTGCTTACTTCCACATTGAAGTTGTAATGGCATGTATAGCTAACAAAGTTAGGAATTTAGAAAACTAATCAACACATGCTCATCAACTTGGGAGTAAGAATGCTGACAAGTCTCAAATATTACTGATCTTGATCTGTATCTCAACTAGTAACACAGCTATTGTGATTTATGTGCTCATACTCATACTAAGTTATTCAAATTTGAAACTTTCAGTACTTCTCTCTTTTCATCTTTTTTTTTTTTTTTTTTTTTTGGGTTTTGGCTATGAAGGTGGGAATATTGGGTGTACGAGAATTTGCTTCCACGACCATTCCCAATTCTTAGCAATTTCTTGTGTCAGTTTTAGAGAAGTTAATAATACATGAAATGCACATTATTTTCTCTGTGAAAGAAAATGATGGCAACATAATGATACTCTAACAACAATTTTTGAAATATTACAAAGCCCTTTTAAGTATGTAGTGTGAGTACTACTAGAAGGAATTGTTGTGCATGATCCTCCTAATACTGTATTGTTTATGTATATTAACAGTGCAAACAATTGCCCAAGAACAGGGTAAGGTTTTTTACCCTTTAACTCTATTACGCATAAAAAATATTCTGAAGAAAAAAAAAAAAACTATAGTGAGAAACTAGGGCCTGTTTGGTATGCAATTTAAAAATGGTTTTTAAATATAAGTTTTTAAAAAGTTTTAATTGGGAGTTTATTTTTAGAAAACAATGAAAACAACAATTTATTGTATTGATGTTTTTTTCACTAACTTTTGAAGTCAAATAAAAAACAGTTTTAAATATTTTGAAACCACTTCAACAAAACTAGTTTTTTGAGAATTTTGGATTTAAAAACTGTTTTTTATTTTTAAATCTTATACCAAACAGGGCTTTGACCCACTTCGTAAATATACCCTTGATTTATGGAGATTTGGTTGTTGTAGCTGTATGTTACTTGAGAAAAAAAAAATAATCTTTTTTTTTTTTTTTTTGTGGAACACACCATCCTATCATCATTTTATAATGTTCTGGTCTAAATAAGCTTTTAATAGTGTTTTTGTGGCGACCCTGCACCCCAGACCACCAACCTCACAAGAAATGGCGTGCGGAATGCCGGGGCAAAACGCCTGGCGTAGGCATCTCCAACTACTCTTCAACCCCCGTGAGGTGGTTGAGACCGTACAAGCCTTATTCCAAACAACGATATAATATAAAAATGTACTAAACAAAACTACCAACCGTATTAATCATCCAAGACAAAAGATAATTCATAAAAATGAACCATAAATAAAATCATAATCTCTACAGTCCATCAAGATGGACATACACATAAAGTCCAAAACTACGGGTACAAAAAAAAATCGTTATATGCCCTCATGGTCCATCTAACAAGTCTCAACTCACCTATACTACAATGTGGTAAATGTTATAATTACATAGTCCAAAATATAATACATCTTAATTTAAAACACAGTTCAATCAAAACACAGTTCAATTAAAACACAGTTCATAACATATAGATATCAAGCATTTATAATAAGTTCGATGCAAATAAAAGCCTATCAATTTGGATCCACATTCCACATGCATTGAGGTTACTAGTGCACGTTTATTTCACCGTAATGTTCTCATCCCCAATCATGTTGATTTGGGGTTACTAGTGCACGTCTATTTCACCATACCGTTCTCATCCCCAAATATTTCCTTTCTAAAACCCTCCTATGACAAGGTTAAGTCTCCCTATTAGCCAAATAGATGGGCCAACCATAGTCATAAGGTTTTCTCAAATTAGTGCATCATTCAAAACATTAGAACACATTCATGTTTTCAACATACAATATATATAAGTGATATGATGACATAAAAGATATAATCATAAATGAAGTCTACTCACAACCAAGCATCGCGAGAATATCTAACTACACACGGACACCAAACCGAATCAACCCAATCAAGGTCCTGAAACATTCATCAATATCCAACCATATATCAATTCCTATGTTCAATCACATAGACATTACACATCAACTATAAATCAGCCCAAATATAGACAATAGGCCTAAATCTCATCTAATCCCATCATTCTACTCAAATCACATGACTTGGGCCTCTAATGCATAGTTCTCATTCATAAACCATTCAATTAATCAAAAATACTGATTTTTAATTCCTTAGGCATAAACATGCCCAAATTGGGCCATTCGATCACAAGTAGGTGTAACCCATGATATGGTCACAACCACCTAATCAGTAGCATAATCAACTCTAATCATGTTTAATTAGACATAAATTGCATTAATTCAATGATTCTAGGCCAAAAGCTCTAAAATATGAAAATTTTCATAATTAGGCCATATTGTCGATTTACACTAGGTCACCATGTTTAGCTGTGTATATCACTGATTTTGCATCATGGGTTCATCAGCAATGGCAACTATGTTAACATAGTTGACATGCAAGCTATTTGGAAATGTTTAAGTTCATATTCTAAATTTAGGTCTAATACAAACAACCCTAACAATTTTCCATTTAATATTTTGTTCAGATGTATCAAGCTGTCAACATAAATATTTAATCAAAAATCAACCGTACAGATTGAATTATGTTAAGAAGCAAACCTTATGTCCAAAACTCAGCTCAATCAAACGATGGACCGAAGAGATAAGCATCTTTGATGAACAAGTCTCTAATCAGACAATTTCTCATTTCCTGCTGCAAATACTTGAACTCAGATGACTATATCACACAGAATACTTGACCCATCAACATCTCAACCGTTCATAATCCATAAATATTAGTTGTAAACCATCCTATAAAATATAATATCCATCCAACGGTAGGTTAGGATATCTTACAGTTTGATCTAAACTGCGTGAGAAATTAAGACTTTTTGACCAGCTTTGTTTGAGAGGTTATATCTCTTAGAAGAAAACTCTAATCAAGGTTTCCACCGACCAGAATGAATAACGATAAGATATGAACTGGATGAAAACGTTTGAACTCAATTTGACCATATATCATCAAGATCTCGCTTTTTGATGAAAATGTTGCTGAGATTTCCCTCAAAGCAACTTCTTCTTTCCTTTCTCTTCTTATTTCCTTTCTCTTTTTTTTTTTTTCTTTTCCTCCACTCATCTCACTCTCCGGGACTTCCTTGGAGAAGAGAAGTGGGCATTAGATACTTGTCCACTCTCATGCACCAACTTGACATGTGTTGGAGAAGAGAAACGGGGCATGAGACACTTGTGCACTCTCATGCACCAACTTGACATGTGTTGGAGAAGAGAAATGGGGCATGAGACACTTATCCATTCTTATACACTAACTTGACATGTGTTGGTCTCATACTATCCATACCAATCACATGTACTTTAACCAATTTCATATTTGCATGCATTTTAAATGTCCAATCCATCTAATGCACCAAATTTTCATTCTCATTTATCCTTTTATTCAATCAATCGTAACTCATATCAATTTATGATTTAATGGGCCTATGCATAAATAATAACACATGCATTATACTTTAATTTAACCTGACCCATATACAATTTATAATACATATATTTATATACATTATCAAGCATCAAATATACAAATATTAAATAACCATTAAACAAATACCAAACATATTAAGGCAAACACATAGAATTTGAGTAAAATACAATTGAGTTATGGGCTCCATGAAATAATTTTCAGGGCGTCACAATTTTGATTTACAATGTCTAAAAATATTTCTTAAAACTTCGTAGGGTTAATTTAAAAAGCATGTTTAAGCTCTACAATTGTCTTGTTTAAGTTTAAAGTTTAAACTTGAGTAAAATTGAATCAATTTTTTTAAAGTTCACATTAATCATATTGGACCTTGATTGACATTATTTTAAAATAGAAATATATTATATCTTAGTTTAGTAAATTAAAATAAATAGTATTAGATTTGATTTAAATTTTACATAAAATTATTGAGCTTATACCAGAAATTGGCATGCGATATTATATAGAAATTGCAGGAACATAAGATAAATACCACCCTTTTAAAACACAATTTTTCACTACAGCTCTGTCTTGTCGCCGTTGAAACCAAGTTTGGAAAGAGGTGAGATTCAGTTTCGTAATTTTACCGCGCGCTCTCTCTCCCTCGCTCGCTCGCAGGCAGAAAAACCCTAGCTTTCCTCGTTTCAGTTTCTTTCGATCCGGCATTCATGTACGGGGGAGGTGAGTACAGTGATGATCTCTACTACTACCACTACTACTTCTTCTTCTTCTTCTTCTTATTTTTCTTCATCTTCGCTGTGTTCTCTTTTGTTTCTTATTCGGGCAATTCATCAAACACTTGGTGGCACACACACAGCAGTGTTTCCACTCCACATGAAAGGGTAGAAGAAACGTGTTTTGATCACTGAAATCGCGTCTTGTGGTTTGATTTTTCTTGTTGTTGAGCAGATGAAGTATCGGCTATAGTTATAGACCTGGGTTCCTACACCTGCAAAGCTGGGTACGCCGGCGAAGATGCTCCCAAGGCAGTGTTCCCTTCGGTAAGGTTTTTCTTTTATTTTTTTCTTTTTCTTTTTATATTTTTTTTCTGGCTCGCCGGCATTTCATTTTCTCCGTCTTTCCTTCAAGTTGGTTCATTTTCAGGGATGCTAAATTACATAATTATATATATTTTTTTCCATTTCATAGTGTTTTTAAATTTTTTTCTCTTAACAAAGGGTGTTTCTTTCTTCTTAGATTTTTGTACTTCTTCAGGGAATTAAATGGAATGGGATGAGGATACTATTTAATCGTGGAAAAATTGTATAATTTGCACTACTAAATTTGAATTTCATAGAAGGGAAAATTGAAGATTTTGCATCAGAATGGACTGGACCAGACAGCTTTGGCTGTCCAATTGATTTGGGCAAGTTATGAAAACGTTTTTTTTTTGTTTTTTTTGGTGGAAATAACGATGCTGAGTTCTGTTTGTCTTCTCTGTGTATGGGTTTTGAACAAAATGGTGGAATTTAACTGAAGGGATTAGTTGGTTGTATCAGGAAGAATAATAGTTGAAGGTATTAAGATGTTTTTCCTTCAATCATCGGACATTCTCTTAGTTGCTACAATCTTGTTAAACAATTTGGTTAACCACAAGACTCTAATTTCCCCTAGGTTCTTTCGAACCTCAATAGGAATTGCATATGGTCCTAAAGTCTCTGCATTTTTCATTATTCTCAAAGCATTTTTTACCTCAAGCATGCTAATTAATAGAAGAATTTATTTCCATTAGCTTCCTCTAGGTTATCAAGTAGTCCTTCTACACTTAACTTTGCTAAATGATTTTCATTTAATAATAAGTTTTCCATCGCTCTTTTATCTCTTGTTCTTTTACTAAGATACTTTTACCTTCGCTTTTATGCATTTAATACGGTCAAGATCTTTCGTCTTTCATTGCTAATTTAACTGAAGGCACGGTCCCACACGAGACCTAACAAGCAACTGCTAGTGCAAAAGCCATTGCGCTAACACCCCTATTCGAGTAAGGCGTTGTCGTAACTTAGTATCGAAATACGCTTTAAGTTTAACATTGCTTACCACTTTTTTAGCTTCTTTATTTTGCATTCCTATAATTTTGAAAACTTTTCTCATCCCTAACCTATTGCCAAAAAGTTTGTCCTTTTTCAGTTTTATGGCAATTTGAACTTCTATAGTCCTCCACCAAGTTTTATGGCAATTTAATCTCCTCAAAATTTCTTTCAACTTTTTCAAGATGTATCTTTGTCTAATGCAACAATTCTTTGGGTTATATTTAGTTTTCCTTTTGTTGATGCATATGATAGTATGTGGCTAGATGCTTTCTCTTATTGACAGCTTCGTTTTTAAGGTTGTTGGCTCGATTGATCAATTGGGAGTTGGTGATATCAAGCCTGAAAAGGACTCTGAATCCATGTTAGATTCTAAAAGTGGCATCAAACCTTTTGATCCTGATAAAACCAAGGCAAACCGGAAGTTGTATGTTGGTTCTCAAGCATTAGGTTATCGTAGGGATCATATGGAGGTTAGTCCTTCTTGTTTTTTCTTAATTGACTAAGAAATAATATTTTATAGGTTTGTTTTTACTGGTTTCTAGTTACTTTTTCATATTCTCTATTTTCATTTTCCTTAAATAGGTGCTCTCACCTATAAAGGATGGAGTAGTTGTTGATTGGGATATTGTTGACAACATATGGAACCATGCCTTCAGGTAAGAACTAGATATACATAATTCTGCAATTACTCTATGTTGTGAAACATATTCTAATTTATGAATTTTATGTCATGCTAGTTGTCTTGATCTTTCCAATTTTATAGTTAATGTGAGAGAAATTGTTGGTTTTAGAGCTAGGGCATGCACAACATGTAGCTGAAGCTAGTTAATATATCTCATGTCTTTTATTTATTTATTTATCTTTGGATCTAAGTGATTTGTCTAGAAGTGGCCAAAACTTGTTAGTCAATATATCTAACAAGTTTAACCTATAATGCTTCACCTTAGTTAAAGAATCTTCGTAAAAAGTCAATGTGCTCATCTTAGTTAAAGTTAAAACCTAATTTGTCATTCTAGATCAATTTCATATCATTAAAGAAATTTGTTATACAAAATTACTGATTAGAATAAAGTGCTTACTTCAAGATGTGTAAAGAGGTTACCTCAATTATGTTTTACTAATATATTTGGCTTTTCTTGAGTCTTTAATCTGATGTAAAATCTTGACACAATCTACATTCCCCTATTCTGGCCACATAATGTGTGAGATAAATAAAGAATGGATTATAACTTTTCAGAGAAGGTATTCTGACTAAAGAATTACATCTTAGTGGAATCAACCAAATTTGGTTTAAAGGTTGAACCATACTATGATTAAGTTGGTTTGGACACACAACGAAGACCTTTGGATGCACTAGTTAGGAAGAGTGACCTATGGACAATCTACAATAATGATAGAGGTAGAGGAAAACTTAAAATAATATGGATAGAAACAACATGGACACAAATATATAATCACTTGTAATGCTAATGTTGGCTTAGCGTTGATAGAGTAGAGTAGAGGAGGTGGATATACACTAGCCAAACCCATATAGTTGGGAAAAGAACTTGTTGAATTAAGTGCGAAAGAGTGTTTGGAATCATTATCATAGTTGTTAGAATCGTGAATTGGCATTGAATCATTTTTTGTGCTTGGTGAATTGAATCTGATTTATTCACGAAATTTAATTTATGATTTTGGTAGTCGATCATTTGGCCAAGTTCTAAAATGGAGTAGTATTTTGAAGCACGATCGTTCATGAAGTAGATTGTCATTATGAAATTCTTAAATTTGTAACTTAATCAAATTAATTTTTTATTAATAACGATAATAGATGCTTCACTGTTGTTCTTCTCTTATACCACATTTCACTAGCCTATGAATAGTGGGATGAACTAATTTTAGATTTTTTTTCTTTTAGGAACTAATCCTGATTAAAAAAAGCAGTGTTTTCAGGGAGATAATGCCTAGGCGTTGTGCTAGGCAGGCAGTGGGGGTTTGTGCAAATATTTAAAAAGTTTGAGGAGGGGGGTCTATGTAATTTATAAAAAAAAGCTTAAAAAACAGAAATGTCCAATTTTTATAGTAAACCCTTGAACCTTTCTCTCCCTAAGTCCATCCTTTCTGTTTGCTCCGACCAAGAAATGCCGTCGAAATCTTTGGTGACCGTCGACGACCCTTCGGCTATAGGTATTTGAGTTTTGTACTTTTGAACCTTTTGGATAAAGTGTATTATGACATGATTTTAATTAATATGAAGTGTTTTTCATCATTTTATGAAAATTTAACATTTATTATAGAATATAGTTAGATATATATAATTTTGTATATGAATTGTCCAAGGACCTGTAAATAATTAATTAGTTATCTAGGGACCTATAAATAAATATTTTTCTTATCGCCTTGGTCATGTCTAGGCTTCGCCTAGATAGGAAAAATCACCTATACATCGCTTTGGCGCCTTGAAAACACTGAAAAAAAAGAAAAGAAAATAGTTTGTTCAAAGATTTTGAATTAGGTTAAATGGTCACAAGTCATGGCTATGAGTCCTATTTAATAATTTCATATGCTTAAAGAATTGCATAATAAATATAAAGTACATGATATATGAAATCTAAGATATATTCACTATGAGATGCGGAAGCATGGTCTTAAATTCTTAAGGATTTGAATAATTTTTCCTGAATTGAATTACGAATTATAAGATTCATTCATTTAGCCATGCAAATGTTGCTTTCCTAGCTACTAACCTGAAAACTACAGGAGAGATGACCCTCTTTCGTAATGTTTGCTTTGACTCTTGGTAACATGTACAAACATATCCAAGTGGGAAAGGAGTGCTTTATTCTATTTACTGAGATTTGGAAATCATTTTCCTTCACTCTTCACTTAGAGTTTGTGTGGAATCTTTCTCATTTGAATCTATTGGCCTCATATATGCATGCGCCAATGGAGGGAAAGATTAGAAATTGAGACAGGACCAATAAAGTGATATTGCATCATCAACTAGTTGTCAGTCTCTGTTATTTTGTGAAGATTTTGGCATCAATTCTTGCATACTTTTCCATCTAAAACTGTTTGATTGATTTAAATACAAGGGAGAGCTGATTGTTGCTTTTATACCATTATCAGGGAGCGCTTGCTGATTGATCCTCAAGAACATCCAATGCTACTTGCAGAACCATCTTTCAATACTCCTCAACAGAGAGAAAGGTGATCTGGTACCTGACTGCCCTTTTATCTGTTGTCGTAGAAATTTGACATTTTGGTGTTTTCATCTTTTGATTCTTGAATTTGTAATTTTCATAGAATCTTCAATCCTTTGATAATATAAATATGTATTTGCTTGTTTTTTCGAAAGTTGTGTTTCATAGAAACCAGTAATTGCACTTCACCTTTTAAAGACTAATTATTTTTGTCATCATCCACCCAACCCAAGAAAGGCCTTCTCCCTCTTCCCCACTCTTTTTTTTTGCTACCACGAGTTCGTGCAGTATATGTAATCAATTGAGTGCAGTCTCGATTCCATTCATCCGAAGAGTTTTAATTGTGAGACGACAATTTTTTTTTTTATAGGTTTTTTGTTTTTTTTGAAGCATTTTGTCATCCTTACTCTTACCATTTGTGCCTCTGGGTGCCACACATACACTAGTGTGCATTTTAATTATCAAGTATATGTTTGCAACAAACCTTTGCAAAAATTACCCCAAAAAAAAATGAAACAAAGAATAGATGCAAAAGTTGGGAATTAAAGGATTTGAAAATTTGAGGGAAAAACTTTGTTGCAAAGATATTGTTTAAACTATAAAGTTAACAAATATCAATACACAGCTTGAGACTTGGAGGTGGTCTTTCTGCGAAAATTTCAAAGATAAGGACCATATTTTGTTCAAACCATCGTGAAGACTACATGTATTTTTGATGGACTTTTCATACATTTACAATACTAGTGTCCACCTCATTCAAAACCCTATGACATGCTTGACTTGAACTTCAATCAATTTGGTCCCCCTTTCACAATGTTACATACTTGCACGTTAGCCATATTTTTGAGAGATTAAAAGACTACTAGAGGGTAGTAGTGGAAAAACAAATTACATTGGGAAATATGGGAGGTGTGGAAAAGCAAATTACATAGGGAAATACTTCCAAAACGAGGTAAAATTTTGAGCTTTCCCACAAATTGGACCTTGTTTTGGGAGATTAAAAGACAACTGGAGGGTAGTAGTGTTTGCAGTTGTTTGGTTAATTTGGAAGGAGATGAATTCATGCCTCTTCAATGATGAAGAAAGGGATGTTTATGGAGTTTGGGAGAATTCTTTTTTCTTGGCATCATAATGGGTCAGTGCAAGTAAACTTGCTAACGGCTTTGGGTTGGGTGATTGGCTTAGGGATTGGAACCCTATTCTCCAATATATTTAGACATGTTTGAAGGACCACTTGTCCTTCTTGCATTTTAGATTGTAAAAATTTTAAATTTAATCAATAAATCTTGTTTCTTGTCAAATAAATAAATAAATAAATAACTCTGAGCCTTCAATTAAATCGGGGGTTCCGAGAAAGATAACTCCGGCTCAAGCTATAAAAATTCCTGCAATAAAATATACATATAGATTTTTTTGGTGCTTTGAGCACATTTTGATTGATAGGCCCATCACCACATTAATGTCTTCAAGAAGACACTTCTGCTCAATTTCTAGAGCATGCTAAGCATGTCTACTACCAAAATAAGTGAAGGTGATGGTAATTCTCTAAAAGCAGTTTAAGTGGTGGAATGAACTTTCTAGAAACTAATTGGCTAGGATACCAAGGAATGCCTTTTTCTGTATATATATTAGGTCCTTTCTTTGACCCAAGACTCAATGCACTAACTTGATGTGTGGATGTAGTTGAGAATGAATATTTTTTTTAAAAATGACTCATGATATGAACATCTCTTTGTTTCCTTGTCTGCTAGTGATTGATTACGCAACAAATTTGTATAAGCTATTAGATTGATAGAGCTAAAGCCCTTGACTTCGTTTGCACCTTTTGATTGATGTGTTGCGGCTGTTGCCAATAGTTGTACCCGACAAATCCTTTCTGATGAAACTCTTCTACAACTTATGGTGCAACCATTGCTATCAAGGTACTTCAAGCAAGCTCAGCCTGGCTGGTATAAAGTGGGGGTGCCCAACTCAAGAATGCACTTAACCCTACACACATCATGCATGCTTAAGTCATATACTCTTCTTTTGGGCACTTGACTTATATACCCAATTTAACTTTTAGGGGAATACCCCTAACCCTAACCCAATTTTCAAGGCCTCAACCCATTACTGTTTCGAAAGGCTCTTACCTCCTATGCCTTTTGAGATCCAGTAACATTTAACTAAAGTCTCAATTTCTGATTATAACTTCATTATTTACTTAATTTCATAATTTTTTTAAATGATTTTTATTATTGTTTATAGCTTAAATTCATAATTCATATAACAGTCACTTTGCGAGTAATTATGCTATAATTTATAAGTGTAATATTTCATATATACAATATGTTGCACATAGTTGGGAAAATTGCTTTGTTGGGTTGAGTTGAATTGAGCTGAGTATATACAACTGTGGGAAAATGTGATCTTCTTATAAATATTGTAATCCTAAGTTCTGATATGTTCTAATATATTAGAATCTCTGATTTATGCAGTTAGGGTAGTTACAGTTCAGTTAGTGTAGTCATAAGAATGTAGTTTGGGTAGTTTATTTTTAGTTATTTTCAGTTTTGTAACTAACTGCAGAATCTGTAGAAAAAGGATTGTTTCTTTTCTATTTGAACAAGTTTTCTGCAACTTTTACCACAATTCAATCTGAATAGTATTTATTATTTATTTATTTACTTTTGAACTTATAATGTCAATTTGTTGAATGCTTGTATTATTAGATAACTGTGACAATCACTGATTTTGGTTTTTTTTTTTTTTTATACTTTACTTTGCATCGGTATTTTAGTTCAAAAATGTATACATAAATAATAAAATATAGATTTATTATTTTGTTTTTTTTCAGTTGATATATACTAAAATTTATATTTTTCTTGCTTCATGTGGGCAAGGTGCCCTTTCATCTTGTGCTTTTAATTACATTGATGTACATTGATAGAATGTCATTGCATGACAACGTGTGAGTGATACATACTTTCTGTTGGAGGCCCTAATGATGTGTGGTGCTATTTAGAGAGCATAACCATTCTGTTTCCTCTCATTATTAAGAGAAAAATGCAATTCAATTATAGTTTTTGTGTTGTCACTTATGCTGTATATCTTTTCAAAGAAATCCCGATGATCTCCATTGTTATAGCTATCTTTTAGACCATGGGATCATGTTACATTTTAATGAGATTATGTGCTGTATATCTTTTCAAAGGAAGCTGATTCAAGATTTTATTTAATGTGGTTTGAATATGATTGTGGAATCAGAGGTCCTTGTTTTCCGAACTGATCTTACTGCTAATAGTTAAATTATGTTATCTAATATGAGAATTGATTTTATCTAGTTCAACTAAAAGTTTCATCTATGCTAATAATGTGTGGCAATTGCCTTTTATTATATGATTTTCTTTTAACTTTATTGCGAATTTCACAGGACGGCAGAGCTGATGTTTGAAAAATACAAAGTACCAGCACTGTTTTTGGCAAAAAATGCTGTATGATCTCTGAACAATTTTTTTTTTTAAATCACATCTTTATTTCATCATATTTTCCTATGTTTATGGAGCTAAATTTTCTTTATTTTCTATAACTAAACCATGACTATCTGCAATTTTCTTAATTTATTATTTGTCACCAGGTTTTGACTTCGTTTGCATCTGGTCGTGCTACATCTTTGGTGGTTGACAGGTTGGTTTTATTCTTATCATTATCGATTTTTGCTCTTTTATATTTGGCTACTTCTTTTGTGCGCAATATAGAAATGATTCAAAATTTCCTATGCTTTTTGTTTTGTGTCAATTTGGTGAATCATTTGATTCATATTCAATTTTTCATGCTCTTGAATTGCTAGTGAATTGGTCCTAAATTGTACAAATCATTAGTTAAATATGGCAACAATAAACCTTTATAATTATATAGGCCATTAGGCACTGAAGTATAAATAAACCTTTTTATGAGTCATATGTATATCTTGAAACTTATATTTTTCTGGTCCGGATCCCTTTTTTGTTCACCGTGTTCCGTGCAATTTAATTCTAATTCCCAATTTTGACAAGCGTACAAATTAGCATGTTTTACGCCTCCAGGATATTTTGTACACATCAAATTGGATTTCTGTGTACAATAATGTCTATACCAATGCATTTGGATCACTCTTTTTGTTGTTATTAATGCGACAGTTCTAATTCTTGGGATTTGCTATATTATATTATATGGAGTCTGTTGAATGGGCCTTTGATATTACACGTGACTCTTATGATATGTTCTTTATTTTTCAATATTATAAGTTTTTACCAGTCTAAGTAGTTTAAAGTGTTGTCAATGTGAAACTTTTCATTTCTTGGGAAACGTTAGGTCATTCTCTTATCGCAACTGTCAGATGGACCTTTAATATGATGGTTTCAATATATTTCTTGTTTTAGAAGCTCTAGTTCTATAAATAGGGATCAGTCTGAGTAGTTTTGGGGAAATAGTATTATTTATGAATCTAAGAGGTTGTATCATGCTCTATGTATGTAGGCATATTGGTGAATCAATAAATCCTTGGGGCCTTGTATCTGATTTGATTCAATTGTTGATCTCACCTAGTTCCACATCAAATTGGTATCAGGGCTATTTATTTGAGTGTGGTGAGTGAGGGCAAAGGGTTCGTTTTTGGTCAATCACAATGCAAGACCTCAGCACACTGTCTCTCTAAAGGTCACGTTATGTTTAGAGGGAGAAAAATAGGGATAAAAAAAACTTTTTTGAGTGTTTAATTAGGAAAAAAGATAAAGAAAAGGTCCCAATATAAGGAAGAAGAAAAACATTGGTGGTGTTCGATTCATTCATGGTTAGAAATAACAAAAAATGGTTTATTCAAGGAACATATGAGTTGAGAGCTAAAAGCATAGAAGAATGGAATGCATGTGTCAGATGAGTGTGTTGATGCTTGATGGAAGTTTTGAGGTGTCAACATCGAAAGTCATTGAAGAAGATTATTTCACAGCTACCTAGTTAGAAACAAAGAGCTCATTATGTTGTTAAAGCGGGAGCTCAGAAGTGGAACAAAATTTTCAGTAAGGTTCCTGCTTTAGATACTTTTATCCATGGGAGAGTTGCTAGCATATTTGTAGGTTGTTGCAAGATCGATTATCAGTGTAAGGGATTAAAAAATGTTGAATCCTATAAGATGTCCAGGCTATTCAGACCCTTCTTGTTGACGGGAACCATTAGGGAAGTAAAGGAGGAATGATAAGATATTTTGAGGGGAAGGACATCTCAATATTATTTTAATATAATGGCAAGAAGAGAGGCTTCTCAACTTTTTAAGGAACTAGATGGAAGAGAAGCATAATATATGGACTTTGACAAGTCATGAATTAGAAGAGCTCATGATGAAGGTATGAGTTCCATCAGACTATGTTAGCTGATGAGATGAAGTATTATGTTCTGAATGAATTTTTGCCCTTGCTTTATGGAAGAAATTGGCAACTTAGTACATTTCCAATTCATTGACAAACGAATTAATTCTCTTTGATGGCATTTGTGTCAATTGCCAATGGATAAGTGATTTATGTCAATCAATGGATAAGTGATCAAATATTGTTGAACGCTACAAGTTCAATAAGTTAATGGTGTTGGACACCCGAGAGTGGGGTGAATTGGGTGTTATGATCGATTTTGAAAAATTCTAAGTCCTTAGTGGAAATCCTTAGATTAATTTAAGTTATGTACTCAATGAATCAATGTGCATAAATAAAGTGCGGAAATGAAAATATTACACACAAGGATTTTTACGTGGTTCGGAAACCCTTTTCTTACTCCACGTCTAAAGAAACGTTCTTTAGGATTTCACTATACTGGATTCACTTCAAGGGTGTGAACCAAACCGTTACAATGTCTTTTTCAAGGTTCAAGACAGTTGTGGATCTGAGTAAGGACAAACCGTTACAACCATATTTGCTCAAGAGAATGATTTTGAAGAAGTTTTAAATGATGCACAGAATGGAAACTTGAAATCCAAATTTTGGTTCAAAACATTTGGCTTTAGGGTTTTTTAAAATGTGAGAAATAGTTTGATTTTGGAAATCACTCAATGGACTCACATTTGTGTCTCTCTTGTGTTAAAATGGCCTAAGTGCATGTATATATAGTTTGGAAGTGAGCACTAGTTGTTAAGACACAAGAATACAGCCGTTGCGGGTTCAAAAATCCAAAATATGACTGTTGGAATCGTGCCCAGACAATCACCAGTGCACTGCTCTGCAGACCCGCAGGCCCAGAACCCAGAAACCAGGCATGAGCGCGCTGCTCTAAGGTGGGAGCACGCTCCCCAACTAGGGGAGCAAGCTGCTCTAGTGGGCAACTTACAGGACTTGACCAAAAACATCAAAAACTTAGATTTTTGAATTTTAAACTTTATGAACACTTTTGGACAATGAAATATGATTAAAATACATAAAGTTTGGTGAGCAAAAACCTTAGAAAACACTTCAAACAACGAATTGAAGTCTAGGTTCAAAAACAAGTTAAAATAAAAAAACTTAAACCAAAGTTTTTGAAAAACTTTGTAGAAATATGATTTTGATTAAAATAGATTCAAATATGATTCAAACAAGTTTGAAATAGTTTAAGAACATAGAGCCAATGATGAGATTGCTGGCCTGCTGGAATGTCTTAATTCTGTCTCACTCTCTAATGACATGGATAAGGTGATCTGGCTGGGCACACACCAAAAAAAATTGTTCACAACCAAAGTCCTTTTACCTATATCTCAGCCAAAACAATCAGCAGACCGACACTTTTAACCCTGCCAACTTTATCTGGAAAGCACATGTACCATCAAAGGTCAAAATTATGGGTTGGCTGATAGCTCATTATAAAATCAGTTGTGCTGATGTATTACAGAGGCGGCAACCTTTCTTGGCCTTATCCCCAAGTTGGTATTCTATGTGCAGGAAGAATGATGAAACAGTTAGGCACCTGTTTTGGGAATGTGGTGCTGTGAGAGAGGTCTTTGGGGGCTGACTCATTTTCTGGATTTCCACTTCCACTTGTTGATGAACCTTTCAGTTTTCCAAATGGCCATGTCTTGAGTGGAGCTCTCAAGAACTACTGGAGAATTTTGTTTTTTGCAGTGACATGGTCCATCTGGAAGGAGAAGAATTGCATAATTTTTGATAATATAAATCATAGTGTGGACCATATGTGGGAAAACTCACTGTAATTTTTTGCTTTATGGATCAGTTCATGTAAATTGTCTAGGAACTATAGTTTAAATGATTGGTGTAGGAACTGGCAGGCTATTCTAGAAACAATTTAATGATTTTGTAACTTTTTGTACTTCGTTTTCAGATGATATCTCATCCTCTGAAATCATTTACATGCTGTTAACACAACCTTCTTTATATAATACAATACATATGTTTCCTGCCAAAAAAAAAAAAAAGTTAAAAAACCAAGCATATAAACCAAGCATGTTTGAACACTTAAAAAATCATTTTTAGAGAAAAATAAATGTATGCATGAAATTAAGGAATGATCGAGCAAAATGAAAGGCAAATACGTTTACAACCTAAGTCTAGACACATAAACCTCTCAACCTTTTGTTTCTTCGTTCCTTTAAGTTGTCCAAGCTTTAAGTGTGAATGATCCTTTGCTTTGATCATTTGCTTGAGGGACTTGAAGTACTTTGATCTTGTTTTGGCTTTTCTTCACTTAAGGTGCGGAAACATACTTAATTGAAATCCTTAGCACCATAGGTTATATTGTTTGTTAGCATCAAAACACTTAGGAGAAAACTAAGTGAAAAACCACTTAGGTCAACAAATGACATACTTGTTGACTGCAGAGGTGATAAGTGTTTGGCATATATGATTATTTAAAATCCCCTTGACATGATTAATTTCACTAATTAATGTAATGCTAATGAGTATTGATCACTTATAATTGATTTGCATGTCTGAGTATGATCATAAAAAAGATCTAATGCTACAAAGTTACTGTGATTTGAAGTTTTTCTTTAGTCCTTAACAACATTCATTTAACCAAGTGGTGATTTGTATAACATTGTATGGCTATGATTGACTAACATGTTTTCCATGAACTCCATCTTGAATATGTTATTTGAGAGTAAGATTTTGTCTGAGCATTGCTTGCATCTTTCACTTTCAACAAATGATTGTTTTTATGGTTTTTAGTTTTCCTCAACTTCAGGTTCTATTATTTCTATGTGATAATTTATGCCACATGAGCTCTATTATTTTAACAAGGTGTGCTAATAATAAATGGCCTGGTCTATTACTGAATCAGTGGCGGTGGATCTACTACACTGGCCCCAGTCCACGATGGGTATGTACTTCAAAAGGTATTTCCTCTACCTCCACATACACTTGAAGCTGTTAAACTATCCAAAAATGAAAGACACTAGATGGAAAGAAAGGAAGCCCATTTATGACCTTTATAAAGTGCACAATTAAAGGAATGCTTAGGCTGCGTTTGGTTCACGATCCGGAAACAAGAACACACTCCAAAAAGAGAAATTAGGAAAATGACTTTTTATTGTTTTCTGAAAATAACCTGTTTTCTTAACAAAAAAGTGAAAAACTGTTTTTCTGAATCTTTGAACCAAACATATTTTTGATGTTTTCGGATTTTCGGATACAGAAAACTGCATCTGAATCACGAACCAACGGAGCCTTATTTTCTTTTGTGTTTCTATGTGATCCTATATCTTAAGCACTGAAGTTCAATGGATTATCATGCTAATTAAACACATTGGATACGTGGTTATTGTTCTGTTTCAGCATAGAGATACTTCCTTATGTGTACATTTTTTTCCTTGTTGATCTTTTGCTTTCTATCTTTATCTTTTTTTTTATTCTTGGCATGTGTATGTTCAATGTGTGTGACATCTTTCATGTGTCCTTGGCATGCATTCAAGGTAGGACTCAGTTTCTTCCTCAAGCTCGCCTTTTGTCAGCAGACTCATTCAACACAAACGTATGAGTAAAATTGGAAAAAACACAATTGACCAACCATTGCTATTGACCTTGATTACCCATCCCTTATTTTCCTTTTGGATACAGATAACTGTTTGTTAACCACAAACCAATCAGGCCTTTCCTAGTTATGACCAGTGAATTAGAGTCTACAGTATTACTAATTCTGAAATGTCTGTTTTATTGATTTATAGGCTGTTGTCACTTCTCCTATTGGAGGTGAATTCCTTACTGAATGCTTGATGAAAAGCTTGGAAAGTAAAGGCATCACAGTGAGTTACTGTTGCTAAGTTGGATTTGCATAACGCTTCATGATTTATGCCAGGAAAGCAGCTGGTTAACACTAGTGTTTTTGCTGTTATGGTAGATAAAGCCTAGATATGCTTTTAAAAGAAAGGAAATACGGCCAGGAGAGTTTCAGGTATCTTCATAGCCATTATGTTTCTTGGTAAATTGTTTATCTGATGCAGGACATATACCACCATTGCATGAGTATTATCAGCACCATTGATTTAAACCCCAACATAATTAGTATTATTTAATTAGTCTTTTTATTTCAGTAAAATTAGAGATGGACTCAATTTTGGTGTTTTCAAATTTATTCAAATGTTTGCCCAACTTTGATGGAAATTTTGTATTGTTTAGTTTGCATGTAGTTTGTATTGTGATGAATGAAAATGACAACAACTTGATGAAAATTCACCATGATATGTGTCTGTGTGAAGGGTGTGCGTGTGTTTTGATTGTTTAATTCTGATTGCATTTTTAAGGGAGGATCTGCTATATTTTAATTTGTCAGAACCACATTTGAGGTGGCTCAGAAAAACTATTTAAATCGCATGACTTTGGCTTGTAATTTGGAGCCTATTGTGTATAACTGGCTGCTGCTTTTTATAAGCTTAGACTAAAAGGTTAAAGAAATTCTAGAAACGAAGTAGGCAGTGTAATAGGGCTTCTTTTTGTGAACCACATGGTTGGAATAATGTCAGTATGATTATTTCTTATGTCAAATATTTGATCATTTTGATATATCAATATTTGACTAATGGGATTAGGAGATTGTCTGGCTAGATTTACTCTGCCCCTTTTTTCCCCTGAAGCATTGTTACATTAACAAAATTTAAAAAAAAAAATGATATTTTCCTTGGTGCACATGGAATTTGAATTATGTTCATTATCTAAAAAGGCAGGTATACTTGTCACTAAGGAAAAGCTGAAATCAAAGATTTCAAATGGAGAAATGACAACCTTGATCCCATTCAAGGCTCTTAGCCAAGTGTAACTTGGACAGTCGGTGTACAACTCCTTTTTTCTCCTTCTGATTTTGGGTGATCTTGAAGCCTATTTTCTGTGATTCACAATGCCTCTTTCATTTTGATTTTTGCTTCTTTTTTCTTTCTTTCTTTGTTTTGCTACTTCTTGTTCTGAAATAACTGATAACGTTGAAGACATACTTTGAAAAGGTTCCTTAAGCATTATTTTCAATCTTTTCCTTTTTAATTGTAAACTTTGCAGACAGTAGATGTCGATTTTCCAAATACAATTGAAAGTTACAAGGTCTACTCTCAGGTATATTAGTACTTGAATAAAATCTTCCCCTTTCTGAGCTTGTTATCAAGGCTCTGAACTAGGTTTATATTCATATTTGACAGAGGGTAATTGCAAGTGATATCAAGGAATGCGTGTGTCGTGTCCCTGACACTCCATATGATGGTTTGTTTTCCTTTAACGTATTATAGCATATGCATTCTCATTGCCTTTCGTACAGTGGTCCACATTGATTTTTTCAATAACTTGAAGTTTGGAATTCAGTCATTTACTTTTGACAAACATCTTTTATGCTTCTTGGAGTGGAATTTGTGATTCTTTGCATATGGGCTTTTCACCTGACCAGAAATTCAACATCAGTTTTATTGGAAGACATAGTTAATTTCGACTTTCTTTCTGTTTTTAGTATGAACGAATCTTCTATTATGAGCATGAATAGCTGTCATTATCTTGGGATCTTTTTTCTTGTTATAGTTTGGACATTGCACATCCTGTTAGTCGTTCAGCATTTACTAAACATATTTCTTTGGAGCTCTTTTAATTTTTGTTTCATCTTTCTGTATTTTAATTTTCAATTTCATTGTTCTAATTATGGATAAAATCCCTGAGTTATAAGGATTATAATGTTTCTGAATATCCACAGAATTGGCTACTTTATATTCTTTTTAAGTTTAGATGCATTATCAGATGGGCATTCCACCATTAATGCCACTTCATTTTCATGGATTTTGATGCTCCTACCCTTTAGAAATTGTTTACTATATCTGCTATCAACAACTGTGTGCAAACTTCTCATGCACCAACCACCTTCATATAACCAAATTCTTGATCACAAGAGTTTTAGCCAACGCATAGGTTTTTTTCTAGCCCTCTTTGTGGACTGATTCAGATTATAACTCCACCTTCTGCCACTGATGGGCAGAGTACTTATATTAATGTTTTGCAACTTACCTTTGATGCAGTTTATTAAATCCTTAAGCAGCATATTTTTCAGATTTTTATTTGTCTTTTTATTTTCTGTAATTTTATTATGAGTTATTTATGAGCATTAATTCTTATAATCCCATGAAGAACAACCCCCTAGTAACAAGGCTTATGAATGAAATCAGTTTGAGCAACAACGGATTACAGAAACCGAAAACTTTCCTTTCATGATTCCACTTTCACACAGAAACCACCATGTGATTAAGTTAAATCTAGTTTGAATTAGCTTAAAAATGACTTATTTTGACAATAAACTTTAACTGAAGAATGAAACAATTTTTGGTGAACTAATTACATGGTCTTGGCAATTGGATTTCAATATTTCCAAAGTTCCATCCCATTTCAGTTATCTTTCAAAAAGCTACACTCCCCCCTGGTTATTTAATATTAATGCTTATTTAATAGTACTGGCAAACCTACACTCCTCCCTTTTTTCCATACCAAAACATTTCTAAACTGTGAAAGTTCAATAAAAGTCGCATCTATTCCTCGAATTATGGTGATATGTTTTTCCTTTTTTTTCCGGTTGATATTCCTTCTACAACCAAGTCCCCTCTATAGTTCAGATTAAGCGTTGTTGAATTGAGTTGAATTGTATTCCTTCTATGGTCTAGTCAAATTTTCTTTTCAATATTGAATCTACTTAATATTTCATGGGGATAACTTAATATATTATAGTAAGTTATTATATGATACATTGATTGCCTATGCGATATAGATATAAGCAACAGATAGCCTTGAATAGTCCACTTGAACCTTGTAACTATAGAAGTATTTTTGTTCTTTTTATATTTTTAGCATCGTTTTTGGTATACTAATGAGCACACAAGTTTCTTTTGAATCCTACAATCTCTAACCAGATGATTTCTACTGAATTTCTTATGTTTTTCCATGGGGAGTTTGTGCTACTTTTCAATCTTCTGATTTGTCAAACCTGTGCTTTACAGAAACTGCATATGCCAACATTCCAACGACTTCGTATGAGCTTCCCGATGGACAGTAAGCTTCTGGCCATATATGCATTCAATTTTTTCTGCTGTTATCAGAATATTTTTTATGGTAATGTTTAGACATCAAGACCTGGAATGAGGAATTTCAGTAACTTAAGAGGTGCAAGCCTGTTTAGGTGACACTCAGATAAATATTTAAATGGAAACCATCCTGGAATCTGAATGAGAAACAGAAAGAATCTTAACAAATCCTCATCTGGGTTGGCGGGAGGGCTCCACTTTAGATAGGGTTTTCGGTCTTAATCAAGATAGGTCAGGGGTTCGTCAGAACAGTCTGTAGCTACTTAGTCTCATCTGAGAGTCCAATCTAAAGAATTAAATACTTTAGAGAGCAAGAGTGATGCTACTTTGAATATTTTCATAGAGAGCATTTCTCCCTTAAAATGGAAGAAAGAATTTCTTATTGGTTCTTTGTTACTATGAAAAATTAACTGATGGAAACAGATAAATTTGGTCTTTGCAAGCTATAAAGATTTTCCTATACAAGCAAGTTAGTGCATGCCATTGAAACTAGGTTTGAAAAGAATTAGAAGGCGTGACATGAAGGGTTTGACTTTCATGAGGTTGCAGTCGCTGAGCTGTATGCTTTTTTAACCTTTTACTTACAAATAATAACATGCAATGCTTTCTGCTAAAGCCCTGCTATTAGTCAATTTTTTGGCCCCTAGCTGCACACGCCTCTAGAAATAATAATTTATGTGATGTAATTTCTGTCCTCAATCCACCCTGTTGACTTCAACTCGGGACATCTATGGACTTCTTTTTGTGATCAATACTTCTAATTGTTAATACTTTCTTTTCTGCTTGTCATAACTGATGCAGGACAATAGAAATTGGGGCTGATAGGTTCAAGACTCCTGATATTCTCTTTAATCCGTCCATAGTTCAGGTGAATAGTTCAGAAATTTTGAACATGCCAGTACTTTCTGTTGCTTGTATGTCTGAAATCTTTTGAAATGTAGTTTGACCTCCTTGCTCTTGCTGTCATCTCTGTATCAACATGTGAGATTTGATTAGTTATTGCCTTTCTGTGTTAATTTTACAACCAACTTCTCTAATTCTTTAGTATTGTTTTTCAATTGGGTTCATAAGATGAATCATGTAAATAAACCAAGCTACAGATCATGTGTATCTTATGATCATTGCAGTGTATCTTATGATAATTGTAAGAAAGTATGAATACTGCAAGGACCTGCAAACCAGTATGTCTTATCCATGATTGAATGGACGACCAGTACAAGGCCTCCTTGCTGTCCATGGGAATCAGTTTTTCCCTTTTCATTTGTGATATACGTTGGAATAGCCAGACTTTTGAAGACTATAAGCCAGACTATTGGATACTATAATTGTGCTAGACTTGTAAAATTGTGCTATACAGTTGTAGCCCAAATGGGTTTTAGGAATTAGAAGGAAGCAACTTTGCTTATAACTTGGAGTTTCCTTTTCAATTTTTGGTTAGGTAATAGGTAGTTTTCTCATCAATGTTCATTTTTATCATCTATATTCTTGTAAGGAATTTCACAATTTCCTATTTAGTTTATGCTACGTGATATTTGAAGGGAAAGGCAACAGCTTAGGTTGGTCCGCCTAAGAATGAGTAGTCACGTAGGTGCGGAGCTCTTCATAGAGCGTTAGAAAGTGTCGGTTCTCATAGAGAGGCTAAGGTGCGGCCCCCCAATTCTCAACCCCGACCTACACAAGTGGCACGTAGCCCTGACTACACTACATGACAAAAGTATTTGGATGATTATTATGCAATATATATGTATGAATGTATGTATTAATTTTTCCCGTTCGTCTTTTTTCAAGTAAAATGTAGTGTGTTTGAGAAAGAGACACTTCACCATTGAGCTGTGAGGAAGCATTCTAGTTTATGCAATATATGTATGTATGTATGTATGTATTAATTTTACACTGAAAACTTGATTTTTAATTATACAATGAGATAGGTCTTCAGTCTCTCATATGTACTTTATTTTGTATTGATGTTTTTAGTTGAAACATATTTTTACTGATTAACTTTGTTTTGGGAACTGAATAATTAGACCATTCCTGGTATGGAAAGTTTTGCTGATTCTGCTGCCTCTTTCCGTGGTCTTCCCCAAATGGTATACTCCCTATCTTTCAGCTATGCATTTCCCCAACTCTTATTTGGCATTGATGAATTATTTATTCTTTTTCTAAGTTTCTCTGTCCTTCATATTCAGGTCATTGAGAGCATAAATAAGTGTGACGTGGACATCCGAAGGGAACTGTTCAGCAGTATACTGGTAAATTGACTACAAAGTCGTTTATTTGAGAAAGAAACTTTAGATAAAGAAATGCCGAGTCGTTTAGACGAAGAAACTCTCATTTGTTTAACAAGGCCTTATAGTTTGCCCACGATAACCTTGGATCCTCAAGTAGTACTCTGGTTTCTAGGAGTGTAGTCAAAACTATCTCATCCAATTAGATTCATCCCTAAAATTAAGCAGCTTTATCGGCTGCACTGCTTTCAATTGACAACCTGATGAATTAATGGCATTGTAAAAAATAAATAATATATTGCAGAAAATTGAGAATATGATTAAGCGGCAATGAGTTTCTACAGGATTGTCTTCGTGGAAACCTCTTTTTAATAGAAGACTAACTAATAAAAGTAAGGGACTTGTAATGATGATGATGATCACAATAATAGTTGTACTACTACTAGTAGTAGTATCAGTAGCAGTTTAGGATATGTTTAGGATTAAGTTTATGACATGTTTGACATTAGTGAGGACTGAATGCGGAGATAAGAATATAATTAGTTATTCAGGTGTAGTAGGTATTTCACTGTTCAAGCCACTCTTTGTACAGAAAATTGCTAGTATAATACATATTTGAATAGTATCTTAAAAAACATAGTTTTTTAGTCATGTTTTGTGGGATAATTAGTTCTAACTTGTTTCTATTGTTTCTCCTAAAGCTTTCGGGTGGTACTGCATCAATGCAACAACTGAAAGAACGTCTAGAGAAAGACTTGCTAGAGGTAGCATGTTGGACAGGCTTACAACTCCTGCATATTTCCTTCTACTCTTTTCTTGACCTTCTCTTGATGTGTTTTTCAAGCTTTCTTTGGTTACTATTTTCATTTTATGAATGGATAGGCTTTAACAGAGTTGAGAAAGCGTGTAGATGGGTTATTAGCCATTTGGCCCTTAAAAATTTAAATAATTCTATTACATCGTTGGCTTTCAGGAGTCCCCTCAAGCTGCTAGAGTTAAAGTACTGGCAAGTGGAAATGCAATAGAAAGACGATACAGGTTGGCTTGTACTTTTGTTGGTTGTTATTTAAAGTAGGACTACATGTAAATATGTATCTATCTTTGCTAATCATTTTAAGTAAGCTCTCATGTAGTGAAACAAAAAATTAGGGTACTTCTTGGATCTTGTGTAGAGCTTATTGTTTGCTTCAATATTGAGGCTTAAGCATGATGTAAGATATTGGTACATGGACTATTGATGATGTGATAATCCCAAATCACTTGAGATGGACAAGCTTGTGATCCGTATATGGGAAACTTGCTATGACCATAATCAAAGACTTTTTTAAGAGCCTAAGTGGTGAAAATGCAAAGCCAAGGTGGAGTTAGTCTAGAATTAAACAATATCCAGTGGTTTGGAATCTTTGAATCCAAAACAAAAAGGATGAAAAAAGATAGAAGAAAATTAGTTTACCATGGTAAAGGAATGGTGCTTCTCCTTACCCGTGTTTATTACTTTCAATGAATTGAATTGAATAAAAAAAAAAAGGAATTGAATATAACTTATTGTTTCATTTCATTCAGTGTTTGGATTGGAGGAAGTATTCTTGCGTCACTTGGTTCCTTCCAGCAAATGTGGTTCTCCAAACAAGAGTGAGTTTCCACCATTAACTTTGTCAATAATTTCCGTCTTCTGCAGTGTAGGAAATTCATATTACTTCCCCATGCTGGTATTTTCCTTTTCTATGAACCTAGAAAACAACATTGCTTTTAAATTAAAGACTTCTCTTAAAATGTTTCATTCCTAAGAACGCTTTTGATTGGCAGGTATGAAGAGCATGGAACTTCTTATATCCAGCGAAAGTGCCCGTGAGCGTAGCAAAACTGGAATATCTTCATCAGAAATTGATGTCAAAGTGATCAAGTAGTTATAGTATGTAATTTGATTGCACTTACTGTTTGTGTATATTAGGTTGATTTAATTAAGTGGCTGGTCCTTCAGGATGGGTGGGGATGATTTAGGGTTTACAGCTATAGAGGCTGTGCGCCATAGTTTGAGACAAACAGGCCATTATGACGGCCTTTTAGCCAACATGGTTTCTTCATGCTAGTTGGCAATTACATCTAAAATATTTATTCAAATTAGATTGTCAATGTAGGCTGTTTAGGAGCTTGTGGCCATAGAATTGTGATTGTGTTCTCTCACTAATTTTACCATAGTTCATGGAGGGCTAGCATCCATGGACATGTAATTTAACTGATGTTTTACTACAATTGTTTTCATGTTTAGAGGGGAAAATAGATATTTAATCAAGAGTTTATGAAGTTTTAATCGAATTATCTTTTCACTTGGCTTTCAATGGGCATTAGCTCTTTTTTTCTTGGCCCAGTTTGATGAAGAAATAAGTTCATCTTGTATGATACCAAGCATGCTTCATATCATAGTTATAGATATTTTAAAGAACTGCCCTTGTATCTTTATTAAGTTTGAGATTTTTTTTTCTTACTGTTATTATTTTATTTTTTTTGGTCTCCCATGAGGTATGCAAATACTTTTCAGGTACGGGACTAGTCTTCGTTTGAGGTGAAAATGGAATGATAGACCTTTCTTAGCCAGTGCACTTTTAAGAATCGAACCTTAAAATTTTTATATTGAGACGACTTTAGAACGCAACTCGTTTCCATCGAGCTAACTACTCGTTGATGTCTTATTGTTATGCTTTTGGAATTTGGTAAATAATTCAAATCATTAGGGTTTTTATAAACTTAAAAAAAAAAAAAAAGTTAATATCTTTAGCAAATATGTATTCACCTAAGTTAATGATGATTCTGCCATTATATGCGGCATTTGTTGATCAAAGGCAAGATGTGTACTTAAGGATGCTGGATTAAAAGCTTCCAGCTTCAAGCCACCTTGAGCCAATGTGTCTGCATTAGGCATGTGCTTCATTTATATCATTCATATGTCTTATTTTATTTTTTATGATAGTACTCTTCTTATTTTTGCTTCACCAAAATAGGATAAAACTAAAAGAGACAGTTGGGATGGTTGGAAGTTTCAAAAAGTAGTGGCTCTGAGAGCAAAGGAGATGAGTGGACCCTTTTTTTTGATAAATAAATATTTAAAAATTTAAAATAGAATTGATATTTAATTGGCTTATTTTAAATGCTTCTTTTTCAACGTGACACGAGTTTTAGTACGAACCATTATAACAGAGCCAGTGGAACTGGCGTGAGTCTTAAGGGCAGAGTTTGAAAGTCGTTTGTATACAAAAGTTACAGAGTTTAATTTTTAGAAGCGTCATCGTTGTAATAGGTATATCATTTTGCTCTCCGAGGACTAGTTCCATTTTGAAATAAGTTTTCAAAAAATCTAAAATTTAATATATATGGGTTGAAATCTGATGGGGTCCACCTCAAATTTGGTGGGCTGGTAGGTAGCCAAAGAAATTCAAGAATTCATTCATGGGCGGCTCATGATTTCACGTGGGCAGCAACGACCAACAACAAATCTACATGGGCTGCTGAACGAAATGTCAGCCAACAGCAACAATCGCATGGGCAGGTTGCATGGGCTGCATGGATCACGTGGGTTGTCGAACAAATTACAAAATTGCCCTTCATAACTCTATAAATAGGACCTTAACTTCAACTTGAAATTCATTCGATAGATCTAAGAGAGATTTATTAGGAGAGCCTCAAAGAGAATTTATTTGAGAAGAAAAAGTGTGAGCAAATTTGTGAAGTGTTATCCACAAATTGAAGATACATAGGTATTGTGTATTTGTGAGAGATCCACCAAAAGGTGACGTTTGTAATCTCATTTGATTATAGTGGAAGTTTCTTAAGCGGCCTACGGGTCCCGTGGTTTTTACCTTATCTTTGGAGGGTTTTACACGCTAAAAATTGTTAGTATTATTTTTGTTGTATTTTAGTTTGGAGAATTATCCTGGGATTGTAGAATTTATTTCTTTACAACCATCATTTTTCCCAACAAAGTGGTATCAGAGCCTGCGTCCTTTTCAGCGAAGGTATTGTTCATGTATACAATACTATTCACGTATACGGTACTATTTTGTCGGCTGTCACTATTTAGAATAGTAGTACTATTCATAAGGGCAGTATTCACATAGTACTATTCATCGCCGAAAATTCATCGCCGGAGAAGTGTCAAGTTCCGCGAAACCTGTTGATTGACGACTCAAATGGAGGAGAGCACAGGCAATATGAACATAGGCAATATGATCAGGTTGACTGCATTTAATTATGCAATTTGGAAGCCGAAGATGAAAGATCTTTTATACATTAAAGAACTGTGGAAGCCGATTATAATGCCGAAAGAGGAAGCCGTGACTACAACTTCGACAGATGACAAGACACCGAAAACAACCAGCACAGACGTTGACTGGGTCGTGCTGAACCGAAAATGTGCTGCTCAAATCAGACAATGGATTGACAAGAGCATTTTTCAAAATTTTGCTAATGAACACGATGCTTACGTTCTTTGGCAAAAATTAGAGACAATGTATGCGAGGACAACCGTACAGAATAAAGCTAATCTGATACGACGATTAGTCAATTTGAAGTATAAAGATGGAAGCAGCGTATCGGAACACATGAGTGAGTTCCAAGGCATTGTAGATCAACTCAACTCTATGATGATGATCGTAGATGACGAGCTACAAGCGTTGTTGTTGCTGAGTTCTCTACCAAAAAGTTGGGACACTCTAGTTGTGTCAGTTAGTAACTCAGCTCCTGGCGGCAAGCTTACCATGGATATGGTAAAAGACAGAATGCTGAACGAAGAGTCTCGACGAAAAGACAATGGTTATACTCCTGAAAGTGAAGCACTTGTCATGGAAAAATAAGGCAAGCAAGAATGGCATGGAAGGAGTAAAAACAGAAATTCTCGTAACCAAAGTCAACAAAGAGGACGCTCAAAGTCCAGATCGTGGCATGACAAGAAGTGTCATCACTGCGGCAAGCCCGGACACTTCATTCGAGAATGTCGAAAGTTAAAGGCGGAACGATCCAGAAATCAAGAAGCAGAAACCCGAACAAATGATACCGCAACTCTCACTGAAGAAGTTGTCATTGTTCGATATGCTGATTATGTCAACCTTGTAAGTCAAGACTCTACATGAGTAGTTGACTCAGGTGCGTCCTACCATGTCACCTCACGACGAGATTTTTTCTCAACCTACACTCAATGTGATTTTGGACGAGTGAGGATGGGAAATGATGATGCATCCAAAATTATCGGCATCGGTAATATTTATTTAGAAACTAACCTTGGATGCAGGTTACTCTTGAAAGATGTGAGGCATGTTCCTGATATCCGCCTCAATTTGATCTCCACCGGAATGCTTGATGATGCTGGCTACAATAATAACTTTGGTGAAGGAAAATGGAAGCTCACCAAAGGAAACTTGGTAGTAGCCAAAGGCAAGAAAGATACATCACTCTACATCACAGAAGCCAAGCTGTGTAGAGAAGAAGTAAATACCATGAGGAAAGAAGTTCCCACCGAGTTATGGCATAAGCTGCTCGGTCACATGAGTGAAAAGGGTCTCAGAATTCTTTTCAAGAAGGAGCACTTGCCAGGAATGACAGGTACATCTTTACGTACTTGTGTTGATTGTATTATCAGTAAACAACATAGAGTTGCATTTTGTAGTTCCCCACCATCTAGAAAGGCAAATATTCTAGATTTAATACACACAGATGTCTGCACAATGAGTTGTAAGACACTGGGAGGTGCTCATTATTTTGTGACTTTTATTGATGATCACTCTAGAAAAGTATGGGTCTTTGCTTTGAAAACTAAAGATCAAGTGCAGGAAGTTTTCAAGCAATTTCATGTAAAAGTTGAGAGAGAAACTAGCAGACGTTTGAAGTGTGTACGATCAGACAATGGCGGTGAGTATCGCGGATCATTCGAGGAGTACTGCAGAAGTTTCGGCATCAGGCTGGAAAAATCGGTACCAAAGACACCTCAACACAACGGTGTCGCAGAGAGGATGAACAGAACCATTTGTGAAAGAGTCAGATGTATGCTCTCAAATGCAAAACTGCCAAACTCCTATTGGGGGGAGGCAATGAGGACAACAGTCGATTTAATCAACCTTTCTCCATCAGTTCCACTGAACTACGACGTACCAGAAAAGGTTTGGACGGGGAAAGACGTTTCTTACAAACACTTGAAAGTATTTGGCTGCAGAGCATTTGTTCACATCCATAGAGACGAGAGGTCCAAGCTGGATGGAAAAGCGAAGCAGTGTATCTTTGTGGGATATTACCATGAAGAATTCGGCTACAGACTTTGGGATCCTGTCAACAAAAAGATTGTCAGAAGCAGAGATGTGGTGTTTCTTGAAGATCAGACGATCGAGGATTTTCAGAAACCTGAAAAGCCACAATCAGAAGAACTTCCAGTTAATCTGGAACCAGTCTCTCCACCACCAAATTCAAATGAAAAGGGAACTGCACCAGATACTGAGGATGATGTTCCACCAGCTCAAAGTTCAGAACCAGAACAAGTTCCTGAACAAGTCCAACCAGAAGCACAGCTAAGGAGATCCACCAAAGAGCGACAACCAAGTCAAAGATATCCTCCTAGCGACTATGTGATGCTCACTGACGAGGGAGAACCGAAGAGCTATACCGAAGCTATCACTGACCAACATAAGACTGAGTGGATAAAAGCCAAGCAGGAAGAAATGAAATCTCTGCATGAGAATCACACATTTGACATGGTGAAATTACCGCATGGAAAGAAAGCCCTCAAGAACAAGTGGGTGTATAGGATAAAAAACGAAGAAGGTATCTCGCAACCTCGATACAAAGCAAGATTGGTTGTGAAAGGATTCGAACAGAAGAAAGGAGTTGACTTCGATGAAATCTTCTCACCGGTAGTAAAAATGTCTTCAATCCGAGTTGTTCTTGGCTTGGCAGCTAGTCTTAATCTGGAGGTAGAACAACTTGATGTAAAAATCGCATTCTTACACGGTGATCTTAACGAGGAAATCTATATGGAGCAGCCCGAAGGTTTCGAAGTCAAAAGAAAAGAGAAGCTGGTATGCAGGCTAAAGAAAAGTCTATACGGTTTGAAACAGGCACCGAGGTAGTGGTATAAAAAGTTTGACTCGTTCATGGAGGAAAAGGAGTACAACCGAACGACAACTGATCACTGCGTCTTCATCAAGAAATTCTCTGATGGTGATTTTATTATTCTTTTGCTTTATGTTGATGATATGTTAATTGTAGGCCAAGATATTGGCAAGATTAACACGTTGAAGAAAGAGTTGAGCAAGTCCTTTGCCATGAAAGACTTAGGACCCGCAAAGCAAATTCTTGGCATGAAGATTGTTCGTGATAGGAAGAGCAAGAAACTTTGGCTATCTCAAGAAAAGTATATTGAGAAAATTTTAGAGCGGTTCAACATGAGAAAAGCTAAACCTGTTAGTTCTCAACTGGCAAGCCACTTCAAGCTTAATGCGAGCCAGTGTCCTTCAAGCGAAGAGGAGAAATCAGAGATAAGCAAGGTGCCTTATGCATCGGTAGTTGGTAGTCTAATATACGCTATGGTATGCACTAGACCAGACATTGCTCATGTTGTTGGTGTTGTGAGCCGATTTTTATCGAATCCTGGAAAGGAACATTGGACAGCAGTCAAATGGATACTCAGGTATCTTAGAGGTACTTCTAGTCAGTGTTTATGTTTTGGTAATGGTAAATCTGTATTAGAAGGATTTACAGATTCAGATATGGCTGGCGATGTGGATACGAGAAAGTCGATATCCGGGTACCTAATAACCTTTGCAGGGGGAGCTGTCTTATGGCAATCACGATTACAGAAGTGTATTGCCTTAAGCACCACAGAAGCAGAGTACATTGCAATCACTGAAGGTTGTAAGGTGATACTGTAGATGAAAAAGTTCCTACAAGAATTGCAGCAGAACCAAGAAAAATATGTTCTTTATTGCGACAGTCAAAGCGCAATTCACCTCAGCAAGAACTCAACCTTCCACTCAAGGTCCAAGCACATCGACGTTAGATATCATTGGATTTGTGATGTGCTAGAAAATAGACTGCTGCAAGTTGAAAAGATCCACACTAATGATAACGGGGCAGATATGATGACAAAGTCCCTTACCAGAGAAAAACTTGCTATATGTAGAGAGATTGTAGGTGTGGAGGAGTCCAGTTCCACATGAGGTGAAGGGGGAGATTTGATGGGGTTCGCCTCAAATTTGGTGGGCTGGTAGGCAGCCAAAGAAATTCAAGAATTCATTCATGGGCGGCTCATGATTTCATGTGGGCAGCAACGACCAACAACAAATCCACATGGACTGCTGAACGAAATGTTAGCTAACAGCAACAATCGCATGGGCAGGTCGCATGTGTACTTAAGGATGCTGGATTAAAAGCTTCCAGCTTCAAGCCACCTTGAGCCAATGTGTCTGCATTAGGCATGTGCTTCATTTATATCATTCATATGTCTTATTTTATTTTTTATGATTGTACTCTTCTTATTTTTGCTTCACCAAAATAGGATAAAACTAAAAGAGACAGTTGGGATGGTTGGAAGTTTCAAAAAGTAGTGGCTCTAAGAGCAAAGGAGATGAGTGGACCCTTTTTTTGATAAATAAATATTTAAAAATTTAAAATAGAATTGATATTTAATTGGCTTATTTTAAATGCTTCTTTTTCAACGTGACACGAGTTTTAGCACGAACCATTATAACATAGCCAGTGGAACTGGTGTGAGTCTTAAGGTCAGTGATTGATTTAGTGAAAGCGGGCAGAGTTTAAAAGTCGTTCGTATACAAAAGTTAAAGAGTTTAATTTTTAGAAGCATCATCGTTGTAATAGGTATATCATTTTGCTTTCCCAAAAAATCTAAAATTTAATATATATGGGTTGAAATCCTACTTTTGAGAATGAAAAAAATGGAATATATATTCATTAAAGAAATCTTTTGACATTTTTAAAATGTGAAAGTGGACACCAAACAAGCCAAAGTATACTTATATTTCAAATCTTGTAGAAGTTATTTCCATTGCTCTACCACCTGCATTAGGCCAATCTTCTTTCTTTTCTTTTCTTTTTTTTTTTTTTTTTTTTTTCAGAAAAGATAATTCATTGCTGTAAAGCCTACCCCATTTACATGAGACCTCAATGTCTCCTTTTTCCAATTTCTATGGTGATAGATAGATATGGCTTGTGTCTTTATATTTATTTTAATATTAGGTGGATGACTTTTGTTTTGTTTTGTTTTTTTTTTTTTTTTCAAATGTTCATTTAAAACATAGTATATCCATGTTAGATTCCAACCTTTGGTTTAAATATTAAAAATTAAGTGATTTAACAATTCCTATAAATCTATGTCCTCAAAAACTTACTTTAAATTGTGTCAATTTTTAGTTTAAAGTTTATTTGTTTTAAATAAACCAAAAACAACAACATAGGCTTTTAGATTCACCTATTAGAGTTGTTATTAGGCAAGTCATGTTATATGGTAAAAAAATATTAGGTAATTAAAAAATAATATATTAATAAACTAATTAAGTGTGACAGAAATATAATTATTAGGTCCGTCATGCTATATGTTTTTTTAATTGTAACAAAAATACAATTAAAAAAATTTAAGAAATAAAATTTGTAATGACTATATCTAGAAAATAGTAAGAGAAACACCAATTGAAGATTAAATAAGAAAGAATCGACTAAAATAATTTGGACACATACAAGTATACAATACAAACTTTTAAATGCATCAATTAAAAAAAATGACCTATTAATATTATATGACATCAATAAAAATAAAAAAAAGACTTAAAATAATTTAAATAAAGATAATTAAAAAAGATATAACTTTTTATAAACTAAAATTTTAGGCACTTAAATGAACTCTAAAGTGACCTATTAATTTAATTTTAGGCACTTGACATATTTTAAACTTACTAAAATAGGAAAAAAAAAAAAAAGGTCTGATGATAAAAGCAGTAGTTGTACAACACCCATCATCATAAAAAAGAAAAAATAATAATAACAATAAAATACTCCGAACTGCATGGAGCAGTCAGAATTACACACAGGACCCATAATTCTCATACCCAGATTCCATCCAATACTCCCCACGTTTCACTTCATAATATTTTTCCTTGTGGCTCCTATTACGAGTTCAGTGGGCCCACAATAAAGGCCAAAAGAAGGTCCCACTCAACTGAAATGAAAGCGATGCCACGTCACACAAAGTGGCAAATATAGAAAATACTCCCACACTCCAAGGTCAAAACCTGAAACCCCAAAAAAGGTAGCAGAACAGCAAAGTTGGTCACCGTTCAGTTGGCGCGTTTTGAACCACCTAACCATGGTGCTAAGCCCAGGCGCATCTACAGACGTGGCTCTGCTCCTCTCTATAAATTTTCCACTTACTTCTTCTTCTGCTTCTTGCCCTTCATGTTCACTTCATCATTTTAATTCACTTGTTCTTTTGTTTTTATTTTTTTTGGGTCACTTGATTTTCTTGTTCTTGATCTTTGGATTCTGAGATCAATGGCAGGAACAGGAGTATTTGCAGAGATTTTTGATGGGGAAGTCTACAAGTACTACTCAGAAGGAGAATGGAAGAAGTCTTCATCTGGGAAGTCAGTTGGGATCATCAATCCAACCACAAGAAAAACCCATTACAAAGTCCAAGGTAAATAATTAATTAATTAACCCATCTTCTGTCAAAATAATAATAATTAACCCATCAAGTGTTTCTGATCTTAATTTTCTGTTGAAATTAGAGTTTTCTCTAACTTTTGGCTTAGTGAGTAGCTAAATTCAAGTGTTTCTGAGCTTAATTAGAGTTTTCTCTAACATTTGGCTTAGTGGGTTGCTAAGTTCAAGTGTTTCTGAGCTTCTTTCTGTTGAATATTAGAATTTTCTGGGTTTTAGGGGAGTTGTGGGGTTGGTATGCTTTCTTACTGTTGTTGTGAACTTTGTTTGGGGGTTTTTGGAGCAGCTTGTACTCAAGAAGAGGTTAATAAAGTGATAGATAATGCCAAGAGTGCTCAAAAAGCTTGGGCTAAGACCCCTTTATGGAAGCGAGCCGAGCTTCTTCACAAGGCTGCTGCAATTCTTAAAGAGCACAAGGGCCCAATTGCTGAGTGCCTTGTCAAGGAGATTGCAAAACCAGCTAAAGATGCTGTTACTGAGGTAGTTTTTTTTTTATATGGGTCACAGTACTTTTTAGTTAATTTTACTTTTTGTCACTGCAAAATTCTGTATTTGATGTTATTTCACAAGTTACTTCTGTTACTTTTGTTTAGTAGATGCAGTGAATTTGTTTAATGAGACTTGGGTGGAAATGAATGAGTGTTAAGTTCATTTGTCTTTGTGGATCCTATGAAGGTTGTGAGATCAGGAGATTTGGTGTCTTACTGTGCTGAAGAAGGGGTTAGGCTACTGAGTGAGGGAAAGTTCCTTACATCTGACAGTTTTCCAGGGAATGACAGGACCAAATATTGCCTTGTGTCTAAGGTAACATTTTTCCTATTATTGGTGTTTATTACTGTCCAATTAGGACAGGAAACAAAAAAAAAACAATGGAAGCTCTTTGTGACTTTCTGGCACTTATCTTTTTATGATAAAGAGTCCTTCAATGTGGTGTGGGAATAGAGAGCAAACTTGATGTGCTATAGACACAGTTGACATGGATGCTATAGACAATTATATTTAAAAAAAAATGCTACATTAGTTATGTCACCTGAGAAGTGTATTTTCTGTTCTTTGAATAAAAGATCGGTGCATGTTTAACGACGTGGCTATTTTATAAGTTTTGTTAATCGTCTTGTGATGGGTTATATATTCAATGGCATTCAACTGCAGATTCCTCTTGGAGTTGTTTTGGCAATCCCACCTTTTAACTATCCCGTTAACCTGGCTGTCTCTAAAATTGCTCCTGCACTGATTGCTGGCAACTCCCTTGTTCTTAAGCCTCCAACTCAGGTATTTTATTGTTAATATAGTAGCTCCAATTTTATTTTATCTTTTAATTATTATTAAGGTTTAATTTGGCATAGAGTGTTTTCAAGATCAATCTTCTTAATTAATTGAGTTGAAAACAATTTTCTGTACATAAATCAATGGACCACACGGCATTAGTTATGGAACTAAATGGAGGAACAAGATTCTTTCAGCTGGTTTGTTGTAGTATGGATAATACTTTTGGGTGATGATCGTGACGAGTTGATTCACATAAACTTGCATTTCATGCAGGGTGCTGTAGCTGCACTTCACATGGTGCGTTGCTTCCACCTAGCTGGTTTTCCAAAAAGCCTTATCAGTTGTGTTACTGGGAAAGGTTCTGAGATTGGTGATTTCCTCACAATGCACCCTGGTGTCAACTGTATTAGGTAAAATCCCATTCACCATAGAAAAAATATTTAAGACTTCATTTTTTTAATCTGTCTCTCTTATATATATGGCCTCATTTATTGCAGCTTCACTGGAGGAGACACTGGAATTGCAATCTCCAAGAAGGCAGGCATGATCCCTCTTCAAATGGAGCTGGGAGGAAAAGACGCATGCATCGTTCTTGAAGACGCAGATTTGGATTTTGTTGCTTCCAACATCATCAAAGGAGGTTTCTCTTACAGGTAAAATACACACACACACACACACAGGTCATTCAACAATTGGCTTCTCAATCCGCTTTCAATCATGGAAAAAATATGTTCTAATTACTTTGTTATATGTGTATACAGTGGTCAAAGATGCACTGCAGTAAAAGTCATTCTTGTGATGGAATCTGTAGCGGATGCTCTGGTAGAGAAAGTGAATGCCAAAGTAGCAAAATTGACTGTTGGGCCTCCGGAGGATGATTGTGATATCACCCCAGTAGTCTCAGAATCATCAGCCAACTTCATCGAAGGGTTGGTCATGGACGCCAAGGATAAAGGAGCAACATTTTGCCAGGAATACAAGAGGGAGGGAAATCTCATATGGCCATTGTTATTGGACAATGTTCGACCTGATATGAGGATCGCCTGGGAAGAGCCTTTTGGACCTGTGTTACCCGTCATCAGAATTAACTCTGTTGAAGAAGGAATTCATCATTGCAACGCTAGCAATTTTGGCCTTCAGGTATGTGAATAATTGGTAGCCCGCAAATCATCAATGAAATACCATGCTCAAACCAGCCACCCTTTTTATTATCTTTAGAAGCGTAGAAGATTCTTAGCTTGATCCTAGCTTATCCCTCAAAAAACGAAGAATTAAAAGATTAAGGGTCTGTTTGGACCTTATTTCTGGCAGAGGTTTAAGCTCTTCTAATAATATAAGCTAAATTTTTTCGCTCATTATTGTAGAGGTTATGCCTCTACTTTAATTAGAGGTAGAAAAAAGAAAAAATATTTACCAATATTTTTTTCATCACCCTTTCTTCTTTAGAGGTTTCAAGTAAAGTTAACAAACACCATCTAAAATTGCAGTTAGTGTCATGCTTTTTAGTCTGTGGATGTAAAAATGTATTTTCCCCTATACTGAGCTAAAACGCAAGTAATGCTTTTCAGGGTTGCATCTTCACTAGAGATATCAATAAAGCGATTTTGATCAGCGATGCAATGGAGACAGGAACCGTTCAAATCAACTCAGCACCGGCTCGTGGACCAGATCATTTTCCTTTCCAAGTAATACAATTGGTCCCCCTAGAGCTAAAGTCACTGTTTCGCATATTTTCGTATATGATGATTCTAAATGTACCTACCAAATACACTTGCTAGATCTACTCGCACCATTGAAAATTTATTAAGTAGGCGTATAACACATATATAAGAATACCAAACTAAACAGTCCTTTTTGTGACAGGGTCTGAGGGACAGTGGAATTGGGTCACAAGGGATCACTAACAGTATCAACATGATGACCAAGATCAAGAGCACTGTTATCAACTTGCCCACTCCTTCATACTCCATGGGTTGATATGCTTGTGAGAGAGTATATTATATACTTGTTCAGTTGTTAATTAGCATGTAAAAGTGAGAGATAAGCAGAGCATTTTCTGTTGTTGGGCTGTTGGATTTCTACTTTTTTTCCTTCCCTAAAGCCTTAACCTGTTGGCCCTGTTGGGCTATATAATAAAGAGACAAGTAATGGCACTATGGCAGTAGTCCTTTCAGTGTTCTCTATAGCTATCTATTTCATGATTAATCTGTTCTGTCCATAAGAGATGTGAGATAAGAACACGTTGCTAGCTCTTCTTCACTGTTCTATTGTCAAATAAATTAATAAGAAGACCCCCGTCGTCATGGCATTGCATCGGATATTAAGTTATTAATTAAGCAAAATGTAGTACCTTTGTTATATAATAATATATAGATGGGGTAGTTGGATATACAAAATGAAACTCGTGAGATCTTATCTTACTAATGCCTTTTAATTTATTGATAATAATACAGTAGCAAATGCTTGATATGAAAATATGATCATTATTATGTCTTTAAAGGTGGGTTTAGCTGATTCGAAGACTGCAGAGAGTTTGAATTATGTCAATGACTTTTGATGAAGTAGGCATTTCACGTAATTCAAATTCAAATAAAATCCAGCCGCCCGCTCATAAGGATCAGAGTGTAATGGTTATCAATTCAAAATTAATAAAGTGGGCTTTATCTGCTAGATAGCATAGCCGAGCTCCTCTTGATCTGAAAAAACCAAAAGACAATTTTTTGAAATAATTAGCACTTGTATCATCAATAATAATAATAATAATAATAATAATAATAAATATCATGATATATAATTAGGGTTGATTCGATCATTTTAGGCAGCAGTGGATGGTTCATTGGTTACCACTTGTGATTCGCCAGTTGCCAACACGCGGAGCTCAAAAAATGAAAGCGGAATCGAAAGGCAACACTGAGCCAAAATTCATAAAACGGGCGGAATCCGCTCGATTCCCTTTAAAACTAGAATCATTCGCATTTGCTCCCGCAACTTCAACCCAAACCAACAAAAAAAAACAAAAAAGAAAAAGAAAAAAAAAGAAAAAACAGAAAACAAAAAACAAAAACCAAAGCCCTTTTGTTTTGGAAAAAGAAAACGAACAAAAGAAACGAAAAGAACAGAAAACAGATCAGGTACGCTTGAACACGGTTTTCGGAAACTCAAAAGCGCGGTTTTTTCCTTTTTTTGGGTTATTGTTCTTGTGATTTCGATTTGCTGTGAAAACCCTAGATGATGATGTTGTTGTTGTTCGACGAATCTCCTGGTATTTTGGTTCCGCTGTTGGCGGTGGTGGTGTTGTAGTTTTCGTCTGTTTTGATGGTTTCTAGGTTTTTTTTGTTTTCTAGGGTTTCGAGTGAAGCGAGTTTGAGTGGAAATCGAAGGGGTTTGGTTTGGAGATCTGTTACGAGAAGGAATGACGGACCAAGAACTGGAAGACCAGGTCAGGGAAGCTGGTAATCGGCTTCTCGAACCTCCGTCCGTCGACGAGCTGCTCCCGCTTCTTGACGTAAGCTCACGTTTCTAGGGTTTCGCTCTTTTTTTTTGTTTTTTTTTTAATTCTTTTCATCATTTCACAGTTTTAAAGTTATATGTCTGTTTACTAGTTTGTACTACTCGAATGGAAGTAGGATTGCGATTTGGATAACCGCTTCGCATTTTTTTTTTCAAATTGAAATTACGATCTTTCATAGCATTTTGTAGCATTTTGCGATTTGGAATCCATTTTTGATGCCTTGAATTTGGGGGTATTAGAAGTGTTATCAGAGAAGATGAATAATTCTTATGTCTTGCATGTGGGAATGCTCCCCAAAATTAAATGTTGTTGTGGATTTGTTCTGTGAATATTAAGAGAAAATATCGTTTGAACCCTATGCCATGGCCATGGATTGCTGTATGTCTGTCTGTCTGAGACTGAACAATGCATGTAACATTCTGGAGACTTAGGGGCATTGTAGACATTGGCTTGTATATATATTTATATATAGGTGGGGGTGGTCATGGGTTCGAGTTATGAAAACAGCTTCTTGCGATGCAAGGTAAGGTTGCGTACAATAAACCCAAAGTGGTTTGATCCTCTCCCATGACTGCACGTAGGTGAGAGCTTCGTGCACCAAGCTGCTCTTTTACTCAAATTTATTTTATTTAACCATGACAAATACGTGTCCGAAATCATTATAAACTGATTGACCTACAAGTGATTTTAGGGAAATACTTCACAAGTTTTGGTTAAGGTATTTATATCATATCTTGACAAAGAGTATGCGGTCAATCAGTTGATTGCTTCTCTGCGATGTAGACATGTTACTGTTTTTTTGGGTTCTCAATACTGTCATTTTCTTGCATCCCCTTCTCTTTTCGCTCTTCTCTGGTGTTTTTCAATTGATGATTGATCTATGTCCTGTATGTGTCTTTATTTCTTTCTTTTTTTTAGCATTTAGAGAGTTGTTTGTCAAAAGTGGAGCAATCACCGCCGCTTTCGATGCAAAATGCTCTTCTACCCTGCTTGAAGGTACTTGTCTCTGAAGAAGTTATGGGACATTCAGATGTTGATGTCAAAGTTGCTGTTGCTTCTTGTGTCAGTGAGGTCACAAGAATAACAGCACCTGATGCTCCTTATGAAGATGAAAAAATGAAGGTACTAAAATAGCTCCATGTTATTCTCTCATCAGCCTGTACTCGGTTCTTTCTTCACAATATTTTGTGCTTAGCATCACTTTGGGCCCCGATTTTCTGTTTTCAAATCAAGATTCTTAGAAAATGTGTTTGGTTAAACTGTTTTTTTTCTAAAAAAATTTAATTTTAAAATTTGTGAAGGAATAAGAATACAATAAATGTTGTTTTCATTTTTTTTTTTATAAATAAACTCTAAAGACAACTTTTTTACAAACTTATTTTTAAAAACAGTTTTTAAATTGGATGCCAAATGGGCCCTTATTTATTTATTTATTTTGATGTATCCGTTTCACACAGCCTAGTATTTATGCATTTTTGAAATAATGCCTTGCAGGAAATTTTTAAAGTGATTGTTGCAGCATTTGAGAAGTTGTCTGATACTTCTAGTCGATCTTATTCTAAAAGAGTTTCAATTCTCGAAACTGTGGCGAAGGTCCGTTCATGTGTTGTGATGCTGGACTTAGAATGTGATGCACTGATACTCAAGATGTTTGAGCATTTCCTAAAATCGATAAGGTAGGAATTTCTTTACTGCGAGTTAAATCTGTGGTGGAATAGTGCTGCTATAAGATCATTATTTTTCAATGTATTGCCATTATTAGTGTCAAAGATGTTTTACATTCAAGAATCTTGTGATGTTGGTTATCTCCATACGTTTTGATTCCTAAATGAAACTAGGTTTTGGCATGTTGTCATAATCATATAGTTTTGGTGCATGATTTTTCTAGCATATTTTTTAAGAATTTTATAACTATTGTACAGTTACTAGCACGTTTATGATTAGATTTCTAGTTATACTTACCTTTTGGGACTAGTGATTGAAAAACCAGCCCTATTTCATTGTTATGCCAGGATATTTTTTTTATGTACCTTCATCTGTATGTCTTTTTTATTGGTATTACAATTTCTGTTATGTTATTATTCATTTCTTGCTTGTATTGGGGAAACTATAAATTTGTAGTAGCTCTCACCTATGTATCTGATGCACTTGAGTTCTCTCCTGCATCATCTACTACTTTATGATTTTAGCACTGTTGAATTGCACCCTGGTCAATTTTAATTGAGCCCATTATTTTGTACCTTAGTAATCTATGACAATGTCGATCATGTTAACTATATTATCTAGAAGATCTGGTATATATTTGTGCCAGGAGTTGGATCTACTCCACTTTTAGATCCGTTGTTTAGTCATTGAATACTTGTATAGCTTGCTATTTCGACTTATTCTAGATTGGATAGAAGGATGTGTTTTGTAAATCACGCCACCTTGCCTTGTCTTTCCCCTCCCCCCCTTAAATCTGCCCTAGTCTTCACAGTATTGTTCAGTTGTGGGTTTGTTTTCTTCTAGATATTTGGTGTCTCATATGATTATAGTCTATATACATCATTCATTCCATGTGATGATATTTTCATTAACAAGTACACATTCATTCTCCATCTTTTATTTTCTTTTGCTACTTTACATACACATACACATACACATACACATACACATACACATACACATACACATACACATACACATACACATACACATACACATACATATACATAAAGGGCCCCTTTCTTGAATAACATAGAGTTGTCAATTCTCAAGATGTAGGATTCACCCTTGTGTGGCACCTTTGAGGTATATTTTAATCTCTCTCTCTCTCATATACATTAAATGGGCCAATTGTGCTAGCCTATTTTAGCTTGAGCATGATTAAGGCCAAGTCATGCTCATTAACTAGATTTCACATTGTAGGTTTTTGTATTAGGTATTATTGTTTAGTCATTTACACTTTCACTAAAGGCATTAGTTAATGAAATTAGTCTTGTTGTCCTTTTTATGATTGAATATGATTGAGGTCAATTGGGACTTGGTAATTTTATGATAGTTGATGGTGTGTGTTTGGTGGGGGTGAAATGGGGTCGGGTCGGGTCGAGTTTCGACCCCCTGACCCACCCGACTCGAAATTGTCGGGTGGCATTGGATTGGGCCCGATGCCACCCGACCTCTTGTTTTGAGGGGGCCCAACCCGATCGACCAAAAGTCGGGTCGGGTTGGTTGTGTTGGGCCCCCCTTCTTATGGGTTGGGTTTTTAAACCCAGAACCATAACCAAAATTTCTAAAAAAAAAAAAATAAAAAAAAAATCTCTTACAAGAAGAGAGTAAAAATTTAATTTAATGTTTTTCACTCTTTGTCTAGTCACTGATGTGTGACTTGAAAAGAATAAGAAATATTCTCTCAAAGGAGAGGTATCCCTTCTCTTAAGCAAATGCTAGAGAAGAGAGAGTGAATGCAAAAAGAAAAGGAGAAGGAGGGCTTTTATAGAGGTAGCCTCCTCCTTCCTTCTTTCTTCCTACCCAATGTGGGACTAAAAAAAGTGAAGAGGATGGGTGAAAAAAGGTGGAGAAAGAGGGCTTTTATATGAGTAAGCCCTTTCTCCCTCTCTCTTCATATTCAATGTGGGACTAAACAAAAAAGTGAGAAAACCCCTTTTTATGTATTGTAGTTATGTTCTTTTTCTATTTTGAATACTAACTACTAAGTATCAACTCTCATATCATATTATTTTTCATATATAACTATGAAAAGTACAAAAAATCATAATAATATACATAAAACATTTGTTGAAAAATTTTAAGTTACAAAAGTTATTAATTAAAGTCTACATTATATACTTTGTCATCATTAGTAAATGTTTTATTTTCTTTATTATCAATATTTGATAACCCTCCTACATAGGAGAAACTAATTAATCAATTCAATGAAATGAGTTATATAAAATTTATTAAACATCTTCTACTTTTGTAGTCATTGAAGGAGCCCAAATCAAATTAAAGAGTATATATATAATACACCCATCCTTTTACTAGTTAATATGCAAGTTTTCAATCCCTTTTTAGTCTACACTTGGTCAAAAGTTGGTAATTTTCATTACCCATATGGTTTCTTAATTTAAACTAAATTTTTTAAGTAAAGTATAAAAATATTATATAATATGCATCAACAACATTTATAAACATTTTAGTTAATTAAACTAATGAGATGAAAATGTGATAGAATAATAAAGATATGATTAAAGATAATATAATAATTTCAAATGTGATCATTTTCAATGATATAATAGTTAAGAGATGAAAAATAAAATGAATTTATGATTGATAAGCTCTCCATTACTAATGGAGGATATATTTTCATGTTTGGATTCAGACCCTATCAAGTATGTACATTAATGTAACAATGTTTTTAATTCATTACTTTATTTTTGGAGTTATATAACTGGGAATAGGTAAAAATGATTAGAATTTATGAGAATATGGAATCTAACTTTTAATGTAATATCATCTCAAAGATTCATGCATTTCTTCTTTTTTATTCGTTTGACTTTGATTTTTAATTAGTTTATAATAAAGTGTTCACGATTAATTGTTCAATATTTAAGTAAACCTTCTTTGGTAAATAACTAAAATATAAGTGCTAAACCAAATAATATAATTAAATACACTATTAGTAAAGTAATTAATAATCAATGTTTTAAACTACAAAATTATACGAATACATTTTCTTAGGAAAATTACAAATATTACCCATGTTGTAATTAGATGTATCACTATCACCCCACGTTGTAATAATTTAATATTTTCTCAAATGTACCAACCATAGACTATAGTGAATATTTAATTGAAAAACATAGCTAGATTACCCAAAAACTCAAATAAATAACAAATAATATTATATATGTTATGATAAATGTATATCATTGTCAATCTATGCATATCATAAATTATAAATTGCTAGAGTTGCATGAAGAAGCCTTTTGTTTTAGTCCCTCATAGGAAAAAGAGAAAGAAAGAAGGCATTCTCCATCTATAAATGCATCCTCTTCACTCCGTAGTCTCTACTCCACTCACTCAAAAGGCAACTCCAACCCTTAAAAGGTGTGAAATGGGGCATTCTTAGCCTTAAATGACAATAATTTTGAAAACATTTATTTATAATATATATATATATATATATAAATGCATCCTCTTCACTCCGTAGTCTCTACTCCACTCACTCAAAAGGTGTGGAATGGGGCATTCTTAGCCTTAAATGACAATAATTTTGAAAACATTTATTTATAATATATATAATTATATATATGTATATGTCGGGTCGAGTCGGGTCAACACGATTGGGTTTCAATGAAACCCGAGACTCGACCCAACCTGATTAGGTCGGGTTTACCACAAAACGACCGAACCAACCCGATCCCTATTGTAAACCCGACCCAACCCAACCCGAAATGGTCGGGTCAGTTGGGTTGCTTACAGCCCTAGTGTTGGGCATATTTGTATACCTTCATACATCGTTGATCCCAAAGCTTAATAAAGGAAGAGGTTGTGCGAGGTAGTTGGACAACTAGGGTAAGACCTTGTTAGATCAACTGTGATTTGAATATACTTAATTAAATTGTAGACGAAGAGGATTCATATAGTCGATCCCATGTAGTTGAAGAAGGTTTTGTTGAGTTGGCTAATAATGGTGTGTGTTAAAAACATAGTTTTTAGAATTGGAAATGAGAATCAAACACTTTAAGAGTTCGACAAGTGAATTGAGATTTGAATGAATGAATATTAAGATTCATGTACAATTAAACATATGTTATACAAAATCATAAAAAACAATTCAATTTCTATTGACACTTGGGTTATAATTTATAGTCTATTAACTAGTCATTTTGTTCTAATTGAAGAGCCAAAATGGGCTAATATTTTGTATGGATGATCTCTTTATTAGGGTTGTCATTCTTACAAAAACTTTTCAAATTCTAAATTTTGCAACCTAACAAAATTATTTTTTACATTAATGTAGAAATATTGGGCAACAACAAACATGGTAGTGAATGAAGTTTAATGAAAATGGAAATGCTAAGATGGATATGCATTAAAACATTGAAAGATAAAATGAAAAAGTGGCCCCAATTGGAGGCTATGTTATGTTAACCAAACTTGGGTGTGGGTGTCTGATGCAGGTACCTAATTTTCATTTTCAAATTATAGGATAAGGGGATTCAGCTAAAACATGTTAAAAATTTTGGGTATTGGTACTTGGACATGCTTATGTTCATTACTAAGCTTATATACATCTTTATCTCTCACTTTTTATTCTTTTCAATTGGTTATTTCTCTGCTCTCCCGCACCCAAAAATGAATTATCACCTCTTCTTTTTTCTACTCTCTCTCTCTCTCTCTCTTCCTCTTTTTTTTTTTTTTTGAGAAACTACATACTGGTCTTACCAAGTTTGAACTGTGTCCAACATATTCCATGCCCATGTCAATACCTTAAAATGTTGACATAGGTGCATTGGGCTAAAGTAAAGAGGCCGAATAACATGGATTAGAGATAAAATGAGAAAAACCTATTAAGGTTGTTTGAGTGAATACATCGAAGATTGTTGGATGTGTAGTAATGATAGAGGCAGGAGAAGGCCTATAATAACATTGATTGAGATAATTAAGAAAGATATAAATATTTGTAATGCGAACGTTAACATAGCTGTTGATAGAATAGAGTGGAGGAAGCCGATTCATGTAGTCAACCTTATGTAGTTGGGAAAAAGGCTTTGTTGATTTGAGTTGAGTTATATACTTGTATTAAAACTGAAGATTAGTACTTGATTATTAATCATTTCCTACACGACCTTTAGTTAATAGAACTATATCTTGTTTTTGCTAAAAAATTTAAAAATAAAAAAAATAAAAATCCTACACCACCATTCTTTTGAATGTGATTGTTAAAATATAATTATTTACTAAACCATGTGAAGAACTCATCCTTAAAAATTGGTTCATTCTTTTTTTGTTTTTTTTTAAATCGAGGTTATATACTTGCATATCATACAATCCTACTAAGTAATTACATCTTTCTTAAACTAACATATCACATGTAAGGTAAGTAACTAAATTTGGAGGTTTAAACATGATACTTCAAATCTATGGGTTTTTAAATATATATTTCTACCTCTTGGAAGTTGTAAAAATAATTTGAATCTTTTAAATCATAAGTTTCTATTATTTTAGGATTTACTATGAGATTTATAAACATTGGGATTCATGTTAAGGATTCAAATTAAATTTCCTTAAATCAGTATTTCAATTGTAAGATTTATCAATTCAAATTGAGATTCTTAGAACTATTGTTGGGAGTTTCGTGGCCTATTATGTGCTATTTCATTTCAGTTTCTTTTCCGCTATGTTGTGTATCTTTTGGAATGGTTATGCTTAGACTTCCATTTTCAAATGAATTTGAAATTCTTCACCATGCAATTATAGGAGGTGTGCTTGGTGCGATCCTTCTTGCAATTTGCTTTGTATTATCTCTGTTTCTTGACTCTTTTCCTCGCATTGCCGATGGAACCGGGTGTTTTTCACCATCGTTTTGCGTATACCTTCTTGTGATTAATTACATAACATTCTTGGTCAACTTTCAGGGACTTCCATGAAGATACTGTCTATTCCTCGATGGAAACAATCATGACTCTAGTCTTGGAGGAAAGTGAAGATATTGAGCCAACGCTTCTCTCTGTTCTCTTGGATAGTGTGAAAAAGGATAATAAGGTAGAATGCTGTTTACCAGCACTCTCAAAATTGAACCAATCTAGCTGTTTTGGTCTGTGTTGGATGTATCTTTTTCCAAGGGTTCTTGTTTTTTTTGTTATTCAAAATAAAACTCCCCCCCCCCTCTTGTTTGACCCAATCATCAAAGAAACTTAATCTTTGAACTTGCTGTTTCTATGGTGGTTGTCTGAAACATACGTTTACGTGGACCTTTATTGCTTTGTTTCCTAGTTTCTTTTTCTCACTAAATAATGAATTTTGTAATCAAATTTTTGTATTCTTTTCAGGATGTTTTGCCTATTGCAAGAAGGTTGGCAGAAAAAGTACTTAGCAACTGCGCTGCAAAATTGAAGCCATACCTTATGCAATCATTGAAATCAATGGGCTTTTCTCTCGATGATTACACTGGAACTGTGACCTCTATTTGCCAGGAAACACCTGATTCTGTACAGCCCAGTGATGGGAACGGCTCTGATGAACATCTGGTGTGCCTCACACACTCTTCCAGTTTATACTATGACACTCATTTTTTGTTTAATTCACCAAGAAAGATTTTGTTTGAAGTTTTTCTGTGGAGTAATCATTGAGTTCTTCTAAATCTGTGTGCTGTTTAATGTCTCAAGTAGCATGATCAAATTATTTTATATTTCGTATAAATATGTTCCTGAATTTGACGCCAATTGTTAAATTAACTTGTGAAACATCTAGGACGCATTTAGTCTGTGATTTGACCTTGGAATACAACCCAGGACTTGAAACTCAGAATCTGGTCTTTATCATTTTTGGAAGACAGCTTGTTTTTTTTATTGAAATTTGAAAAGAACAGTTTTTAATTTGATCAACCAAATGCTTATTGTTTGTATTCCGGTGACAGAAAACTAAATCCGAAGCACACACCAAATAGGACTTGTTATGTGTTTTGCTTAAATAGGGTTATATGGGAACTTCCTTCTGTCTGAAGACTCTGACCAATTATGCTTTTCATTTTGGGGGAGGGTGGGACTGGGACTTGCTACATAATTACATGTTATAATTCTCTCAGTGTCTATTAATGATCCTTCTGTTGGTATGTAGTCATTCGATATGTATTTAAGGCAATGACAAATATCTTTATTTTCTACCTACAGTTTGTGATACACTCTCTTATCAACTGTAAAGATCTTTTTTTTTTGTATGTTGAGGAGGCTATGAATTTTGTGTAGATTAAATACTAGTGTTTTTAATCACTTAATTTTAGAATGTGGTAATGGATCTGTGGTAATTTATCTCTTGAGATTGTAGTATGACAGTTCACGATCTTGAGAATTTCCTGTTTGAGGACAAGTTTTTTGTTTTAAAATGGTAGTTCATTTGTTTTGTTGCATGCCCTTTCTTTTTAGCGTGTTTGATAAAATTATCTGAGTCCTGTTGTGTTTGGGAAGATGCTTTTGGGAATTCTTTGTGCTTCAGTCAAACAATAAATCTTGGCACACCATAATTGTCTCTTGATGCTTGTTTCTGGGAAGAGTTTGGCATTTCCATGACCGTGAAAATTTCTGTTAGTTGTCTCTTAATGCTTTTCATATTCATGGCCATTTTCTAAGCATGTTTCTATGCAATCGTATACTTCCAATGTTTTTCTGAACACGTTCTAAATAGAATGAAAGTTGGCACATAATTCTCACTTGCTTATTTTATGTCTTATCAAACTTAAATGCAAGTGTTTTTGACATGAAGCTTGGTCATGTTTCAGGTTGATGAGAACAAAGTGCCAATAAAGGCTGATCCTGATAAGCCACTTAAGGTATGTAATCTTAGATTGTATTTGGTTTTTTCTGTATAAAGTTTCCCCTAATAAGTTTGGAATAACCTGTTGTAAATTCTTACTATTATTTCCTGGTCAGGTTGTTAAAGAGCTTGAGCCACAATCAGCCTGTAGTACCCATGAAAGTGATCCTATAGTCAAAAACTCCCCGAAATCCATAATGAGTAATGGTAATGCTCAGACTGAAAATGATGATTCTTTGGTAGGTGTCGATTCTTCAAAGGTAAAGGCAGAGCTTTCTGATCCTGTTATTCGATCTGCTGAAGGTGAACCTAATAGCGCAGACACTCAATTGGTCAAATCAGAAACCAAGTCAGATCAAGCTACTAAGAAGAAGCGAGGTAGAAAGCTTAATTCTTTAAAGCAGACAGCTGAGGCCTCTGGTCATTCTAATGTTGACAGTGAGAAAGAGATTTTGGACCTGCCAGATCGTAAGAAGGATCAGAAAAAAGTGGTCATTAGTTCACTTGCTGAGGATCAATCAGCCATTGAGGCAACAACTCATTCAGAAAATGAGAAAGAAAGTTTGCCGCATGTTAACTCCGCTATATCACATGATCAATCCGTAAAAGTTTCTTCACCATCCCCTAGTCAGAGCACTCCTGATGGAGCTCGTCCCAAAAGGGGTCGGCCTGCACGTGCGAAGAAAGGAAATATAGATGAAGAGACCGACTCTGGTTTGCCATCTGTTATCAAGGTTGCTGAATCAAATGAGCAGATTGAGGCAGGGGAACCAAAGTCTGCAGATGTCATCTCGAAGGAACAAGGAGGAAACAGTGAAATGGAATTCGAGACACATCAACGTTCAGGTAAAAAGGCATTATCTAGAAACTCAAGTGATGGGTTAGCGTCGCCTCATACAGACATTGCAAAAAAGGATTCCGGTGCCACAAGTGATCCAGAAGCAAAACCATCGAAGCGAAGTAAGATGGTAGATGCCAGAGAGAGCAATGAAAATGAATTATCAGGGAAAAAAGAAGGTAAGGCAAAAAGAGGAAGGGGAGCTACTACTTCAGAAAATGATGAATCAGAGGATACAATTGTTAAGGTATTATCTCCGAGATTTAAGCCATTGGTCTTTTTGCTTATGAACGTTGGTAGTTACTATAATCCATATCAATGAAATCAGTATGTTCTTATTCTTGCAATGTATTTTCCAGAAAAAATTATCCTTACCAAAGTCCATGTCAAAGTCAATTGATAAGAATCAAAGTCATTTGGAGGAAACCCCTAAGACTGGATCCAAGAGAAAACGAACTACAGGAAAGGAAGAGGTACAGATTTATAGTTACATCCTATAATAATTGCTCCCATGGCTCATAAGAGATCTTTGAAGTCATTTATGATAATCTCTGGGCTATGGCCACACTCCATATATGCTTTGTTTGAGTTATGCTCTAAAATAGTGCTTGCCATATAGGGGATCTGTATCAATTATTTGTTTTTGTTACTTATTGTGCCTATGTGGTTTGGAAGCATCAATGTAGAGATAATTGTTTTGACATAATTTTGAGTGGTTCAGCATGGAAGTGGAGAAAAATTGTTGGCTTATGCCTTGAAGCGGACAAAAACCACTTTGGCGCTTAAGCCTTAATGGTACCTTGTGAGTCTTATTCCTACACTATATGAGGTGTACGCCTCAAGTCTATGTTATCCTCACTCTTTGTGAGCATGAGACTCGATCTAAGCCTTTTCTTCCTATTTACATTTTTCTATTTCATTCCCAGCGCAGTTTGACTGATGTTGGAGCAAAAAGTGCTGTGTTTTTATTATTATTTATTATTATTATTATCATTATTATTTTTTAAGTTCTTCTCTTAGTAAATAGATCCAAAGGCCCTTCTCGAGGATCCCACGCATGGGCCAAAGCTTTGTGCACCGGGTTGCCCGCTTTTATCTTAGTCATTGAGGAGATACCCAAGGTTTTGAACTCCAAGCCTAGGCTTCTAATGTTGGATAGTTAATGTGGTGAAATTCAATATTTTTTTTTTGAGTTTATTGCAGCTCCATCAATTACAGCTACATATGCACGTTGCTCCTTACCAATCTTGGTTCTGGTTTTTAAGTCTTTGTCTTTGGGACATATCTTTGAGGTAGAGCCTTACAATGTGAGTTGAAAATGTGGAGAGGATTAATCTTGGTACTTGGGAAAGTTCCATCTTCATTGCAAAGAGATACTGTTCAAGGGGAAAAAAATTCCTCTGGCTCAACCATGTGGACAGGACTGGACTAGTTGAAAATTTCTGTCAATAATTGTTTGTTTTATGTTCACATAAATAAATGCTATCAGGATATCTTTTTGAGATTTAGCAGCTGTCGGTCGGGTGTCTTATTCCAGTTTGTCTGGTGGTTATTCTATATTGGAGTGGATTAAGAACTGGCCATTTTTATTGTGATTTGGCCAGGTGTTTGTCTGTGTGTGTGCTGGAGTACCTCTGGTACTCCTTTAGCTTCTTAATTTGTACTGTTACCCTTGCTTAACATATTTCTTTTTTTCTTCTTAAAAAAAAAAGAAACTGATTGGTTGTCACCATTTACCTATTTAAATGTAGCAGCATTCTGTTGAAGGTTTGGATGAGAGCCTAGTTGGCTCCAAGATAAAGGTGTGGTGGCCAAGGGATAAGACGTGAGTACTCTGTGTTTGATTTGTTTACAAGTGGCTTATAAATAGATGCTTGATATATTGACTCTTGTAAATGATTATTCATGATTACTTCAATTTAATGTTTTGTGCAGATTTTATGAAGGTGTTGTTAAGTCATTTAACCATGCCAAAAGGAAGCATAAGGTAGGCATTTTGTTTTGTTCTATTTCTTTTTCAAATATTTCCTTTCTGTTTTCAAACATTGTTGAGTGTTTTATCTTGTGCGAAGGTATTATATAATGATGGTGACACGGAGGAGTTGGTGCTAAAAAAGGAGAAATGGGAACATATTGAGGAAACCAAAGATGAGGTTAGTCGACCTGTAAGATTTTGGATTATGTTGTGACAGTTCCTGTCTGATTTGTGCTTTCTTTTGACTCCCTTTTTATCCAACAGAAGGAAGCAACTGATCTTCCCAGTCCCGATGCATCTGAAACGTAAGTGTAACCAAAACTAAATTAAAAAATAAACAACTATTTTTCTAATCTTGTCCTTTTTGTCCATTATTCTGATTTGTTTTTGTCTAATTAGGTCTCGAAAGAGGAAGGCGAAGACGAGTTCTGATTCACCTGCGAAGCGATCCAAGTCCGATACAAAGTAAGTTGATGCTTGAGTATTGCAAGTATTTGATGATTCCAACAACTATTACTGCCCAGGGGCCTGGGCTAATTGTCTTGGTCTGGTTGCCAGGGGAAAAGGGGCTTCTTCCAGCAAATCCAAAGGTGAATCTTCTTCAAAATCTGGTGGTAAACCCAAGGGTGATAGTAAACTAGGCAGCAAAATCACTGAAGACACCCCTAAAACTAGCAGTAAATCCAAGAGTGACAGTGCTGGTAAATCCAAAGACAGCAATCCTAAATCTAACAGTAAGTCCAAAGACAATTCTTCAAAGTCTGGAGCCAAGTCCAAGGAAGGTGCCAAGTCTATCAAGGATGATACACCAAAGGCAGGAGGATCCAAGTCCAAGGATGATAAAGCGAAAGGAGGGAGCAATTCCAAGAGTGAAACCCCTAAAGAAGGGAGCAAGTCCAAAGCTAATGGCTCTTCTGCTAAAGGGAAATCAGGTGGGTCAAAGAACATTCAAGAAAGTGATGAGCCAACAAGAGGCAGTGCAAAGAGTGGGAAGAGGGAGAACGAGGAGTCAACAAAAGGGAAAGTTTCTGATTCAGGAGAAACTAAGAGCGGGAAGAAACGGCGGAAGATGTCCGGGTGATATCAGTCTTTGATCAAAACAGGAAGGCAGGTGCGACTCTAGCAAAATATTCTCCTATGTTTATCGCAGGGGGTATATGTATTTCGCATGTCATTTGTCATGTTTACAATTTTTGGGGGTTGATTGGCTGGTCGGTTAGTAGGGTTATGTTGGCTTGTTTTGAATACTTTCTCTACTTCTGCTACTGCTGCTACTACTAGTACTACTACTACTACTACATTTGATGTCAACCTGTACTACAACACCACATGAAACATCTTAGAAGGGGGGGGGGGGGGGGGGGTCTGTAGATTGTATTTTCTTTAGGTCTAGGAATGTCAATTAGATAGAGATAATAGGTTTGATAGGTGGTGGTAAAACTCAAGCAGCAGCAGAGGGCATCCAGTGTGTTGTCAGATACTTGCCCTAATACTCCTCTACTACATGGTTGTGGTATTACTTATTGACTTCAGAAGAACCTCAACTTAAAGATCCCCCCTTTACCAGTGGGGAGCTCGAGCCTGAAGCTCGACTTGACTAAGGTAATGGCGGTATGGTAGGTTGAATGGTCTTCTATGGTTCTGTCATGTGTTAACAGGAACTTTGCCAATTCATGGTTGAAATGTGATTTTGCTAATTATTGGCCCCAGATCTTTTTTCACCTTTTATAATCTTTTGAGTTTTATGATGGGAGTTGGAAAGAAAGTGAAGAAATCATCAACCCTAAATGTCAACAGCTGATCATACCTGAGATTTTTATATGGGAAATTAGTTTTCTATGTTACTCCTTTGCTTATAAGAACATGAAAAGGAAAAAAAAAAAGAAGTGCTGAAAAGATCCTCTGTTTGAGTTCTTGGGACACTGTAAAACGGATGCAAATAGAAGTTCAATTTGGGAAATGGTGCTTTCATGGCGCACGGGACCAGTAAGAAGGTGCAAACAATAAAATCAGATATTGGTTTGTATTAATCTGAAAAATGGGAAAATAACAAAATTTTTGAGGTTTTTTTTTTAATTTTAAAAAATCCAATACATATAATCCTTTCCTTTATATACATGGAAAAGGTTAACTTTATGATGTAGATCATCAGGACACGTGACCGCTGTATAGTACTAATATTCGTTGCACATGTTTGTTCCTTTTCTTTTTTAAGTTTCCCACGTGGTGTGTCAATTTATGATGTCGATCATCAAGCGGCTCTTGCAAAGTGAATGCGATTAAAAGTAAATATAAATTAAAAGTAAATATAAATTTCAATTCAGAGACCTTCATTCTTCAATCATAGACCCTTGACTATTTATGTTGGTCTCTAATAAATTAAGTCACTTTTTCATTTTGTTTTTTTTTCATCTTTGTAGAATTTTAATTTTTTTTAAATTTTTTAGAGATCATTTTTGTAGAGTTTATACCTCTTCTTCAATTAGAGGCAGAAAAAATATAAACGTGTTTTTACCAAAAAATAACTCTCATTACCCTCGACGTTTTTCAGAAGTGGCAAGTAGAGTTAACAAACACCACCACCTAACAAGACTATATAAAAGGTTCAGTTTTGCTGCTCAGAAGTCCTACCTCATGATACCTTCATAAGACCCACTACACTCTAGTATTTCGGCAACTATTCGCTTCTCTTGCCTTACCACTGGAATGGCTCTTCTTCCTTCCCCCTTGGGGCCTTCATTGCAACACAGACCTGATTTTTGCGTATCATCGGCACTCTTGCAACTTCAAACTTCCATCATAAGAGCTCAAATTCATGACCCTGCCAATCATAGAAGATCTGCAAACTACAAGCCAAACATATGGAAACGTAATTTTATGCAGTAATTGAAAAGTGATTACATGGTAGTAGTTATGATTCTTAGGAAGATTTCTACTGGCAATGCAACCAAGAGTTGCTGTTTCATGCTAACTTACAGTAGTAGTCTATTTTACAGGAAGAAATGCATATTAAACGGGCTCAAATGTTGAAGGAGGAGGTAAAACATTTACTAGTTATTGATCTAGGACCTCCAAAGGCTGGGATTGGCATACCATGTTATCAGACAAGCCTTGATGTCTATGAAGAACAATGAGATGAGATTAGAAAAGAGTCTTCATGCTACAGCTCTCTACTTTAAGCTCCTCAGACAAAAGGGTTATGAGGTTTCCCAAGGTAATAATCCCAGACTAGGGACAGTTTCTTGTATTATATTGGAATTATTAATTAGATTTTTGTTTTCTGGCTTCACCTTTTTTCAAAAAATTGGTATGGGATTTTTGAAACAGGTGTATTCAGAGATTTCATGGACTGCAACAACAACTTCAATCAATCAATGTGCAATGACAATAAGGGAATGCTGAGTTTGTATGAAGCTTCACATGTTAGTACAGAAGGAGAAGATATCTTGGACAAAGCTAAATCTTTCACAACCATGCATTTGAAGGATGTCAAAGAAATTAAATACACATATATGTCTAAACTAGTCACACATGCCTTGAATTTTCCCTCATGCTGGAGAATGCAAAGGTTTGAGGCTAGGTGGTATATTGATATATACAAGGAAAGAAACAATGCAAATACAGTTCTACTTGAACTAGCAAAATTAGATTTTAACATGGTTCAATCCATTTACCAGGAAGAACTTAAAGACTTGTTCAGGTAAAAATCTAAAGATTAGAATATATATCTACTGAAGCTGTTTACCCGTTATCATGACTAACAATGCGACACTTCATTAAGCAGTTTTCTTCTATGTGCCATTAGGTGGTGGGAAAATCTAGGGCTGGATAAATTGAGCTTTGCAAGAGACAGAATTGTTGAAAGCTTCTTATGGTCACTGGGAATTATTTTTGAGCCACAATATGGACAATGGAGACAAGTGATTGCAAAAGTAATTGCAACAATAACAGTAGTTGATGACATCTATGATTTATACGGCACAATCGATGAACTCGAACTATTCACCAATGCAATAGAAAGGTTTCAAACAAGCTTCTCATTGATTTCTGATGAACCAACCCTTCTTATAAATATTGAGGCTCTTTCTTGACGTACAGATGGGATGTTAATGCTGTTGAAGACCTACCTGACTATATGAATTTTTTTTTTTTAGCTGTATACAGTACCATTAATGAGTTTGCTTATCCTATGCCAAAGGAACTAGGGTGGAATATAATTCCATACCTGAAGAAACGTGTGGGTGTTCTATCCCTATTTTTTGTTTTCTAAAACATAGTTTTAAGGGCCATACTATTGGAAAGATTATCACCCATCTCTGATGACTGTGTGTTTCAGTTCATTGATTTGTGCAAAGCATTTTTAGTTGAGGCAAAGTGGTATCACGGCGGATATACAGCAAAGTTTGAGGAAAATATGAACAATGCATGTATCACAGTGGGAGGATCTGTTATACTAAATTCCTGTTACTACTTTTTAAAGTCAGAGCTCACATATGAAGCATTAAATTACTAGAATATTTATCCTAGTCTCATACGTTGGTCATCAACGAATTTTCGACTTCTTGATGATTTTGGCACTTCAAAGGTATATAAGCTGCAATCTCTTCTTTAAGTAGCATTTCTTCAACTCAATGCAAGCCAATTACTAAACACAAGAGGTGATGTTCCAAAGTCAATACAATGTTACATGCATGAATTTGGTGTTTTTGAAGAAGTTGCACACAAAGATGTTCGGAATTTTACCAACAAAATATGGAAGAAGATCAATGATGAGTTATCTGTTGATTCTCCTCTCCCCCAGCCTTTTATCGAGCTACCAATAAACCTTGCTCGTACAGCTGAGTTCATGTACAAGAAAGGAGATGGGTATGGTGTTCAAGACCAGGAGAATAAGGATCGAATCATTTCATTGCTTGTTGACAGCATCCTCTAATGGAAGCAAGATAAACCTCGAAAAGTACTATAAAAAATCCCAAAGATTACTAGAAAAATAAAGAATTACACTGTCTGTTGTCCTTGGTTCAACTTGTAGCTTGAAGTCAAGTGGGTCTTCTGTGTCTAGATAAAGAATTGCAAGAAAGCATGAAGAAAAAATGAAGAAAGGAAAAGGAGATCATCCAATTTTATCTAAGAGGAAAGTAAATTAATGAAAGAAGGAAATGAGACAATTTAGTTAGTCTGTCCACAATCACCCATACCATGTCTTCTCCTTTTTTATTTCTAGAAAACGAACTTACAAAATCCATCATAATGTGACCCCGTTTCCATTCAAGTACTTTTGTCTTCACGCTTTCCCGCATTATTTATTTAGAAACAGAAAATCACTTGACTTCAAGCTACATGCATGTTGAACCAAGGACAAAACAATTAGCATAATTCTTTATTTTGTTCGCAATCTTTGGAATTCTCGATATCTTTTGAGGTTTATCTTAATTCCATTAGAGGATCAGAACCAAAATTACGACCTAAATGATGGACATATATATTTCTTTCCATAACCGATAGAAATTGGATCACCCAAATGCCAGTTTTCAACACAGTATTAAAAGAACTTAGTTAATTTCTTTATTGCATCTGACCATATGAGAACCATGATAAAAAGATAAATCAAGAGATACTTTCTCGTACAAGCTGCCAGGTTGATAATGTCTTCTACACACATACCTAGCTACTATCTTTCAAGGTTCATCCACTGACCAGAAATTGAATAAAACATCAGAAAAGAATATGCTGTCCCAAACAACATATTCTTAAGCTAATTTCTATTGTGAACAAGAACAGAGATAAAGCGTATCATTAGGCTTTATCTGGGAGATTTACACTAATAAAGCTATTGGAGAAGCCAGTCAGAGATCCAAAAATTATGAGAGAGCAAGTGTTAAAACATGCGCGTTTCATTCTATTTCTACTCTATTGGAAAACCCATCCCCAGGCTGTGAGATGAAGAAGGGCCACCATTTTTTTAATCTAGATGGCCTCTCTTGTGACCATCGTGGTGATTTCCCCAACCCATTGTTTGGATCTATAAATGAAATCCCTTCTTTGCTAGGGTCGAATGCAAGCTTTGAAGTAAGTTTAAGTGTTCAACCCATAAAAAAAAGTTCCTTCCCCACCCAAATGGGCAATCCAATATAGCAACTTCTTCTGAAGGAAGGAATGTGGTAGAAGACCACTAAGAGATGATTCATAATTCATTAAGAATCAAAGTGAAAATCAGTGAAATTATGCCAATACCTACCAGAAAGAAACCAGAGGGGAAAAAGATAAACTAACCTCAAAAGCATCCAGTATAGAATTCCTATGCTTTCACATGATCATTTTATTGGGTATTCATAACTGCAAGATAGTACCATCCAAACCAAAACTATGAGTTCCCACTCCATTTACATTCTTCCAACTTCCATCAACTAACTAACTAACTATTGATAAAATTCCAAAATATTTCAACTGTTAGACAGAAAAATCAGTTGAAAAACTACTATCCATGAATTAAGGCTTGAAAGTATAAGGCTGTGGAAGTGACATTGGACCTCTCCTTGACTCATTATCCTCTAATAGCCTTCGAACCCTCTTCTTTGCACAATACTGTCGATCAAAATGCTTCACCTACCACCAAAAAAAAAAACATCACTCTAAACACCCCAAAAACATCAAAAAACACAAAAAAACTCAAAAGGGTACAATCAAATCCCAACTACCCAAGTGGGTCGGCAGTGGCTAACGAATTTCTCCCTTGCAGGCTTGCATTGAGCAGGATAAAGGAGACCTACGGAGGCGATTTCAGTGGGCTTCTTGTTTGATTCCTTCTCTATACAAGAGTAAAATGCATCTCTTGCCTAAAAAAAAAAACAAAAAACAAAAAATCATTCTTTTTCCCTTCAATCTCTTTACTTGCAAAAAGAAATTTGTAAATTGAATTCATGAAAACCAATCATATAATTACAAAAGGAAGAAAATTGAAGAGACTCTTACCTTGTAGCAAGCTTGTCTTGCTTCTGCAAGAACATCTCTGTAGACTTTTTTCGTGTCTTGAGATGGGTCGGTTTCCATGGCTTGAAGGGTTTCTATTCCGGTGTATTTGATTAATATGGGGGTAGGAAAGTCTGAATCTCTAAGTCCTTTGAACAGATGGTCCTGATTTGTTTGATTTGATTGTTTGTAAGGGAAGTCGACGGCCTTGATTACACCTTAAGTTCTGGGCTCAAAATCTCAGCCCATATGCTGATATGGTCCGGAAGCTCCACGTGGCTTTGAATTGGATTCTACATACGGATCTGTGAGTGTTCGGCTTGGTACAGTTTTATTTCAGACAGCCCAAAGCCAATCTCACTAGGGCTTTTCTTTTCTTTGGGCTCTTGCGCTTATGTTTAGTGGGCGTTGATACCCGATTTTGTTGGGCCTTAGTACCAAATTTTATGTTGTTGACTTTTGTAGACCTATTGGGTTTGTCTATCTGCTGTTAGCACGTGTTATAGATTCTCTCATTACTTGATTTTTTTTTCTTCTTCAAACCTCTCAATAATACTGAAAAAAAAAAAAAAACTTTAAGAAGGTGCTTTACGTTTTTTTTATTTTTTTTAAAAGACTTTTTTTTTATTCAATTGATTCACACACTAAAACTTAAGGAGCTCTTGTGTAGGAAAAAATTAAAAAAATAAAATAAAAAAGAGCATAAAAAGTCTAAAACTTGTATGAATAGACATGACGAAGATATTTAATACTCGTAATTAGAAGTCTATTGTCCAATAATACAAAAGGACGATCTTCGATCCTCAAATGAGGGCTCGGCTAATTTTATGAACATAACGCTCTGATGAAGACCTGAATTTGAGTCAACATTAGAATACTTATTCAATGTCCATAATTTTATTTATGACCTTTCGCAACAAATCTCAAGACATTAATATTTTAGATATTGAAATAATAAAAATAGAGATTAGTGATTGAGAAAACCTCTCACAATAGGCAGCTTCCTCGTTATGACCATATTAAGAGAGTCAAATCCTTTAGGCTGATTAGAGTAGCCATTTCGTGGATGAGGCATCTGGTTCGATGGTCGAAGAAGCGTACGAAGGCTTATTGGCACGGGTTTGATCCTTGACAGAAGTCGAATTTCTTTGGAATACTAGCATGTTGTGTGTTGCGTTGTCCTTGTCACATGTTAAGTATTCGGTTGAGTGTCTTATTGGGGTGGATATTAGTATGATTACCATACTGTACACCAATTGGTGAAGAAGGGGGCCCCGACACCTTATGGGGATATGGGTGTAAGGGTTTGTATCTTCTAAAAAAAAGATTAAAGTAGTCATTTCATATATAAAGTGTTGAATGGGTCTTCTCACAGTTCATTAACGTGTTGAATGCTTCAAATATATGCCATTTTCAAGTTTTAGTTCAATTCAAGGAGAATATATATATATATATATATATATATGGGATGGTAGACAACATCCAGAGGTTTCAAAATCATCACTTTAAGAATTCAACATTAATGATTAACCAATCCCTCATAACTCAATTAGCCAAAGGTATCCGAAGAATTAAAGAAAAAACAAATGAAGTCGCCAACTTTATAGACTACCAATAAGGAGCTTTCACGTCTTAAAACTACTTCCCTTGTACTCAATTAAATCCAAAGAAGATAAGAATAACATTAAATACTGTCATTAATAGTAAAGCCACATATATGCAGTAGGAAATGATATTGGCCCCGGTACAACTTCTGTATTTGGACCCAAAAGCATTTTTTCTAAACACACGCAAAGGTAGAAGCAAAGGGGGAGCTAACTTTGGTGAAACACCCTTGAGTAGTGCAAAATCATGTTTGAATTGCAAACCCGTCGATGCCAAACGACAGCCTGAGTGCATTTGGCAAAATTGTTTACTGCGACGTGGTTTTCACCGTGCTCCCAAATAAGGCCGTTATGATCACTACAAAAAAGTGCAAATGTATGGTATGCATACACCTCTGTGCTCATTGGATCATTTTTTTTTTAAATTAAAATTACATTTTTCAGATGCAAAACATGAAAACCCTCCTTAGCATTCTAGAGATAAATCATATTTCACACAAAACAAAAATTTTATTTTGCTTTCTAATAACCTCTAATAATATATATATATATATATATATATATATATATATATATATATATATATATATATATATATTTGTTAAGTTTACTGCTTTGACACAATAAAAGTTACATCTTTAGAAGAAAAGAACTAAAGTGAGTAATGCTTATCTTCTTTAATTTTGAAATTATTGAAGGACGCCATTTGGAACTTGTCAATCACTATATTAATTGTCTTAATTGTGTATTCTTTTGAAATTATTGAATGACACCTCTAGCTATTTTTTGTAATGTTGTGTTTTATTTTAGTGCATTCATCAATGTACTAACTGAAAAAGTTTATATATAGACTATTCTTGGGCTTGGAAGCTAGATTACTCATAAAATTATAATGGAAACCATAAATAATTATAATTAGTAGAAGAGATAGAAATTTATAAAGAAAGTATGCAAATCTTAATAAGTGCAATGTTCATATGAGCACAATAGAAGAAATCTAGAAGCCATATTTATATAAAAGAGTATCTTTAATTTGGTAATAGATTGATGTGAGATTTTAATATTGATGATAATCCAATATTGATGTGAGATTTTTTGTTTGACAGAAAACCAACTTTATAAAAATTAGGAAGTGAACAATTAGCTGTCTCTGGGGTACATAACACCACTTAGGTTGTCATGAAGAAGACCTCAAGTAAGAGACAAAGAAACAAAAGAGTGAACACCACACCTGCAGTTGGATAATAACAATAAGCCAATGTATTGGCTTATTGGCTCCTTTGAGAATTTCCCATTTATTAAAATCTTTTAGCTTTTCCCATATTTTTTGATTCGACGTACAACATATATAACTTTCTTGGGGGTATGCCATTTCTTTCTCATGTTAACCGACAACAAGGAATCACTTTGGACCATGAGTTTGAGGTTGGGGATGTACAAAATATTATTTTCAACATAGCTTTAGCCTGTGCTTCTAAAACTAAAGAGGCATCACCAGCTCTTGCAAAGGCTAGGAGGGGAAGACCCTTTTAGTCTCTTCCAATTTCCAAGCCATAGCCATATATTGATTTGGGAGATAAAGAACTATTTGAGTTGAAAACAAACTAACGACGGCCAATATGAAGTTGGTGCAGTTGGTAAATAGGTGGCTTGAAAATCCAAATGTTTCAGGTTCATCAACTGTTGTCATTGCTTCATCTTAGAAGGTGAGGGGAATTAATGAGTCAGGAACGAGCTTGATACCTCCTCGAGAGTGCAATATGATGATGATGTTAGTTATACAACTAACTGCTAACATTATTTCTTCTCAAAAAAAAAAAAAAAAAAAACCCCAACCATGAAGAAGGACCCAACTCAATGTCATAGGATACTATTTCTGTTTTGAAAGGAAAAAAAAGAAATACAATTCAAAAAATAAAGAGTCACCACTGCATTTGGTATCCAATTTAAAAATAGTTTTTAAAAACTTAGAATATGATCTCATTTTTAGTTAATTCATAGTTTATAATTTATGTTTGGTATCATATTCAAAAATTGTTTTCAAAATTTAAAAACAAAGAAAACTTGTTTGGTTTGAGATCATGGGTATGATCTGATTTATAGTTTCTCTTATTTTGTTCTCATTTTTAGTTGATACATAAATTATCCTCTGATGTTCTGTTTGCATGGCAGCTCTTCACTCTGGATGTTTCACAGCCTCTTGGACCGATGAAGGTTGTGTCACCAATGCTTTTGCAGCTATACATATTGTTAGGAAAGTCTTAGGTTTGAAGATGCCATTATTGGCTCTTGTTGTCACATGGTGTGTTGATGGAAGATTAATCACAGGCAGTTGCTGCACTTCATTGTTCTGTAGTTGTTGCACTACATTGTCTTGTAACAATGTAACAGGTGAAGCTTAATCATGACTAGAAATGTCTGTTGATTGAGATGGCCTTGAAGTGTGCACTTGCTGAAGAACCTGAGGTTGTTCTCTTCCCTGAGGTAGCTGTATTACGGAGTGAGGAATACTTGGAGAAGTCGAGTTAGGCTGATGCTGAAACAACCATTTGTATGGATAGCTTGTCTCATTGAATATGACATTAGATGATATGTATACTTTGTTTGATGGGCTCAAACATATATATCCTTTGTGAGATGAGCTATATCTAATAAATATACACACTCCATTGTACGAAATTGAAATTTATGCTGCTGGTAAGGTCGCAAGCATGGGAAACATGAACAGCCAAAACTTTTAAGGAACATATAATCTGGAATTTTCCCAAACAATGACTAATAAGAAGATGATCCATTTAGACCTTGTGTTGGTAACCTGTTAATGACAAAAACTGCTCTGTACAACCTCATACCAAAATGACAATGGAAGCTCTGCTTGGGCTAATAATGACAATGCTTTCTCAAAGACATGTTGGTGTTTCCTCTCTACTCTTCCATTCTGCTCATGTTCATGAGGACATGAGTGTTGAAAATCAACTCATGTTGTTGTAACACTGATGAAAACTTCCTGTATTCACCTCCCCAATCTGTCCTCACACACTTTATTTTCCTATCAAATTTGTTCTCTACCATTCTTGAATATAGAGAAAGTTGTTATTGCTTTAGATTTTTGCTTCAAAGGATACACCCACGTGAATCTTGAATAATCATCAATAAAGTGTATATAATGTTTGAATCCTCCCCTTGATAATACCAGGGCAGGACCCCAAAGATCCGTGTGAATAAGATGTAATGGATGCTCTGCTCTAGACCACGAACGAGCATAAGGAAGTTTATGTGATTTCCCATATTGGCCTGCTTTACAGAAATCACAAGTTTTATTCACTATAGAACGTTGACTACACATATTCAGTGCTTGTGTGGCGACCCCGCACCCCGGACTACCAACCAGCAGGGAATGGCGTGAGGAATGCGGGGGCGGAACGCTCGGCGTAGGCATCTTCAACCACTCCTCAACCTCTGTAAGGTGGTTGAGACCCTACGAGTTTTATCTCAAACAAAACGACATAATATAAAAATGTACTAAACAAAACTACCAATCATATTAATCATTCAAGACAAGAGATAATCTATAAAAATGAACCATAAATAAAACCATAATCCCTACAGTCCATTAAGATGAACATACACATAAAGTCAAAAACTATAGGTACAAAAAAAAACTGTCATATGCCCACATAGTCTATCTAACAAGTCCCAACTCACCCATACTACAATGTGGTAAATGTTATAATTGCATAGTCCAAAATATAATACATCATAATTTAAAACACAGTTCAATCAAAATGCCTCTCAACTCACATCGATGCCTTGGATTCTCTCGCCGGCAAGGCCCACAAGATATGACTACTCCTTTGCCCTTATTTGGGACAGAAGGACCTGAAAGATGAAAATGAGGGTGAGCCAACGGTGCCCAGTGAATAGAATTCAAATATGCTATCAATACTCATCAATAAATATCATGTATGCATGTCAATGTGTAGCATGATTAAAAGCTCATAACATATAGATATCAAACATTTATAATAAGTTCGATGCAAATAAAAGCCTATCAATTTGGATCCACATTCCACATGCATTGGGGTTACTAGTGCACGTCTATTTCACCGTACCGTTCTCATCATCAATCATGTTGATTTGGGGTTACTAATGCACGTCTATTTCACCGTACCGTTCTCATCCCCAAATATTTTCTTTATAAAACTCTCCCATGACAAGGTTAAGTCTCCCTATTAGCCAGATAGATGGGCCAAACCATAGTCATAAGGTTTTCTCAAATCAATGCATAATTCAAAACATTAGAACACATTCATGTTTTCAACATACAATATATATGAGTGATATGATGACATAAAAGATATAATCATAAATAAAGTCTACTCACAACCAAGCCTCGCGAGAGTATCTAACCACACACGGACACCAAACTGAATCAACTCAATCAAGGTTCTGAAACATTCGTCAATATCCAACCATACATCAATTCTCATGCTCAATCACATAGACATTACACATCAACCCTAAATCAGCCTACATATAGACAATAGGCCTAAATCCCATCTAATCCCATCATTCAACTCAAATCACATGACTTAGGCCTCTAATGCATAGTTCTCATTCATAAACAATTCAATTAATCAAAAATACTGATTTTCAATTCCTTAGGCATAAACATGCCCAAATTGGGCCATTTGATCACAAGTAGGCCTAACTCATGATATGGTCACAACCACCTAATCAGTAGCATAATCAACCCTAATCATGCTTAATTAGACATAAATGACATCAATTCAATGATTTTAAGCCAAAAGCATTAAAAACCCTAAAATATGTAATTTTCCATACTTAGGCCATATTGCCGATTTACACTAGGCCACCATGTTCAGCCATGTATATCACTGATTTTACATCATGGGTTCATCAACAATGGCAACTAGGTCAACATAGTTGACATGCAAGCTATTTGGAAAGGTCTAAGTTCATATTATAAATTTAGGTCTAATACAAACAACCCTACAATTTTTTCATTTAATATTCTGTTCAGATGTATCAAGCTGCCAACATAAATATTTAATCACAAAATCAACCGTACAGATTAAAGTATGTTAAGAAGCAAACCTTCTGTCCAAAACTCAGCTCAATCCAACGGTGGACCAAAGAGATAGGCCTATTTGATGAACAAGTCTCTAATTAGACAATTTCCCATTTCCTGTTGCGAATACTTGAACTCAGATGACTATATCACACAAAATACTTGACACATCAACATCTCAACTGTGCGTAATGCAGAAATATTAGTTATGAACCATCCTATGAAATATCATATCCATCCAACGGTAGGTTTAGGAGATCTTTTAGTTTGATCTAAATTGCGCGAGAAATTCAGTCTTTCCGACCAGCTTTGTTTGGGAGGTTATATATCTCAGAAGAAAACTCTAATCAAGATCTCCATCGACCAGAGTGAATAACCATAAGATATGAATCGGCTGACAAAGTTTGAGCTCAATATGAAAACGTTGCTGAGACTTCCCTCAAAGCAACTTTCTCTTTATTTCTCTTCTTCTTTCCTTTCTCTTTTTTTTTTCCCTGTCCCTCCACTCATCTCACTCTCTAGGACTTCCTTGGAGAAGAGAAGTGGGCATGGGACACTTGTCCACTCTCATGCACCAACTTGACATGTGTTGGAGAAGAGAAATGGAACATGAGGCACTTGTGCACTCTCATGCACCAACTTGACATGTGTTGGAGAAGAGAAATGGGACATGAGACATTTGTCCATTCTCATGCATCAATTTGACATGTGTTGGTCTCATACTACCCATACCAACCACATGTACTTTAACCAATCTCATGCTTGCATGTATTTTAAATGTCCAATCCATCTAATACACCAAATTTTTATTCTTATTTATCCTTTGATTCAATCAATCCTAACCCATATCAATTTATGGTTTAATGGGCCCATGCATAAATAATAACACATGCATTATACTTTAATTTAACATGACCCATATACAATTTATAATGCACATATTTATATACATTATCAAGCATCAAATATACAAACATTAAACAACCATCAAACAAACACCAAACATATCAAGGCAAACACATATAGTTTGAGCAAAATGCAATTGGGTTATGAGCTAGATAAATAATTTTCGGGGCGTCACAGCTTGAGACAATATTTGATTAGAAGGATGCCCAAGACGACAATGTCATACGTCTGTAATCGAAGTATGATATCCTGAAACATTGAAGTTACCTGTACCTGATGAATCACCTCCATGTACACTCTGCATTAGTTGACTTGGAAGCTTGTATAGCCCCTATTGTACTAATCCTCTAAGAATCAATTTACTAGTTTTGCTATCCTTCACAAACCAAAAACTCCACATATACATGATTGTCTCTTGTTAACCGAGATACACTTAACAAATTCTTTTTAATTTGAGGAACACATAAGACTTGTTTTAATGAAAGATATGTTACTTGTGTATGTATCTTTGATTCTCCTATATGTGTGATAGAAAGATTTGAACCATTACCAACAGTTATAGTATTCATACCTTCATATTCTGCTGCTTGTGTTAGATTTGAAGTTTTTCTAGTCACGTGATGTGAAGCTCCACTGTCCATGATCCATGCTAGATCATTCACTGTGGAGGGTAAGGAAATGTAAGTACCAACACCAGGTTGAGACACTGCACCAGAAGGTCTTCCCATGTAACTGAAGTCAATTCTTTAATAGCACACTACAGCTGAATGACCAAATTTGTTGCAGATCTGACAAGTAGGGCGATTTGAAGATTGTCCTCCACGACCTCGTGGCTTTCCTCCACCTCTTTTTTGTTCTTGACTCTGGCCCCTACCTCCTGAACCTCGACTCTTGGAATTTTTGTACACATTGTTCACTTTTTTTTCGAATTGAATTGTGTATTGTTACTTCCTCCACGATTGTAAGCAACATTTGCACTTGCTGCACCTGATATTGATATATTTGCAATTTGATTTAGTTGATCAAGATGTGTATCAAAACTTAGTAAAAAGGATTGTAACTCTGGCCATGTGAGTTTCTCTTTTTCCTGCAACAATGTGGTAATAGGTAAGTATTCCGTTCCAAAACCAGCTAATGTACAAGAAATGAAATCGGATACTAGAAATGGTTGTACAACAGATGCAAGACAATCTGCATTTTCTTTCATTTTCACAAGGTACTGCACCATCGACATCGCTACCTTTCTTATAGTCTGAATCCCTATTCTGTAAATTTGGATCTTGGCACGGTTCTGAGTGTTAGAGATGTTACAGTTAGATGAACTAACTATCACTTAACCAAAACACCTTAAGTTGGTTAAAAGTTCTATTTCTAACAGAGCATGTGGTTTATTAGCTGGGATTGTTATGGAAGTAGTTAGAGATCTAATGGTAGCTAATTAAGTCTGTTATAGATCAATGGTCCAGATTGCTTTGTATAGTATATATAAGCAGTATAATTAATAGAAAGAATACATTCTGAAAAGAAGAATTTTCATTCTCCATTTCTTGTTTCTTGCACAGTTGAGAAGCTTACAAACCTTCTCACATTTTCTAATTTTCTCCTTTTCTTGTTGTGATCGTTTCATCTTCAAGATTCAGATCTTAACAGGTGTTGAATCTAACATGGTATTAGAGCTCAAGTGATCCATATCAAGATGGTTTCGAGTTCATCAAGAGATCCAAATTCTCAGATCCAAGAACCTGATTCAAACTCTTATTCAAGAATGACAACTTCATATTTTCAATCCCTGACACGAATACTCAACTTCAACTTGTCGATCAAGCTTGACAAGTCCAACTACACTAATTGGAAAGCTCAAGTATTAGCTGCGATTCGTGCTCTGGAATTGGAAGATTTCATTTCAGATCTGGTTTCTCCTCCATCAAAAGTGGTTGAAACATTAGATGGTGAAGGTGTGGTGCTTACAACTCAGTTGAATCCTGAGTTCAAAGCATGGATGAGAGCTAATCAGCTCTTGTTATGTTGGTTATTCTCTACTATTAGTGAAGCTGTAAATGGACAAGTAAACCATGCCAAATCTACCAATGAGGCTTGGAGAATTCTTGAGCTTTTATATGCACAGACTTCCTCTGTCAAGATCATGCAATTAAAGCAGCAATTACAAACAGTTAAGAAGGAGAATCTCTACATCAGTGACTTTATACTGAAGATAAAGAAAATTGGCGATGCTTTGAATGTAGCAGGTCAAGATATTACAAATTATGACTTAATTCTCAGTGCTCTCAATGGAGTAGTGAACGAATATGATCCCGTGGTTGTCTTGGTTTCTCACAATGCTAAGTCTATGTCCTTGTAAGATGTACAATATTCTTTGATGTTACATGAGCAAAAAATAGAGTAGATCAATTCTTCTTCTCAAGTTCAATTACAGAGTGCTGCTTCTACTAATGTAGTTACTCATTATGATGGAAACATGAATTCAAGAAACGAAAATCGTGGTAGAGGCAGAGGTCGTGGCCGTGGTGGTAGAGGGCATAGTAATCAGAAGATTCACTATCAGTTATGCCAAAAATCAGGTCACGGTGCTCTCCAATGTTTCAAGTGTTATGATCTCAATTGGCATGGTAATTCTCAAGTTCGAAATGCTGGAAAATCAGCTGATACTTCAAGTCTGTTTTCCTCTGCTACATTTGCTCCAGGTCTTCAAGGATCTCAAGCAAAGTAGAACACGGTAAAAATGTCTATTTTTATTCCAAAAAAAAAAAAAAAAAAGTGGGAAGATAAGGATAAGTTTGCAACTATTTCATATAATACATATGAAGCCAAGAGCCTAACAAAAAGAGATATATATCTAAATGGTGCTTTAACAATCATAAGTAGATCCGTGCATTTTTGTTTTTTTTATAGAAAAGAAAAGTTAGAATTATTGAGGAGAAAATAATAAAACAAACCAACTTTATTTTCTTGCATATATACATCATTCTATTTTCATCCTTTTTTTTTTGACAATCTGGTAAAGAAAACATTTCACCATCTAAATAAAGGAATATTAATAGCTCTTACTACCTTAATTCCCATCTTGTTACACTTAACATTTTCTATTTATAAATAGAGATATGTTTTTACGACCCAAAAATTATACCCAAAACTATATTAATGTTGATACGGTGTAATGTGAGTGAAAGACTTTTTTGATCTTTTCTATTTTTCTCCTTGATGATGTGGTGATATGGTGTATTGTCACATCAGCTTATGTATAAATTTGGATATAATCTTGGATCATTTTAGCACTCATCCAATAAATATATTTCTTACTCGTATCCATAGAACATTATAAAAAAAAGAAAAATATAAATGTTTTTCGTACCCAAAAAGTATTAAGTGGGGATGTTAAGTTAGGAAGAAGGAAGTAATTCCCTAGTTGTCCAATATCAATACCTAACTTGGTTCCTTGTTTTTTGTTGTTGAAGGGTCACAACCGATATTACCTATCACCTAAACATGAGGAAGGGTCTAAAAGGGACCAAATGGTTTGAGAAATTAAAAGTAGATATTTTGGAATAAGTCAACCTGTGGAACTACTAGCTGCTCTGAAGAGTCCATGAGTAGACTAAAGAAAAAGAAAGCAAAAGCAATATTTCTTAGAGTAGTAATGGGCAACCAAAACTATATCATCAAGTGGCAAAGGTACTGGTGCTCGGTAGAGAGGTTTGATTGATAAAGTGATAAATGGGTGGAAAAGATAGCCAGTCACATTGACCTTATATCCACAATTAATTTAATGATGGTGTTGGCTTTGTCGATGTCATATGGTGGGGGTTCTAATTGTGCAATTTGAGGTAGCGATCATGACTATGACTACTACTACTATATTTATATATTATTGAAATAATTATAGTTGTCATGTTTGAAATACATACAAGAACAATTTCTTTTTTTTTTTCTAACCACTATTAATTAATGTTATGTTATTAATTAAGTGATGTTTGTCAACTGTACTTACAATCTTTAAAAAAAGAATTAATAATTATATAAATATATATATATATATTTACCTTTAATTGAAATAGTGGTATTAAACTAGAAAAGAGGCTAAATAAAGTTGAGAAACCTGCCTTAGAACTCTATATTATTGTGGTGGTGCATGGTTAGCATCAAAACAACAAAAAATATTATTATAATTTATTACATTTAAAAGTAATTATTTTCACAAATTTCCTGTCAATTATTCTCGTCACTTTTTTTTTTGTGGCTCCTATATTGCCCATTTTTTTTTGGTTATCAAGATTCTGGAGCCAAGGTGGTGCCCTCCTTCTGCTTCGAGGTGAGACTAATCAACCTGAACTCAAGGTTACTATCGGGCGTTAAAACAGAAACCTCTCCCAACGGAGTTTTCTGCATCCTTGCTCAATATTGTTTTTATCTCAGTATTAATTAGGTGTCATAGACAATAATTGGTATTTAAAAATTTATCAATTTGAGGACCTAGACATCCTCAGATAATTACAATATTACCACACTCTTCATGGTGTATTAATTTTACATTATTAAATAATATTTCTAGGGCAATGCTATCATATAGTTTAAAAAATAATTTAACTAGCTATTTGCATGTTAATTATCTATAATAATATTGAAATTAAGTCAAATATTGCTTTTATTTTAATTTTGAGAAAATGGGTTTGAATCCCAAAATTACTTGAGAATAGAGAAAACCCTGGTGCAAAAATTTCACACTCTTTTAGCCATATAGATTATTGATGATTTGGCATATATATCATATTAAATAATAAAAAACTTAATTATGAATAAAATAATTAAAGAAAATGTTGATCGTAAAAAAAAAGTTATAACTACATATTTACATTTATTAAATCATTTATTATACACCTTAAGATGTGTAAAACATTAATATCTAATAGATATACATATGTAATTGTTCATGCAATTATAATTTTTATACTTAAATTAACATTTTCTAATAATTAATAGGCAAGCATTAGATACAATTAATGCATAACCATATGCACACCTGCTATTTATAGCAACTATGCTTTTGGTAATTATAAAATGGTAACTTTTAAGTGAAATTTATTACATCTTCCCTACATTTTTATTTTAAACTAATTTTATTTATAAATTATGGAGCATATGGCCAAGTCATATATAATTATATTTTTTTTTTTCTGAAAAAAACAAAGTGAATTTTATATGACTGACCTATAAACAGTAAAAAGTGGGAGCAAGGGCATGTGATATATAGGACTATAGGAGCCCACTAAGTACCACTATCTGGTACCTCTTTCTCCAAAAGTTATGCAATTGAGAAGATTAAGAATATTATAATATATTTATTTATTTTGGATTAAGTAAAAATATTATATTATATTATATCATAATATATTAATTTAATTGGCGTCAGACGCAGTCATATCAACCTTGCCACACGCAATAGCCCCCTCCCCGTACTCGCGAGTTCCAATGACACTTCCCACCTCCGAAAGTGGTTTCCCTCCGTGCCCCCACCAATCCGATACCGACGAAAAACGGCTGCACCGTCTTATCAAACTAATCTACCCCACCCCAACCCTCTCACTCTCCTGCAATCGCCCTCTCCCTCTGCCACGTCTCCACAACAATAGTCCACTCTTACGTGTTGTAATTTCAAAGAAGGTGTTCATTTTGTTAAGTGACTTCTGGATGCATTGGATGTTTTCTCTTTATATAATTAGCGTCGCTGGGAATTCCTTGCCTAAGCCTCGCCGTTCTTTCGAATTTTGTGCAGACAAAAGAAGCTACGTTGGCTGCTCGTTAATGCCTTCAAATTCGATTGAAGAAACAGAAGAGTGAATTCAGATCTTCTTTGAAGTTATCTCCAAGAAAAAAAGAAGATTGATCAGTCGTTGTTGTATTGATATCGTTGAAATCGAGAAGAAGAGCCCTAGATTGTGGTTCAGAGTTGAAATACGGCGTTTTTTTCTTTTTTATTTTTCATGAAATCGGTATCTGTAAGGGTTGGGATCTGCAAGGGTTGGTTTCCACGTTTTTGGAAAATAAAAAATAAAAATAAACGTTTGGTTTTGATTAAGGTTATCGTTGTGGTTTTGGTTTAAAGTTGCAGCGCAGTGGTTTTGTTTTGACTGACAGAAGAGAGCGAGCACACGCAGACAATCGTATAAGGATATGCGGTTGCCGGTGCGTGCTCGCTTCTCTTTCTGTCAGTTACTCCGTCGCCGATATCACCGCCTGACGGACGACGCAAGCGACAACTTTCCGGCACTTTTTTCTTATCATCTGAAAAAGGAAGAACAAAAGCTCTGATCTCTCTCTCTCTCTCTGGAATGAAATAAAATATCTTGGTTTGGTCGCCGTTTCGCTTTCTTTATTGTTTTATTGATTTTTTTTAATTGTTTCGTAATGAGTGCTTTTTTTTTGGGGTGTTTTATTGTTAATAATTGTTTAATTAGTACAATCTTTTTCTTTTCCTTTTTTAAAAGAATGGGTTTGTGAAGGTACGCCTGAACACTGTATGAATATAACGGAAATTGTACGGGTATAAACTCCTACTTCTCTTCTTCTTTTATTTATTTATTTATTTTATTTATTTTTTTTTGAGATTTAGGGTAAAGGATTCGGATCTTCGTAGCTACCATTCTTATCTTAATCTAGGTTATCGTGTCGCAGTCCAAAAATGGATTTTTTTTGGGAAATTTCTGGTTGTTTTCAATTTCCATGTTACTTGCTGTTTCTCCAAGTTTTCTTGTTTGCTTTTGTAGGGTATTGTTTCACATGATGACGACTCTTCAACAGGAAGCAGGTTGCGGTGTTTTCTTTCAAATTCTAGAAAATTTCTGTTGTTGTTGTTGTTGTTTTTTTTTTTTTAAATGTTTGTTGCAGATGATGAACATGATGATTTCGAAGAAAAAATCATGCGGGATTACGCTTATTTTTCACTCCAACTGGCTTCAAATTTCACATTTCATCGTCGATCTTGGTAGTACTTTGCATGTTTGGTTCTTTGTATCTGTTAAATATTTCATCGAGCTAATGGAATAACATTCTGGCATTTTGTTCCAGTCTTCCAGTCGTTTTTTGATCCTTCAAAATGAAGGTCTTAAATGCCAAGAACACTTGGTTTTTCTATCTTTATGCTTTAAAAGCTAAGACCAGTACCTGGTGTGGTGCGAAAAGGATATGTGTATCCATTTTAGGTGAGCCTCTTAAACGCATTTGGATGAGCTTTATCCAGTTGAGTACTTTCTGGTGTAAAATACACCAAATTTTGCAGAATGTGTGATGATTTCATGGTCCGGGTTTTGTCAGATGATCGTTCCTTTCTAGAAGCACCGAGAGAAACTTGTGGCTCTAACACCCCAAGAAGATATCTGAAAACCCAATTAGGTCGTGGAGATCAAGAGCCACTTTGGCAGCAATAATACTACTTCTTGAGACTAAAGCTTCAAAGCTCGTGATACTAACTCAAGTTTCATTTCCACAAAGGTGAGCTGAGTTTATACTGGATTCATCTATTGTTTGTGTGTGTGTGTGTGTTTTTTTTTTTTGTTGTGAAACATCCATTGTTTGTGTTAAACTGATCATTTTTCTTGCATTGAATGGTATTCCACAGCTTATTATATATACACAAATAAAGCAAGGCAAAATGTATAAAACAGCTAGCTTATCCCAAATATGTAGGACAAGTTTTCAATGAACTTACTGTTACCATATATAGTTGTAGGGAACATGTAGAAGAGATTTTTGATGCTTGCTTTTATGCTATTAGATGACTCTTTTTTACTAATAGATTGCTACTTCAACTTATTCCAAGTTTGGTGATAGAACCGGCGGGTATGTACTTTTTTATTGTAGGAAATTGGCCATAGAATAATATGCAAGTAATTCTCAATTAGTGGCTCTCCTTAAATTGAAATTTTATTTATAGTAGCATAGTGATGAGAACAAAGTTCCTTGAACTAATTTTGGTGGTATTTGTACTCTCTTCACAAATTTTTCAAACTAAATCGCGCAGGAACCACCTCAATACATTGCTTCTATAAGGGCTTCTTCTTTTGATCCTTTTAGTTTTGTTATTGTTTTAGATTTGTTGTTTACTTTGTTTTCCAAGTTAGTGGGCTTTTCTAGTTAATGTTTGTGGCTTGGCTGACCCTATCCAGTTGCTATTTTTACCTTTGTGTAAGCTGCTTTTTCTTGATGTTTCTTGGTTACACATTTACTTGTTTCCTTTTAGCATGTGTCATGGTGATTGGTTTGTTCGCTAGTGATCATAATAATTAAAAAAATCACACTATATGAAATATTTTCAATGCAGCTGAAATTATATCTTTTCTCCATATTATCTTATTGTACATTTATCTATGACTAGATGACAGTCAAGATTGTTGATAATAAATACTCAACAATTGAGAGCATATGCCATATTGAGGAAGATCATTAATATTCTGAGAACAGAAAATGCATCTATATGACATCTAGATATGAACTTTAAAATGTACATCATGCTTCTAACATGGAATGCTTTGGATTTAGTTAATTCTCTAAATCTCTTATTAGGAAATATACTCGAAAATAGACAACTTATTTTGTGAATGAAATAGAAATTTCCAAGATGCTCAAGTACTTATGGTGAATTATTTATAGAAAGTAATTGACCAAAATAGAAGGGTCTGTCTTGACGAAACAATTAAGGTTGCTCCATCGTGACATGAAAGTCGCATATTAAACGTTCCCATTGGTGTGCATCTAATACGAATAAAATACTATTTTTATATACATGGTTCAAGTTTGAAAACATCTTCCATGTAAAGGTAAGGGCCGTAAGGAAACATATGTCGTCCCTTCCCTAAGTCTTGCAGTAGCGAGAGCCTTAATTTGATGAATGAATAGCAACCACTCAATTTGATGTAGGAGAGTGCTACTAACACTAGGTTTCTTTTCAATTCACTTTGGCCACTTGGTGTTGTCTTTGAGGACTAAGGGTTGGTTTTGTTTAAGCTATAACAACTCATTTTCCAAAATATCAAGTTGGATATGGTGGTCTAATTTGTACTAAAGATGATGGGAATAAGACAATTAAAGTATTTGCATTGGTGACTCTATTGTGGTAAGGTAAGTTGGTTACTACACTTGGATTTATATGGAGGTGCCCATGTTACATAATAGTAATTACTAGAACTAATGGTTGAAGGAACAACTTTAAGCAAGGGGCAGCGTAAAGTTTACATGGCCCACATGATCATTTATGGGATAGCTAGAGTGTTGAAGGAAAGATTAAAATTTATACTTTGGAAATTCCTAGGAAGGTTTTCTAGTTCTACAAAATAGATGCAGATAATAAAGAAACATAATTTTTTTGTAATGAATGACAACAAAACTAAGCACGAGGATTTGGAAAATACTAGGAAGCAAGTGGACCTGCAATAGATTTGTTCAATGGGTTTGCAAATAAACTTTCCACGGGCTAGTTCTATTAGGTTCATGTTGTAAAAAAATGATTTATAGGTTCTATATTGAAAGGAAGACTTGTGTAACCAAAAGTACTTTTACCTTACACATCTTTGTGTCATGGAACTAGAGAAGTTCTTTGATGGGCCAAAGCATTAATCTCATAGATGATATCCATTCGTTGGAGTGTCCAAATATATACAAGTAAGCATGTTGACCATTGAGCAATTTACAAAATATCCAACCATGTGTCACCAAGGGTAGAAGTTGTAACACACTCTGATGCAGTCCAACATCTCAAGCATTTATTTGGCAGACTTCACAATATAGCTATTGTGCTTTGTTGATCAAATGTGCCGTTCTTAAGGGGAAGATATGTCCTCAAAAAAAAAAAAAAAATGTAAGATGTTTTGAAATATATAGTGTTGAATACCACCTTGAGTAGTAGCCAAAAAACACAACATCACTATTTTGTCATATACTGTCAAAGTTTTGACAAGAGAAGTTCAGTATGGATGCATTAGTAATATCTATAGAACCACCATTAAGACCATCCTTGCTTAAGGAATTGTAATAGTTTATTATATCAATTTTATGCACTGTTTTGTGGGACAAATGCTGAAACTTTTATGGAAATTATTGTTGGAACTTTTTGAGTTGTCATATTAGGCCAATGTTAGATATGAGTCATGCTCAATGGTAAACCAAATTGTAAGATTCATTATTGCTAGATAAAAACCAACCAAGTAGTTGATTGGTTAAAGATGCTTTTAAAGCAAGTTTCACTTTTACTAAAATGGGTATATGCTTAAAGAGTAGTCGTACTTTTGATTGTAAAATCCCCAAGAATCAAGGATTAAAAGATTTTAGATTTTAGGGTAATTTCATTATGTGACATATGTATATAAGTATACCACTAAGGTAATTTCAAGGTGACTTGAGGAATGTTTGGGCAAATAATTCTTTTTTTTTAATTGGAAACTATATTTGAAATAGAAGGTAGGGATACAAAAGTGTCATATGGACAACTCTATTTTTTTTAATAAGAAACAAGAACCTATATTAATAGGAGCGAAAGGGAAAAACAAGATGCTCATTCGGGATATGAGACGCAAAACAAGAAAGGAAGGAAACGAGAAGAGAAGAAAGTTACAAAGGAGCCTCCAAATGGTTCCAACCCCGCACCCAATCTAACTGTCCTAGGCCTTTGTTGAATTTTGAAGAAGAAACCCAACAAGAGGCATGATATCCTGAAGTCTCCCAAATGGTCATGACATCTCTAAGCTCCTGCCTAAAATCTTGTTATTCCTTTTAGACCAAATGTTCTAGAAGATTGCCTAGATACTCACTGTTGATAATCGTGTAAATTAGCAAGTAATTGGAGGGATTCAAAATCAAACATGAGGTTAGGATGGTGTGGCATCTTAATCAGGTTAATCTATGGAAACCATTGCCATTTCTTCCATATTTTCTTGGTAAAAGAACAATTAAGGATAATATGTTCCACGATTTCATTGTCTTGTCTACATAGCCCACACTAGTTTAGAGAGCATATGAGGAAATTGGTGCTTTAAAACATCTCTAGTGTTAAGTGTACCATGTGCAATAATCCAACCTAACATTTTGACCTTGATAGACTCACGAGCTTTCCAAAAAGAAGGAAGGGGAATGCCTATACAACTTGGCTATCAATAAGGTCATAGAAAAAGGAGCGAGTGGAGAAACAACTTGATGGTTTGAGGAACCAATACCTACAATCCTCTCTAATAGAAAGGTGGACATCATTGAGAATGGCACACAAAGAAATGGCTTCTTGTTCCTCTCTTGAAGCTAGAATCTTGGGAAGATGGAGGTCCCATGAAAGAGAACCATCATCTAGGGTAGAACCAAAGGGAGAAGTTGATTGTTTCGGAGGGGTTGCCTGAAGCTCGTTGGCCCACACCAAATTTCTTTGAAGAATATAAAGGTTTCGCCATTACCTACCCTTAGGTTGATGAGAGGATTGAAAAAACAATGGGAGGAATGGATGTATTTCCTGAGGCTGCGATAGGTGGCACGAGGGGCGATACTAGCATCCCAACCATTGTGTCCTTGTCACCTTCCTTTAGAATCCTCCTCAACTTCTGTTTCATGATGTTCACTACTTTTCAAGACATTTTACTCAGAGAGAGGAAATAGGTAGGAAATGCATCCAACATTAAGCGTAGCAAAGTTGTTTTTCCTCCTCTTGAGAGGAAGCTCCAGCCTTGGACTTTTACCAAGACTAGGAACTAATTCTCATTTTGATCTTGATATGTTGGTCGTTTTTAACCATAGGCATCTTGCCAAGAAGTTGGTGGGTTAGGTTGTGGCGGTTGGTAGTTTTAGGTTCCTATAGAAAAGGCTTGTTTTATGCCTTAGGTATTAGCCTCAATTCGTATTCATTCAGTAATTATCTGAATGCTTGGACCTTGTTTTTAAATATTGTATCTCTTTCATGCTATGTCTGAAGAACCACTTCAATATGGTTTTTTGGATACTTTTGTGATTATTGGTTCCTAGATGGTCAACTTCAAAGGTTTTTTTCCAAGTAAAACACCTTGGTATCTCATAGGCCACTCACCCACAACAAAACCAATCCTTTTAGCTTGATATCTAAAGAAATCATGGCACACATTGATACTGATTAACTGGCTTTTGGACATGTAACTAGTAGGTGTGAATAAAGAGGTTGCATCATCATGGTTTAGAAGGAAAATTGTATCATTTGTTGGAGGTGCAACATATCAATCCCATCCTTGCTTATTGATTCCCCAGATCAGACCCTCTTATCTAGCCTTATCCATCGTGCGTCCTAAAATATCATTGACTAAAGTGAAAAGGAAAGGGGAAAGGGGGTCTCCTTGGTGCAAACCCCTCTAACCTGATTCTTTCACTATCAAAAATTGAATTTGTCACACTACGAAGGTAGTTAGACATCCAAGAGCGTAATTTTGACCCCAAAATCTTTTTTGCTTTATAACCTGATTCAAAAAGTTCCATATACTCTCTAATTTTGTCGTCCTCTCTAAAGTTTGGGAGGTAAACAAAGGTTCTTGAGGGGCTGAACATAAATTCGCTCACCTTTATCACTATAGCTACAAAAAATGATTTGGCTTCTCTAAAGTAATGGATAGATTTCCTAGTACACTAACCCCAAAGTAAGATTAGAATTTTATTAATGATTGGAAAGGATCTCCCACTCCTTAATGAAACATTTAAACAAGATGCAAATAATTCAATTGTATCAAAAGTTTAGGACGTGCAACATGCTTTGCCTATTCTAGCCCACTAGAAGCTCCATAACATCTCAATACCTAGCTTCCCCATTAGAAAAAGAACCAAGTCAAAATTAAGAACAAGCCAACCCGAGGAGGAGGGGACTTACCTTAGTTGAACCAAGTCAAAAAGATTGGAAAAGATCGTAATCATGGCAACTGAGTTGAATGTCCCATTTAATAAACAAGCCCCATTTAATAAAAAGTGAGAGACCATTAATAATGCCATTAATAATTACTTCAATGTAACTAGCCTTACCAACCAATCATCTTTTTTTTCTCTCCTCCCACCACAATGGTAAATGGCAGCAGCAAACACAAGCTTAATGATAGCATTAACTAGGCAATCCTCATTAATGTTCCGCAAAATGCAAACTCCTTTCCTCCAACTCCTTCCAGGTCTTCTATGAGGATTTCACTTTCTTATAACTCCTTGCCATAGTAGGTTTTCTAGGAACAACCAAAAAATAAATGTGCTTCATATTTTAGGCCATGGAACAAAAGTAGCAAGAATGGTCAGTCCTTCTTGAATTTTCCAATTCTCTTCACAATTTGTGATCTTCCAAGGGCGAGTCTTCACAATGTATTATTATACTTTGGAATGTTATCTTTAAACCAAATTAGGTTCTTCCAAGGATAAGTCCTTCCTTTGCTTCTAATGGCATACCAAGCAAACTTGATAAAGAAAAAGCCTAAAGGATTTGAAATCCTTAAAACTCTGGGAGGGAGTTTCTAGGTCATTTGAGAATTCCTTTTAGGATCTTTCTAAGCTCTTTAGCTAGGGTATCATTTTAATTAAAGATGGCATGTACCATGTCGTTTCTCTTGAACTTGGTACGCCTTTTGTAGTTTTCTCTTTTTGAATTGGCCAACACCCTTTTGGACCACAAGGCACCAACCAAGGGGGAGTGGATTGCCCATTCCAACTATGAATATGACAAAGTTTGTCACTATATCTTTCAACATGATGATCTTTTTCCAAGCCCAACTACCATCTTGCTTGTCAGAACAAATCCATAGGGAATCTCCTTTCAAATAGTAAGGATACACCCAATCAACACACATACTAAATTTTTTCTTGCTAATTATCCACCAAATGAGTTTTAAGTTGTAGGCTTTACTCATATCTTTAATCCTCTTCAACCCCTACCTACCTTCTTCATTTGGGAAACATGAGGACGTCCAGCTCATCACTTGTTTGCCCGTTGAATCGAAAAAATTGTTATCATCCTTTCAATATCCTTGACAACTCTACTGGGAAATCCAATGCAACTACTCCTATAGAGGTAACTAACAATAAGGTGTGCTTAATCATGACACTTTTACCTACATTGAAGAGCAAGCTACCTTTCCACCCTTGAATTGTGTTTCTCATCCTATATCAATAAGAAGACATCATTTCAAATAAGCAAGCTGCTCTATAACACCCTGTAGTTTTAATAAAATACATACGTTGAAGTACGCATATATCGGAATGTATAATACACATATTTTATACGTAGGAGCTAAATATACGCGTGTATGAAACTAAATGCTATATTTAAGGGGGTATTAGTAAATAAATAAAATTATTAAATGAAAATGATACATATAGGATCATCCAATGTGAGTGCTTACAAGTAAAAAAATGGAGTTGAATTAAATTGATTAATTTATGGGGTTGGTTAATTAAATATGTGGATTTGAGTATGATTTAATGCATGTGTGTATATGAATACATGTGAAATAAGTGAATTGAGTTATAAATTAAATTAAGAAAATGGTGTAGATTGAAATTGAATTATTAAATGAATTATATAAATGAGATGAGTTGAATTCAATGAAATTTGATGGAGGAGTTGGTTATTAAGGGGAGCCTAGGTGCATTGGATCATTTTTTATATAAAATATCATCTCTCTCATTTCTAATCTCTCTCCAACGTTAAATAAAAAAGAAAAAAACAAAAGAAGAAGGAAAAGAAGTTGCAAAAGAAAGAGAGAAAAGAACGAACGAAGAACGAGAGAAGGAGAAGAAGAACGGAAGGGAGAAACGAAGGATTCGCGGCCAAATCTGACGTGCCGGTAAGCAATTTTTGCTATTTTTCGTCGTAAAATTGATCTTTAACTAGTGTCTGACGATTCTAACAGAGTAATTTTAGCTATGAGAGTTATTTTACAGTAGTTTTGAAATTGGAGTTTTTACCCAACTTAGGTAAAAATTTGTTCGAAAGGTAGAAAAACACTTCCTAGACTGTAGGAGCCCCGAATATGTGATTCGATTTCAATTATGTGTTCATTTGGAATTTTTATAACCGTTGGAAGTTTGTTGGAAGTTAGAGTTTAGATTGAAAACCTTTTGAATCATTTAAAACCCAATGAAACTCCAGTTGAAGGCTATAGAATTGTAGAATGAACTGTTGTGAGTCCATCGATGCTAATTTCATGATTTTTGGAGACCGTTTGACAATTTTAGTAAAAATTTACATCTTTCCAATGAATAGTGACGACGTGAACAATATCGTGAATACTACGGTAATTATATCCAGTAAATAAAATGGAATTGGAATCCAGTGAAACTCCGGTTTGAGATCATAGAATTGTAGAGAACTGAATTCCGGACGTTTCGCTGCTAAGATAGTGATTTTTGGATATGATTTGATATTTTTAGTAACTAAATATATGGTTTTGGTGAGTAAAATTTACTGTTGTGAATTTCGCGAACGTGTAAAACCTCAATAAAATACCTATTGAAGGTAGTAGAATGATAGAATGACTGATTTTACACGTGTCGATATGGACAGAATAATTTTAGGAATGTTCTAGATTTTTAATAAAATTGATATATGTTCCAGTAGAAAAATAAACTGAGAATTAGTGAAAATATGAATTGAAAATCTATTTTCACTGTTCTTTCTTGTGGAAATATCTAGATCGACCACAGAAACGAGATAGTAGTTTCTTCAACTGCTTATGAGTTCTAAATTGAGTTGGAATCTAAAGTCACAGAATGCGTATAATATTTTTAAGATTGATCTTTATTATTGGTGATTTGACGTGAGTTGAGAAATTAAATATGTAAATAGATATGAATAAATGAAATTGAATTATGGAGTGGTTGTGACAGGTTGAGTTAGTTGGATTTAAATTGGAGCTGGACTCGAAAGCGACGGTGATGGTATTTAAGTTGAAAAGTCATGTACTGTGAGTATAGTTTTATTGATTTTGGTTCTTGTATGACATTTTATATATATGAAATGTTTGAATGTAAATATGCTATGCATATATTGTTGCATTGTGTTTTAATTTACATTCATAAATGATTTTTTTAAGCATTGGAGCATGTGAGACTTGCAAAGGCAAGTTGGTGTCATTTCGTTAGGAATTAGACCCGGATGAGTGTTATGCGTAACTACATTGTCAGTAGGCCTGTACTAACAAAGATTGAAGATCCTTGAAATGACTGTGAATTGGGTAATGAGAGGTTGTGACTACCTTGTAACGGCCATACAAAGGTTAGACCCGCTCTCTTGCCTTGAAGGAGGGAGATGGTAAATTTTTTTTATGAAACTGTGCATTGGTTTTTGATGAATGTTGTATATGTGCTTTTGAAATAATTTTAAATGCCATGTTTCCCTAAATGCATAAAATTGTCATATGAAGAGATATATTCACTGAGCTGTTGATTGCTCACTCCATTTCCTCCAATATTTCAGGTATTGAGTCGAAGGGAAAAGGAAAAATTCATGAGTGATAATCACGTGAGCCTTTATCTGGTATGTGTATGTATGCATTGGAGGATATGGGTTATTTTTCTTTATTTTGATAAATATAATTATCACATACTATATCTATATTATCACATAGATGGGTTGTAAGAAAACTTAGATTTTGATTTGATATTTTAGGTTATATAATGCTTGAGATGATGGAATGAGACGATCATAGATATTTATCAGGTGAGAATTTAATTTGTGGAATGAATGGAATGAATGTGATGATGATTTATATATATATATTTTATTTGATTTGTGGTATATTAGGGACAAAATGTGAAATGTCCATTTTATGGGGAGGTGCTGTCAAAATTTCTGAAAACTTTGGGAAGTTTTGTGAATGTCCGTTGAGGTTGACAATGTATTATATACTGTATATGAGTATGTACAGTGTATAGTACACTGTGCCAGTTATGACGCCAGCCTACGTCAGGGGCGTCGTGACATGCTCACTAATCAAGGGGAGGCCTATCCATTTGAGTGGGGTACCACCATGAGTCAAGCAAGCCACCTAAACAATATTTGCTTAACCACAATGTTGGGGAGAAGAGAGCAATCTATGAGATTGTGTTACCATGTACAAGAAAGAGTGTTCTAGAAGTTGTCATTTATATCATCTACTAAGTTTGTAAAGTATACAACCTTGTATATCTATTTATACATGCTCTCACATTGAGACAAGATGAATAAGAAAATATCCCCTCTCTCTTCTCCCGATGATGTAGGCCATAGAGCCGAATCACGTTACATCTTTGTGTCTTTCATTATTTTATTTTTATAACATGGTATCAGAGCTTTAGGTTCTAATAATTGGGATTTTTTCTCGGTCTTTATCGCCAAAATCTTTTGTTTTTTCGGCCTTCATTGTCGAACGTGTCTTTTTGTCGGCCTTCATCACCAAAATCACATACACTCCATTACCGTTCATCTCCGCCATTTTTGGTGCGTGCGACTTCATCACCATCTCCGTAGTTGTCGTCGTACCCCGAAACCCTCCTTTGTTGTTGCGCTGCTGTTATGGCTGCATTGTCGGCCTTCATTGCCAGAATCTTTTTTGTCAGCTTTTATCGCAGAAATTATCGTTGTTCGCCTTCATTGCAGGAATCGCACCACCTGCCGTCGTGGGATCCTCTACCGTTTGCGATTGCAACCATCGACTCAAATCCCGCTATCGTGCGCTCCACTATTGTTGTCGGCCTTCATCTTCGTCGTTGGTGTTCATCGTCGTTGTCATTGTTGCTGCCACTGGTTCATCACCATCGCCATCAACACTGTCACTGTACATCTCTGTTGCTGCACATCTCCGTTACCTCTCGCTGAGCATCACCATCGCTAGTTTTCCGTCTCCCGTCTCTCTGTGGTTCATCATCTCTCTCTGGTTCATCGCCTCTCTCTGCTGAGCATCTCTGCTGGTTCATCTTCATTTTTCTCTGTCTCTGGTTCATCTCTGCTGAGGATCTCTCTTTTCCCCTTCTTTTTCTCCTTCTTCGTCGTCATCTTCTGCGCGTCTCTTTCTCTCTCATTTTTTCTTCTTTCTTTTTCTCCTGTAAACCTTTAAAAAACAAAAGCAAAAGAATGTCGATCACTTCAAAAATTGTGCAGACTGACGAAGTAGTTGACAAAACGGAGAAAATGGAACTACCAAACATTCAGGCAGCGTACAGACTTAATGGAAATAATTACTTGAAGTGGTCTCAGCTGGTGCGTATTTTTTTAAAGGGCAAAGGGAAATTGAGTCATCTTTTAGGCACTGGACCTAAACCTGGAGATCTTCAGTTTACAGCGTGGGATAACGAAGATGCTTCTATCATGGCGTGACTATGGAATTCAATGACACCAAGTATTAGTGATACATGCATGTTTATGACTACCGCCAAAGACATTTGGAATGTCGTTCACCAGACATACTCAAAGGCCCATGATGCAGCCCAAGTGTATGAGATCAAAGTGAAAGTTAGAACAACAAAACAAGGCAACATGACGGTCACAGAATATGCCAATGCTGAAGAATCTCTGGCAGGAACTTGACCATTATAGGTGTATTGGCAGAAACAAGGAACAACAGGGGTTGTATTACCTCGAGACACTAATACATCCTATCAAGAGTAACACTTCATTTCTCTCCGAGCGCAAGTTTTCCAATAAAGAAAAGTTATGGCTCTATCATCGCTGCCTTGGCCATCCTTCTTTTCGAACCCTTAAAATCATGTTTCCTTTTTTGTTTAAGTCTCTAAATGTTGAAGATTTTCATTGTGAAGTGTGTGAACTAGCAAAACACAAGCGTATATTTTTTTCACTTTGTAATGAAAGAAGTTCAGATCCTTTTGATCTCATTCATAGTGATATTTGGGGTCCCTCTCCAATACCTAATGTTTCTGGAGCGTGATGGTTTGTGTCTTTCATCGATGACTATACTAAAGTCTTATAGATATTCTTACTGAAACAAAAATCCGATGTGAGCTTTGTTCTTCCTACCTTCCATAACATGATACACACCCAGTTTGGTGCAAAAATCAAGAGATTTCGATCTGACAATGCAAGAGACTATTTTAATCAAACCTTGACCAATTACTTCCAAAACGAGGGGATCCTTCATGAATCATCTTGTGTTCACACCCCACAACAAAATGGAGTTGCTGAAAGAAAAAAAACGGCCACCTGGTTGATACAACCCGAGCCTTTTTTTATTTTAGAATAATATGTCTAAGTTCTATTGGGGGAAGTTGTCCTTACTGCAACACACCTTATTAACCGCATACCATCCCAAACCCTTGGTTTCAAAAGTCCTATGGAAAAACTCTGTCAATTATACCCTATGCTCAAAATCTCCAATAATATTATACCTAAGATATTTGAGTGTGTATCATTTGTCCATGTTCACCAACCCAACAAGGGGAAGTTGGACCCCAAAGATCTCAAGTGTGTCTTTGTAGGATATTCTTCCACTCAAAAGGGATATAAGTGCTATCATTCGCCATAAAAGAAATTCTTTGTCTCTGTCGATGTTACTTTTTGTGAACATGATCCCTATTTTTCCGCTCCTCCTCTTCACGGGGGAAGTGTCATCATGGAAGATAAAGAGCGAAACTCCCTTGATAACTCTTTTGATCTTTTTGACCCTTTTAACCTTCAACAAACCAAACCCGAATCCCTTCCACCCTCTGTACCCAATGATGAACCTAAGGATCGGATGACTGGACAAATGTACTCAAGAAAGAAAGCTGCAGCTCCTGAACCGATGCAAGTTCAAGAACCTGAACCAATCCCTGAAAATGAGGTAACAAATCCTGAACCCCCTTACAAATTTCATTAGTTCTTGAAACTAACAATGATCTTTTATCCTCTAAACCTAATAGTGATCTACCCATTGACGTTAAAAATGGAACAAGGGAATGCACTACACATCCCTTGTATCCACTATCTCATGTTGTATCCATTAAGAAGTTTTCACCAACCCATAAGAGTTTTCTTACCAGCCTGAAAAATATCCAGACTCCTACATCATTATCCGAGGCTTTATCTAATACAAATTGGAAACAAGCTACGAATGTGGACATGGAAGCCCTGGAGAAAAATGCAACATGGGAGTTGGCTGATCTGCCTGCCGGGAAGAAACATGTGGGATGCAAATGGGTTTATACAATTAAATACAAAGCAGATGGGTCACTAGAGAGATACAAGGCAAGATTGGTAGCGAAAGGGTACACTCAAACATACGGTGTGGACTAGTTGGAAACATTTGCACCAGTTGCCAAAATGAATATTGTTCGATTACTACTCTTTTTGCCAGCCAACTACAACTAGGACTTGCAACAATTTGACGTGAAAAATGCATTTCTTCACGGAGATCTGGAAGAAGAGATTTATATGGGAGTCCCTCCTGGATTTGAGAACAGCTTAACCACTGGTAAAGTATGCAAACTGAAAAGGGCCTTGTATGAACTCAAACAGTCTCCAAGAGCATGGTTTGGCCGCTTCGCCAAAGTAATGAAAGAAATGGGGTACAAGCAGAGCCAAGGGGATCATACCTTATTCATTAAACTCTCAGCTTCAGGGGGAGTCACTGCACTTTTGGTATATATAGATGCATCGTTATGACGGGAAACGATGAGCATGAGAAACAGAGCCTGAAACATTGTTTGGCCAAAGAATTCGAGATTAAGGATTTAGGAAGATTAAAGTACTTTCTTTTAATTGAAGTGGCACACTCCAAACATGGGATCTTTATTTCTTAATAGAAGTACATTACAGATCTTCTTAAAGAGGGTTTTGCAAGAACAGTAGCTACTTTGGTTAACACTTCTTGTGTCCAAAGATGGAGGAGTAAGCCAAACGTAATTATCCACAAAAGCGTTATGCCAATGATTGCCACACCCTGATTTTTCGAACCTAATCATGTGCACTATAATGGAGTGCAACTTGCCTAAATCACCTAACCGGGGGCGTGGGTGTCCATCATCTCAGGCTAATGTCCTTATAATAAAAAAAATTTAAAATTAGTGAGAACACATTTTTTTTAAGGACATTGCCTAACCCTAATCTTATTGTGCCTGCAATTCAATTCACATGGCATTGGATTAATTAAAATTATACATATGTCCACCATGTTCTAACATAAATAACATTGAAACTAGTTGTCATACCCTTAGGATAACACTTGACATACTAAAATCAAACTAAAATATCAATATTGTTTGTATTGGAACTATTATTCTTACTAGTAAGTACAAATGACCACTAGACACAGCCAAACCTAAGCCACCAATAGTGCTACCTACTACTGCTCTTCAACCCATGGATTGCTCATGCTGAATTATTCATTCCTGAAAAAGAAAGGGGGTAAGTTAATGCCCAGTGGATCACCTTAAACAATATTCCTGAACTCTTATTTATTAATAGCATAATACATCAAATCCAATTAGATATTCAAACAAGTGCATACATTACGTTGCAACTTTAATTTGTTTTAAGTGTCGTCGCTAACAATCCATTTGGGTCATAGACCACCCAGGCGGAATCACCTTTCCCTCGGAACTCTTCTCGAATGGAGTTTGAAATTCACTGGCCATCGTAGCACATAACCTTGGCCTTTCGGAACACCCTAGGCTAGGCCAAGACACCTTTCAATGTATTGTTATCTTTTTAGTGTCTTTAGTGAGACAAATCATATGACTAACATATCAACATTATTAATGTAATGTATTAACATATCATGTCATTATAAAACTATTACTGAACAACATCCAATAACTCATATCATGTCATATTTTAACAATAATCATTTCATATATGTGAATAGTACCGTATATGTGAATAGTCCTGTATCACAAGGCTATTCCAAAAGAATAGTTCTCAATAAAATCAACCAGACTAGTCTCCAGGCTGAGTGGTGGAGTCACAATGGTCTCGCTTAAATGTCACTCTTCTAAAGCAGTAAGCTGCCTCCCGTTCACTATTCAAAGGTACTTGGGACAAGACTGTGTTTGGCTAATTAAATCAATTACTAATTCAGTAAGGTAATGGTATGGCGCATAGATTTTTTATACCAAGGCACAAGTATAAATGGCATGGTGTAAGTGAATATCAAATATAATGAAAAATACATGATAACTTTATGAAAAGACATAATACATGTATCACAATAATGACTAACGTGTAAATAATTTAAGAAGGTAATTCACACACTCATCTAACTAGATAACATATAACATACTAGAAATAAATAATAATAAAGGAAAAAGTTAAGGATCACACCCACATGTATGTGCGTAATTCGTGTTCCTCGGTACGTGTTGATTTCCACCTAACCGTACACCAAGCTTTTTACCTTCACCTAGTTGCTTGGATTCTAGAAGTGAGAGGAGGATGAGTGTAGTTAAGGGAATGAGATCTATGTAAGTGATGGCGTTGTTGTTAGAACAAGGGAGAAGAATACTTAAGAAAATCTTTTCTGTTGTGGAAGATCAGTTAATACTGCAACCACAGAGCATACTAGGAATTTCAAGAGAGCTAAGGAGATGAGAATACTCAAGAGTACTCAAGAGAGAACTTACTACTTGGTGCTCAAACCTCTCATTTGAGGGGGTATTTATAGTTGGTTCATGCTAGGTTTATTTAATCCTCGCCACTCAATTAAAAACTCTCAAAAAAATCATGACCTTACACTTGTAGCCCACTTTTGACCACTCGCTCACCAATAATTCCCATAATATTGGACTTGGGCTTTGGGCTTTAGAACATTTTAGGTGTTAGGATTGGACTTGTCTTTATGTTGGACTTGACCATGGACATGGGCTCAAAATAAATTTATACTATACTAATTTTCTTATTTTGTGACTTGTAGATAGTAATGGTGATGAAAATATTGATTTTTACTTATTTATTTATTGGTTATTTATTTTATAAGTTTATGAAAATTCTGAAGTATTATAATATAACCCCCCTTAAAGGAAATTTCGCCTCAAAATTTAGGTAAAGTAAAATTAAGATCGTGTACCTTTTATTATAGAGCTTTTGTAGTTATCTTCAGTTATTCTTGAACAAGAGTGGATACTTTCTTCTTATATCTGACTCCAATACCCAAGTGGCTTCTTCTGCTCCGTTGTGCAGCCATAAAACTTTTACCAGAGGTATCTACTTGGTTCTGAGTACTTGCACTTTTGTGTCCAAGATTTTCTTAGGTCCTTCTTCATAGGTCATCTCTTCCGCCAGTTTTGTACCCTTCCAGTCTATCACATGGGATGGATCTGGTTTATACTTCCGCAACATCAATACGTGAAATACATCGTGTACACCAGATAACTGGGTGGGAAGTCTCAACCGATATGCATTCTTCCCGATTCTATTTGCGATCTCGAACGGTCCAATGAACCTAGGTGATAACTTCCCCTTTTTGCCAAATCTTCTAATTCCCTTATGAGGGCTCACTTGTAGAAATATCGAGACTTTAACTTCAAATTCAAGTGGTCTTCTTCATTTATCAGCATAATTCTTTTGTCGGCTTTGTGCAGTCAACAATATTTTCTTGATCAGTTGGATTTCTCTGTGGCGTCGTGAATCATATCCGGGCCTACTAGCACTCTATCCTCAAGATATGCCCAATTAATAGGTGATCGACATGGCCTCCCATACAGAGCTTCATATGGAGCCATTTTAATGCTTGACTGATAACTATTGTTATACGCAAACTCAGCCAAGTGTAAGTGTTTGCTCCAATTCTCTTTAAAATCCAATACATAGGTTCTGAGCATATCTTCCAAGATTTGTATAACCCGTTCAGATTGGCCATCCGTTTTAGGGTGGTATGCAATGCTCATACACAACTTTGTTCCCAACTCCTTTTGCAAGCTTTGCCAAAATTGAGAAGTGAACCTTGGGTCTTTGTTTGATATAATGGACTTTGGCAGACTGTGTAATCTCACAATTTCCTTAACGTACAATTCACCAAACTTGTTTATTGTGTTGGTTGACTTGCACGGAAGAAAATGAGCAGATTTTGTCAATTTATCCACGATCACCCATATCGTGTCTTCTCCCTTTTGATTATGAGGTAATGAGTTTACGAAGTCCATCGCAATATTATCCCATTTCCACTCAGGTACTTCTAGAGGCTGAAGGAGTCCTGATGGTCTCTTGTGTTCTGTTTTAATTTGCTGACAAGTAAGGCATCTTGCTACATAGTTTGCTATTGCTTGCTTCATGCCCTTCCACCAATAATTCTTCTTTAGATTTTGGTACATTTTGTCTCCTCCAGGGTGCATTGTATACTTAGTGGAGTGTGTTTCACCCAGAATCTTCTTGATTAATAAATCATGTTTTGGTACACACCACCTGTCCTTATAGGTTATTATTCCTTCTGGGGTTATTTTCCAATCTGCACTGGCTTCCTGCTTCTCCATTTTATTCCTCATAAACTTGAGGTAGCTATCTTTTCCTTGAGCTTCTTTTGTCTCCCATTTCAAGGTTGACTCGATCTTTAGGCTACTTAGCTTGACTCCAGTTTCCTCCTCTTCGATCTTCAAGTTGAATTCCCCGATCATCTGATACATCTTTTCCACTTCTACTTCTTGATTATCGTTCACCTTTTCTGTCTTTCTGCTTAATGCATCAGTGACCACATTAGCTTTTCCTGGGTGATAGTGCATTTTGAAATCATAATCCTTGAGAAATTCAACCCATCTCCTTTGTCCTAGATTCAATTCTTTTTGTGTGAAGATATCTCCAAAACTCTTATGATCTGAATATAGATAGAATTGTTCCCCATACAGGTAATGTCTCCAAATCTTAAATGCAAACATTATCGCTGCTAACTCCAAATCGTGAGTTGGTAGTTCTTCTCATGTATCTTCAGTTGTCTACACGCGTAGGCAACTACTTGCCCTTCCTGCATCAGTATGCACCCTAATCATGTTTGTGAGGCATCAATGTATACAACATAGTTGACACCATTTTTGGGAGTTGTTAACACTGGTGTTGTGGTCAGTCTTCTCTTCAATTCTTGAAAGGAGTGCTCACATTTATCATCCCACACGAACTTAACACCTTTCCTCGTCAGCTTGGTCATAGGCTTCTCTAGTTTTGAGAAGTTTTGGATGAATCTTCAATAGTAACTGGCTAGTCCTAAGAAATTTTGAATTTCTGTGATAGTTTTTGGACTCTCCCATTTCACCACTGATTCTACTTTAGATGGATCCATAGATATGCCCTCATTTGAGACTACATTACCTAGGAGTTTGACTTTTTGTAACCAAAATTCACATTTCTCAAATTTAGCATATAATTGGTTTGATCTCAAGGTTTCTAACACAATTTTAAGGTGTTTAATGTGGTCTTCTTGGGTTTTTGAAAAGATTAGAATGTCGTCCACAAAGACTACCACAAATTTGTCCAAGTATCGTCTAAACACTCTATTCATCAAATGCATGAAAGCTGCAGCGCGTTAGTTAACCCGAAAGGCATCACCACAAATTCATACCGGTCGTATCTGGTTCTAAATGATGTCTTGGGTATATCAGATTCCTTAATTCGAAGTTGATGATACCCAGATCTCAAATCAATCTTCAAGAAGTACTTTTGTCCTCTTAATTGATCGAACAAATCATTTATTCTTGGGAGGGGATATTTGTTTTTGTAACACCCCGTAAATTTAAGTAAATGACGTACACGTATATCGAGATGTATAATATACATATTATACATAAGAGCTCAATATACGTTTGCTAATACACATATTTTATACATTGGAGCTCAATATACGTTTGATAATACACGTATTTTATATGTATGAGCTACATATACGCGTGATAATACACGTATTTTATATGTAAGAGCTAACTATACGTTTGATAAGACACGTATTTTATACGTAGGAGTCAAAATACGTGTATGTGATTGAGTGTACGAAGAAGAACGAATAAAAAGATAAAATAAAATAAAATAATAAACAATACGTGAATAGTAATACTGTTTATCAAATAGTAGTAGGAATAGTAATATAAATAGTAAATTACTGTTCATCAAATAGGGGGTACTGTTCATTGTAAACAGTATTCATATTATAAAAATAAAAAAATAAATAAAAACTATCTAACCGACGCCAGAGGGAAAGAGAAGACGCAGAGAGGAGAAGAGAAGAAGAAAAAGAGGAACGCGTGATTTTGCGTCAAATTCGGCCTCGTGGTAAGTGATTTTCACTCTCTTTCGTCGTGAAATTACTATCTAAGCTAGATGTAACGATTCTAGTTGATTAATTTTGACTGTGGGAGCCGTTTTACGGCATTTTAACAAATTGGGTTTTTGACTCAAACGTCAATGAAAACCCACTAGGAAGGTAGAAAAATACTTCCTGGACCGTCGGGACTCCGAATCTGTGGTTAGATTCGATTTCATGTGTTTTGGAGACCGTTTGACAATTTTAATACAATTTACATCTTTCGGATGAATAGTGATGAATAGAGTCGGATGAATAGTGAATAGTGAATAGTGAATAGTGCACAGTGCACAGAGCACAATGAACAGTAAATAGTGAATAGTGCACAATGTACAGTGAATAGTGCACAGTGAATAGTGATATAGTGAGTGATGTGAATCGTACTGTGCACAGTGATGTGAACCCAATGAAACCCCCGTTTGAGTTTATAGAAACGAGATAACTGCTTTTGAGTCCTAAATGGATTTATTAGTAGTGAGTTGAAGTGAATTGAGACATTAAAGATGTAAATAAATCTGAATACATGAAATTGAATCATGGAGTGATTGTTACAGGTTAAATTAGTTGGATTTAACTTGGAGCTGGACTCGAAAGCGACGATGATTGGGTTTAAGTGGAACGTGTTGTACAGTGAGTATAGTTCTCTTGATTTGGTTTTTGTATGGCATTGTACGCATATAAAATGTGTGATAATTATACATATCAAAATAACAAAAGCTATTTCCTCCAAGTAGACATACACATACCAGACTCACTCACGGAGTTTCCGTTTCCCTTCGACTCAATACCTGAAATATTGGAGGAAATAGGGTGAGCAAACAACAGCTCAGTGAATATAGTTCTTGATATGGCAATTATATACATTTAGAGAAATATGACATTTAAACTCATTTCAAACATTTATTCAACACATGCATCGTTCAACGAATATATCATACATGTCAACAACATAAATTTCATGCTTTTCAATAATACAATGCACAATCTCCCTCCTCCGCAAGGCATGAGAGCGGGTCTAACCCTTGTATGGCCGTACAAGGTAGCCACAACCCCTCATTACCCAAGTAACAGTCATTTCAAGGTTCGCAACCCTTGTTAGGACAGGCCACTGACAATGAGGACTCGCAAAACCTCATCCGGGTCTAATTCCTAACGAAATGACGATGAGGAATCGCAAAGCCTCATCATTACAAACTCCACATGCTAAAAACAGTTTGCATGATCCATAAAACTCAATGCAGTTGTAATATCACATGCATACAATGTAACGATTCTAGTTGATTAATTTTGACTGTGGGAGCCGTTTTACGGCATTTTGACAAATTGGGTTTTTGACTCAAACGTCAATGAAAACCCACTAGGAAGGTAGAAAAATACTTCCTGGACCGTCGGGGCTCCGAATCTGTGGTTAGATTCGATTTCATGTGTTTTGGAGACCGTTTGACAATTTTAATACAATTTACATCTTTCGGATGAATAGTGATGAATAGTGTCGGATGAATAGTGATGAATAGAGTCGGATGAATAGTGAATAGTGAATAGTGAATAGTGCACAGTGCACAGAGCACAATGAACAGTGAATAGTGAATAGTGCACAATGTACAGTGAATAGTGCACAGTGAATAGTGATATAGTGAGTGATGTGAATCGTACTGTGCACAGTGATGTGAACCCAATGAAACCCCCGTTTGAGTTTATAGAAACGAGATAACTGCTTTTGAGTCCTAAATGGATTTATTAGTAGTGAGTTGAAGTGAATTGAGACATTAAAGATGTAAATAAATCTGAATACATGAAATTGAATCATGGAGTGATTGTTACAGGTTAAATTAGTTGGATTTAACTTGGAGCTGGACTCGAAAGCGACGATGATTGGGTTTAAGTGGAACGTGTTGTACAGTGAGTATAGTTCTCTTGATTTGGTTTTTGTATGGCATTGTACGCATATAAACTGTTCGATTGTATGCATGTGATATTACAACTGCATTGAGTTTTATGGATCATGCAAACTGTTTTTAGCATGTGGAGTTTGTAATGATGAGGCTTTGCGATTCCTCATCGTCATTTCGTTAGGAATTAGACCCGGATGAGGTTTTGCGAGTCCTCATTGTCAGTGGTCTGTCCTAACAAGGGTTGCGACCCTTGAAATGACTGTTACTTGGGTAATGAGGGGTTGTGGCTACCTTGTACGGCCATACAAGGGTTAGACCCGCTCTCATGCCTTGCGGAGGAGGGAGATTGTGCATTGTATTATTGAAAAGCATGAAATTTATGTTGTTGACATGTATGATATATTCGTTGAACGATGCATGTGTTGAATAAATGTTTGAAATGAGTTTAAATGTGTGGGCATATATTTATATTGGACGAGGAAATGATAATTTGATGTGTGAATGAATGGAATAGTTATGGGATTTGATTTGTGGTAATAGGAAAAAAAAATAATAATATTCTGTACATTTTGGGAAGGTTTGTGAGAGTACGTGAAGGCTGACAGTGTATTATATACTGTATATGGGTTTGTATAGTGTATAGTACGCTGTGCCGGTCATGACGTCAGCCTATGTCAGGGGCGTCGTGACAGTTTTTCACTGTGACATTATTTAATATCTGATATTTTACGCATAACCGCATCGATTCATCCTTATTTTTGACGAACAAAACCGGAGCTCCCCAGGGCGAGTGACTCTCTCGAATGAACCCTTTACTTTCCAACTCCTTCAGTTGCTTAAACAACTCTTTAAGTTCTGTAGGAGCCATGCGGTAAGCAGGTATCACAATGGGGTCTGTCCCTGGATAGATATCAATCTCAAAATCAAACTCCTTCTTGGGAGGTAGTCCAGGCAGATCATCTGGAAATACATCCAGAAAATCTCTAACGACCAGTTGCCTTTGTTTGAAACCTTTAGAGGTTTCTGAATCTTCTTTTTTCTCAGTTATGAGAAGATTTGACTCAACTATTCTATAGTTTGCCACCATTTCTTGCATTGCAACTAACATAGATTTTGGAGTTCGAACCTTATTTCCTTGCACCTTCAAAATGGATCCATCTGGTAACACCAATGTTACCCTTTTCTTGAGGCAGCCGATTTGGGCTTGGTATTGAGACAACAAGTCCATGCCCAAAACTACATCGTAACCATTCATAGGTAACAATATGAGTTCAGTAACTATTACCTTATCTTGAATTATAAGGTCACAACATTTTTTCCCGCTGGAGTGGTGATAGATACTTTTGAGTGTAATGGTTTGATTTCTAGTCGTAACTGTTCAATCAATACATTTGACACAAAAGATCTAGTAGCTCTAGAATCAAACAATACTTTAACAAAGGTATTAAAAATAGGAAAAATAGCTTCCACCACCTCGTTATTTGCTACAACTGGTTCTTTATCAGCAATTGCAAACATTTGTCCTTAAGGTTTATGATTCTGAGTTTTGGGCCTCGGGTTCTGTTTCGTTCTATTATTATTAGGGAAATTCCTCTTTATATGCCCAGGTTGTTGATAGTTAAAGCATACAATAGGCTTATGCTGGTTCTATTGGAATCCACCTCCTGGCTTTTGATTCTGGCCCTTCTGGCTTGGTTGTCCTTGTCCCATCTTGTTGTTGCTAAAATTTTTGTTCTTTTGATAATTGTTAGCAACTATTGGATTGCTTGTAGCCTGCCTTTTGTTTTGATTCCAACCAATAGCCTCCATGTTGTTGCCTTAACTCTTTTTTCCTCTATTCTTGACCATTGACTCGAAATTGAGCTCTCGTTCCACAATCAATGCCTTCTCAACTACTTCTTGATACACCTTTAGGTTAAATGTTGCAATGACTTTGCGGATCTCGATCCTCAGTCCATCCTGAAAATGATTTGCCTTTGATTTTTCATTTTTCAATACGTTTGGACAAAATCTAACCAACTCAGCAAATTTGGCTTCGTATTCTGCCATCGTCATGTTCCTTTGAGTCAGGCGGACAAAGTCAGACTGCATCTGGTTCTTCACAGCTTCCGAAAAATATTTTCCGTAAAAGAGTTTCTCGAACATTTCCCAACCCATCATTTCAACTTGGTTATTAGGATTTCCTTTTATCATTTTCCACCAGTTCAATGCTTCACCCACAAATTGTTGTGTGGCCACAACCACACTCCTTGGCCCTTGGATCCCTAGTACGTCAAACTTCCTGGATCCATTTGTCTGCCACCAAGTAATCAGGTTTTCCCTCGAATTTGGAAGGCTGGAGACATTGGAAATCCTTCAATTTTCTGCCCATTATTTCTCTTCAGGCCTTCTTGAATCTTTATTCATTGCAGTTGAGATCATCTGAGGCTGGGGGAATTACGTGCCCACTTGTTTCATGGCTTGCCTCACGCACTCGGTCATCATATCAGGCATTAAGGTAATACTAGGTGTTACATTGCCAGTGACACTGACATTTTCACCATTATTCCTCGGTTCAGGTTCCACATTCTGAGGCATAGGAGCCATATGATCCGATCCGACTCTCTCAGGATAAAATGTCTCAACGCTAGCAATTTCCACATTTTTGGCATGGTTCAATTGCACATGTTCTTTAGGCTAAGACTCCATAGTTGTATTTTCACCCTTTCTCTTCTGCAATTGGCCTAGTAGCTCTTCTTCCTAATCTCATTGTCTACAAGATATACTAACATGTGCTTCATTCTAGGGTGACTCTATTGTTCAGAATTCTAAGTTCTCGAAATAAAGTGATTCTAGTGGTTCATTTTCTAAGTTTCATTTGATTTCGACAATACGTGATTGTCATAGGATACAAGAGTTGGTTTTGGTGCATGTAAACAAACAAACATACAACATAACAATAGCATAATGAATTTCCTAAGCTTTCACCTATGCCCTCTGTATTCAAGTGTCCCATACCACTCTAGTCCGGTGACATAAGCTTCCACAAAGAAATTTCAATACACCCAAACAATGGTGCGAATGCCCCAACAAGTAAGGCTTCCCAGGTACCCTCTATGTCCAAGCTGTCCCATTCCTGTTGAACATAGCGATACAAGCTCGTCCCAAGTAGATAGTTATTCACCAAACATGGCTGGCTAGGATCCAAGTTCAGAATTCCTCAAATACCCTTAATCCTTTCACGTCCCATTACCGCTTCCGAACAAAGGATATAAGTTTTTTCCTGACCTCAAACACCAGCCATGCAAATTCTCGCACAAGTTCTCATCTCTAACTTATGTCCTAACAGTTTATTATTTCATGATCCATTGTGCCCTAGACTTAGATTATACTTCAACTATACTCATAATCATAGTCTAGATTACCTAATGGTTATGATAATAAGTCATAATTATACGACTTATCTCAACTTTTGGTCTACTCAAGATTTTGACCTATGCCTTAACATCAACTTTTTACGACTTAGTTTGACTAAACCCTTAGACTCACAGCCTAAGCTTTGACATTAAGCTTGACGAGCTTGATTTAGTTAAGCCCTTTGAATTACTGCTAAGCTTTGATATTAAGTTTGACAAAACTTGGTTGTCTAACATTTACATTTGATCCCATAAAGATCTGAAGCCTAAGTTCTGATACCAAGTTGTCACACCCCAATTTTTTGGACCTAATCACGTGCACTATAATGGAGTGCAACTCGTCTAGATCACCTAATCGAGGCGTGAGTGTCCGTCATCTCAGGCCAATGTCCTTATAATAAAAAATATTTTAAAATTAGTGAGAACACTTTTTTTAAGGACATTGCCTAACCTTAATCTTATTGTGCCTGCAAATTCAATTCATTTGAGACTGAATGTCTCTATACTTACCTTGGTTTCACCATAAACCTTAATACATTAATTCAACCAAGAAATGTCTATTGCTTTGGCATTCTTAACCCTGCGGACATCAAAAAACTAGATCCCTTTTCAATTTTGACATAATTTATCAATAGAGACAAATTTCACATGGCATTGGATTAATTAAAATTATACATATGCCCACCATGTTCTGACATAAATAACATTGAAACTAGTTGTCATACCCTTAGGATAACACTTGACATACTAAAATCAAACTAAAATACCAATATTGTTCGTATTGGAACTATTACTCTTACTTGTAAGTACAAATGACCACTAGACACAGCCAAACCTAAGCCACCAATAGTACTACCTACTACTGCTCTTCAACCCATGGATTGCTTATGCTGCATTATTCATTCCTGAAAAAGAAAGGGGGTGAGTTAATGCCTAGTGGATCACCTTAAACAATATTCCTGAACTCTTATTTTGTCACGACGCCCCTGACGAAGACTGACGTCATGACCGGCACAGTATATTATACACTGTACATACCCATATATAGTATATAACACACTGTCAGCCTTCCCGTATTCTCTCAATCCTTCCCAAATCTACATAAATTTTTTTTTTTTTTTATTATACCACAAATCAAATCAAATCAGTCATTCCACAAATTAAATTCTCACCTGATAAATATCTATGATCATCTCATTTCATTATCCCAAACATTATATAATATTACCACACAACCCATCTAGGTGATATTCCATATATCTATAATGTGTGATAATTATACATATCAAAATAACAAAAGTTATTTCCTCCAAGCAGACATACACATACCAGACTCACTCACGGAGTTTCCTTTTCCCTTCGACTCAATACCTGAAATATTGGAGGAAATAGGGTGAGCAATCAACAGCTCAGTGAATATAGTTCTTGAGATGGCAATTATATACATTTATAGAAATATGACCTTTCAAATCATTTCAAACACTTATTCAACACATGCATCATTCAACGAATATATTGTACATGTCAACAACATAAATTTGCATGATTTTCAATAACACAATGCACAATCTCCCTCCTCCGCAAGGCAAGAGAGCGGGTCTATCCCTTGTATGGCCGTACAAGGTAGACACAGCTTCTTATTACCCAATTTACAGTCATTTCAAGGATCGCAATCCTTGTTAGGACAGACCTACTGACAATGAGGACTCGCAAAACCTCATCCGGGTCTAATTCCTAACGAAATGACGATGAGGAATCGCAAAGCCTCATCATTACAAACTCCAATTTCTAAAATCAGTTTGCATGATCCATAAAACTCAATGCATTATATATAAATATCACATGCATACAATCAAACATTTTGTATATATATAATGTCATACAAGAACCAAATCAAGGAAACTATACTCACAGTACAACACGTTCCACTTAAACTCAATCATCGTCGCTTTCGAGTCCAGCTCCAAGTTAAATCCAACGAATTTAACCTGTCACAATCACTCCATAATTCAATTTCATGTCTTCATATTTATATTTCTCAACTTTTCACTCTCAGGCTAGTTATTCTCGTGCACTACCAAATATCTGAAGGCACAAGTAATTAACTTATCCTCTTGTATCAATGCAAAATCCAGATCTGGATGTGATATTCATCAATCACAATTACTTCCAGATTCTGAAACTAGTCACAACATTTAATACTGTGAGAGCTTTCCCATGCACAACGGTCCACACATTATATAACATTCATCTGGTTTAGTTTCGTGAGTGGAACATATAGCTCTAAGGATCTTTCCACGCACTTGTACCAGAAAACTTCTGATTTCCATCATTTAAATCAGTTTTAACAGTTCTATGATCACTTTGACATTCCCTGCATCCTTAAAGATACGTTTTAAACTAGTCATGTGATCCAAAAATTCTCATCTCAATTATATTCACAACTCATATTCACCGAGCTTGGCACTCAATCAGTGCTCTCTCAGTGACTACAAGATAATTCTGAGGTGCTATTCATGCTCCTCTCATTTTCTTGGGACAATTTCATAGATCATCATCGAAGAATATGTAATAATCAAGATATGGTTTATATTCCCACTGCATCAATCCTATAAACGTGATTGACACATTAATCAAGGTTACCAAAATTTCATAATATCCATATCTTGTCTTAAACAGTCTGCATTACATCCTTTTCTCGAATTCTTCACTGATGGTGCCTAGATCTCAAAATGATCTTAAAGAAAAGTTGGCACTATTTCGTTAATCGAATTCGACCATCTATCCCTGGTAAAGGTATTCATTCTTTCTTGTTATCATGCCCAGTTAACAGTAAGTCATACTTAAACATATTTCACTATACCTTCTTTCCATATTATCCCAAATGCTCTCCAAGGTGGCATATCAAAGATAATCAATCTTTTTTTTTTTTTTTTCATTAACACATGTACTTACCTTCAATCCTCACAATTTCTCAGGTACTCTTTATATGAAGGAATGAAGATGCATATTAGACTGGCATCAGTGTTCTATGCTATCAATCTCCTGTCCAGGTGGCAATTTTAATAGTTCATCAGAGAATACTCCAATATATTAGCTCACCACAGGAATTTTAATATTTTGAGGGTATAAATTTCTCGAGATTCAAAATGAGAATTTTACACTTATGCCGCATATTACTTCTTTTCGGAGAGACGCTCCACCTAGCATGAGAGGTGACCGACCAATCATACCCACAAAGCATCCAATTCCAAAAATTTCATATTCTAAAGTCCATACTTACGTGATGACCCTCTTATTTATTACATATAATATTTGCTGACCATATCAAGGTAGATTCTTTCTCCTGTAGGCATAATCACAATCAATGATGCATTATTAGAACAGAAGATACCATATCACCAGAGATAAAGGACTAGGTAGATCCAACAATACATCAAAATATACACAATACCAAAATGTTGATCATACTTGTTAACAACGTCGTACTACTCTTTGGATCTGGTCTTTAATTTATTCTCTAAAATCTGGTGGAGTCACATTGATAAAAATTATTGGGGCATTCCATATCGACTAACTGGACATTAACACATCTCGTGTTTTTTTTTTTTTCAGATTGATAATCGACAATCATAGGTCGAGATACTCCTGCTCAGGCAATGGAAACCAATTTTGGTTTTCATAATTCGTTAACATCACTTTTCTTTTTCCTATTTTTATTGGGTTAGTACCTGACCCAATACTGCCAACATCTCAACCTTACTCAATGTTTCACTTATCTTCAATTTCATATTCTTGCCCCCAACATTTCCTTACATTACTTATTTCTCCTTTTACCTAAAACTGGTGTTGATGACTCGGCTTCTAACGACAGTGCAAGCTATCTCACTATTGCTGGGATTAACAATTTCACTGCAGCTTTGGCTGACTCGAAAGTTATAGTCCGCCTAACAACTTGCACATATAGTTATAACGCAACAATTATCAAACCTGCCGTATAGGAGTCCAAAATTTAATCTAAATCCTTATCAGCCTCAGAATATCCATAGTGATCATTCCAAAAATAAACTATACCAGTCTAATTCATGTTTGTCTTTATGGTTAGACATGTCACTACATTTTAACAAGATAAACTTTTTCATGCCTTAAATCAATGTCAGCATGATGGAAGCCCTTATAAAAGAGCTTTTTTCATTACTCTCATGTCTTAATCATCTCAGGAGTCCTTAACCTACTTTTCTATTATCTCTTATCATCAGTTAGCTTAAACTTAGCTAACGTGCTTTATCATTTGTAGAGACTTAATCATTCTCTAAGATGGTCTCCACTTAGAGTAGCAAATTCTTTGTTCCATCTATTATCAGACTGTCAGTTAAGATAGGAGAGTCTCTTCTCCTGAAAGTTTCCATACCTTTCACATCTGTTCATTTCATCTGGCTTATCATTGAGACCTTCAATTTATTTTATTTTTACTTCAGTCTTAACTATATATGTTTTTACCGAAGTACTCACACCATTAGCACCCACATCTGGAGCTATACATGGTGCAAGCCTCTGTCTTTCTCACATTACAACTTTGTCACAAGCTCATAAGCTGTGCATTTCGTTGTTGTTAGGTAGTTACTAGCCATATATAAGCTATATCGTTTATTATCACTGGATTACATCCAGTTCGTTTTCTTTCAGCCCTCTGATCCTTTCTTGATCAGCAATTTCCATTGTTAATCTTGACTATTCTTTTCCAAATCTGGAATTCACTGACACAGGTGATTCTCAGTCAAGATAACATATTTGATTAGGCTCAACATAATGGTACTACCCATATGTATACCCATACAATCAATCATAATATCATAAAGCTTTTATCTTTTTATGAATTTTAAACTTAAGTTCTGATACCAATATTGTCACGACGCCCCTGACGTAGACTGACGTCATGACCGGCACAGTATATTATACACTGTACATACCCATATATAGTATATAACACACTGTCAGCCTTCCCGTATTCTCTCAATCCTTCCCAAATCTACATAAATTTTTTTTTTTTTTTTTATTATACCACAAATCAAATCAAATCAGTCATTCCACAAATTAAATTCTCACCTGATAAATATCTATGATCATCTCATTTCATTATCCCAAACATTATATAATATTACCACACAACCCATCTAGGTGATATTCCATATATCTATAATGTGTGATAATTATACATATCAAAATAACAAAAGTTATTTCCTCCAAGCAGACATACACATACCAGACTCACTCACGGAGTTTCCTTTTCCCTTCGACTCAATACCTGAAATATTGGAGGAAATAGGGTGAGCAATCAACAGCTCAGTGAATATAGTTCTTGAGATGGCAATTATATACATTTATAGAAATATGACCTTTCAAATCATTTCAAACACTTATTCAACACATGCATCATTCAACGAATATATTGTACATGTCAACAACATAAATTTGCATGATTTTCAATAACACAATGCACAATCTCCCTCCTCCGCAAGGCAAGAGAGCGGGTCTATCCCTTGTATGGCCGTACAAGGTAGACACAGCTTCTTATTACCCAATTTACAGTCATTTCAAGGATCGCAATCCTTGTTAGGACAGACCTACTGACAATGAGGACTCGCAAAACCTCATCCGGGTCTAATTCCTAACGAAATGACGATGAGGAATCGCAAAGCCTCATCATTACAAACTCCAATTTCTAAAATCAGTTTGCATGATCCATAAAACTCAATGCATTATATATAAATATCACATGCATACAATCAAACATTTTGTATATATATAATGTCATACAAGAACCAAATCAAGGAAACTATACTCACAGTACAACACGTTCCACTTAAACTCAATCATCGTCGCTTTCGAGTCCAGCTCCAAGTTAAATCCAACGAATTTAACCTGTCACAATCACTCCATAATTCAATTTCATGTCTTCACTGTTCACTATACACTGTTCACTATACGCTATTCATCACTATTTATTACTATTCATCCGAAAGATGTAAATTGTATTATAATTGTCAAACGGTCTCCAAAACGCATGAAATCGAATCTAACCACAGATTCGGAGTCCCGACAATCCAGAGACTGTTTTTCTACCTTCCTAGCGGGTTTTCATTTACGTTGGGGTCAAAACCCCAATTTGTTAAAACGCCGTAAAACGGCTCCCACAGTCAAAATTAGTCCGCTAGAAAGGTTACATCTAGCTTAGATAGTAATTTCACGAAGATATAACGTGAAAATCACTTACCACGAGTCTGGATTCGCACGTTTCCCCCTTTTTCTTCTTCTCCTTCTTCTCTCTGTCCGCTCCTTCCTCTTTCTGCAACGTTTCTTTCTTTCTTTCTTTTTTTTTTCATTCAGCACATCATTTAATGATTTACTGTTCCGTGAACAGTATATGAACAGTAACTTACTTTGTCTTCTTCTGAGTGTAAACTTACTATTCCAGTATTTATTCGTTCTTCTTCTTCATACACTCAATCAACATATTTATTTGCTCACATTCCTTAATTATAGCATGTATTTCATACACGCGTATATCTATCTTTTTCTTCATACACTCAATCATACACGTATATTTAGCTCTTACGTATAACATACGTGTATTCTCTTCCATAGAAAATACGTGTATGTATTTAAGTAAATTTACGGGGTGTTACATATTTATTAATAGCATAATACATCAAATCCAATTAGATATTCAAACAAGTGCATACATTACGTTGCAACTTTAATTTGTTTTAAGTGTCGTCGCTAACCATCCATTTGGGTCATAGACCACCCAGGCGGAATCACCTTTCCCTCGGAACTCTTCTCGAATGGAGTCCGAAATTCACTGGCCACCGTGGCACATAACCTTGGCCTTTCGGAACACCCTAGGCTAGGCCAAGACACCTTTCAATGTATTGTTATATTTTTAGTGTGTCTTTAGTGAGACAAATCATATGACTAACATATCAACATTATTAATGTAATGTATTAACATATCATGTCATTATAAAACTATTACTGAACAACGTCCAATAACTCACATTATGTTATAATTTAACAATAATCATTTCATATATGTGAATAGTATCGTATATGTGAATAGTATTGTGTACGTGAATAATATTGTATCACAAGGCTATTCCAAGAGAATAGTTTTCAATAAAATCAACCAGACTAGTCTCCAGGCTGAGTGGTAGAGTCACAATGGTCTCGTTTAAATTATGATTGGACTCCTTAGTCTTTTATTTGCATAATGATCAAGAACCTTGGTAAAGGTCGAAGATGTAGAAACCACACAAGTACACCTACAAATAGCGACGTCATTCGGGATCAAATAGATACATATGGCTCTTCATGCCTCCCATGTGCGTAGTGATTGAAGAACTTAAGTCAAAAGAGAAATTGAACGAAGATGATGTAAGATAAAGTTATTTGAAACCATGCTTGACAAGTTCCTTCTCCTTAAAATCAACTTGGGAATTGATCAAACAGAAAAAGGTATAGTTCACTCTACAACTTTCATATGGTTTCGAGGAAGTGTTTTGAAAAATAACTTTACCGCATAGACTTATGCTAGAAAACTCTCAACATCCCCAATACTAAAAGTTTCTCGATTCAACTAACACCCAAAGTGGGTTATGTTCAATTGGTTGGGAGGATTAGAAACTCCTCTTTTCAAATACCCCATTCACAAATCTTCTTTGGCACGGGATTTTGAGGAAGTACAACATAAAAGAAAGAAGGGTTCAATCTAGGAAATAGAAGCTCGGTAGATTGTACATAAATTTTGCACTTCTCACGTGGAGACAAATGTTAAATTGGTTTTTTATGGTTCCATTCATCACCTATTGTGGGAAAGGAAAATAAGGAAGTTTCCAAACAAGTTCAGATCCTTAGATAGGATTTTGAAGACATTTTGTTTGACGTGAGAAGAATAATTTTTGATTTGGCAAAGGAATGTTGAACATTAACTTCAGCTAAAAATTTATAGGAAAGGAGATTCCTCTCCAACTTGGTTAGGCAATTACCTTTCCTCTCCAACTTGGTTAGGCAATTAGGAAATATGGAAAGAATGCAGACTACAATTGTTATGGTAGTAGGAGGTGAAAGCATAAATTTTAATGTTGTACTTTTGTGCTTTATCTTTCTTTCTATTTATTATTGCATCGTAGATCTTGGTTAGGGAATTTTGTCAACAATTAATGTCATTGCTGGTTCCATCAGAACTATCCACAAAGTTGTCTGCAAGTACTATTCACAAATATGGTAGCACTAATCAAAATTATTTAATGCCATTGATTTTAGATTCTAAAAGGAGTAGATCGAGTATTATCTTTTCCAATAGAATTTGCATTAATGTGTTTCGTAAAGAAAGTGCAAAAAATGAATGCAGAAGATAGTCTTTTTCTTAATAGAAGTTGTTGGGTGTTGGCTGATTTTGTCTCATAAAGTTGCCTCCATTTGACCCAACAACTAGGCATTTGTATGTTTTTTGTTTCGTTTAATTTTATTTCAACCCCTAAAATGACGATAAACACTTTTTTGAAATTCACAAACCAAATCGAAATAACCAATACAAAAGGACTTGAAGCATAATAGTTTAGTTTGACCTTTTTTTTTTTTTTTTGGTATTGTTTGAATTTCAATATAGTTTGATTTAGCTTGGGGTCGGGGTCAGACACAAAACAACTATTAAGGTCAAGATTGCCTTCTTAAGCTTATTGACACCTAAAACTTGGATAAAGAATGATAATAAATCACAAACCTATTTGCATATAGAGAATTTGCTTCATCTTGGTATATATGTAGATTGAGAAACAAAGTAATATTGAGAAACAAAATCTTCAAAAAATTGAATGCTTTAATGTTCATCTTTGAAGAGAGATCTTCTCACCACTCTATAAGCTTCTTCTCAAGGACCTGTAGTCCCTTTGATCTTCCTTGAAACAAACATATATCAATTACCAATTTTCTTCATGCATTCATTATTCTTAGATGCACCAAACAAATATCCAAGCCATCCTTGAAATGTTTATCACCTTTAACAAAGTTAAACCAATTCAAGAAAGAAAGAAAAAACATATCCTATACAAGATAAAAGAATTACAAGAAAATGAGACAACCCAACCCCAAGATCTTATCCAACATATCTTCTCTTTTCATCCAAATTTGAAATCTCTGTGGAGAATGAAAATGTCAAGTATTTTAGCATCTATGTAATATAACACGCATTATTGATCTAAAAAGAAACTTAACCTTTAACAACACATTCCTATTGACTTAAAAGGAAACAATTTCTATATTAACTTTTAGTGGGTACCATATATATATCCTATACTGAGTAACTTGTTTCTCATATATCTCTCAATTGTTTTTAAGCATTCATAAGTTGTACATGCACAAAAAAATCTGACCTTCCAAAAAACTGAGTCAGACTAGTCCAAGAAAGAGATGTACATGTCCGAAAGAAGAAAGATAAGTACAACAAAGTAACTCTATATTATTATCTAACATATATCTTCTCTTTTTTATGGGAATTTAAAATCTCACTATTAAAAAAAATGTGTAGTTATCAATTTGACCATGTATATGACAAACATAATTATATAAGAACCAAACTTTACATGAAAAAAATAAATGCATGACCAACAAATGAAATTAATTCTGATAGTTACGACTTAATTATGGTAGTTGTAAAAATAAGCCACTACATTAGTTAGTTGTACTAATTGCATAAAATTTTGAAGAAGGAGTTTTTATACTTAAGGAACCATCTGTATATCATTGTACTATGTGTCTCTAGCATATCAACTCCAAGGATGTGTAAATTTGAAAATTTCAAGTATCTTAGCAATCAGTTGGCTTAGCTGGCTTGAATATATAAAAACAAAACATAGTCGTCTCCCACACCAAGAAAAAGAGAAAGCATGGCATGATTATGAAGACGTAACGAGTCAACAACAATAAGTGAGAGCTCTTAGTAACATCTAAAATGAGATATTAGAAGAATTATAGATTAAAAGGATTAAGATTATATATCCATAATGGATTAGATATCCTAATCCTTGATGGATAAACCATAATTAATGGATTAGATATCCATTACCTACCCAATACAATTTACGCTTTCCTTTTTGGATTGGTACATTGCCCTATGTTCATCAGAAGCCCCAAATTTCTTAGATGATACGAGTCACTTATGGGAGCCTTGAGATCACCAATTCACATGAAGTCACCAACCCCGACATGATTCCATGCCAATTGGTATCTCATTTTATCATCATTAGAAGTGTATTTTATCACAATCATACAGAGCATCTATAACATGTGACACATGATAAAATGATATCCAAAGTTGATGGGGATAAAGCATTGTCTTATTTTCTCCTTTCCTAGTTACCTTGAGGACAACCTTTTATGTTCTTGTCTACAAGTATTCCTACTCCATTTCTTTTTTCTTTCTTTCTTTTTTTTATTTTTATTTTTTTGTTTTTTATGTTTCCTACTATTGTATATAGTATAGTTTATATTATGTGTTTCGTAATTCTCTAGATCTTTCACTAACACATTTGGTCTCTCTTAAGCAAATTATGTTTACTTTTCTTTTAATCATAATGTCTATTATTCCATCTATTTAGATGTTGTTGTTGCTATGTTCCTAGTTGTTACCCTAAGCCTTGACTGACTTCTTTCCCTACACTCATCCAGAGTAATGTCGAGACCCTTGCTTGTTTATTGCTGCAATTGGATGTTGATGCAATGCCTTTGCCCATTTTTCAAAATAATCAAAATTAGGTGGAACACATCACTTGATAGGGATGTCTAACATAGCATAAGTGTATGTGAATGAATAGATTCATGAGAAATTTAAAAAGAGGATGATACTTGATGATTAAATGATAATCTCATAATTAGATCTCTTTATAGAGAAAACTCTATTGAAACAACTTAAAAACTTACTAAAATACTTAAAACAAGTTTCCTAAGCTATTTTATAACACTATAGCACTCTTCTAAGGCTAATAGAAACTTCGTTAAAGCAAGAACATGCCCGATCAAAATAGATAAAGACTGAAAAAGACAACTATAATAAATTAGAAAAGGATGGGAATGCCTCAAACATAGAAACATGGTTAAAAAATTTCCCGAAATTTGGCGAACTTTCACAAATTATTTTCCTTTTTTTTATCATCAAAGTGAGAAGTAGACGTAAAATAAAAAATGTAAAAATTCGCCTAAATAATTTGATAAAATTCGACAAATTTCTATTTTCATTTCAAAAAATGCAAAAATTCAACAAACAAATCGATAAAATTCAAGAAAATTGAACAAAATTCGATGAAATTCGACAAAGAAGTAAAAAAAAATACCGATGAAATATCCTTTTCCAAAAAGAGAAGCCAAAAAAAAAAGTTGAAATAAGATAAAAACTTAAAAATAAATTAAAAGAGTCTTCAAAGCTATATTCTTTTAGTTAACTCTTACAAAACAAGTTAAAAAAATATTTAAATAATAAGAAAAAGAATTAAGACAAAATGCCACCATTTCAAATTCATCAACCCACTTAACAAGATTGATTTTGTTAGGTCACTTATTAGTATTTTTATGTTTTAAAAGTGTTTATTTATATTAGTTTTTAGCTTATACTACAATAAATCTAGATATTTAAGCATATATACAAAAATTCTCTGAACTTATCTAATTTAGCGAATTTTTACAAAAAAATTCTCCATGTCGAAATAAACTTTTCCGAATTAATTCAAATTTTCAAGTGACCGAAGTCAAGTCGAAATCGAATTTTCGATCCTTGCACAGAAACTTGATGGAGTTGGACATATTCCGCATGGGTTTGACTCAATTTAACTAAGTTGATCATATTTTCTATTGCTTGGTCTTCTTCTTGTCACATCCAACATCATAGCCCTTGCATAGTCTAATTTAGTAAATTCATGTCATGGTTGATCTGAGAAAGTTTTGCGTCAATTATCAGCTACCAAAAGCAATCCTTCTTTATCCAAGCTTCTGACTCTATTACCTAATGTTGAGTTAGCAATATCAAAAGGCGATATGTAGAGAATTTTTTAGAATAACCTAGAGATTGTAGCTTAACAATTGGAAGAATAGACACCTTGCATTGAGTTGAGATATCAAAAGGAGATATGTGACAAATAACACAATGCTAAATTGATTGTTAAAGGATTTCTACTCAAATTTGTTGACTACATCGAGATGTATTCCTTAGCTACAAGGTTGATCATGTCATATTGGTGTTTAGCATTGTGGCCATAGAAATATGCAGCGCACGCAATCAATTATTTCCAAACCAAATTCCTTGATCGTGATTTGGAGAAAGAAATTTGCATGTAACAACTACATGACTTGTTTTTTCAGCAAAAGTTTTATATATACATGCTTTAAAACAACTAGAATTTCTTTAAAAAATGCTTTGAGATAATGGTACAAGAATTTGAAGGATTGTGCGTATTGTTCTTCTGGAGGAATGCACATAACGAAAGAGAAGCTTTATATGGCCCTTTCTAACCTTGAAGGTGATCACACCGACTTCATTACAAGAAGTAGATAACAAAAATTCTTCTTCATATCATATATTGTTAAGCCAACAACGGTGGGAACCTCTTTTGTTCATGGAAAATGTGAAAATTTAGTAATAATACTATAAAGGTTATTAGGCATTATTAATAGTTGAAAGAAACAAGCTGAATTGTCCTAGTTTGTAAAAATACATGGTTATTACAGTGGTCTTATAGCAATTGATAGAAATGTGAGTACCACGGCACATCTTTTTTTTTTTGGTTGAAAATACACTCTTCCTAGACAATACCTATAAGCTAGAAAAAAATACAACTACAAATAGATTTTGAGATTGTATTATTAGTGTTATATTGAATGATGAGTCTTGGCACAATGGTAGAGGTTGCTCCATTGTAACTAGCAGGAGGTCACAGGTTTGACTTGAAAAACAACCTTTCCAATGTGGAGTAAGGTTGCATATGTCGTCCCTTCCCGACTCAAACCTTGTGTTAGTGTACTTATGCAAACTTGCTAAACCATTTGAATATTAGCGTTTCTTACTTTGGAGCGTGCATTCTTCTTTTCCTTTTTTGCTATAGATCATTTCTTCTTAGATTTTTGGATCTTTTATTTTTGTCATTCTATAGTATTTGTTACATTGGATCATCATATACATACAAATCACTCTGGATTAATGAATCAAAGACAAGGGCAGTAATAACACAAGGAACAAATGCCCACTCCAAGGCCCAATAAGGCCACAACATGCCCTCAATTGGGGCACAACAACTTCCATCTCATATGAGACTTAGGAGATTTGAACCCCCTACCTCATATGGTGGGAGGCAGATGCCTAACTAAGTGAGATGCTGGTCATTAGCAAATATTTTGGATCTTGGATATGTAAGCACATGGACATTCATGGCAAAGGATGATTTCTTTATAAACAAATTCATAAGAACAAAGAAAAATAATTGCAGTGAGCATAGGATTTAAATTCCATAAATTCATTGAAATTCGATTGAATTTTTTAACTATCAATTAATGAATTTAATGGAACTAAAATTATGAAAAAAAAATTGTTGAAGTTTGTTATTTAAAGAAAATGCAGAAAAAAGCTTAAAAATTTTGAAGAATAATATTTTGTTGAATATTTGATTTCCAATGGGTAATAAAATTAGTTTTGTATTAATCATAAAAGAAAGAAAAATTGTAAATTCTAGTTATGGCTTAAAAAGAAAGGAACTTGCTAAACATAAGTTTTGTATGAATGAACTTTTAATTTTTTAATATATTTTAAGAATATTAGTTCAATTTTGTAAGTCTTTTCTTGTAGACATAAATTTTCATTAATCAAAAGGAGGGGAGCTTAGAATCCTCAATATACATCACACTATCAATATTGTCTTCATTTAGCATCGAAAGGAAATATAAAATTTCAAATGGTTTAAATATATCTTCACCTGCACTTGTAAAAATAGTTGCCAATCAATCCATCTGGCTATTTGCTTCTCTAAAACACTGGTTATAGGTTCATCTCCTCCAATTCCTTAATAGAGTCATGATCACCATTACCATGGAAAAAGCCCTCTCCCATTTCTTGTTGATATTGTGAACTAATAGGAGAAGTCGCTCTAAATCATTAATTTCCTTCCTCCAGTTTTCCTCACCAAGGATAATCTCACTAGTGTTGCCTTCACTTCAACAACTGAATAGGATTACCCTACTCCAACAAAGGCCAGTAACGGTTGAGATTGTCCATTGTGACTTGGACGCAATTCAAAGTTTGAAACAACCTTTCCAATATGAAGGTAAAATTACATACAACAGGCCTTCCCTAGACCTCTTGCATTTGGTATGTGCCCTATATTTCTTTTGTCCTAAGTTATATCTCGAAGGATTGCATCAATTTTGCTTGGATTTTCGGTCATGTGTCTTTTTTTTTTTTTTCCGGCGGCAATAATTTAGTAACTTGATTAGAGAATTGATAGAACGTACCGTAATGCAATAATTTAAAACCATCTTCCCCTAACCAACTTTGTCCAAGTCTTCTATGAGGATTGCATTTTTTAATAACTCCTGTCAAACAATATTAGAGAATGAACTTTCAAAGAAAAGATTAGGTTGTTTTCTCTCTTCACCCTAAATAGGTTACATTTGGGATCTATATCAGGTCTAAATCTCCTCATCTTGTCTTATGTTAGTAAGATTGTGATTCATATGTTAAACCAATATATTTTCAACTAAAAAGGTATACCATTGTGGTTTTTTGCGTATTTTAAAAAGTATACATGTTTTTGAGTAATAGTTTTCTTCAAAGTGCAGATCTTGGAATAATAGTTGAGGTTATTTCAATGTGACACAAGAAAATTTTACAGAATTGTTTTGTGTCAAATTGGATGTTTTCTAAATTATTTTCTAATTTATGTTTGGAACTAAGGAAGTTTTTTATACTTGGCTTCAAGCACAATTTCTTCCAATAAATTATGATCAAATTATTTTTATAATAATTAGAAGAATTTTCCAAGGGACACCATTCAACTTATAAATTTAATAGGAGAAAGTTATTTTTTAATTTATGTTTGGAACTAAGTCATAGTCATTTGTAACCTTTGTATATGGCTTATTGGTAGCTATCCAAGATTAGGTTCTATGTGAAGTGCACATATTCTTAATGAGGCAGTCCAACACCAACTACAACTTATGTTGAAGTCACAATTAGATGACCCAACAAAAAGTTGTGGATCATGATAAGTAGTTGGTTTGTAAAGCTTTGCAACAGGGCTACCCCTAGCATTTGAAATTAGGAGTTTGTTTGGCAAGGGAAGTTGTTTGTGTCAATTCTAAAATTGCATTAGACAAGCCATATACTCTATCATATTTGATTAAGTGATACTAGTGCAACTAGCCTGGATAAAATTTGACAACTACAATCAATGTGGTAGATGATGCAAATCATACTTAAAAAAAATAATAATAAAAGATATGAAGATGAGGAAAGAAGTTGTGAAGAAGATTATTGATCGCATGACCTTCCATGTTCATTGGGTAGTTGATGTACGCTCAAACGTAATAGACTGATCTTTTAGGGCACTTCATCTTCTAGTCACTCTGTATATTGATAAGATATTCTATGAGATGATCATAATGTTGACAACAAGGAGAACGTCGTGTTAAAATTGTTGGTGTGTTGATTACAATAAAAATTGAAACTCCCGACACCATAAAAATCATTGGGATTAGTGATGTCAAGCAAATTAAGGTACCTAAGGAATGTAAACTTCCATTTTCGATTGGTCAAGTAATATGTGGTGCTAAATGGTTAATATGGATGCTTTCACATGTTATCGTGTTGACCTTGGCACCATGATGCGAATCCTTCTCATGAGGAAATGGACAGAATTTCAACCTTTTATTGAATGGTGTTACACTTTTCCATATGAGGGGTGAGCATTAATGTGAAGGGTGCAAACCTTTCTAATTGTATGTAATATTGCACATGATGGTAAGGAAATTGAAGAATTATCTTCTATAACTCAACTCAACTAACATTTTTACTAATTACATGGAGTTGGCTACATGAATCCCGCTTCCTCCAATATATTCTGTCAAACGTTGAAGAATTATCTTCGATGGCCAAAAAAAGGTTTGTACATCTAGAGATGGACTCTTTTAAGTTTCATTGAATCAATGAGACTCTTTAAGTTCTTCTACAGATGGAAATGCTTCCATTGCTTCAGTGAAGCCAATCTAGTAGTTGAATGGCTTGCCATTATAGTCCCAACTTTGGATTAAGATCTCTTTAGTTCATAAGAATTACCTTCTCGCCTCCTCTCTTTTTGTTCCCAAGATTATGAAGTGTTTTTGATTGTTGTTGTTGTTCCCTTCTATTAATTTAGACTTTTCGTTCTTATAAAAAGAAACCTTTTGTCCTTCCAGACAATGTGTACATGTCCAATTGGGTGGGGAAGTTGACGTACAACATATTACATGACATGATATTATAGTGTAATCAATTTCCTTTGTCAATCATATGAATATATGACACACTCGCAATAGTAGATGTAGTTTTAGATGTTGATTATGCAAAGAGTAGTTTTTTTTTTCCAAAAAAGGCAATGTTTAAAAAAATTGGCAAAAATTGAAATATAGGCTGGTTTTGCTTAATTGTTGGCAATTTAATAATTTCAATGGTTGCCAATAAAAGGAGACCCTTACCACAACGGTGACTGATGTCACCATGTGACTAGATGGTCATGGGTTTGAGCCGTGGAAACAACCTCCTATAATGCAAGGTAATGTTGCATACAATAGACTCAAAGTGATTCGACCCTTCCTTGAGACCCCACATAAGCAATAACTTCGTGCATTGGACTGCCTTTTTTTTTTTCTTTTTTTTTTCAGAGGTTGCTCAATACATGTCAAAGTTGATGTCATTCATATATTTCATGAAGTGTGTAAGCTACTTTTATTGTAAATTCTAACTTTTGAACTTTTTTTCATAGGTAAGAGGTTGGATTTAAACACATGGCTACAAGGCTTGCATTCTAATTGTTAAACCATTGAGCCAAGGGTTCACCCCTAAATCTGGAATTTGGATATGAAGCATCCGAACCTTTGACCTTACATCATAAAAGAAAATGTTAGATATGAAGTATTTCTGGCTGATCATGGATTCTAGATGCCCATTCGCTAGCTTGAAGAGGTATTTTTATCAAACAAGTTATTTATTATGTGCAGAAATTTGTTGTCCATATGTTGTCTATAAATCCTTTCATCTTGATTAGGGATTGTTTGATGCATATGTAGTAGCTTGAAAGGGTATCTTCCATTGGACTTGTTTGATTATGTGTGGATACGTGTTTGTGCTGATGTATAACATGTATTGTGGGAATTGTCTGGACAATATGTTCTTCTTCTCCAATGGTTCATTTCTTTTGAATTTACTAGTGGAACACAAAATTTTCACATGACTATGGGTCCCACTTTTTAATCATCAAACTTGTAGCAAATATTGTCTATTGTATGTTTATTTTTTAGCTTTCCATCTTTTCATTAATTAAATGCATGCTATTTTTATAAGATAATTATGTATGTATTTGTTGTAAAATAAACAAGACAAAGATGTAATGTGGTTTGGCTCAATGGCCTACGTCCACAGGAGAAGAGGATGGATAAATCTCATTCGTGATGTCTCAATGGAAGAGCACCGTATAAATAGACATACAGAGCTATACACACACATAGTAACTTTTACAAATTTAGTATATGCTAAACATGACAATTTCTAACTAGCAACAATATGGAAATTCCTAAGAATATAATCTCTTTTGTAAATAACAACACAATCCCATAGATTCTTCTCTTCTCCGCAGCACTCCCCCTCAAGCTGGTGAATACAGGTTTACCATTCCCAAGTTGGATACACTTGTTTGGAATGGAGTACTGCTCAATCCTTTGGTGAGTACATCCGCTAATTGATTATGAGTAGACACATCTGGAGTACAAATCAGTCCACTATCTAGTTTGTCCTTAATAAAGTGTATGTCAATTTTAACATGCTTAGTTCTATCAAGTTGTACTGGATTATGTGTTATGCTGATGGCAGATTTATTGTCGCAATAGAGTCGCATGGGACCATCCCACATAATCTTGAGGTCTTCCAAAATGATTTTCAACCATAGTAGCTTGCAGATCCTTTGGGCCATTGCTCTAAATTCTTCTTCGGCATTTGATCTGGCCACTACATTCTGCCTTTTACTACGTCATGTCACCAGATTCCCACCAACAAGGGTACAATACCCAATGGTCGATCTCCTGTCAATTATCGAGCCAGCATAATCAACATCTATATATGCTTTTAGTACGACCCTTGTGTGTCGTTTAAATAAAATGTCATGTCCTGGAGTCCTTTTAAGGTATTGTAACACACGATTAGCAGCTTGTAGATGAATTTCTTTGGGATTGTGCATAAAGTGGCTAATCACTCTTAACTACATATGCAATGTCAGGTCTCGTATGAGATAGATAGATGAGTCTCCCAACCAACCTCTGATACATTTCCTTATTCACGGCAGTGGCTTATTTAGCTTCACCAAGCTTATGATTAGGATCTATTTTTTTTGGAAAGAAAAAGAGGGGGAATACCCAGCAAGAACAACTAGCACACTACATCTCGAACTCTCCTAGGCCAAGTAACCCCAGTTGCATCTTCCCTCAAAATATTGGATAACCCACGGGGAGGGGAAGACAGGATACGCACTCCCCGATTGAACTTCAAAGCCTCAGTAGCCAAATAGTCTGCTGCTCTATTACCTTCTCTGTAAATGTGCTCAACTTGAACTATCCAATCTCTCTGAAGGAGTCTTCTACACTCATTTACCAAGTTGGAAAGGCTAAGCTGCGGCATACTGTTGCCTTTTAACCAACCAGCCACCATAGCCGAATCTGTTTCGAAAACTATAGAACGATGGCCCTCATCCCAAGCAAGACGTAAGCCATGAACAGCAGCCCATAGTTCAGCTTCAGTTGCAGTACAAGAACCAATATTAGCCACAAACCCCCTCAACCACATACCACGATAGTCACGGAGAAGACCGCCACCCCCTGCTCGCGATGAAACATTCTTAAGACATCCATCAGTATTAAGCTTAGTCCAACCATGGTTGGGAGCACACCAGCCTACCATCTTCACCCTCTCTATCAGTCCAGCACCATGGACCGCCACTTGGGCACGAAAAGCATGAATGATTTCAGCCACTTGCCCTTTAAGCCAAGCCATGCTATACTCGAAGTGAAAACGAAGATTACGAAATACTAAATCATTCCTCCATTTCCAAAGAGCCCACACGGCAACTGTAAAGTAGGAAGCCCAGTCATAGTCAACATTACAATCATTAACGCCAGCAAGATTATGAGCAAGCCAGCTATGGAAATCCAAATTGCTCTGAAGATGATACTCAACTGGCTGCAAGAGACGCTTCCATAATTGCACGGCTCTAGAGCAATTTCGAAAAATATGATCAACATCCTCGATACATCCCACACATTCAATACAGTCAGATGTCATGGTGAAACCCCTTTTCATCCGCTCAGCATTGCACATGATCTTTCGATGCGCAACCATCCACAAAAAAGTCTTGCATCTTTGCGGAGCTTTAAGCTTCCAAATCATCCTCCAAAGGGAATTAGGATCTCCCATAAGAGTGCCAGTAGAAATAGTATACATGTCGGTCGACATGCCAATTTCCCTTATTTTTTTAGGAGATCAATAATATATTTTTGTTGAGAGATAAAGATTCCCTGTTTAAAGTGTGTCACTTCAATCCCTAGAAATTTTTTCAATCTCCCTAGTTCCTTGATCTCAAATTCCTTGGTCAAACACTGCTTCAACTTCTGTCTCTCGTTCTCATCGTTTCCTGTCATGATGATGTCATCAACATACACTAATAGAGTTATAACTCCCCCTAAAGCTGAGTACTTAATAAACAAAGTGCGGTCTCTTTAGCTTTGTCTATATGTCATATTTGTCATTACTTTGGCAAACCGACCAAACCATGCCCTCGGGAACTATTAAGTCCATACAGGGCCTTTTTCAATTTACACACTTTATCAGTGGCTCCAAAATTCAGGAGGCCTTTTTCAATTTCCATATAGAACTCTTCTTCTAAATTCCAATGTAGAAATGCATTCTTTACATCAAATTGTTGCAAATCTCAGTCATAATTAGTTGTCAATGACAAAATAATTCTCACTGCATTCATTTTTGCAACCGGAGCAAATGTCTCTTTATAGTCCACATCATATGTCTAAGTATATCCTTTGGCTATTATTTTTTCCTTGTAGCGCTCCAGGGACCCATTTGCTTTGTATTTTACTGTATAAACCCATTTACATCCCACAGGGTCTTTCTTGCAGCCAAGTCTACCAACTCCCAAGCATCATTTTTCCTGACGGCTTTCATTTCCACATTTATGGCTTGTTTCCAATTTTTATTAGATAAAGCCTCGTATAAAGAGCTAGAGATTTGAATACAGTTCAAGCTAGTAAGAAAACTCTTATGAGACAAAGAAAACTTTTCAAATGACACAACATGGGAAAGTGGATACAAGGGACATTTAGTGCATTCCCTAGTTCCCTTCCTAATGACAATAGGGAGGTTTTGATCAATGTCTGTTTTGGGTTGAGGTTCTGAAGGGTTTTGTAAGAGAGGGTCAAAAACTATTACTTCATTTCTAGGAGCTAGTTCAGATTCTTGGACTTGCATAGGTTCAGAGATTATAGCTTTCTTCCTTGAGTACACTTGTCTAGTCATTCGATCTTCAAGAGCAGACGGCTCGAGTTCCCCACTAGGGTTATCACTAGGTTCTGAAGGTGCAGATGCAGATGACTCAGGTGTGGAAGAAGATGGTATGAATGAGAGGTCAATGGAAAAAGGGTTATAGTGGAAAGAATCTCGATCCTTGTATTCCATGATGGAGTTCTCCCCCCTGAAAAGAAGGAGCGGGGAAATAAGACTCGCATTTATGGGAAGTGTTATCCGCTGAGACGAAGAATTTTTTAGACGGTGGATGGTAGAATTTGTACCCTTTTTGTTACTCCAACTTTCACCTTGATCTCATACACTTGGGCTGCATCCTGGGCCTTAGAGTACGTCTGGTGAACGATGTCTCAAATATCTTTGGCAGTGGTCAGAAACATGTATGTATCACTAATATCTGGCGTCATGGAATTCCATAGCCATGCCATTATTGATGCATCTTCATTATCCCACGCTACAAACTGAGGATCTCCAGGTTTTGATCCAGTGCCCAAGAGATGACTCAATTTCCCTTTACCTTTTAAAAAGGTACGCACCAGATGAGACCACTTTAGGGAATTTTTCCCATCGAGTCTCTATGCTGCTTGAATATTTGGTAGTTCCCCTTTCTCAGTGTTGGAAACTACTTCTTCAGTCTGCACAATTTCTAAAATGACTGACATTTTTTTTTTCTTTATCAAATATTTTTTTTAAGGCTACAAGAAAGGAGGAAAAGAAATAAAAAGAAAAAAGAAAGAAAAAAATGAAGAAGAAGAAGAAGAAGAGAGACGAGATACAAGATTGGGAAAAGAGGCAACGCACAAGTAACAACACTAAGTAGCAATGCAACAACAACAACAACAATGGCGGTAGAGACAGGGTTTTGGGGGCACAACGGCGACGACAGAGATGAAGATGCGACAAAAAAAGAGCAGCAGCGATGCAGCAGGTGACATGGGCAGCGGCGATGAAGACGCACGCACCAACAGAAGCGATGAAGACGCGTGGGTTTCAACAATGAAAGAAGAAGCAGAATGCGACTTGTATCAACGGGGTACGACAACGACAACAATGAAGGCCAACGAAGAAGGTTTCGGCTATGAAGGCCGAAAAAAAAAATTCAGTTGTACGAGCCTAAAGCTCTGATACCATGTTGTAAAAGTACAATAATAAAAAACACAGAGATATAACACGGTTCAGATCTATGGCCTACGTCCATAGGAAAAGAGGGGAATATTTCTTATTCGTGATGATGTCTCAATGGAAGGACACCATATATATAGACATACAGGGCTATGCACACATATAACAATAATTATAATTTTAGTAACTGCTAAATAAACGGACTACTAAATTATCATCTTTTCTGTAAAGAAATAAATCCCACAGATTTTGCTCTTCTCCGCAATAAGATTCACTAGTGGAGTTTGAAAATCCTAATCTGGGAGATTACCACTATAATCTTTGTGTATTCTATTTTATTTTCGCTGCACCTTATTTTTTTGTTATTTACTTTGAGAAAGGAATAGCATGCAACTTGTCCAATTCCCCCCCTCCCTCTCTTGGATACTTAATTGGGCCAACAAGTGGTGTCAGAGCAGGTTAACCATCAAATATTTCTAACAATTTCTTTGAAGCAAATGGCAGGAAATAACTTCAAGGACAATATCTTCGGTGAAGGAAACTCTATAAATCGTCCACCTCTCTTCAAGAGAGACAATTATCTTCATTGGAAGACTAGAATGGGCTTCTATTTAAAAGCCCACGACACTAAAATGTGGGACATCATCGTAAATGGTTATGTTGAACCCACTAAGACCTTAGAAGAAGGAGTAATTCCAAAGGAAATTGATGAATGGAATGCAATGGAGAAAAAAAGATAACTCCTAAACAATCAAGCTGTTAATATTCTATTTTGTAGTTTGTCCGGAGAAGAGTTCAATAGGGTTAGTGCTTGTGAGACAGCAAAGGAGATTTGGCAAAAGTTAGAAGTAACCCAAGAAGGTACACTACAAGTGAAAAAGGTAAAACGCCAAATCCTTGTAGAAAAATACGTGTTATTCAAGATGGATGACAGTGAGCCTTTAGGTGATGCTCTAGGAAGATTCACAAGAATCATCAATGAGTTAAAGACCATAGGAAGTATATGAACCCAATGAAATGTCTAGAAAATTACTTAGAGGTCTACCCAAGTCATGGGAACCCAGAGTAACAACAATTATAGAGTCCAAGAATCTAAACATCTATAACTTTGATGAGTTATGTGGTTCACTCATGGTTCATGAGCTAACAATTAAAGATGACATTGCTCCACCCAAAGTGGAAGAAAAGGGCAAGAAGGACTTGGCCTTGAATGTCACAGCTGAAACTACTTCATCGTCAGAAAATGAAGGAACCGATGAAGTGGTTGCAATGCTCTCTAGGAGATGTAGTCACCTAATTAAGAAGAAAGGAAAATCTGGCTCAAGTTCAAAATTCCGTAAAAGAAAGAAATTTGGAGCCAAACCAAGTGAGTTGATATGTTTTGGGTGCAATAAACTCAGACATGTCAAGAGTGATTGCCCTAGCAAATACAAGAAAAATTACAATTCAAAGAAGAATGACAAGAAGGTTCTCAAAGATACTTGGGATGACACTAGTTCAAGTGAAAGTGATTTGGATTCCGACAACAACAAAGTAATCATTTGTCTCATGGAAAATGCTAAGGTAAAATCCGAACCATGTAGTGATAATGATGAGCTTTTTTATTCTCTTGATTGTAATGTTATGAAGACCAACTTGGATAGAGAAACCAAAAAGAGTGTCAAGCTCAAAAAGAGCTTGTTGGAGGCTCTTGAAGAGATTGAATCTCAACAAGAGAACTTAGATGGCCTTTCCTTAGACAATGAACAACTAAGAAAGGAGAGTGAAAGGTTAAGGAGCGAAAATGAAACACTTAAAAAGAGTGTTTAAGACTTGACCAAGGTAGTTCTAAAATTCACTAATGGGCAAATTAGAAAGGGCAAACTAGCATGGGTTGAGAAAAGTGTTTTAAATGATAACTTCAAAAGGCCCAAAGCCACTTGGGTACCGAAATCAAAAGTATTATATGTTGTGTAAGTTGACACAATTGGAGATACTTGGTACCTTGATAGTGGATGTTCAAGGCACATGATAGGAGACAAGTCAAAATTTCTGTGCTTAGAAAAAAAAAAGGCGGCTTTGTGAAATTTGGTGATAATAGCAAAGGTAAAATTGTTGGTATTGGCACCATAGGTAATGACTCTGTTTCCATATATATGTGATGTTTTATATGTTAAGTGTCTGAAACATAATTTCTTGAGCATAAGTCAATTATGTGACAAGGGTTATGGAATTTCATTTGAAGCAAATAGATGCATTGTTAGGCATTCAAATGACTCTATTGCATTCATTGCATCTAGGCATAAGAATGTGTACAACACAAATCTTGATGATATTGGTGAACAAAATGCTTCTTGTTTGAGTGCTATGACTTGTAATGATGCTTGGCTTTGACATAGGAGATTAGCTCATGTTAGTATGGTAAATCATATACTCTTGTGATTTTTGATGATTTTACAAGATTTACTTGGGTTTTCTTTCTGGCACATAAGCACGAAGTGTATGACATATTTGTTAGATTTTGTCGTAAGGTAAAGAATGAAAATGGGTATAAAATCAATTTGATTAGAAGTGATAGAGATGGGGAGTTTGTGAACAAAAATCTTGAGGATTTTTGCAACAAACAAGGATATACCCATCATCTTTCATCCCCTAGGACACCTCAATAAAATGGAGTAATTGCAAGGAAAAATAGAACCTTACAAGAGATACAAGAGATGTGTCGAACTATGCTTAGTGAATATAATGTAGCAACTTATTTTTGGGCTGAGGCAATTAATACGGCATGCTACGTTATGAATAGATCGTTGATTAGGAGAAACTTAAATAAGACTCCGTATGAACTTTGGAAGGGTAGAGCACCTAACATTAGCTATTTTAAGGTTTTTGGATGCAAGTGCTTTATTCTCAATGATAAGGATAACTTGGATAATTTGATCCAAAATCAGACATTGGCATCCTTTTAGGATATTCTTCTCATAGTAGAGCTTATGGAGTATTCAAAAAGTCAACTAAACTTGTAGAAGAATCAATTCATGTGAACTTTGATGAAAGTGATCCTAGAAAGAATTTGGGAGATGAAATTGAAAAGATGAAAATTGATGATGATGATGACGTTCCCAAAGTATCACAAAATAATGAAATTAGTGATGAACTATCCTTAGAAGTGCCTAAAAACACTAGATTGCTTCTTAGACACCCTAAAGATCAAAATTTAGGTGATCCATCTAAAGGAGTGTCAACAAGAGCTTCTTTACACAAGGACCAAGAGCATGTTGCTTTTGTGTCACAAACTGAACCAACAAAAGTTGAAGAAGCTTTGAAAGATGAGAATTGGATTTTTGCTGTGTAAGAAGAACTAGGACACTTTGTGAGAAACAATGTTTGGGAATTAGTTCCTAGGCCAACTCATCAATCCATTATAGGAAAAAAATGGGTTTTTAGAAACAAAAAGGATGAACAAGGTGTAATTGTTAGAAACAAAGCTAGATTGGTTGCCCAAGGGTATAACCAGGAAGAGGGCATTGACTATGACGAAGCTTTTGCCCCATTATCAAAATTAGAGGCTATTAGAATGCTACTTGCCTATGCTTATTACAAAAAAAATCTCTTATACCAAATAGATGTTAAAAGTGTCTTTCTAAATGGTCATATCAATGAAGAGGTATATGTGGAACAACCTCCACGTTTTGAGGATGCTCATAACCCAGATCATGTTTTCAAACTTCACAAAGTTTTGTATGAATTAAAACAAGCACCCAGAGCCTGGTATGATAAGGTTAGTTCATTTCTTCTAGATCATGACTTTTATAAAGGCAAACTAGATCCTACTTTGTTCATTAAGCACAAAAATGATGATATGTTACTAGTTCAAATCTATGTTGATGATATCATTTTTGGTGTGTCAAACAAAAGTCTTTGCAATGAATTTTCTAAACTTATGCAAGACGAGTTTGAAATGAGTATGATGGGAGCACTTACATATTTTCTTGACTTGCAAATTAAGGATATGATGAAAAAGTTCAAGTTGGAAAACTTGAAAACTATTGATACCCATGCAACTCTGCTATTAAAATGGACAAGGATGAAAAAGGAAAACCTATTGATCCTAAGTTGTACAAAGGTATGATAGGAAGCTTATTGTACTTAACAACTAGTAGACCCGACATAATGTTTAGTGTATACCTTTGTGCTAGATTTCAGTCGAGTCCTAGAGAATCCCATCCAAAATGTGTGAAGGGAATCTTTGAATACGTGAGTGGGACAACTGATTTGGGAATTTGGTATCCCAAAGGTACTTCTTTTGAGCTTAGAAGTTTTGTAGACTCCGCCTATGCCGGTAGTCTTACAAATAGAAAGAGTACCTCAGGATTTTGTCACTTTCTGAGTGATTCTCTGATTATCCACAGTTGAAGCAGAATATGTTGCAGCATGTTCTTTATATGAAGCAACGACTCAAGGATTACCAAATTTATGTTGATTGTGTCAAGATATTTTCTGATAATACAAGTGCAATCAATATATCAAAGAATCTTGTTTTGCACTCAAGAACAAAGCATCTTGAGATACGACATCATTTCTTGAGTGATCATGTGCAAAAATGAGATGTGAAGTTAATTCACATAGGTACCAAGGACCAACTCGCAGATATCCTTACAAAAGCCTTACCAAAAGATCAATTCGTTCATATTAGGAAATTAGGCATGTTCTCTGAGTCCAATGTGTCCAATCTCTGATCATTTGTTGTTATTGTGTGATATTTTGATGATTTTCCTATAGTTGATCATTGTTAATATCTTTCTTTTTACTTAAAGCTCTGGAGGACGCTTCTCATTCTTGAGGATGCTTATGTGTTCCCCTCTTTTTGATGTTTTCAAAAGGGGGAGAAAGAACAAGGAAGAAAATTTGAAAGAAAAAGATAAATAGTCAAAAGGGGGAGAGAAAATTTGAAATGTTTTACTAAAGGGGAGAAAAGAGAGTAATGAAATCTGAGTAAGCGGGAGCCTTAATGTGGATTTACTAATTTAATCATAATTGATCTGATGCCCTTATCATGTCAAGGGATATGATCATTCTCTTATTCTTCATTATTCAGATGACTTGCATTTACACGCATTCATATAGATTAATTGCTTCCAGGCCTATAGTAATGTGTTTGAAATCATCAAAAAGGGGAAGATTGTTATATCGAGTACCTCTAAGGTTGGATATTTTAATGATTACAAATCACATTCTACATCAATTCAACATTTGATGTGAGTTCTCAAGCTTAAATGTAAAGGAGATCATCTAATCAAGTGGAGCTCAAGTCAAAGCAAGAAAGTTTCGTCTTCAAAGCATTGGTCGTCAAGTTATTTATCTTTATGTATGCTTAGATTGTCTTTAGGAATGTAGAATTTCTTCACCCTAGGAGTGTTCAGCAAGTTCCAATCTATTCCTCAATCATTCCAAAAATGTTTCTATAAAAGTTCCTAAGTTTTTCAAATTTCAAATCGTTTTGAAATTTTCTTCAAAATGAGTTTGATCCCTCGAATTGATTGCTTTCAAATGATGTTCAAGTGTTTTGAGTGTTTTTTATATGTTTGATTTGATCCAAAATGATTTCGAGTTAATTTGTTTTGATGGATCTTTCAAAAATCCAAGAGCTTGAATTTTTTCTTAGTTGAGCAGGACGCTCACACCATTGTAAGACGCTCAAGCAGTGGCCAAATAACTTATCCATCAGGCCAGTATTGTAGGACGTTTGTTTCATGAGCAGGACGCGCACAAAATTGCCTAAATTTTTCTGGGCAAGCCCTACAAATGCTCATCGATTTATCTGAGATCAAACTAACTCTCAGGTTGATGAACTGCAGGACGCTCGTTCTAATACAGGACGCTCATGTGCTAAATGAACCTCTGAGTTTTCATTGCAGTAGTGCCCTCCTTGAGCTGTAGGACACTCACCTTGCTATGTCAGAAGAATCAGACTTCTGAAGCTTGCGACGTCAATTTTAATTTATTTACTATTTTGGTGAAAAAAAAAATTGATAAAAGTCTTCAACGGTCATGTTTATACCATTTCCATGAAAGATTTTATCTGTTGAATTTTGAAATTCAAACAAAAAGTTTAGGGTTTTTGGGAGATTGAAACCCTAGTGCTCATCTATAAGAAGAGGACTTTGGCATTGTTTGAAATATACAATATACTCATATACACCGAGACAAAATGAGATTTTTTCTGTCTTACACTATTTGAAATTTAGACTTCTATTTTGAGCGAAAAACATTGTGAAAAGAGTACTTTTTATTCTTTAAGATTTTTGAAATCTTTCCTCGGATTTGAGAGCTTCAAATTTCACATTCTTGAATCAAAATCCAAAGGAAGTGAGGTGGAGCAAATTTCACATTTTCAGTTGAGCTTAAACTTTTCCATCTTGTTGAACAAATCTTGTGTGGAGTTCATAATTGCTCTGTAAGTGTTTCATTCGATTCATGGTAAGAAAATCAATTTGTTGTACTTAAATTTATTTTGTAAAGTGACGGGGAGTCACTAAGTGAGAACTTATTTAAGCTCACATGTAACGGTTGTTCTCACACCCGCAAGTTAAGAAAGCGTAACGGTTCTCTCACACCTGTAAGTTAAGAGAGTGTAATATTTTACTCCTCACTTGTGAAGAAGATTCACCAGTGGAGTTTGAAAATCCTAATCGGGGAGATTAGGTAGTGGATGTAGGCATGGCCTCTCACGTGGAAATTGAAAGTCCAAAGGCTTGAGTTGGAATGAATGGAAGAAGGAAGAGGGAAGTGGATGCTCCCAAGTCTCTTGGGGTTTCTCATTTGGAGAAGTCCTTTGTAAAATAAATATATTTATCTTGTATTGTATATCTATATGTACATATATTATAAGTATTTATGTTTGTAGGTAGAAGTCGGGCGGGTCGGGTTGATGTCGGGTTTAACATGTTTAACCCGAAAATTGACCCGACCTAAGCTCTCAACTTGCCCAATTAAGGTTAAAAAACCCACCCGAACCTACCTAGGCCGGTTCGAGTCGGTCGGGTTTTTCGAGTGGGCGGGTTGAACCTACACCCCTAACGATGAGAAGGAGAGACAAAGCCTAAAGCGGTATTAGACTAGGGAATTAGAGTTCAAAAAACTAGAAAGGTTGAAATATTTTCTAGGAATTGAGGTTGTACACTCCAAACAGGGAATCTTTATTTCTTGGCAGAAATATATCACTGACCTCCTCAAGGAAACAAGAAAGTTGGCGTGCAGACCAGCGAGTATACCCAGCAAATCATATCAAAAGCTTGGAGAAGCTATTGCAGTGAATAACGAGATGTATCTAAGACTAGTATGGTGACTCGTTTATCTCTCCCACACAAGACCAAATATCACATATGCGGTGAGTGTGATTAGCCAGTTTACGCACATTCCAAAAGAGGTTCACCTACATGTTGCTAACTGTGTGTTACAGTGTCTTAAAAGGACTCCATGTGAGGGCATCATGTTAAACGAAGCACAAAATTATTACTTGAAGCATACACGAACGCAAACTATCTCGAATCTGTAGTTGATAGGAGATCAACAACTGGGTATTGTACCTTTCTTGGTGGCAATCTGGTGAAGTAAAAAAAAAATAGAATGTGAGATCTAGAGTTGAAGCTGAATTTCGAGCAATGGCCCAAGTAGTTTGCGTGCTGCTATGGTTGACGATCGTTTTGCAAGACTTTGAAAATTACGTGAGATGGCCTAATGAGACTTTACTGTGATAATAAATTTTCGATCAGCATTACACATAATCTAGTACAACATGATCGAACAAAGTAGATAAAAATTAACATACACTTTATTAAGGAGAAGCTTGTTAGTGGATTGATCTGCACACGATAGGTGTCTACCAATCATCAACTCATAGATGTACTCACCAAAGGATTAAGCAATGTTTAAACAAGTGTGTCCAAGCTGGGAATGATAAAGATCCATCCACCAATTTGAGAGGGAGTATGGGAAAACATAATATGTGTACTTAAGGAATGATGCAGATTAAGAATATTGTGTATATGAATGTGTATATGTTAGGAATATTGTATAAGGAATAATTCCTTTTTGGTATTTTAGAGAAATTGTATATATAGGTGTCTCTATACAAAATCAATTATCAATGAAGAATATTATTCTTCCCAATTCTTTCAATTTCTTATACAATATTCGTAACATGTACACTCCTAATGATTATCAATTGTATTTGCTCTATGTGATTGTGAGAAAATACACTCCTAATGATGATAAAGTGAGATATGATATCAATTGGCATGAAATAATGTGGGAGTAGAAAGAGCAAAGAAGGCTAGAAAAAAAGTGTTGCAATATCAAGGCAACATTATCCTAAAAATTGGTTACGTTGTATCATTTTTTTAATATAATCGCCGTGGATGGTTTCCCTATTCTAGGGTTTTTTACCATGATAGTAAAACCTTACCTTTATTTTCTAGATTCTCTCTATTTGTTTATCTATTTTCTAATTCGTGGATGGTTTCCCTATTCTAGGGTTTTTTACCATGATAGTAAAACCTTACCTTTATTTTCTAGATTCTCTCTATTTGTTTATCTATTTTCTAATTCATGAATTTCTTGCAAATGTCGGTATCAAAGCCAAATCTGGGCTATATTTTTTTGCTATATATATACTTTTTTTTATAATTCATGAATGCAAAGTTTTCGAAGGGAGAAGAAACTATTCCGCTTGATCCCAAAATTAGCAAAGGAAGAAGACAACAATGAAAACTTCTTGAGAACCACAAGGAGTATCCATTGAAAAGCTTATGGTTGTTGATAAAGGTGATGCAAAGTTTCATAGGTTCAATGGCAAAAACTCCATCAGTTCTAGAAACTTTAGAAGTATATCATGCAACATTCAGAACCAAGTACAAGCAGTAGACAAGACCATTCAGACTAGGGGCGAAGTCGAGATCCCATCCTATGATGGGGAACTGGATCTAGAGAAATTGGATGGTTAATTGAAGGCCTTAAAAGTCTACTTGAGCACTAAAGATTATATTAAAGTGCAAAAAAATAACTTTTGGTACATCAATGGTTTGCCAAGTTAGTGAAAAATCTTTGGGCTCAGCTTACTGTAATCTTGGTGGTTGGCATAACGATCAAAAGAAGGGGCTACTACAACAACTAGAAAATCCTGAAGAAGTCAAGCATGAGCCATAACATATGTCATCAAAAAGCTGGGGGACTGGAAAAAAAATTTCAATATATTTGATTAAAGCTTTTGAAGGATCAAAAGCATCTTGGTGGAGGGGATCTGATCCATCAAAGACTAGGTTATCTAATCCATTAAGGATAAAGATATTGGGCCACATTAAACATCCCATTCTTTTAATACAAATCCCTAGTTTTGTATTCACTTTCTAATTCTTTATTCTTTAAATAGGGGGTTTAGGGGTTTGTTTTGGCCATTAGAAAATTGGAAGAAAATAATTAATGATAGAGTAGAAAGCGCAAAGAAGGCTAGAAGAAAAGGGACCAGGGCAACTTTATGCCAAAAACTGGTAACCTCATATTATTCTCCTTTTTTAATATAATCATCGTTGATGTTTTCCTCATTATGAGGATTTTTACCACGTTAAAAATCCTTATCTTTATTTTTTAGATGCTCTATATTTAGTATTTTCTAGTCATCATGAATTTCTAGTAAAAATCTTTGCTCTTTAAATTTTCTATTGCGGTGGTAGATCAATTGCACACTTAAGTGATGGTTCTCATCAAACTTGGGTAGGACTTTAAGGAAATGTCCGAATTTTGTTTTGGGTCTTTCTTACAACTTTTGATGTATCTCTGAGAGATGGATAATACTAGGAGTTTAACTTTTAGGATTAGCCAAGGACTTGCACTACTTCTCAAAATGCTCTTATGCTCTTTGATCGATGATCTCAAAAGGAAACAAGCCTGTTTGTATCATTGTACGTAAATTCTAGGTTATGATCTCCAAAACTATGATAGTTTATTATTACTGAAAAAAGGGATAATTTGGCACCATGATGAGCATTATTAGTTTCTTAATATCATATATGATTTTTCCAATATTCTAGCCTTTTATTGGAATTGTTGTAGATTTATCTCCTAGGTTTTCTTTGCAAGCTTTACTGCTTTGTTGGTGTGAGATAGACTTATCTGCTAATAGTTGGAGGTTTATGATCATAAACTTCCATTTGGTGGATTTCTAGACGAAAGGAATCAAATTTCCCATGACTCCTTCCTAAATCAAGTTGGAGAAATGACATTCAAAGGAGAGATGATTGAAGTTTTTCCTGGCACTAAGCACAATGTGAAATTTGTGTTGGAGAACATCCTTAACTCCTAAAATCTTTCAATGCTAAATATTTTGCTGTTCTCAAAATTGATCCTTTGAACTCCATTCTTGATTGTACTCTAGGCTGATCTAGTTGGGAAGTATGCAGTTTTTGTTGGTTTCTAAAGAATCCTATCCTCTTCAAAATATTAATTTTTCCTAGTGTAGATGATTACACACCTCAAACATATCTGAGAATGTTGGCTGCAAACACCATTCCCCTTTTTCTTATATTGCCTCAACTTTCTTTATCTTTTGAAAACAAATCATTCTTATGCTTTTCCTAGTAACTCAACAAGAATACATAAGGACACCATGGGTTTGATTGTGTTGTAATGGTTTCAGCACTTCAAATTTGGTGGATGACATGGTTTCTTCTTACAGTACATAATCTTCTTCAATATTCAAGGCCTGTCATGAATTCATTGTAGAGCTCATATACGCTTACTGTCTTAAGTCTATAGGTAAACACCTCAATAAATTCATTGAATCTATATGTTGTCTATGTTAGAGGAAATGCACCATATCATCTTCATTATTCCAACAATGCTCGTCTCCTTTACCACACCCCACCCCCCCCCCCCCCCCCCCCCCCCGCCGCTTAAAGCATAATCTCTTTTCTATTTTCGATTTACACAACACACCCTTCTGCTAAATGCCATTTTTATTGCTTGGATTTGCCCCCTAATTAAAAATGGGACATCAAATTGCTGATAAAGGAAAATGGATGAAGTATTTTCATATGGAATTTTTTTTTTGAATATGTATATATATATAAGCAATTGATTTCTAGTATGCCTGTTTGCCTTGATATGTTTCTCCATATTTTAAGATCATGTACTTAGCACTATAAGACGCGTGCTAATAGTATTCAACCTCAACTCAACTAAGCCTTTTTCCACGTGGGGATAGATGAATTTCACAATTGTTGCGTTATTTCTTTTAGCTATCTACTTTGAATTACTTGTCTTAATCATCAGTTCTGTTTTCCAATTTTTAAACCAATGTGTTACTTGTTGCAGTTTAGTCCTGTGGGACATTATTTTGCAAGCGCTTCACATGACCGGACTGCTAGAGTTTGGTCCATGGACAGAATACAGCCTCTACGAATTATGGCAGGGCATTTATCTGATGTTGATGTGAGTCATCTTTCATTTTCCACATTTACTCTATTTTGTCTCTTACTGTTGAATTTAATATTGTTCATCTCGAATGAGCCTTAACAAAAATGACCCTTGTGATTGGTAGAACAAAAAAGACCCCGCCCCCTTCTTTTATTTTTCAAAGAAAGACTTTAATTTTCACACCAACCAAGCCAAATATAGTCACTCTCACACTTGCTTTCAGGATTCTGAAGAAATGTAAAAATTCGAGTTAAATAGAAGATAGTGATGTGATACACCATTTTTTGTCATTATGGAAATTGGTTGCAAGGGAATTACACTTCCATTTCTAGTTTGTGCTTCTTTTCTCTCTTTTGCCTGCCTTATTCTGAGTAAAGACCTTTAATCTAGCTTATAACTGATTCCTGAATATATTAATTTTGAATGCACCTTGCTAACATGGATATTATAAAAATGGCCTGTGGCTTGAACTGTTTATATGGTGCACAGGCTGATCCTATGCTACTGCCTTTCTCACCTGCTCCAATAGTAATGAGCTTTATTCTAGCTGGATACTGAATGTATTCATTTTATATAAACTTTGGCAATTTTCCTTGCTTAGACAAGGCAGTGCATCATCAAAGCGATAGAACTTAAAATTTAAAATGTTAAAACTACTTACATATGTTATGAGGACACTGTTTAAAATTTAAAGAGTATATCTGAATTTAAATCTTAAAGAATAGTTATGTCGTCTTATAGGTTTGTCAATTTTTTTATTTTGGAGATTATAGGATTTACACAACACACCCTTCTAGACAATGTAGTTGGGAAAAAGGTTAGGTTGAGTTGAGTTATTATTTCATTTTGGAGATTATAGTTCTATGAGATAATCATCTAAAAAGTAATAAACATATAAAACGTAAATTAATATAAACATGTTAAAATCCCTAAACCACAGTTGTTAGAGTACGCTCTTGCAGAGCCACGCGGGTCTGCAAAGACGCATACCACTACGCCACACGGCATCGCGTGGCGTAGTGGGTACTTCTTTTTTATAAGTTTTCTTTTCTTTTCTTTTAATATAAAGGAAGGAAGGAAGGTCCTTCCTTCCGTAACTCCACTAAATTATAATTAACAAAACATATATCTAAATAAAATTATATATTAAAATATAATTTTTATTACTTCTTAATTATTATTTTTCAATTGTCTTCAACACATTGATATCACTTGGAAAAATATGTTGAGCTCAATTATTTTTTCAAAAATTAAAATAATCTAATTAAGTAACAAAAATCAAATTATCAATAAATATTAATTTATCAAAAACTACTATCCAACAAATAATCACAATCAACTAAAAAAAATTACTTACGTACGATGAAATTTAACAATAAAAAAAATAAAATAATACAAGTTATTGTGATGTCTTTAATTTTTCCATGCAAACACCTAAAAAATATTATTATTATTTCATCATATTATGATTATAAATAAATAAAAGTTTAAATAATAAGATAAAGGTGTTATTATTTTACCTTTTAAAAAAAAATTGAGTTCCACATAATTATATTTTAATATATAATTTTATTTAAATTTGTTTTTATTAATTATAATTTAACGGCACATTAAGGAAAACTGAGATGTTTTCAAAACTATGTAGTTGAAATTTCTCTACTGATAAAAGTAAGAAAAGAAAATTGGGATCAGAAAATTAGAATAAAAAGTTTTCATTTGCTGGAAGCCGCCAATCTACCAATACGAAAATGGAATGATTTGATTACTGTACCAAGAGGATGGCTTCTGCAGAGCAAGGGGATGAATTGCTTGAAAGCAGCTGCCTTGCATGCGATTCGAGGTTGTGCCCTAAACAATGAACTAGTTTCTTTTAATGGGAAGTTCTAGGCAAGGACCAGAAAAGGATCGGCAACAAACTTATACTCGATCAATTAGGACAAGGCGTAGATGCATACCTTTGTTCTTGTCGAGATCTTTGAGTTGATGGTTGGAATACAACTCCTAGGAGCCTGGAGAGAAAGAAAGTTCATTTCATTGTATCTCCCGTGATGATCAAAGAACCCGTTTATAAAAGGAGTATGTACATTTAGTAGCCTGTTTTATGGATGTACCTTCAATTTTTATTTATAAATAATAGTAAAATAGTGGATAAATAGTGCTGCAATATATGATATTTTTATTTTCTGGTTAAAACGGTAGAATGAATCTTGATATTTAGCTGCGTTTTCAGAGATAAAGAACCGGTTAATGTGAATGAGTTTTTGGTGGTTGAAGGTTGAAGATGATATAAGCAGAACCTTGCTACATAAAGGTACATCAAAATTGATGTAGCAAAATGTATAATCTTGCTATCTGAGGGACTTATAGACCTTTTGATGAGTATGATGGATATCAAATGGTTTGAGTGAGAAGGCCGTGGATCAAATACCTCATGATTTGAAGGCTGCTATGGTTATTTCTTAACCCTTGTTGGGTGAGTTCAGGAATTTTATAAATTGGGAAGTCATGCATTACAATGGATTGAGGTTCTTGTTAAATTTAATGACTGTATTTAGTGATTGAACACATTAATGGGTCAATTGCATGGTTTCATGTTCGAGGGCAACAATATTGATCGCAATGTGCTCATTGGGTTGTGGATTATTGGATCGATTATCTTCTGGTTGAGATGAGGGTTAATTGTCTGCTGTCATCGAGGTAAGAATGATTTCCACTTTAATTTGACATGCTTTCACTCTTCATTATAATTTTATTTCATGATTATGATTAAATATTCGTGCATTACATTAATTATTTTAGCAGTTATTATATGAAACATTGGATTGTGTCAATGATGGGTCTAGCATAAGTGATAAGTTTAAGAAACCAAGAAAATTAGCTTGTTAATTTATTTGACTATTTCTGCTTCAATTATGATTTGTTCATGTAATTTCACCTATTATATTTAATGGTATATGATTAGATTTGAGTTGTCTTCATTATTGAGAAAAATATAGATATTCAAAATCTATACTATCGACCTTAATTTTTGGTGTTGTCAGTTTTAGATTTTATAAGTTGCCAATTCAATGATCATTTCTATGTATTTAGTTTGATTTGTTTGTGTTTATTCCTATTTAGAAGTTGTGAGAATTGGATCGATTTACTTGAAGGCTTGAAAATGGATGGAGTTAGAAATCTATGTATTTACTTAGTTCCGGTTTATGTTTGAATCAGTTAGAAGTATTAGAGTTGGATCGATTTACTTGAAGGCTTGAAGATGTTTGGAGTTAGATTGATATTTTAAAAGTCACAAATATTAATTTTATGTTAATGCTTCCTTTGAAAAATTGATCCTCATTTAAGTAATGTTCTGGTTATTACTTGCATGATTGATCCCACTTTGAAGGTGCAACTTTTTGAATGACTTTGAGTTGTGTTTCCTAGAAATTTATTCATCCCAATGGAATGAAAATTCTTTATCCTTTGAAATGCAATATTCTCTAAAAACATTTATGCAAACTTCAGCTTTGTTAGGCAGTGTTCTTTATGAATGCAAATAAATGTGATTGAAGCTCAATTTTACAAAAATATAAATAAATTAAATTGTTAAGATTAATCAGCCATATAAATTCCCTATATATGTTAAGATTAATAGAAATCATAAAATAGTTTGTTGCTCACACAACATGCGACATGCAATTGTTAAGCATATCTCGAAAGAAGCATGGATCTTCTCAATATTTGAATAACAATTCTATATACTTCTCTAAGATTGCAAATTTTTAAAAATTCTTGATGTCGAGTTCAACTTCCTCTGATTAATTTCAAATGTTAAGTAAGGTTTAGGGTGAAACTGGATTTTTGAACCTTGCTGGTGAAATCAGACTTTTATCCTTGTTGAAGGGCTAGTTTTTGGTTGATCTCCAAAAAATATTCAAGGATTGGTGATTCGACAATGATGGGAATGTTTTGTTGATTTTTTATTTGGTGGATTTTAGGTGATTCTATTCCATGATTAATTTATAATTTAGATGCTAGGATTGTACAATCTGATTTATTTTTTTCAATCAGTCAAGCTAGAGCTTTGGGCTCATTGAGCCCCTAAGGAAGCACAAAAACCAAGAACCCATTGATATAAATGTTAAACAATAAGGAGCAAGTGGACCCTTGAACAAGTGGGTTTCTAAGCCCACACAACCTACAAGTTAAGAGTATTCTTGTGACAAAAGGTTCATAGACCCACACCATGTTGCAAATAATATTTATTTTTCTTGTATGAGGATTTGATTTCTGATTACCAACTTGACCAGGAATGCTCTTGACCATTACACTAAGTGGTCATTTGCATACATTCTGAATTTCAATTAGTGAAATAAGATCTATATCTATTCGTGTCAAAACAGTGAGGATGTTTTACCTCCTTTGGAGATACTTACCAAGTAGCGAACATTATGTTTGTAAGTTGATTCTTATTTTATTTGCATTTTAAAGATCAAAGTCAAGTCTCTTGAATCCTATAATAGATCAAGATACAAACTGAAACCATAATTGAACGAAAATTGTTATCACAGCAAGGTGTTCAAGTTAGGGTTTAACACCTTTGTATCAAAAAACCTTGTACGGAATTTCAATACCTGATCTAGAATTCAATAGATTTTGAACATATTTAACAATTTTATGGAACTGATATTTTTTTTTTTTGGAAACGCGATATTTATATTTTGCATGTGGCACATTTGATCTAATTTTTAGTATCTGGTACTGTGATTTAATTTCTGATAAATTTGATTGATATTGATTTAGAACTGAACAACTTTTGTCATTTTAAGGAGAGTTCATCAACAATATTTCTTAAATCTGATTCAGATTGGTTGTGTTTGTGTATTTGTTTTAAACTTTTGTAGTATTAGAATTTGTTTAGATTTTTTATTGTATGGCCAATAGGTCTTATGAGTTCCTTTTTCCTTTTTCTTTGCTAGTTTATATTTTTCTTATATGGTTTTTGAAGTCCATATGCAAATGCTAATCGTTTATAAATAATAGAAAGTGAGTGATTGGATTTGGATTGACCATTTTGTTTTTTATCAACTAAACTAGTCCAACCCAGTCCATGTTTTCCATAAACCTATCTAGTTTCTACATCACCTGGACTCTCCATTCCGGTCCAAAGTACCTGTGCGCGACATAATATTTGTTTGAATTTTTAGATCTACATTCCAACACTAATTAAGGAGGTCAAGATAGAAAACATATAAATTAAATAAGAATATAAATATATTGTTTAACATTTTTTATCTACGTTCTTACACACAATTGCCTCTCATTCCTAGGCTAAATCTTTCATTAGGATTCATTGGGAACTTCAAACTTAAGTAAGACTAATGAAGTTGGTGATGATCTCTTCCATATATATAAGCTGACAAGCTGTGTACTATGTTTGTGTGGTGTGGAAACCTCCAGTTGCCTTTTGAATGCCGTTTTTCCAAGTTGACATGGAAAGGGGTTATATGTAGATATTCATCATTCTTATGGAAGGGAAATCGATGGTAGGTGACTACAAAAAAAAAAATTCAAAGGAACTACAAAGTTTAATCATTGGAGAACCAAGTTGTTAAATTCTTTTTGGACCTATTATTTATCATTTATGGTGGGAAAGAAACATAAGAAAATATAAATGAATCGAGTACTCTAAATCAAATTTTGGATTTATACTTTCAAGTTAGAGAATAAAGGAAATTACGTAGAATTCATGGATTGATAGTAAAGAATTCAGGTTTAGGTGGATTAGTAGGGACTTGTTCACTGGGTTCCTCCCTAATTCAGGTTGTGTTAAAATGAATAGTGAAGGCTCATATTCCAAGTCTAGAGGAGGCACTTAGCTAATAAGGCAGTAAAGTGACCAGCCTATTCTTTCTTTTGTTGGATGTTTCTGCCTAATTTCATTAGAAGTCATGTTCACCATTGAAATTTGATTTTGTGGCCAAAAAGAGTTCTAAAAGAAACAATGATTGATGAAAGTATAAAGTGAGGAGTACTTTGGGCATAGGCCTATAGGGTGGGGACACTTCGTATTTTGGGGATTTTGTTTCCAAAAAGAGTTGAAAATGAAACAATGATGGTTGAAAGTCTAAAGTGACCAGTGCTTTGGGTTGGTCTAGAGGGTGCGGTAACTTTGTACTTACATAAACTTTGTACTTATATAGACATTGGGGTGGACTTCTTGTCCCCCTTGTCTTCATGCTTTTGTACCAGCTTTTTAGTGATATGACTACTACAGTTTCTCTTTCAACAAAAAAAGAAAAGAAAAAGAGTGCTTGAAAGATCATCTTCAGTTTGTTCTTTTTTCATCTTTAGTAAATAGGTATTTAGGTGACTAGGAAAAGGGACAAAAGAGAATTAATAGTTTCAATTTAATTTGATTACATATATTGACTAGGAATAAAGGAGAAAAGCGAAGGGAGAATATTTCAACAGAATTTCCATTAATCAATGCCACTACCTATCATTGCTTGACTAGTTTTTCTCTCACAATGATCTATTCTCTAATTGGCAAGCCAATGATTGATGGAAATTTTTGCAATACTTCCCCCACAAGGATAGACATCTTGAACTACCCAAAGCTTCTATGGATTCAAACCACAGTGAAGAGTAATAGTTTCAACATGGATGATTGAAGTGCAAAGCATAGTAGTCAGAATCGCGATTTGAATCGTTGAATTGTACGATTCCCGATTCAATTCACCCCAAAACGATTTGAATCGGATTCATGAATCGCTATACCTATGAATCGTAAGTGAATCGGTTCGGATCATAAGTGAATCGGCCCGAATCGTTAGTACAAATCGGAAGTGCATCGGTCTGAATCGGAAGTGAATTGCTAGTTGAATCGTGGTGAATTGATCTGAATCGTGAATTTGTTAAAAAATACTATTGTTATTATATCCCTATATATACTTAATATATACAAATATATGATTCACATGTGTCGTGAATCTTACAATTCATCGATTTGAATTCAGATTCAATTCATCAAGCCTCAAAATAATTCACTTCCGATTCACGATTTTGACTATCATGGTGCAAAGTATTGATTTGCAGAAGCTAGCAAAGGACTCTTCACAATTTTTTTGCAATACTCCCCAAAAGGATCAAGAATTCGACTTCTCCCTTAACTTCAATCTTTTATAACTTAAAATTAATTCAAGGAAATCTAATTGAAAATTGCATAAGTATAAACAAATTCTAATTAAATGTTGTGAAGATCTATCTTTCTTTTTAGATATGTTGAAACAAACATAATTATATACTTAAAACTCATTAAGTTATGATACCTTATAGTTTAAAGTAAGATTTAAACTCATTAAGTTATGACGAAAGTTGTATGATCTATTCTTAGCATATATAGAGGTCTATGGATTAATTATATATAGTTTATAAATTACATATTCATTTATGTTCAACTCAGTCAATTTACTGAATGAGGAATTTTAGGAGAAGAGCTAACTTGATAAATCAACAAAAGGAAAAGCTTGCATTCTTTAACTTGGTTGCCTGGTTTGTAGGTTGCCATCCACTCTGAAAGATATCTTTTATTATTCCTATTGATTAATGTACTTGTCCTGCTACTATATTAATTATAAAGTTCTCTATAAAGACTAAGATCCATATCTTGATTTAACAAATAAATTCCACCTCTCGTTCCATTTTGAGCAGCAGCATGTACTCACCATATTTTACCCAATTAGATTCGAAAAGAGGGATCATTGTTCGTTGCAACTCCAATTAGGTCTCATTAAGAGTGTCACTATTTTAAGCTTTCCTTTTTTATTTTAACTATTTTAGCCCCTAGGGCCTATAGACATTAGATCATGCAATTCTTAGATTTTTCTTTAAGAATGGGGCTAGTTGTGTTAGTAAGGCTGCATACATCTTCCCTTCCCTAGACCCTGAATGGTAGGAGCCTTGTGCACTAGATATGCCTTTTAATGGGGCTTGGTTGTCATTTTCCCTCCTGATTCTTCGTTTTGTTCTTCATACAAATCAGAACAACTTTCATGAATCCTTAGCAGGAAAAAGAAATGATTGTAGGAAACTAGGAAAGGATTTCTTGAATTGTTGTTTAATAAGATATTGTGTAGAATCATGTTTGGAAATTTTTTGTTGAGTGTGGGGAACGGGGTTGGCAAGAGAGCTTGAGAGATGGATGGTTTGGTGATGATGGAGTTTTTTTTTTCCCTTTTTTTTCTTTTTTTAGCAACTGTCGCACAGCAGATTGGCAGAGATTAATAATGTGGTGTAACAGTGGTTAGGATTGGAGTGGTGGATGGCAAGGTGTCCTTTAATAGAATCCAACTCAAACAAAGTCTTTCCCTAACTACATGGAATTGGCTACATGAATCCATTTTCTTTATTTTTCTACCAAAGGTTAAGTCAATGGTTATATTAGTAGTTATTTTTTCTTTATTATATCCATCCCATGTTAATTTAAGTCTTGCCCTACATCTGTCATTACCATCAATTGTTAATAGACGGCTCTTCTTAACATCTAATGGTCTTTGTTATATCTTTTATGTTTTTAAGTAAAATGTTTGACATGTTCTAGACGTTCTGCTATATGGTATGCTTTTATTAAATGGTTGTGAACTTTCTTGATATGATGAAACGTGGCTGCATTTTTATCCCTACACTATGTATTGAGAATATATTTTTATCCCTACACTATGTATTTTGAGAATAGAGCACTAATTACACACACACACACATATATACACATTCTTTTTTTTTTTTTGGATCTTCCCGAGTATCAGAAAATTTATCAAGTGAAGGAGTGTTAGTTTCTGAATGTAACTCTGATATCAATGAATTTCTTCTTGTTTTCTTTCTACAAAACAACAACAGAAGTTTAATCTGCTTCATCGGCATTTGCACTTGGCACCTTTGTTTATTCTTCTTCCTTTTGGAGATAAGTTACTGGTTCTTGGACTACTTGTAAATAAATTATTGATCATCTTAAAATTGACATGGTGAGGTCTTGAGGATACTGTCATGTAGAAGTAGCAGATGATAGGATTAGGCATTAATATGAAACCTAGTGGACAACTGGTGGCCTCTTATAAAACGAAATTCTTTGAGATTATTATTGACCTTTGACTATTGTTATGTGCTTATATGAATTAGTCAAAATTCAAAAACATTATTACTAGCTAATCAGAAAATGAAAAGCAAGTGGTCAATAGCTCATTTCCCGTTGTTGACATGGGAGAACTACCATGACGGAGAAACTACATGAGAATATATCTCTTGCCCTTTGTATGAGATTTGGGTCCTAACATCTTAAGCAACATACCTCAGTTTCTGAGTTTATGCATACTAGTGCCTTTAAGTTTGTTCATGTGGGAGTCCCCACCGACGAAAAATGGTGAACCAGCCAAGTAGTCTGCCTTGCCTACTTTATGCATTCAAACTCTGAAACTTTTGCCGTCTATATATATCTTAGATTTCTGGATTTTGTTTATTGAAATGAAGGTTTGTGGTGGTGTCGTTCAAAGACTACTGCTAATCGCTCTCTATAGCTTCTGCTCCATTTAAATTATGTTATTCACAAAACGAAAGAAAAGAAAAACTCAAAACTCAGTGGCTTGTAAGCTCGTTTCATGTGCTATTTGTATGATAAGAGATGACCTGAAGGCTTTTGGCCTCTTTTCATCCATGGTGTTGGAATTTATATGAATAGACGTCATACATGTCGGCCTTTGATAGAGTGGAGTCGTGAAGCTTCTAATGTCAGGTTTTCACATCTCATGTGCCAAAGTGAGACTTGGATTCATTCATTAATTGTTGGCGCGAAGATCAGGTCTTGCCTTATCACTTCATATATATATATATATATATATATATATGTGTGTGTGTGTGTGTATGTATAGCTTTCCATCATGAATTTGATAGCGTTATGTCTATATTTCTGCGCAGATTATTCGAGAGAATGAATACAAACATGATCCAAGAAGCTGTGGAGTGGATCATTTAATTAGTCGGAACATGCATCAGCACATATTTTGGCTGCTGGTATGAAGGACCTGAATCAATATGTTTTAATCAACCGAAGAACATCATCTGTATCGTGGCACCCTCCAAGCAGTGTACTGCAACGTTCTTCTTTCAGACACCATCACATGAATCTGATTTGAATACCAAATTTATATCACAGATGATGATAAGTTAAATACTTGAGAAATAATTACACAAGCAATTTTATACAAGTGACTTGTGCCTCGTCTGGATACCTAGTGATTACAGATTCAAATATGAAAAAAGCTTCTTCAGTACGGAGATAAAGTTGTATATATTGTTACCCAAAAAATGCATCAATTTACAATGGCCTGAAAATCAAAGATGCATTTCCAACACCACAAGTTGGGAAAAATAAAAATAAATATAAATTAAAAGAGAGAGAGAGAGAGAGAGAGAGAGAGAGAAGAAGAAGAAGAATGATCCATACAAGCAAACAAAAAATGAAGAAAAAAGAGGAATAAAATCACGAGGAATTCACTGAAGATCCACAGATTTGTTGTTGCATTTCCTGTTACACTCTTTCCCCTTGGAATTATTTCTAGGTTTCATAGGCTGTTTTGCTATTTAAATCGGACTTGTAATATAAGCAAAATAAATAGAAAAGATTTATACTAACTGATTAAATACAGTAAAAAGGAGGTACAAAGACAATTGTGGTAAAAAAAAAGTTAAGATAGCAAAAAACAAAACAAAACAAAATTGAACTGTATAGGGGGCAGCTGAATTCTCTACCAACAATAATAAATATTAGCCAAACCAACTTCATTAACTCCGATAATGCCAGTGGAACATCTACAAACTTTTCGACAGCACCCCGGCTGCAAATAAGAGATTCCTTCTGGAAAACTGCTCCACAGATGGTAAAGCAAAATGATCACTAGGTTTAGAGTAAATTGTCAGAATGAGCATACACATTGACCACCAGTTGACAATTTTTTGCATTACCTGCAGAGTGTAGACTGAAGTAGACTTGGTTGGTAGCACCTTAAGCGATCTCAATCTATTTGTACTTCCTGCTCTGCTGATTAGATATAGGGAATCTTTAAATCTATCTTAAAAGAACATTGAATCTACTAAATGATCATATCTCAGCATATTCCTACTGTAGTATGACTTACTTCTCTTGTCTTGGTGCCTTGGTGCTTGATGTGACATCCCACAACTTGACAGTACAATCAGCGGAACCAGAAGCCAAAAGTGAACCTTCACCACTTACAAATCCATGGATAGAATGTTTCAGTAATGAAAGAAAATATTTCATGTTAGACTAGTATCACATAGAACAATGCCAGGCAAATGTAGGGCTACATCTGTTGCTGCTATACTCACCTGAAATCAAGAGTCCATACACATGAAGTGTGTCCCATCAAAGGTGTAACACAACGGCCGCTTGAAAGATCCCACATCATGATTGTGCCATCTTCATCACCAGACGCCATATACCGTCCATCTGGCGAAATTGCCAAGCATAATATCATACTTCTATGACCAATGAAGATTCGCACGCATTCTCCACTTTGAACATCCCACAACCTAACAGTCTTGTCACTAGAACCAGTTGCTATGTAGTTACAGTTTGCATGCCATCTGACGCACTGAATCATAAAATAATAGTTCATCAGAACCAGCAGCAGTGATCAACACGACTATCCCATAAAATAAATATTGCATGCCATCTGCAAAGTACTGTGCATGAAGCAACAACAATACTAGCCACTGTTTCATCAGTTGGACACAGGTAGACCTTCCAAACTATTGTTTATAATAGGGTATCCTTCACCTATTGAATACCACCACCCTTACCCTATTGAGAGGTCAAACTATTACAGACAGTCCGAATGATTAGATCAGTAAAACCCTCCAAAACTGTTGAACAAAAAAGATATATACACCAGTTGCTCATAATTTTTCCCTTAATTGTAATTAATCTTTTCATCTGCAGCAGTTGGATAGGATCAACCTGTTCAACCATAATAAGAATTCAAGCCACTCTGCATATCATAATATTGGTGTTTGTAAAGTTTAAACAATATTGTCAAGGCATTGCCTAGGCATCACCTAGGCAGTTCTTTAACCGAGTAATAGAGCTTCTCTATAATTTCAAAATTTGAAGTACTTTGCAATAATTCATAAAAACATTTTAAAGAGTAGAAAAGGATATCTCAACTTTTTCATCCATCATTTTCCTACGAATAAAAATTGAAACAAAAAAATGTTTGTTAATCTTAAAAAGACACATGTTTTCTCTTTTTTAAAAAATTGACAAACCTATAAGACGACATAACTAATCTTTAAGATTTAAATTCAGATATACTCTTTAAATTTTAAACAGTGTCCTCATAACATATGTAAGTAGTTTTAACATTTTGAATCCTTAAAATGCATATGTAAGTAGTTTTAACATTTTAAATTTTAAGTTCTATCGCTTTGATGATGCACTGCCTTGTCTAAGCAAGGAAAATTGCCAAAGTTTATATAAAATGAATACATTCAGTATCCAGCTAGAATAAAGCTCATTAGTATTGGAGCAGGTGAGAAAGGCCGTAGCATAGAATCAGCCTGTGCACCATATAAACAGTTCAAGCCACAGGCCATTTTTATAATATCCATGTTAGCAAGGTGCATTCAAAATTAATATATTCAGGAATCAGTTATAAGCTAGATTAAAGGTCTTTACTCAGAATAAGGCAGGCAAAAGAGAGAAAAGAAGCACAAACTAGAAATGGAAGTGTAATTCCCTTGCAACCAATTTCCATAATGACAAAAAATGGTGTATCACATCACTATCTTCTATTTAACTCGAATTTTTACATTTCTTCAGAATCCTGAAAGCAAGTGTGAGAGTGACTATATTTGGCTTGGTTGGTGTGAAAATTAAAAGAAGGGGGCGGGGTCTTTTTTGTTCTACCAATCACAAGGGTCATTTTTGTTAAGGCTCATTCGAGATGAACAATATTAAATTCAACAGTAAGAGACAAAATAGAGTAAATGTGGAAAATGAAAGATGACTCACATCAACATCAGATAAATGCCCTGCCATAATTCGTAGAGGCTGTATTCTGTCCATGGACCAAACTCTAGCAGTCCGGTCATGTGAAGCGCTTGCAAAATAATGTCCCACAGGACTAAACTGCAACAAGTAACACATTGGTTTAAAAATTGGAAAACAGAACTGATGATTAAGACAAGTAATTCAAAGTAGATAGCTAAAAGAAATAACGCAACAATTGTGAAATTCATCTATCCCCACGTGGAAAAAGGCTTAGTTGAGTTGGGGTTGAATACTATTAGCACACGTCTTATAGTGCTAAGTACATGATCTTAAAATATGGAGAAACATATCAAGGCAAACAGGCATACTAGAAATCAATTGCTTATATATATATACATATTCAAAAAAAAATTCCAAGACAAGATGCAGCATATAACTTCTACCTGAACATCCCAAACCGGGTAGTTATGACCTTTGTAGCAAACAAGATTTGCATTCAGCTTTCTGCTCCATAATCGAACTGAAGCATAATATGTAATATTTTAAAATCAACAAGAAGCTTCTTATAAATGTTAGAACATGATTTTGAACAGATGTGAGGAACACAACAGGAAAGTAAAACATGCCAGTTGAGTCTGAAGAAGAAGATAGAATAAAATCTCCAACAGGACTAAAAGTGGCTGAATAAACAGGTCCTGCATGACCATGGAACAATGTATATGATCTCTTCCCATCCTCTGACACAAGCGACTGTCCAGTAGTTGTCTCGTTCTCCCCCTGTGTAGTAGCTGATAATAAAATTGTTAATATAAAGAAGTAGCCAAGCATATGGCATGTATAGTACCACGAGTCTAGACAACTGCCACTTTTGTGATCATAATATAGAGAAAAAGAAGAGGCAATTATCTTGTGGTCTTAGTCATTCAAATCTAACAAACTCAATTTACAACAAGATGCAAAAACTCAGAAAGATGGTATGTCATTGAATGGTAATACAACAAACTGAGATCAGAACACTATGTCTTTGCTTCCCAAAAAAAAGAAAAAAAAGACTTCGATTCCATGACTAAATGTGCTCTTTTTTCATTAATTCAATGTCCTTACAAAAAGGACTTTCAAACAAAAACTACTGACCCTCAGAGTTAAGAATTAGTAACTGGCAACTCTCCTCTCAATATATGGACAAAACAGGTCTATCAACAAAAGCAAGTCCTACGCATTCCAACCACTGAGACATTCATAAGTGGCCCTTAAGACACGAGGAAATGTGACATATATATATATATATATATCCCTAGAACAGACTAAAACTAGATGGCAGCTCTATCTAAACCCAAAATTTGCAAGGGATCAAGGTTGACAGAGGCTATTGAATAGCCTCTGTAGTGATTCCACTACAGAGGCTATTCAATGCCCAGACAGGTGAGCCCATTCCTGTTTCCAGAATTTCAAAAAAATTTGGGTGTGAAGGTAGAGGGACTCTAAATAGGTCAAAAATCCTAGAGATGATTTGAATTTCAATGCCCAATTTTACCCTTCCAAAGGTCCAGTTGTTCTGGATCTAGACTAAAATTAAATGAATGGTATTTGATTTAGTGGTTTGAAAATTTTCTCTCAACCCAATACCCAAACTCAAATTCTTTGTCAACCATTCTAGGAACCTTAACAGAAATATCCTTTAGGCAAGAAACCCTTTCATGAATATGATGCCTAAACTAGAAAATCTTACGTTCTCTAATATAAAACGTAGGGGGCGGATTTCTCTTTCTTCCCAAGATTAAGAGACCAAGGGAAGTGTACATCCCATGAGGGGGCCAACTAAGGATTCAAGGGAGGTGACGAAATGAAGAAAGCAATAGGATGGTTGGGAAGGTTTGATAAGCAGATTAAGCTTGAATACAAGGCAGCCAAGCTTGAGTCTCCACTCCACTTATCTTCCCGAAACTGGATGGATTGCCCATTACCAATCTTAGGAGTGATATAGGTGTTAAAACTCTAAGAGGATCGAAGAACAACAAGAACAATATTAATAATATAAAAATTGCAATGAACACAGTATATAATATACAGCGTTGCAAGAGACTCCCCTCAACTTGATGAGGTCCTTTGTTCCTAGGTGAATGTCCTTCCACTACATCCATTAGCAAGCTAAATTACAGTGCATGTCACCATCTCTAGCCAAGGACCATTGATGAGGATAGTATGAGTTCCAAAGCAAGAAGCAGGCAATCTCTAGAAACAAGATATGATCACCCGTCGAGAGATGCTCATCGATCTAGATAGGAATATTGCTGCAATTTCCACCAGCATTTCTCACACTTGAACAAAATGATCTTGAATCCCTCATCACCAAACTTCCAAGGAGACTAAGGAGGTTTAGGGAAGAAAAAAAAAATCAAATGATTTGAAAATTATTAAATGAACAAGATAATTATTTTAAGATATTATTGTTGTCAATTATTTAATGTGTCGAGTTTGTAATGGATGCAAAACAATTAGCCTGTTGATTTGACATTGAAATGTTCAATATATAGTAGTTTCTTGAAATTTTTATTAACAATGATGCCATTGTTTTTTTCTATTGCTTTATCGGTGCATTAATATACATATGTTTATCTAATTATTTAGCAACATAAAAATAATTATTTTCTTGTTACCTAAGCCTCACGTAGGTAGGTTAAATTGCTTAGGCACCCGCCTTGACTCCACAACAATCTAATTTAAACAGGAACCTTCATATTAAAACTGAGTATGGAGCCTTCAAGAGGTTCTAGATATCAGGTCCATGACCTGGTACCTTCAATGCACTGAGGCTAGTTTGAAAAGTTCAAAAAAATTCTAAAAAGAGGTTACAAAAGTTAATTTGCCAGGTTTATGCCTCAATGCACATCAAGGCACAAGTAATGAGACACATACCTCAAGTGCGTGAAGCAAACTTGCCTTGAGGCTTAAGCTTCATGACAAAATTAGGGCTCTTACTGCTCTGACGCATAGAATCAAGCAATTTTTAAAACCAATGCACCAACCATCTAGTACCTAGATTGCTCTTTGTGCATTAGTATGTGCAATCACCAAGCAACAATGGATAAAACAGGTAGGAAGCACACAGTAGAACAAATGAAACTACTTCAATGCTAACAAATGAAGAAGCATTTGAAGCAAACGGAAAAGTCACACGTGCCTTTCAAGTACTAACCACTTTAAAAAAGAAGTGTATAAACAATGAAAAGAGGAAGGCAAACAATGTTCCTAAATTTACTTAACAGTAGCAATATCAACTCTCCAGCTAATGCACATGATATTTGGAGCAATGCAGTGTTATAGTTCCACTATACACAGAAACCACTTAAATTTAACAGTAGTAGATGCACAAACACTTACAAGTGTCAGCTTGTTGTTCAAGCTTTGACATATCCCAAACCTGTGGAAAGGAGCAGAGAAAATTAAAATAATGACTAACAAGTAACAACCATTTTTTGAAGTAAGTGTAGGCCAGATACAGCAATCTGGTGTCCATCTCCATCACAACGCAATGATCTCTACAAGAATATCAGCAGCAACATGTAACTTATCAGAACATGGACTGTTGTGATTAAGCTGAAGCACCTTTAATGAGGAGTCCGAGAATCCACCAGCCAGTAGTGATCCATCTTGTGATATTGATGAGCAGTTCAAACTAGCAAGCAATTTGAGACATAAGTCATGCAATGGATCAGACATTCTAGAATGTGTAAAAGCCAAAAAAAAAAAAAAACGTTTCAATTAAAAGGTCTGTTTATTACCCATTATGTGTGTTAATAAAAGTGTAAAAGCACACTGATGGAAGTGCCAAGCAACTCAGCTGTACACGATTTCTGAGATCCTCAAGAATGGAATGTTCTACTTCAGTAGGCCTGAGAAGAAAGCAACAAAGAAGAGAATATTCAGTGAGCCTTGCTTTGTTTTCTACCCTCTTTCCCTTAATTCTACTTGATACGAAGAAGCTTTCACTCCAAACAAGAAAATAATAAATAAGGTACCGACGACTTACTAAAATGAAAAAATAAAACATGAAATTCAAGCATGCCAATCATTCTCACTATATTTGTAAATGACATCTACCCAAATAAAAATAATAACTAAAAAATAGGACTCAAAGTATATACCAATCTGACCTTGATATCTTCATAAAAGAATATCAATCAACCCACAGAAACAGACTTAGTTCATTCACACATACAAGTTCCATGAATCATATCTATAACATCAAACAGAAGAAATTATCATAATTTTTAGCTTCACCCCCATTTAATCATTGGTCAATATTAGTAATAACTAAAAAAATGAAAGGTATCAGTAAGGACTCTGGCTAATACATTACGGGCAAAGTAAGCTCTGCCTTGACTCGAGGTGCCATGGATACAATGTTTGTCTCAGAGCGAATGCTTTTTCCGGTAGCGCCAACAACCTTGTCTTTTTTCAATTTCTTTGCTGAAGGACCTTGCTTACCACCATCTGTTGATCTCTTCTGGAGATTGATAGAAACACACACAAACTTCAACATACATATCAAAGATGGAGGCACTAATTTCAGATTGAAAAATAAATAAAAGGAAATAACACCAATTCCTTTGTTTGAGATAAATCAATATGAATAAAATCTACAATTTAAGTCTTTATCGTCAGTAAAACACAGAATATTGAATTCATGAAACCGATAAAAAAATCAAATTATAACCTTGATCTCCTCCAAATCGCCCTCTTTGGTTTCTCCTTCAGCTCTTTCAGAATCAGACATCAAACCCCCAGTCTTCTCCAAGCGATCTTCCAAAGAGTCTTCAAGCAACTATGTTTAAAAAAACATAACAAGAACGATAAGAGCTTGAACAATTGGCAAACCTTCAAGCATGTGATTTCTTTGGTAAGGAACTTGGTAGTCAAGACTAGTGGTGAAATATGAAGTTTCATTAAAAAAAAAAAAAAAACTAATCAAGAAAAGGAGACAAAGTGAGCCTGATTAGATGACAATCAGTTTCTGCAATGTGCTCATTGCATGCTAATAGCTACAAGTGATCTTCATTAGGCATTCCAACACCCCAAATTGATTAAAACACGGGACACCGTTGAAAGTTTGAAACCATTAATGATAATATACATCTTCAATGCCAGAATGGAGTTGGTGCAGTTGGTAAAGAGGTGGATTTGAAACCCAAAGGTTCCAGGTTCAACTCTTGCCACTGCTCACCCTAGGGGATGAGGGGGATTAATGGGTGAGGAACAGGCCTGATACCTCTCCGAAAGTGCGGTTTGGTGATGGAGCTGATTATACAACCAACTACTAGCATCGTATCTTCTCAAAAAAAATAATAATAATAATAATAATAATATACATCTTCAATCTACAGTTTTCAACTCCTGACTTTCTTTGCTAGTCCAGCCCAAGACAAAAAGAGTTGTTTGTTTGTCGAAGACTCACCCCCCAACGTATTTCCTTCTCATTTATCTGCTTAGCTGCATCTTGACTACTCCCAAATAAAGTCACTGCTTCTGCATCATCAGAAATTGAGCTGGGTTGTCCTGGAGAAACTGTCAACAAATAATTTGAGATGTAGATTTAATAAGTCTTAATCAGTTCATTAATAAGCAAAGTGAAACATTTCAAGAAAAAAAACGAATGGTAAATCACACATTTCATATACCCCAATCAAATTGTAGAAAAGAGCTGTACCTTGAAAATTAATGTGTTCATTGATTATTCCAAGCATTGTAATGGCCTGCGTCTTGTGCAGATATTGCAGCAGTAGTTCATATGAATACTGACCATGGGACAGAAGAAGGAAGGGAGATTTAGCAACTATTGTTTGTTGAAATGCAAACAGAACAAGAGAATTCCTTACTGAGAAAAGATATGTAGTTAAAGTAATGAGAATATACATTTTAGGTCTACAGTTACGTCTACCATGAAAAGATACCAAGGTTTGGCCCCAAACATGAATAGATACAACAGAAACGGGCAAAAGTGAAGACCATATAAGGTCAACCACATTTACAATTGATTTTCTTATAACTCAGAGAATAAAAACAAAAACCACATATTATCCAATAAATATAGGACAATTTCTGCAACTCTCCATGATACAGTGCATTTTTAGCTAACTAACATGGCAAATACTTACTGAGCATAGCAAACACCAATTTTTTTCTGGTGTAACGATCTCCAGCTACTAGGATTGGTTACCAACAATAATTCCATTGTTAGATACTTAGGCTAACATATAAACCACTTAGCTTCCACATAGAGACTGGTAAAAGTATGTTGAGACCCCAGATCCATTTTCATTGAAAAGAATACATTTCCTCAATTTGTTAATCTTCATGGTCGTAGTCTCACTCTCACTCCCTCCATCATCTTTAAATGAAGGCATATTGCCAAATCATGTAAATCTCTATTCTGCCCTTCAAGCAGGCTTTTCATGTACAAATAAACCCAAAGGCTAAAGCATTGTGGAAGTCACTTATTACTTATTAGTGAATTTTTTTATTTTTTATTTTTTTACTTTTCTAAAGAACCATTTTCTGACAAAACAAACAAATAGAACAAGCTGAAAGATCCAATAGACAAACTTAGTATGAAGCAAAGATGTCATAATGATTTCTCCGTTCTTGGTCCTACCCTTTTATCTAACTAGAGTAACAAAAACGAACTAAAGTGTTTTGTCCTAAGAACTCGACATGTAAAAGGTTAAATATAAATTTAGGAATTTTACAAAACATGTAGTTATTGACGTATATTTATCATTCATTTTATAGAGACTTTCTCCAGATTTAAGCTTAGATTTCAAGTTTTTAACAACTAAGTTGTACAGAATTATTATCTTAATATTGATTTTCTCAACAATGCAGGTTCTCATCATGAATTATCAAGCACCTCTATGAATGCAAGAGATAGGCAAGAAATTTGAAGAACTTAATAATGAAAGGAGAAAGCATCATGAGTCAGAATTTAAAAGTGATTATGGTGGTCTTGCCACTTCCAAAAGTGAAACATAAACCTTTCATACGATAAGTCTAAAGTACAATGTGTCAAGATGAGAAGGATTCAATCAATGGATCATCAGCAATAGAGACTCCCCATCAAACTTGATAAATGTTCTTTGAAGAGATATAGCCAATAAAAGAAATTCCAGATCATTAAAGGATTAAGGTACAACCTAGCGTTTGATTAGGGATTGCTATCACATATAGCCCTTCATGAATATAATTATATATATATACATATAGTCAAAGTCATGACCAAATATTATCATTCTAGTCCAGCACCTATTGTCACAAGTTTCAAAATATGAAGCTTTCTGTTTCCAAAAATGAACAAAACGTGGTCTTACATCTTATAAGCTAGTAGATGCCACAACCTAAACTTCTAAATAAACATCTACAATTTCAGCCCTCATGAATAGCTCATTACTTTAATCTTATAAACCCCCAGTCCCCAACAGCTCAAATTACTACCAAAAACCCGATAAATCTTTTTCTGAAGCCTATAAAATATTTAAAATTCCCATATACTCCATACCAATTTTGATATCAGCTACTCCTACATTGGGTGGAGGAGGAGAAGATTTGCATTTTTCATCTCCTGGAGACCTAGTTTTTAGTGTATCTGTTCAGCTGTGTATTGAGCAATCATGCAGCTCATGATCCACCAGATGACAAGTCTTATGTCAATGACCTAGATCAAGATTTGTCAATTTTTGTTAAGTTCTACGAATAATCTCATAGATTAAAGGTTGAGATACAAGACCTCAATGCAAGTACTCCATAGATTCATCATTTGATCAGTTTTTATGTTTGCTTCATAATATATTTATTGAAGCCTTTATCCAGAGCAAAAGAAAAGCGGTATATATTTAGCAAATTTATAAAGAACATCTGTCTCAATTTTTAGCCATCAAGATCTGTATATCAGGAACAAATTCTCCAAAATAAAGTTCTGGCTGACGAAAGACGTCCAGGAAACATGTTTTGCATATCTTTAAAAAAAAAAATCTCCTCAGTATATATCACTGATGAATCATAAGCTGGCCATCAACTCTTATGAAGTTCGTGCGGTCATTGGTTTGGATATTAAAAATAATTATGCTATCAAAGTATTGGTCATGGTGTTCTCCATCTGCTTGATCAGTAAAAGTATGTAAAGCTGCAAATAGAAAGACCACCTGACAAATTTTTATGTTGACCTTGCTTTGCCTAAGAGAATGAGCAAATTCCATTTCCTGCGCGGTTAAAGGTGAGATCGAGTTAACCATTGCAAGAACAGGACAAAGAGAAAGAAGTTCAAGAGCAACAAAAACCTCCAAATGTGAAGGGGAAAGAATGCCTTCCAACTTTTGTAGGTCCCGTAAATGCATCAGTTCATGGTCTTCCCGGAAGCTAGTGAAAAATGTTCGGGCTGCGTATGCCAAATATATTTTAGAAGCATATAAGAGCACTTATCACACAAACAAACTGAAGTTTCAGCAGGTAGATGATAAAACCATGTGATTCCAAAATTACCTTCTTGTGTATGCCCTTTTGCCACTAGATCCATAAAGCAATGGATAAATACTGGATAGAGCACACGTAACAGTTCATGCTGCACAATTCATTTTAAGTGTTTTACAATTCATTAACACTCCAGTAAAAATATCAGGATACTAGGTGCTTCTAGACTAAGAGCACTGGTAAATTACCATGCCATGACTATAAGAAAAGGTTGACCATACCATGTTTAGGTCACAAAAGCTTCAGAATAAATCAAACATTTCAATCTTTGGATCAATCATTCCATGTATAAGTTGTAATTTTTACCCATTCATGATTAACAACTACCTTGTACAGATCTAATGAACTATATGTCCATGACCTTAGCTTGCTATATCCCTCCTGATATCGTGCAGGAACATTCTCTGACCTGACAGGTAAAAACAACTCTTAGAAATTTAGAAATATTTTTAACATAAACAAAGAAAATTTGAGATATAACTTCATATTACACATGGAATGCAGAAACGACAAAATAAGAACGGTATTGCATCACTAAACTTTAACTTACCACAAATTAATAGTCCTAAACTCAGCAAAATTTAATATTAAATTTCAACTCAATATTATTGAACTCAAAAAAATGTAACGATAAATTTCTACAAGAACCAATCAGGAAAAAAAGAAGAAATGGTCGACAAGGCAGTCTTTCACAGGCTGTCTGGGAAAAAAGCTTCACGATGAGCAAGTTGCAGCTCTTACCAAGGGTTCCATCAAAGGGAAAATTGGGGCAGTGAGTCACAAACATATCCATTCTTTTTTAGTCCATAACTATAGTACTGATGTGAAGCATAGGAAAGAGGAATGAACAAATTCTTTTTATAAAGAATTATCAATGACGCGGTCCTCAGTACCAAATATAACATGAATGAATAGAAAAAAAAAAGCTGGTGAGAACAAATCGCATAAGAACCAGCCAACTTAAATGTTCAACATGACAGATGCAGTTCTCTGTTTTCCAATTTACTCAATCATACTAGCACTATAAATCTCACTAGTGGAAGTTACATCTTTAATCATAGACCTATGTTGAAGTAACAAAAAGTCAAGTGAAAACAATCTCATTTTCATGTCAGAGATACTTATGTGGGAACATTGTTTTAAAAAGCGTTTTGCCACAAGGCGAGGCGCTCAAAAAAACGCCTCTAGGCTTAAGCCTCAATGTCATACTGTGAGGCTTATGCCTAAGCCTCAAATTTTTCATGTAAAAACTTTTTTTTTTTTTTTTGAAAAAAACTCAAAATAAATTTATATTTATGGCTTTTATATGATTATAACCAATCATTTTAGTTGTTAAGAATTAATTCTCTTTCATTTCAAATAAACTAAAGCATGTACTCTAAATGAGCCAAGGCCATCTTTGAATAGACCACCCTTCTAATGACATATCTTTGTGTTTGTTAACAATAATACAATTACTAACCTAACAATACGAAACTTTTGAGAAAGTATTCTAATTGCAAATTGTATAAACTAATAAATTTGGAGAAATGGCAAATACCTAATATTTTTACAATATATTTGCTAACTTTCTACTTGTTCATGCTTTTAATAGCTTAAAACTTAAAACATAGATAGATTAACATATGATTTGGTCTCATGTAGTTCTTAAAGGTGTTAATGACAATTAAGATAATTAATATCTTAAGAGAAATCACTCAAGTATTCCACACATAAATAAAGCTAGTTTACATTTTTGTTTATTTTAGTTGCTTTTTCTTTTATTATTGACAATTGTAATTTTTTAAATTTTTTAAATTTTTTAAAGTTTTTGTTAGTTTTTTATGTATTTTCTTAAAAAATGTGAGGCTTACGCCTCGCCTCATGAACGCAAACCGCCTCATTTGTGCTTCACACTTTTTTAAACCTTGTGTGAAAAATTAATACACTATAAAAAAAAACCCTCCTCTTTTTTTATGGTTTATATAAAAACCCTCCTTCGGGCAAGCAACATAGATGGAATGAATTCTGTGTTATCATATTCAACCTCAAAAACCCATGAATTCTGAAATTCTCTTCACCAACTTACTCAATATGTCGAGCAAGTACTCTTTAAAGGTTCTTTAAATATGTTCTACGCAACAGAGATCTTTAAAAAAAAATGTCAACATCAACCACAATCAACGAGGCATCATTTTCAGCCCACATTGTGTTCCTATTAGTTACAAAGCCTTAGGGCATATAAACACTTTCCTCCATTGGCTCAGTCATCAACTCCATATTTTATGAGATTTTTTTTCTTAGTCAAGTACTTCAAAAAGATCACTTTTTTAGGTGTCTCATCAATACCGCCAGAATCTCTAAAATAATATTTTTTTGAAAAAAAAATAAAAAACCATCTCTCTAAAATTCTCGAGAAAATCTGTGATTTTCTTGAGAAAAGAGCAGTTTTTGTCAGTAATCAAAAGAAACCCTTAAGGGGGAGAATCTTCATAATTATGAGTTATGACTTAAAATTTGAATGTGTAAGTTGATTGATCATGGCATTACGGCCAAATTGCACTTCAGCCCCAGAAAAGAGCAAAAAATGAGTTTCACGAGTCTCCCTCAATGGCTTATCTGAACTCAAGGGCACAAAGCACAGAACCCTAAATAATAATAATAATTGACGATAGAAGACCCAACAAGATCGAAGAGACGGAGAGAGTGAGGAAAGAAGGCGGAGCAAAAACTAAAAGAAAACAATGCCCTAAAAATAGTCTGGAATTTTGATGAAACATCCAACAGACAAAGAACAATAGATAGCATTAAATTTGAAATAAAACGAGCGAAGAAGAAGAAGAAGAAGAAGATGATGATTTTGAACTCAGATTGAAAGAAAGACAAAAACAAAAATCAAAAGAGAGGGAGAGAGAGAGAGTACTCGGAGAAGGAGAGGATGTGCTTGGCGATATGAGGATCGGTATGGGAAGCGGAGGAGTTGGTCTTGGTGTGTTCTTCCTGAAAAGCGAGCTGAGTTTGCTTGAAACCCTTCTTCTTCAGATACGCTATCACTGCTTTCTCTATCTCTTCTTCCTCCATTCTCACTCTACTCACCCTTCTTCTTCACTACAAGTAGAACCTGCAACAAGTAGAAACACCACAAGTCCTTCCTACAGTTTCTCAAACTAAACCTTTTCTTTCCCCCTCTTCAAACAGAAACCACAGGCCCTCCCAAAAATGAAAGAAAAATATATGTGTGTCTTAGCTGTTTTTTTTCTTCTTTCGAAAAAAAAAGCTGTATTTATACTTCTTTTTTTTTTTTTTTTTTTTTTTTTTTTTTTTTTTTTGCCACAAGCTATTACTGTGTGACTAGTCCTCGCTTAAGCTTAATGCATGATTAAAATGATAAACTTTTCTTAACGAAAATGTTTATAAGTATCGCAACTTAAAATTTTTATACAGAAACAATTTTGGGACTCAGCTAGCTTCCACTGAGTCAATCATTCGTTACACCTTACACAGCTGCACGTGCTCTTTTTAAATTAACCAGAATTTTCAACGGATTATATATTTATTATATATTATTTTAATTTATTTCTTTATAAGATCTATAATTCTTTTATTATTTAATTTATATAGTATAACACATTGTGCAATGGACTTATTTATATGGTAAATATTTATTAGTAAAAGAAAAAGTTTATAGATCTTACAAAATATTTTGTTCAAATATTACAAAATATAAAATAACAGTTGAACAACTATATTTATATTCATTATGTGTTTGATAATATATTTTATATTTCTTTTGAATTATTAGTTTGATGCATTATTATTATCTTAGTAAATGTTATATATTTCTATGCATTTTTGTTTTAACTAATGCAACGTAAATTTGTATTTTTTTTATATTAAGTAAAAATGGATAAGACATTGAAACATCTTTAATAATGGAAGAAAAAAATATATTATCTACTTGGTAAAATGGACATATTAAAAGTGAAATTGGGCTTGAAAAGCCAAAAGAATTATCTTAATTTCAAATTTTGGAGTCGTTGGCAAAACAAAGGTCAAAGAGTTATGTTTTTGCTTGGAATGTTATTAATCTATAAACTCAGTTCTACAGTAATCTCGAGATAGACACATCCCAGCCAACAAGCAGCTCTGGACATGAATGACGCAATATGGCAAGCAAAAGGTGAAGGAAGCCTTTGAATTGAAGTATTTATTTCCAAATTCTAACAAAGTGCTATCTTGTTCTTCAGCAGACACAGCTTTGAAGATAACAAACATACAAGATATACTTGCTCCAGCAACTGATTCTGATTTCTCATATAGGAAACAAGAAGACCACGGAGCAGCATAAGCTAGTTGCTATTTCAAGTGCACCAAATAGTAACCAAGTCTTCTGAACTTTGTTTCAAATAGCCACAGACGATGCATTGGCATCAGATTTGCAAAACTCAAAAGTTGCAATTTGTTCTGTTCTAGATACCCACCCCATACAAATACTACAACAGAAAATTTCTCAAGGTAAAAGCAGTTTAAAGGTGACAAACAAGTCGCTGTCGCGTATAATAATGTTTGATTACCCCATGGAGAAGTCATGGATTTCAAGAATTGCAAGTTACATCTAAAACTATAAAAGAAGGGAGCAAATAAATTGCACAAAGACAATGTGTTGGGGAGAGGAAACAAAAGTTAACTTATTGCAGTGCATGTTCCTACAAAACTGGTTTGTGTAGAAAATAGAAAAGACCCACCACTGTCTCTCTTCATCGCTTGACCCATTGGAAGCTCTTCCTTGCTTTAGCCTTTCCGGGTTTCTTTCTTTCCACAACACGAGAGTCTCTTGTCAATAAACCAACTGGATTTAAAGATGCAAGATACATTAGCATATTACAAGAGCAGTCGACAGAAAGAAAAAGGTAAAAGAAATAATTGTTTAGAAGAAGGGATGTGCGTGGAGCTGAGGGGATAGGTATTTTCTAGAAGATGTGATCTTCACTATTGAAGCATATATTTTCTGATAGAAATGGGCAACATGATCCAAGGAAATCCAGTCTTTTTCTTCCAAAACCAAATAAACAGAAAGACTACACAATTGCAAATCCGACTTATGGATGCTATGAAAATTCAACTGATAAAGCTCACATTGAACTTCTTGTTAGAATAAATGAAATATGAGTGGAGCATTACCAGATTTCAGATTCGGATGTAGGCCAGGCTCCCAGTTTTGCAGTGCCCTACTTATTCCCAAACGAATTGCTCCAACTTGGCCTGCATACAAAGATGATCAGATCTTTTAATCCAGCATCGGCAAAATAGAAAGTCAGTCTGCAGGTTATCAATTTATCATTAGTTTTACTTCACAAAACTCAATTCAATTATTTTGAACGTAAAAGAACATTACAGGCTTACAGCTACAAGAAAGTTAAAACATTGAAAAGAAAGCATCAAGAAATTTCCTCAACCAAAACCATCCTCCAATATGTCACATTATTGGCAGAATGGTGTAATCAGAGCAACTAGTTAAACCAAAAGGAACAAAGGGAAATCCACTTTCCCTACTTGAAAATTCCAATTATAGAGTCCATCTACTTGTAACTTGGTGAAATATAAAGCAATGCAAAGAACAAGACTGCAATTTCTTCTTACAGTTTTACAGGCAAACCTCACATCATGGCAATAGGCATAAGAACTGGACAGACCTTAGGTCACATGTAAAGCACTTTTAAGAATATAATGATATAACATTGCATTAAAATTAAATAATTACCCATTTTTATCAAGACCAATAATATCCCTCCTTTCTTCCAGCAGAATTCAGAGAAGCGCAAGCAATATCTTAACACACGTACAGAAATCATTTATCAATTAATTTCTCGAAAGAAACCTGATAATCTCACCTGAGACACCGCCACCCTTTACCGTGCAATTAACATCCCATAGACCTAAAGTCTTTGTCTCAGCAAACGGTCGAAGGAGATCTGCACGATGGTCGAGAATGGGGAAGTAAACGTCAAACTGCTTGTCGTTGACAATAAATTTTCCATCACCAGGTTGTACCCAAACACGTGCTATACTGCACTTCCTTCTCCCTGTTCCATAAGCCCTACCCTTTTCATCAACCTGCCTAACTCGTGCCTTGGCAGCTTCCTCCTGTTTCTTGCGCTCTATTTCACCTCTTGTAGACCTCCTCTCATTTTTCTCCAAACGGATGTCTTCTATTTCTCTCAATGGAGGCAATCCCTCAACACCTTCTAAATCCTTGAGAGCTATCAAGCTGTCAAGCATTGCATCTGTTATTCCTGATGCTGCAATCAGGTCACCAAATGCACGGTTTGGACCTGAAAATGTAAACAGAGTCAGAGTGAATGTTGTATATAAAATTTACAAATAATAAAAAATGCAATAAATGATGAGAATGATTTAATGTAAAAAGATCATGACAGCAAAATGTTACTCTTTCTCGTAAGAGTGATCCAAGAAAAAGGGTAAAGTGTAGCATGCTTAAGTTAGAATACTCAGCAAAGTAAACTTTACAATTTCGGACTGTAAGTCAACAGTTGATGACTAATTCAAACAAAAAAGCACGTGCTTCTAAATTGACATTGTCAGAACTTCTTGCAAGAATCTCATAGACCAGATTACTTTCTTTCTAAATAACAATGTTAGAACTTAAACACCTAAAACATATTTTCAGAAATCCAATTCAAGAGATACTTTTCATGTAGGAAAGAGGATTGAACCCCCATACAGCTAACTCCTCCTTAGGAATTAGGATTCCCTTCAACAAAACCTAACAAACAAGGAATACCTTGCCCCAGTAGTAACACATACCATTCCTTTCTCCAAGGAAGGAAGATCCTAATCCAAGACATATTGCAATTTCTGTGGCTCTCATACTGGAAAGGAAGGAGTACATGGCTAGTTGATAATTTGGGGTCAAGCTCCAACTTATGAAAACTTGTTTTAGGAGAACCCTTGAGGGCTGCTGAGGGTTGTGTGGGTTATCAAGCTTCCACGTGGAGGCTTCAAGTTGGCCTCTGGTGGGGTGTTCAAACGAGTCTCGTGAGTGAGAGGGCAAATTCATTAGAATGGGTTATCCACAACAAATAATTTGGTCTTGGTCAGAGGGCATTGCCTTGTTACAATTTCTAGGTAAAGATGTTCACTCCTCTCTCCATCCTTAAATTTGACCTATAGGCTAAAGTATGCAAGTTAAGATCTGAGTGAGTCCAATTTATTCTTGGTCTGAGTCAACTGAAGAAAAGCTTCCTTTCGGAACAAAGTACCAACTCTATAGTTGATAGCCTTCATCCCTTCTCTACCTTTACTACATTTTTTCTTATTAGACACCAACAACCAAAGTTGATGATTTTTGTGTCCTACTTGCCTTACCTTGCATCTTTTGAATCATCCATTGGATTTGGCTCCTTTAGTTCCAACAAATCTTTAGAAGAATTTTTTTACTACTTGAAAACAATAAAAGCAAAATAAAGAAGTTAAAACATACCTTTCAATTGAACAGAAAGCATCACTTTCTCTTTCTCAAGCTGTTTTTCTGCCTCACTCTTTTCCTTTTCAGAACTCTCATCTTTGGCACTCGTAAGCCCCTCAATGGCCTCTCCCTCTCCAATGTCAAAGATCTCCACTTTCTCTTCCTCATCAAAACTCCATGGTTTATAACCCTCTGCGGTCTCCCACTCATCTCCTATGCCCTCAGCAGTAACCTTCTTTGACTCAAACTCCTTGTGAATTTCACTGAATATATCACCTTTTGGCAGAGAACCTTTAGGCCAAGATCCATCATTTACATTTGATTCACTGAAAGAATCCTTCTCTAATTTAACATCGGACTCTTCATGGCCATCTGTAATTCCTGCAAGATCTCCACCATCATCCCTGAAAATGGAATCTCCATTGTCATTTTCTAGAGAAATTTTCCAAGAACTTGAGACTGATGGACCTTTCTCAGTATCATCTCCATTGTTCTTTCGACTACTTGAGAAGAATCGAGATGTTTCGTTGACAAATCTGGCATTAGGGGTGTAGAGAAGCGTATGAAAAGAGCGAGGAGGAAAAAGATAATGGACAGACTGGTTTGAAGAAATTAGAGATAAGAAACGAAGATTATAAGGACGAGCAATTAAGCGCAAGAACATTGTGGGTGGAGAACTGAATGAACCCAAGTTTGGAAGAAGAAGATTTCTTAGAGATTAGAAGTCCCAAGGCTCAATCTACTTCAAGTTTGGCATTGTCTGCACACCCACCATAGGCCTGGCCAAGTCACAGTTTAAAGCATCAAAAATGTTAAGGTAATAGAATATGTATGAGTATTGAGCTTAAGCAAACAATTTTCTTACATGAGATTCAATAAATTAAAAGCATCTGCAAATCTTCATAAAACGCGCAAAAATAAATAAATAAAATAAGAGAAGGAGAGTTCAAAAAAGGGGAAACCAATGATAATGATAGGTATGCATAAAATTGAAAGCAAAAGATTGCATCCCCCAAAATATTTTACCAAACAAAAATAGTAATTACAAATTTATTTTTATTTTTTTGTAAAAGGCTACCAATGCCATCAAATTCGAAACATTTACACCATAATCAAATATTCGATACTAATTTAGCGATTCAAACTAAATTAACTGAGATTTGTAGGTTAAACCAAAATTCAGCTAACAAATCTAGTCCTTTTTTATTTTCTCGTCTTCCTCACCGCTGTAATCACTTCAAATGAATGGCATTTGAGAGCAAGAAAAGGATTTGCATAATGCCAATCGTATCTCTCACCAAGATAAGTAACAAAATGAAAAAATAAAGATCAAGTGTTCTTTTCTTTTCTAACCAAAAATTTCAAAAAAAAAAAAAATTCTAAAAAATTGGCATCTAAACTCTACAAGTAATCCAACAGTGTAATGTCCAAAACAGCCACAGAAGATGAACCGTGTGAACACTAAATTCCTCCAAAGTAACAGCATTTCCCTCAACAAAGCAAAATTTACACAAGCATAAGTTCAATCAAATTGCGAAGAAATGAAGGGGTTTCTCCGTTATGGCGTACCTGAAACAGAACGATTTTCAGTGTTAGAACCTCTGCTTGTGCTGTTGATTGATTGGTTCGCCTCAGATCCACGGAGATCGAGAAATCGAGCTCTCGCAAGAGAGAGCGATAACGAGAAGGTTTAATTGAGGTGAAGTCTGCGTGAGAGGGTTTTGGAAAGTGAAGAGGGCAAAGGGTTTTGGGGTGGCGTGGGGTGGGGTGGGGGAGTAGAGAAAAATTAATAATAATCTTATGTAATCAAAAAACAGAAAATAATAAGTTTGTTTACATGTTTTAAGATTTTGACCCAAATAACCTCACTGTATGATCCTTTTTCTTTTTTTTTAATCAGTTTTTTCACATTTTAGAAGTGTTCTTATTTTTTTTTTAAATGAGACTAATTCTCTCTTACTCATAGAAGTGTTTGAACTTATCTTCTTAATAAAGATGAATAAATAAATACACGCCAAGACTTGAAATATGGTTGTTATTTTATTAGATTACTTTGTGACGTTTATTAATACATTGACAACAAAAATAAATAAAGGGTAATGAAATACTTTTATTTTTTTCTACTTTTAATTGAAATAAAGTTATAACCTTAATAAAAAAATTAAGTCAAAAACTTTGATTTATTAATTTAGAGCTTAAATCTCTACTACAAATAAAATTTTCTTTGAATTTAAGATGCGGTTGTTTTTTAATTTATAAATTGATAAACTACAGATTTTTTAAATATCAAACCAAACATCAATTCCATTTTTTTGTTTTTAGTCCAATGAAACGAACACCCAGATGAAAAAATATCTTCAGATTATTATCAAAATTATTAACTGTAAAAGTTTATTTTATGGCTATTTATAAAAAATAAAAATAAAAAACCCTCAATTTTGTAAACAATTAATACGATAAAGTTTCTTACGTATGGAAATCAAAGTCAATATATTGTTATTGGTAAATATCTTCTAATAGAACTACTAAAGTATTTTCATCCCATTACTATCTATATATATACATATTTTTTATTACTGATTTTTCAGTACTCGGGAGGAGTCCTTCTTTCTTTTGACAAGACTAATGCTCCTGGACTGAGACATGGCAGAGACGTTTGGATTAGTCCAAACTCAAACTCGAAACCTGAATCTCAACTCTTAATTGAGCTACCACCTATTGGTCATTCTATTACTATATTACTATATAAAAAGCCTAGTTTCATAAAAGCTTAAAACTATTTTTTTAATCATAATTTGGCTAGAAGAATACATTACCAAATATGCCTTCAACAGATGATCAGGGGTCTATGTTAAAGGTGATTAAGAGACGAAGGTTTCAAATCGAAACTCATGCTTATCTTAGTCATGACTACATAGGAAGAGTCACCAAATGCTCCTGCAATACTCGAACGCAAATTAATCTCGCGCGAAAGGCATAGATACCGTGTGGAAAAACCAAAAAAAAAAAAAAAGTCCTATTCAACTGTACATTTTTTATTTCCATAGTTTCTCTACAATAAAATTGCAAACTAATTTATCAACCAACATTCAAATCCAACCAACCAATTCTTCTAGTGGCTAGATCATCTCCTATCAATCATAGACCAACCATAAGGTCCATAACTAATAAAACCACTACTTCTATTTTTTTTTTCAGAAGGGCAAAATTATCTTTTTAACATGAACACACCTCACAAGCAATTTTTTATATATATTGACATAATAACAAACTATAATGAAAAAAAAAAAAAACATGACAAGATAGATAAGGTGTTTAATTGTAGGATCATATTCTTTAATACTCTAATACATTATTTTATTATCAATCAAGGCACAAGTGTGAGAGAGCCAAGCATGCATGTCATATATAGTGCTTATACTTATTTACTTGGATCTATTTTATTATACTTTTTTTAATCAGGACTGCCTTTTTTTTAGAAAAAAAAAAAAAAGAGGCTGTCTTTTCAATACACAACTTTTTTTTTTAAATACCAAATACTTATGTAAGTTACATAGTAGATTCATTGCTATCATACTTACAATTATTTTAAACCTAAAAAAAATCCTCTAATTTATTTTATTTTTAAATTAAAATTCTTTTATAAGTTCACGCCTTTATTGTCTAATTAAGAAGATACATCACATGATTAGAGAAAATATTATAACTAGTTGTAGTATATATTCAACTTAATTAGGTATAACATTTATGTATACATTTTTATATGCATGAAAAAAAGTTTTTTAACTGAGTATAAATGAGATTGAGGTCTAAGTCTCAAATTCGAACCTAGACGTGCCCTTATTTTATTTGTCCTTATTGGGAGAGTCAGTCCAAATGTCTTTATAATGCTTGAGTTCGAGAGGATTAGTCTCGCTAAAAAAGAAGAATGACACCTCTCATGTGCCGAAAAACCACTAATAAAAAAAATAAAAAAGGAAGTTTGTCAAGAATTTGAAAGAGATGTCTATTTTTTTTTCTACTAAAGAGCAAATTAAGGAGAGTATGTTCCTACATCTTGACAATTTAAATGCTTTATATATATATATATATATATATATAAAGCTACTTTTGTTTATATATGACATTTGAAAAGATATTATAGCTACTTTTGTTTCAACTTGTCTGGTAGATTAAGGATTTCTTTTTTTCTTTTTTCTTTGCTTTTTCTTTTTTTCCTTTTTCTTCTTGTAGGTGTGTGGTGACTAGTCTTGTCAAGCTATTTTACAATATTAATTATATCAATACACTTATTTTAGATTTATAATAATTAATTATAAATCTAAACTTTAATGCCCTTTCAAAAAGTAGCTTGATTAAAATGTTTGAAAGAAATCTGTAAGGTAGGTTACTTGGAACCATCAATCATCATCATGAACTAATGCTAAGACATTATTATTAGCACTTCTATTTATACATATGTGATATTTGTTGTTAGTGATCCATACATTATTTTATTAAAGAACTAAGAATTTTGAAGTGTCCTAAAGAATAATTAAAATATATTTCATTAATTGTACTATTATAGCATAAAAACAAACATAGGGTAGATTTAATTAAAGTGGGTCAGAGGTTAAGGTAGCTTGTCATGAAAATCTTACAATATTTACAAAGGTGGTTTAATTTGTGGCCCAAGGGAAGATGTAAGATCAAATTGAGTTGGATGCCAAAATAAGATTTAAATTAATGACTTAATTATTTTGATAAGACACAAAGCTGAGCAATAATTTAAGTAAAGATGACAAAGAACTTTGTTGGTAGTCAATACCTGTGAAATACATGTAAATCCAAAAGAAATGATAATGTATTTATGTTTTTGTGGTTAGAATAACAATTATTTTTAATTAAATATTCAAACCTCAAGAATAAAGAATATAAAAAAATATGTAATCAACTCGACAAACCGGTAATAAAGAAAAAAAAAAGAAAAAAAAGAAAAAAAGGTACATTCCTTTATGTTTTGCTAGAAAGCAATTGAGCAAAGGGGTACGCTGGTCGTTCTTGCCTCACTGGCCCTTTGTTTGGCAACACCATACCATGTGGTGTTCTTTTCCCATTTATTATTACGTCACCCTTCTCTCTTTTTGCACTCAAAAACAGCTTTAGGTGTTAGCAAACCAAGTGCTACCACACACAAGTACGCAACACATAAGCCATTTGGTGGAGGGCCTGGAGCCAATAATACTCTCTGCAATTCCCCCTTTGTCTTCTTGTCCAACTTGACCACCCATTCAATTACACAAACAAGAAAACCAGCTTTTATTACCCCAAGGACAGTGGGGTTCATCAACAGCATTTTTTGCAATTAAAATGAAGAAGGATGATAATATGTCAAGAAAACTTCACCACGAAACCTCACCTAACCCGTCATCCCAACTTCATATGTAAGGGAATCAAAGAAAAACAAGAAGAATTTCAATCACAAACTCGAACAAGAATTACAAACCACACAGTTTCTGAATTACTTCAAACACAGGTTAACAACGAGATGAACGAACTAACTTACATAACGACTAGACGAATTTCAATCACAAATTTGAAGAACATGGAACAGATTAACAGATAAAATTAATAGCATGGATTTCACATTCATAATAGCTTGTTCGCGTTGATCATTAATCACCAATAAATGAATCAAGCCGGAGTGGGATTCTCGGCCGGAGAAGTCCACACGATGTCCTTAAGAGCCGGTCTGAGCTCCTTCCGGCAGAACTGGTTATACTCCAACGTATCACCTCCGTCCTTCTTCACTTCCACAACTAAAAACGACGGCGTCACCGCAAATATCTCCGCTTCAATCGACAACTTCCCCTTTCTTCCTCTCTCTTGCCCCTGCAATCTCACTCTCGATTCGCTCTTCTTCACGCTGAACTTCGTCGATTTCGCCAAATCCTCAAATTTCTCTATCACACTACTCGCAGGCTTAGTCGTCGCGAATACCAGCTCCTCCTTCTCCTCCCTCTTCTTCTCCTCGAACAACGGCGACAGATCAAACCCTTCCGATAACGAGATTATGTGGAAAGCATTCAATGTCTCCGTTTGTTTCCCTTTTAGACCAGTTTCGGCTTCTTCTCCCTCGTTGATCTCTTCTTGATCAGTTGCGATCGTTTTCGGCAAGGATTTCTTGAACCAGGAAGTTTCCATGAGCTTCGAGATAGTGATTCGCGTGTTAGCGTTTGGATCGAGAAGCTTCGTGACGACTCGGCGAGCTTCGGAGGAAAACCATGGCGGACACTTAAAATCTCCTCTGCAAATCTTCTTGTACATGGAGATGACATTATCCTCTTGAAACGGAAGGTATCCAGCTAAAAGCACAAACAAGATCACACCGCAAGACCAGAGGTCAGCTTTGGCGCCGTCGTATCCGTTCTTTCCGATCACCTCCGGTGCGACGTACGCCGGCGTACCGCAGGTCGTGTGCAGGAGTCCGTCTTGCCGGAGGTGCTCGGAGAAAGCACTGAGACCGAAATCGGTTATTTTCAGGTTGCCTTCATCATCGAGGAGGAGATTCTCGGGTTTCAGATCTCGGTGGTAGACCCCACGGCTATGGCAGAAATCGACGGCGGAGATTAACTGGTGGAAATAAGCTCGGGCGACGTCTTCTCGTAATCTCCCCTTCGAGATCTTCGAGAAGAGCTCGCCGCCTCGGACGAGCTCCATGGCGAAGTAGATCTTGGTCTTGCTCGCCATGACTTCGTGAAGCTCAACGATGTTCGGATGCTCCACCATCTTCATCACCGATATCTCTCGCTTCACTTGCTCCATCATCCCCACTCTGATCACTTTCTCCTTTCCTACAACTTTCATTGCCACGGATTTTCCGGTCTTAATGTTCCTCGCGTTGTAAACCTTCGCGAAGGTACCATGCCCGAGCATTCGTCCTAGCTCGTACTTCCCATGTAGCACGTTTGAACCACAATCACTTCTAATTCTCTCCAACATCTTCACTACCATTACCTACTACTCCTTCTTATTCTTCTTCTTTTTCAGATAAAGAAATCAAACCCTAGAATCAAGAAGAAAACAGAGAAACAATAATCTACCCGTCCTCAACGTGTTTTCGATGGCAATTCCTGCCGCCGATGTTCGTCTTGGCTCGTGCTCCTAAATCAGGAGCAGCGTTGCTTCTTCTAAAATCTCTTCTATGCGATGCTTCTATCATCTTGCTGCATTCCCGTGCAGGATCTCTCTTCTTCAACAAAGAAAGAAATTGAACGATCGAAGAAGAAACTGAAAATCAGATTACAGAGAAGAGAAGAAAAAATAGGCGGATTCAGTGCCCTTTTTATGATCTCTATCAGATTAAAGACGGCAATGGCAGCCCTAGGGTATATATAGGAAGATTTCAGGGAGTGAAATTACGAGATTATCCTTTTGTTGATAATGGTATCTGATAGGCGGTGATGTGGTGGGTGTTTATCATCTTCGTAGAGAGCAAAAGTAAGGGTAGAATTGTTGTATTTTTTAAAATAAAAGAAGGGATGTTCCGGTGGTGCGAGGTTGTCGCGATCACATGCGTTGGGGTGTTGACAGGTCACGTGTTTTTTGGGCCCCCACGTGGAAGAGAAGATAAACGGTAGAGGTTAAGTTTGATGAGTTTCGTGATTATGATGCGAGACACGTAATGATAAGTGGGAACGGTATGGTTGGATTTTCTCGATGCGGACGTTTGTACGTAGCTGCAACTGTAAGATGCAAGTCTGTATAATTTTTTTTTTTTTAATCTTTGGGCTTGAGATCTACTTTTGATTCGGATCTCGGAATGTGAAGTGAATGACATAAAAGCTATAAACTATACAGTAGGGCCCACAAAAGTGACGAATTAATTTTTTTTTTTCATCAAAATTGAAACAATTATAGATAATTATTGAATGATTTCCTTATTTAACTGGAAACTTTGATTGTGGTCCTGAAATATATTGCTTGATCTTTTCAAGATCGGAAAGTTTATAAAAGCTTTAAAGTGTTATATACTTTTGCAATAATTTGAGATTTTTTGGGAACAACGAGAAATTTTACTAGTTATACGTCACGCTTATGAGCATTTGATTTAGTGATATCAACTTTTCTTGTGTTTTTCTTAAATTGGATAAAATCTTGGTAGAGAGTTTTAAGCAAATTGTTAATATACGAGGTGTGAATCAGCCAATGTGTTGTAATATATATAATCGAGTTCTGTGTTAAAAGTAATTCAACTATAAAATATCTTAAAATTAAAATTTATATTTATTTTAATTATACTTAATATTTTTACAGTGCTCGAATATATATTAGTTTTATCTCAAGGATAGTACACCAGACACAAATCTCATAATTAAATACGGATATATCATCTTGTATTTGACACAACTTTGACAACGTCCTTTTTCCTTTTTAATTCAAAAAAAAAATTATAAGGAAAAAAAATCACTTATACAAAATCTAAAAATTAAATGAGGAATCTCTTTTTCATTTACAATAAACGGACAAGTGCTCTGCATTTTATCAATTATTTATTTATTTTTAACAAAACTCAATATAGATGAAAAACATTAACATGATACAAATAAATAAATAAATTTAAAAAGAGGGCAGGATATTTTAGACAAATTTATTGAGATAATAATGGACTACTTAAGTACTATAATAGTTAGGAGTGTCATCGATTTGATTTAGTGGTTAAATAAAAATCAAACCGATCATTTGATCATATTGAACTGAATAAAGTCGGTTTGGTTCAATTTGAATTAATCAGTTTAGACATTTAACATATTATTAATATGTATTTTCAATACAAAATAATAAAAATATATAATTTTATCATCAAAAACTATATTTGTAAAATTATGCAACAAATAAATAGTACAATATATTTTACATAAAAAATCTACCCCTAAGATTGACATTTGAAACCTCGACCTTTGGGACACATTTTTATTTTTAATATTAGACAAGATATTTTAGTTTTTCTATTGTTATTATTATTATTTTTTTGACAAGGGGGTGGTTCGATCTCCTAACCTCATAACTGAAAAGTGGGCATCTTACCAAATGAGTTATGTAACTCTACCCAATTTTTTTACTATTAAAAAAAAAAACAAATTGCATATATTTTTATTTCATTATTGCTTCTCAGATTCTACACGAGATTAGCACCGCCTCTTCAGTGTCGACAACAACAGCTTAGATAACTGACCACGTAGTATTTGCGTGCAACTGTTGGGCCGCCTATAACGACCAAAGGTGACTGAGGCAGCGACGCAGAAATAGCCGCCTAAGCAACGAACCACATAAAAGAGTCTGCGCCGCTTTCGTTTGCGTTTCTCTCGCGGCTGAACTGTGAAATTCTAACGAGCCCTTCGGACACGTTTGGACGGTCATTTTTGACTCGGTAAACGGTCTCGTACCACTTGCACTGGCGCAGCAAAATCTGGCCAAGGCACGTTTCTCTCAGCCACTGACGTGGCTCGTGGCACCGCGCACCAGTTTCCGCACTAAAAACACATGAAATTTTGAGCTAATTAAAGTATGTATTAATTAATTAATTAACGGATGGATGCATTAATGTGATTGCTAAATATTACGTCATTTTGTTTTGTTTTATTTTTTTTTTTAGAGCCCCGGGATATTAGAGGCTCACCCGCTTGTTTCGAGTATAGTTACAAATATTTAAAGACATCGTTACATAAGTGAGAAAGTTCAAACTCAAAAACTATTTTATAGAATATTATAAGTAAAGTTTTCTATTGTATAATGTCATTAATATTCGGTTATGAATTAAGGAAGTTGATAGATATACTAAAATTATTTGAGATGTATATATTAACCACGTCGGTACTAGCATAAAATTACATAATACAAATAACTCCATATAACTTGAATATTTAAGTACACTTTTGAATTATTAAGATTCTGTTTGGTTTATAATTCAGATACAATTTTTTACATCTAAAATTTTAAAAATACGATAAACGATGTTTGTTTCATTGAAACCCAAAATTAGTTTTTCAAAATTTATAAAAAAAATAAGTTGTTTTTAAAATATTATTTTTTAAATTTTTTCTTTTTAAGTTATATTCTATTTTTTGTATCATGAATACATTCTAAATTATTTTTAATAAATTGATTATGAAGGAAATATAATAGAAGTACATGTATAGAAAATAAGTAAGAAGCACGTGAGCTAAAAACTTACTGTCTGTCATCTGTTCAATTAGTGCAAATGTGTATTAATTGGATGTTCCTAATATTTCCTATATTCCAAGCTCTTCCATTCGGGCGTTGGCATACCAATAGAATTGATATAAGATAAGAGAACTGATTGAGGGAAAAGGGTTTCTGACTCATCAACACGTTGCTAAAAGTTTAAAGTACTACGAGATAAAGTTATTTATATTTGTCAAAAAAAGAAGAAGTTATTTGTATTGTAAATAACATATATTTTATTGAGGTTAATGTTCAATTTTTATTTTTTATTATTTATTTATGAGCAGATACAAAGCCCCACCAATAATTCATTAGAAATTGAAAAAGAAACTTAAGTATTTCCATGACCATGAGACCAACTCCTTGCAGGCAATCTTCAATTTGAACTCCTCATAAATTATCATTTCACATATAATTTAACTAATATATATATATACTCAATATGTACTTAATTAAAATAAAGAAAATGCTCTTATAACTACAATAAAATTTAACTATACGTGCGATTATACTTTTACATTCATTGGGTTACTTACTATATACATTAATATATATAAAACACGTACATATCTGACGGACATAAATGTATAGTTATACAAATACTTGTAATTTTTATAGTTAGAATGACTTTTACTTATATTGTTGTTATTAAAATACTAATACTATACATTCATTACGTTTAAAATGATCACTTTAAATCAATCAACCTTGAATTTCAAGACCTTAATAGAAAAATGTTAATCTAATTACGAAAAAATATAATTACGCATGTACAATTATTAAATTATTTATTATATATCTTGAGATGTGTAATACGCATTCATTCAATAATTATAAATATGTAATTATATTTAAAGTTATATTTTTTTTATACTTAGATTAACATTTTCTATTTTTTCAACTTGAAATTTATGAATTAACCATTGGTGCTACAGAATTAATAGAAAAGTGAGTCTAAAGATATAAGAAGAGACGTGGAGGACTGGTTATATAATTATGTGGTTCAGCTACTTACTACTATATATTCTTCCTTACTTTCTTTGAAACTCAAAATTAATACGCCCACCATATGTTGCCTTTTTCAAATAAATTAGCCGACAGCACATTCAATGTATAGTAGGTGTTATCTTTTAAATGCATAGAATTAATATTTTATTTATTATTATTATTTTTTACAGGTAAATGGTAGGTTTGATCCCACGGCCTCAAATAGATCATTTAGTAAGGTGGTCCGAAGGCCGAACTTGAAGGAGGGCGGGACGTTGTCACGACTTCAAACCTCCTCACCAAAATTGTGGTCGGGAGAGATGTCTATGTCTCTGCACATTTTTGAATTTAATAGAATAATCTCGTTGTAAAAAAAAGGACATCACCGAAATGTCAAAATCCCTGTCAACAAAAAACAAAACATTTGGTATAATTCATTAAAAGGATATATTAAAATCAAATCTATATTGACTTATTTGGCTATTTATTGAGGGTTTCATTGTTCAATATTGTTTGGTTTTATTTATTTATTTTTCTAGTCACTATATGCGTAACCACCTTGAGGTTCTTTATCCAACTATATATAAAATACATAGATAATAATAATAATTGCATTCTAGCTAATTTTATATATTTTTTTATTTTTATTGAATCAGTTAATAGACGCATCAAGATATGTAAAATATACATATATATATATATATATATATATATATATCAAAAAAAAAAAAAACAAGAAGGTATAGTTGTTGAATGTAGTTATGTTCATTGAACGGAGCCAAAGATAGTGTGTCATGAACTTAATTATTAAACCTTAAAACATAAGTTATCAATATTCATTTTGTCTGCATTACAATAATTTTATTATCTCTCAAGTAAGAGATGTTTCATTGACCTTAAATTAATAAACTAATTAAATATGATTTCGACAAGTAATCAATATTTTATATATAGCTAATGCTTACATCAGTCTCCATGGCATTGATCTTATGATATTTTTTTAGTGAATAATTTGAGAATCTATACATAATTCTTTGTTTCAAGCAAATACTTTACTTTCTCATGCACGTTGATAGTAACTAAGGACGCTATTATTATTATTATAGTTCATTGTTATCTAAAAATGTCTTCTTGTGGCAATCTATGGTACTATTTTATTGTACAAAGACTAATAAAATCCAATTGAAATGCTTTAGAATTGAATTAATTTGACAGAGCAACACTTTTATAAGCCAACAACACCTTAGCAGGTTTATTTTACAGAGTCGGGAGTTCAAGTTATAGCAAAATGGTGAAATGATTAATAAATACATTTGTAGGATACTTTACTGAATTAAAGACGCGTAGTTCTTTTAAAAGAAAAAGTATCACATTCAAATCTTTAAGATAAATTTATAAATTCTAGTGATTAAGGTGGGACGATGTTGTTAATCCGTGGAAATTAGTGGTTCTTAAAGCCAGACACCTTACGGATAGAGATAAGGGGGGCACGTTGTTTTTAATAAAAAAAAATGTCAAAACGGGTGGCTCCGGGCACCTGATCAAGAACTGTGTTGGCTGGCCAAGTGGTCAGGTGGGGCTCATGAACTTCACGAACTCATAGGCTACGTACCCCCACCACACCTACATCTACAACTATTTTATTTGCTTGTGTAGTCTCGGAGAAGTTTGGTGAGCAGATTTAATTGTCTCTAACGTAACTTCTGCTTGCATGCATTTTCCACACATACAAAAAAGAACGAAGAAGCTCAAAATGTTAATATGGATGTAAGTAAGTGTAAATATATTCTTAGAGGAATTTGTTACAGTTTTGGCATCTCATTGTTAATTAGATAGTTAAATGAGAAAATAAATAAAATTAAATATCAATAGATATTTTATTTAAATGTTAAATACCATAGTGTGAATAATATTTAATGAACATAATATTATGTAATGATTCTAAGATTCAAATTTAATTTGTTATTTTTTTTAGTGCTAACTTAAGATCAGAAGATGTTGGCACCAGAGACAGAGGAAGCCGGGATCCTTCAGTAGGGCTCACTTTTTATTAAAGAAGGAAAAACTCTCACTTATTTGTAAGGAGAGAGAATTGAACTCCGACTTCAAGTAAAGGGATCCAGATACATACCATTAAAACTAGTCAATATTTGCATTTAATTTGTTACTTAAAAGAATGGATTTTGTTACTCTCTATGATTTTCACTTTTGGTGCTAAAAGAAACATGATTTTTGGTGAATTAATTTCATAAATTAGCTAAATAAAATATGTAATATACATCTTTATTTTTTTTTTGGTTTTTGACCCTCAGCGTCCCTGTTAACCTTTTTGTAGGAGCGAGATTAGTCTACAGTCGAGAACCGTACACGATATTAGGCAGTCTCTCCTTAAAGTGGGCGCATAGACATAAGTACGAACTCGAACTTAAAACTGAGACATCGTTCTTTAACTATAACCTATACCTTATTTCGTAACTAACAGGACTAAACTTTGGGGTATATTTGGTTGAGGTACCAACCTTCAACGTTAGCTAATTACTTGAAGGGGACAGATTACCTTGTAAATATATATATAGAAATCAGGTTATATCTGGTTGAGGTACCAACCTTCAACTTTAATAATTGAGGGATCCCACCACTCACCTCTCTCTTGCAGTTCTTTGTCTCTTTGTATTGGTTTCTTAGTTTGTTTCTGATTGATGAACTGATCACAAACACCAAAAGAAATTTTAAATTCCAATAAAGAGAATCTAGAATTTCTTTAATGTTATGGTAGCTACTCACTTTTTTACTTAATTATTTTAAGTTATTAACAAAAATTATAATTGAAACTCCAATGATTTTTATGGAATCCATATGCAGCATGCAGCTGGGCATTTTGTTTTTTCATATATCTTTTTAATGAATACATATAATTCAAGAATATATCGATCCGGACATTATTATTTAAAATTTATATAATAATTTATAATCGTGTTGTTGAAATGAGATATTTCAACAAAAAGGCTTTATTGATATGATTAGAGTTATCTGATTTTCATCACAGTCATGTAAACTCTGATACATGAAAGTAATTGTATTATAATTGTGCTACTTTTGCATTCAATAATACACCATCAAAATAAATAAATAAATAAACAAATTATTAAAAACTACAATTCTTTTAAGTCTCATCACCTCATTTCTATAATTTAGTGATTAAGATGTTCTTCCGTAATATAAACTATAACATTTTTTCGTAAGGGGGATAAATTGATAAATTATAACACTTCGTCGCTTTTGAATTACATCAAATCACTGACAAATAATTCAATGTAAATCTAAAGGTATTGATGAGCCGATGTTAATAACTCTAAGGTGATAGCTATTAGTGACATATTGTAACATATTCTTGATGATTTTCATTAGTGTTTTAACTTCTCTACCTTTGTTAATTTCTCTAATCTATTATGTTTTTGCTAGATTATTGAATATAAGCATGCCCTTAATTTGCAACATGAAACAAACACTCAGTATATAACCACATCAGGGAGAAAATAATAAAACAAATGACTATTTCACATTCACCGTTCACCGTATTATATCAACTTTAGTATAGATTTAGATCTATATTTTTATTATTAAATATAAATAATGAGTATGATAGCATAAAGGTAATTAAAATTAAGCACATGGGTCATGACCCATTGGCAGACATCAATCCTGTTGGCAATCCATCATCTTCATTCAAGATAAGCCACTTGACCAAACAAGTGGCTTCAATCTCTCTCTCATATATATATATATAACTTTGAGACTTATCAACCTAGGTGCTTTAATTAAAATTAAATGTAAGATGTAAAAGTATTACTTTAAAAAAAAAAAAAATTAAGGATATATACCATTATTGATAATAACATTTCTAGCACAATTAGATAATTATAAATAACTAAACTCAACTCAATTAGCACATGAAATTAAGTGTAAGATTGTAGGAGTATTAGCCGTGCAAGAATGTGATGGGTAATTCTGAATGCACCAACATTTTATGTACTCACTTGTTATGTATCATTATTAAAAATATATAAAGCATGTGGATAAAGTGAATAGTTTTGGTGGGTGAATTTAAAATTACCTTAATCTGTAGGGGTATGTATGGGTTGGTTCGGTTCGATTTTAACAAAAAATTAAAACTAAATCGAACTTATTCGATTTGGGTTGATTGATTTAAATTTGTAAATTAAATATTATGAATCATATAACTAATATTAATCTATCAATAAAAACTTATCCAAATATATATATAATCTTATTATGAGGTTAAAATTCAAAATATGATACATATTAAGATAAAAAATGTTAAAAAAGATCTAACATTCATAAGCAAAATTAATTAAATTACATATATTACCCTAAAGTTCAGTTAAATTCGGTTTAAATCCACTTTTGTGATGTGTAAACCGCAAATTGAATCAAACTGATTGATTTATTGAAAATAAAAATTAAAAACTGAACTGATTCTCTTACAAATCAGAACAAACCAATTTGCATCAATACCGTTGGGTTTTTCGGTTTCACTGGTTCCGGTGAACACCCATTGATAAGAACGTCCCGAGTCTCTGAAAAACAATCCAAGTTAATAATGTTAGAAGAGAGGCCCATAAAATAGCCCAAAAGTAGGCCCATAACCTCTGACCCGTCAACAATGATCCTGTGAGTTTTCAGACAAAGACCATTTACATTCAATTCAGTTATTCGTCACGAACTTCCATAGACGCGTTATTAGTCACGTGCCATTTTCTCGTGGTTTCGTTTTTATGGCAGAGGTACTTTTTCGCGGTCTCGTTTTTATTGGAAAAGGTACTTTTTCAGATTCCAAGCTAGATGTCTCGCTTGGAATGACAAACTTGCTCTCCAAGAAAACATCAACGGCGAGAAACTCAATCAAATCGTAGCATTCGGGAGCACCAGATAACTCCAACCCCACAGTTTCCCACAACTTTCGCAAAAGACACAGTCCACGTCATCAGTTGACTTGAAGTCAACGATTCCACCACTAATTGTTCCTTTGTTCACCGCGCGAAGCAAACTCCCAAATTAAAAAGCTCACCCTCACAAACCACACCCTCACAAACCACACTCTCACAGTGCCACTCACTTTTCTCCCTGCAACTTCCGAATTCATCGTCGCCGTCGCCGTCGCCGTCGCCTCTGCCTCTGTCGCCATGGTTCTTGTAAGGGAGAACTCTTCTTGTTCTTCTTCTTGTTCAGATGGAGAAAAACAATGGCCGAGAAACCAAACTATTGAAACCGCCAAGTTCAAGTTCAATTCCATCACTAGTACTACTGCTTCTTCTAAACGCTCCACAAAATCATCACCAGCGGAGATCAAATATTCTCCAACTTTACCGGATCGAGCTTATAATCATCAGTGGAGAAAAAAAAGTCTTGAGGTTGGAGAGGGATCTGGATCGGATCGGATTAATATTGCCATCAGTGAGACTGATCCGATCGATTGTGACGAAGGGTCGGATGGAAATGATGGAGATGATTGGATGTGCAACGACGAGGAGTACGATTCCGATGATCTGAGCTTGGATGACGCGAAGAAGAGCAAGTGGCTGAGGGGATTTTTCGAGCAGTTTGATTCGTTAAGGAAAGATCAGATGGATGAGAGGATGCATTGTCCAGCTTGCAAAGGTGGAGCGGGAGCAAATGCGTGGTACGCAGGATTCAACGCCATGATTAAGCATGCGGAGACCGTGAAGTTGAGACGAGTTAAGTTGCATCGGAGGTTTGCGGAGATTCTCAGTGGAGAGTTGAAGAATCGCAGTGCGAGGTTTTCTTGTTTGGAAGGATCGTTGAAGTGGAAAGGTTTGGAAGAGGAGGCTGAGGATCATATGATCGTTTGGCCTCCTATCGTTATATTGCAGAATACTCGGTCACACAAAGATGAGACTGGGAAGGTGATTCTTTCATACCTGTCCTTGCTTCTTCTATATAATTCTTTTGTTTGAGGTTGATTAGGTCGATCAATTTGGCACAACCGAAATATTTGAACAATCAGTCAAAGAATCACACAATCAATTTTACGGTTAGGCTAATCGATCATACTTCTTGGACGAAGAAATTAATATATTATACAGAGATTACAATATGAGAAGGCTATGCTCGGGCACTCACTTTTGGTCACACACTCAATCACTATACTGATAATCTTTCAGCCTTCAATACACAACTCTACATCAAACTAATCTAAGCTACCCATCCCATATATATATATATTATCCAACATCCAACCTAAATACTAGAATTAGACTAGAAGTCTAGCACAAATACCCATTATAATTAGAAATCTTACTCAATCTACAACTCTATCCATTTGAGTTCAAGTCCATCTCAATAAACCTTGGTTCTTGGAAATCTTGTGGTACACTGTTCATTTAATAGCTTTTGAGAACACAAATGAAAAAACTTGCTTTTGAAAATGTGAAATCAACTTCAAAATATTCAATTTCTTAAATTTTGCTTCTTGGACCTGATATAAGTCCACAAAATTTAGCCAGTTGATTAAAATTTGAAGCTTGGGATAGTTGACCTCATTGGTACGCGCTTTTAGATTGCTTTCAGTTGTTTACATGACTTGGAGGTTAATAATTGGAATTTTCTAAGTACAGGAAAATATAATTGCAAGTTGAGTTTCATGTCTTTTGGATATGCATGTATTGTGTATCTCAATATATACAATGCATAATATAAGGATTTGATGACACAGTTGCAATTTCTCATAGTTAGAATCACACTTCTCTTTATATATTTTTTGGCTGTGATTTCTATTGCTTGGTTTGTTTATTTGTCCTAGTGTTTTCACCCCATTCATGTCCCACCACACAAATGTTCCTCTTGGGGCCTTTAAGTTCCACTGAGTCTGCCATTCTTCAGTAGTTTATATATATAAGAGGTGATATAAATGATAATTACGTTCATTTATTGTTGAAGTGTTCATAGTCTGGGGCAGATGCTCTGATTTTATTTGTGGACTACCAAAGATCCAACATTTCTCTGTTTTTCTTTTCTTTTTATTTTTATTGCTACTTTCTTTGTTATTGCATAATCCCCACCTAGTGAAGAAAAGCTATTTATTCTTGTCACTCCAAAAGCTCAAAGTGTTTGTATTGTTTTCAGTGGATTGGCTTGGGGCGGGAGGAATTACCTATTAATATTAAAAGTTATAATATCAAGAATGTTAAAAGTGCTTATGGGCCTTCTGGTCACACTGGAGTTACTGCACTAATCTTTGAAAGCTCTGAAGTGGGATATGTGGAGGCAGAGTGCTTGCACAAACAATTTGTTAAAGAAGGTCGGGGTAGATATGAACGGGAAAATCTTCCTCGCCGTCTGTACTCTTCAAGGGAACGTGTACTATATGGTTACATGGCCACAGAGGAAGATATGGGGTTATTCAACAAGCACTCCAAAGGTATGTTTCCTTTCTATTGAGTTGTTTTTGGTATTTCGTTTTGGAAGATAAAATGTACCATTAGTGATTTTACAAGAGAAAAGGTCAATGGTGCAGAAATAAAATGGCACCAAGCTGTAGAGGAGGCTTTCTATTTCCTAAGCACAAAATTAGATATATCTAAAGGGCCACACATCATCTTGATTCAACAATCCAAATTTCCATTTCTATTGACTAATTAAAGGTGTGATAGGCATATTCTTCTTGATTGGCCTCTACCTAATTGTTTACAGCTTTTGGTCTAATGATTATTTGACATAGTATAAAAGCTCCACTTCATAGAGGCCTTAAGTTTAATTCAAATAGATGGTGTTTCACTTGAGTACGAGTGTTGTTATGTTACCGAGATATAATTTCCAAGGTGAATATATGGTTATCAGGTTATCTGAGTTAAGGTGAGATGAGAAATAATCTGGTTTTTCTTGAGAAATGATGTGAGAAAGAGATGAAGGTACATTCTCACATGGTGGTATATTTTTTGTTGGCTGATGGTCCTGACAATAAATAACAACATACAGAAACTTCCCAATATACCCAATGGCCGATGCTCCAAACATTGTATACAAGAATACTCTTAAGCTGGCTGACCACACATCAGATAATCCATTCTCATGTCAAGTCAACTTGACTGCAATCGAACAACTTGGTAAATGAGTTGCTAGAAGATCTTCAAACTTACAAAGTTTAATTCAACATGTTTAACATAAAATATATCAATGGCAGCAGCTTGATTATGACCAATAACTTTATACATAGTTTAATAGCAAAACCTGATAGATGCTTCAGTCAATAGTCCTGTGTTCTGTTCAGCATTTCATTTAGTTACAACACTTGGGTTTCTGGATTTTAATAGTGAAAAATGTACAATCCCTTCAGCTGAATAAACGTCTGATGGAGAACAAGGCTGATTGTCATTTTTTAATCCTGTAACTCTGATATATTTCATCAGGCAACTAGCTCATTTTGTGTTTGCAAATCCAAGAATTCCGAAGATGTCAACAGTCCTTGTATACAAAAGCACAACCCGGCTAATATTAAGAATGCAAGATACAGTTAATCAATGGTACTTTAAAACACTAATGCTTATCTCTAATTGTCCACCATATAGAGCTTACCTTGGATTTCTTTCTTCTCATTGTTTCCTTTCAAAGTAATAAAATCGTTAATTCAGGACTCTTATACAGCCTAAGTTTTCTAAATGTTTTTGCAACATATGTAATTTTAAATTTTTTTTTTTTTTTTTCTCTTGCTGGCTGACCTAAGTATTACTGGTGATTTTCAGGGAAACCCAACTGTAAGTTTGAAATGAAGTCACACAAGATGATGGTTATTGATTCCCTCAAAAAAATGAGAGACAATGATTCCAAGCTGATTGGGCTTGAGGAAAAAGTTGAACAAGAAATCGAAGAAAAAAAAATCCTAAAGCAGGCTTATCAAAACATTGATGAAAAGTTTCACGCACGAGAACAAGAAGTTCTAATAATTAGACGAAAGGCCAGCAAGGAGCTAGAAGAACGTAAAAAAGAGGTATTTTCTTTCCGCTGAACAGCTTCTTAGGAAATACAAGAAAACCTAAGGAATATAAATTCTGTGAAATGGATCCTTAATTTTCTAGTGCATTCCTCCTTGAATTATTATATATCCATACTTTGCTATTCAATTTTCTACAGATTGATTGTCTTGAGGAGACAAACAAAGAGTTGGCTGATGAACTCGAGAGATTGATAAAGGAGAAGGATAAATTGTTGCAAAAATCATCAAAATCATTGCAAGAGCTTCTGTTGCGTGAAAGTGAAACCCAAACAATAAGACGATTGGCTTCTGAGGAACTCAATGAAAAAAAAGATCAGGTAACTGTCTTCCTTTCTTTGAAAAATTGACTTACAAGAAAAATTAAAGTTTCATAAGGCTTAAATGTTAATGGGAGTGCACATGGAACTTAGGATTGGTGGTAGGTTACACTGACATTATAAACTAATGATATTGGATAATGAGATTGATAATTACATTGTGTAAGAAACTTCTCCGAGCTGAAATTGGTCTTAAACGTAAGAGTGTCAGTATTATTCCTAAATACTGAATTTAGAAAGAATTTACACACACTCCCACACAGTCACACACACACACATATAAAGTGTTGTGTATATATCAACTAAGTCACTTTCTTTGGTGTACTGCTCCTTTAGTTGTTGTTCCATCAATTACACAACCTTTTTCACTTATTCTGATTATCAATATTCTTGATGTTGTAATGGCCACAGATCGAATGTATTGAGAAATTTTATGGGGATTCCATTAAAAAAATGAGTGATGAGCTGGAGAGGATCAAAATGGAGCAACAACAGATGCAGAGTACACCAGCAAGTTGTTCCAATGAGCCATGACCAATCTTCGGAACTCTAGAAATCATTAGGTACTTTATCTTACTGCTACAAGCTAGTTGCATTCCAAGTGGTGAAAACAAAAATAACTTCTATTTGGAAACATGAATGAAGGATTAAATATGTAAATGATATTGTGTTTATTGGTTTGTAGCTGACCAAGTTTAATCACTTGTCAGCTATAAAACTTCCTATTGTACTGCAGGCTGTGTGGTGAGAGTACTGCCTTTTGCATTTGGTAGCTATGCTTGTATATAATTCAAGATTTGTGTGTAACCAAAACTTAATGTGTATTTTCCTATGTCTTGTTTCATATCTATGATATGAAATATTGTGTTGTAATACTGGTATGAATCCATGTTTGTAAAGCTTCAATATGTTAATGATGATCTCCTAATTTCAAAGAAATTAAGCTCAAACTTAGAATGAATTCTATTAAGACCTCAAACTTGTTTAAATTTTTTATATCATTTGTCATCTGATTAACAGGGGCAAAAATAATATTATTAAGTACTACTATTATTAATTACAAATAAAATTAGTATTATCTTGAAGGATTAACGTGCAAGTAAGTGATACTTATTGATAACATATGCTTGGCAAGATGTAATCTAGAAATAAATAATAATAATAATAATAATTTAATGTAATTTGTAGCTTTGGTGTAAATTAAGAGGGAGCAAGACCCTTGACAAAGAAAGTAATTAGTCAGGGTTACGTTATGTGATGACGCACCAAGGGCGTGCATCATTCTACTTATCGTATTATTTTGATATATACACATGACTGAATGCAGCTTTAGGCAACCTCTCAAATGAAGGCCCTACAACATGGAAATTTGGTAGAAATGTGTAAACAAAATGTCAACAATTAATTGTTGAGTTGACGGTTTACATCGTTGGGGACTTGTGTTTCCCACTAAATTGTCAGGTCATCAAACACAGCTGTTCAGTTCATATTAGGGTTTACTCATATCCCCAAATATTATGTATTATGCAGTTTCTTCAATATTTCGTTAAGTGTCAAACTTAAACCAAGATAATCATCAATTAATTAATATTTGATGCAGTTTTAGGTTAATATATTTAAATATTGAATAGTATTAAAATGATTTAAGATATGTATTTAAATTTATATTCACGCTAACGTGATAATATACCATATTATTACGTCATTAAAAGAAAAAAAAAAAAGAAAAAATATCCTCTAACCAGTATACGCTACATCAACACGGTATAACTTTTAAGTTGTAAAAATATTTTTTTTAAATATTAGTGTTTGATTTATTTACGTTGTAGGTGTGCATCCTCCACTCACGTTGAGTATATTTATACATCCTTAAAAATAGTCAATTTTTGGCTTAGATAAAGGAAGATAGTTGCCTTAGATAATTAACAACCAACGTAAAACTTTATCATATAAATCAACATATATATATATATATATATATGAATCTACTATGCATGCACTTGGCTGCCTTTGCATTTGAAAAACAAGCAAAAACTTATTTGGTTTTTATAAAATTTCACATATACCAAGTGTTAAAAAAAAAGCTGATGTGTATCTCATTAATTATAAATCAACCAAAAAAAAAAACTTTTCTATGTTTTTTGAAAATAACAATTTTTCTTAATTTTTTTTTAAAAACGTTTTTTTTGAATCACAACTAACCAAACAAGTTTTTCATAACTTTTTTTATTTTTTATTTTTAAATTTAAAAAATTAAATTTAAAAATAATGTCAAACACAACCTTATTTTCTTTATAAATTTCAAGAAATTATTTTCATAACATAACGAACCAAATTTGTTTTTTGGGTTTTTAAATCTTTGGATCCAGAAAATTATATTTGAATTATAAAACAAACACAACCTTAATTTTAATTTTTTTTTTGTTGAAATCTGAGAGTTTTTTATTTTTAACAAAAATGGTGGAGAATTAATTTTCACAAAAAAAAAGAAAAGTAAAAAAAAAACAAACCAACAACTAACAAGTTCGTATCCTTTATTGTTGATGTGGGGACATCAAAGGGAAATGATTTGGGTACACATATTTAGCACGTATTCAGCCCACACCACCCAGCTTTTATTAAATACTATGCTAAACACGTGTATGGAATGTATTGAATAGTCGTACGTGTTTCATATAATAATTCCAAATCTAATATAATTTCATCATCGTACTAACTATGAAAATTAATAATAGAACGATAATAAAACTTGACGTTGAATAATTCTTAGATAACAACAACAAATATTAATTAGGCACTTAGCCTTTAATATGACAGAAAAAGATTCAATAGCCTTTTAGGTGAAAAAATTATGATAACTATCAAACACAGTTAAAGAAAATTAAAATATTTTATATACGTTGAGTACCAATACCATTTTTTCTATATTAGAACTCAACTTCTTGAATATTTTGGAAATGTGCATGTATTATATATTATTTTAAAATATATACATATTTTTATAACATTTAAAAAAGGCTAGGTGTCAACATCAAAAAATAACATTAATACATAATATACATATAACATAATTTAAAAAAAAACACGAGGGTGGCTGCCTGTAGATTAATTAATTAAAATTTTCTAAAACATAGTCCACGGACAAAGAGAGAACCTCGTTTGAATTTAATACATAATTCTTTTATAAGTCGTTGAATCAGATTTGATCTCTTTCGACCGTATATACATATGTTTCATTTAAATAAATATACACATGTTGGATCAATCAGGAGTCGTAAATTAATTAATTAATTAATTAGTTTGGTCTTCCTTGTCGGCTCCATGAACTGACCATCGATCTCGCACCAAATTTGGTCTCACATTGGTCACGGTTCTTTCAGGGTCCCATAGCCAAATTAATTAATTAATATTTTAGTCACTGATAGTTTAGATCATTACTTACGTCACAGATGCTACCCTTCGTTTTTTTTTTTTTTTTTTTATTAATCTCACCTAATCCAAATAATAATAATAATAAAAAGCATTAGAAATATTCTCAACGTGATCATTTTTTTGACAGAAAATTCAAATAGTTCATATATGTATTATTGATGTGTAATAAATAATAAAATAAGACTAGTACCATAGTCAATGTAATAATTAGTGTTATATATAGGATCACATGCATAAAATCAATATAATTAACGACCCTTGAAATTAATATATAATCTTTTTTCTTGAATTTGTGTACTGTGAATAAAATAGCAAAAAGAAAAATCATAAAATAATTTTCAAATAAGAAAATCAAGTCAAAAAGAAATAATCTAGGAATTTGAAATATAGAAGCTGGCGGCTGTAAATTATAAAGGAGAAGTAGAAATTAATGTCATCCCTTGACTTGAGTTCAGACTTTAGACAACGACCATGTTGCTGACGTAAGAAGTTCCTGTGTCAAGCCCTGACGTAGGCCAGTGACGTCACTGCCCGCTCAGTATATGAGCTAATAATGCCGTGCCAAGTGCCACGTGGCATGGGTCATGACTTGTGCCAATACACCAGTATTTTAAAATTATCATATTCAATATTCTATTGACTTGTGCCAATAAATCAACATCATGTCCAAGTAAACAATATATTTAAAATAATTAATAATTTTAATTTATTTAATATATGTGTATATTTAAAATTTTAAATCGATTAACCTAAATTGAATCAAACATAATCAATTTAGTTTGAGTTATTAATTTTAAATTAAATTGATGAACTCGAACTAAACTAAATTTGATACAAGATAAGAGGTTTGAACATCGAAACCGTCCAAACCAAAATTGTGATACCCTCATATACAAGATCAAAGGTAATTGAAACCTTAACAAAACCTTAAAAACAAGCGCAGCAAAAGATATATAAGACCCAGACTCAAAAAAAAGCATATGCTTTGACATAATCAAGGGTAGCTAAGCTCGTGACAGGTAGGGTATTAGGCCATCAACACATTATTTACCTCTGATCCTATAAAAGATAAACAATACTCTCACCTAAGAAGGAAGAAGAACAAGTAGATCTTCCCTTATTTTGACCATTAAGAGAAATTGTTAATGGAAGGGTATTTCATTGTTTGTATCATCATTAGAACTCTACTCTACTATTCTTACTATAAAGTTGTTCGTTTGAATCATGTTCAAATATTTCTTCAAAGACAGGTAAAGAGATCTTACCTAATTGCATTATTGGGTCATATAATTAGGTAAATTAGTCTTATAAAGAAAACACCTTTCTTCTCCATCCTTATATATGAACTCAATGCTACCTACCACTGTCGTTACAATCCATATGAACCCTCTTCTTTCTTGACTTAAGCTCCGTTGATTTTACATCTTTGTCTTCTAAGCATGACATATATGGTCAAATTCAGATGATCATCTCGTGCACCTTTAATTATTTCATATATAGTAACATAATTAGATGCAAGATTCTATTGAAATAAAATAATGATAATAATGAGAATATAATATTGATTACATTATCAACGTAATTTTTCTCTTACTCTTACTTTTCAGTTCGTCCTTTCTTTCTTATTTTCTCCATTTTTTTTTCCTCCATTACATCACTTTACAGTGGAGATCAAGTACTATTTCATTAAACTTTGAATTTATTTATTCTTTAATTTATTTTATCTCAGATCAAACATTTTTATTCTTTAAACTTTATTAATGCAATCTCATTATTTTAGTTTAATTTGTGGATTTGTTTAGTTTATTTTTTTGTTTTAGATTATCTTAGATTTGATTCTCATTCTTGTGGTTTAATTTATGAATTTATATATTCTCTTTTTATATTATATAAGATTATATTTTTATTAATACTAAGACCATTTTTTTCTTTAAAATTTATTTTTCCAACCATTTTTCTTCAAAAAATCATTGATTCTTACTATTTAATTTGTGGGTTTGTTTATTATTTATTTGTTTTAGATTATCTTAGTTAAAATTTATTATTGCAATTATAATTCTAAAAATTGTTTTATTCATTCACTCTTGTAGTTTAATTTATTTTATTTAACGAGCAAATAATATATTAGATGATTATTTATTAATTTGAATAGTTAGTAACATGAATAACCAATTTCTGAATTGTAAAATATGATTATTTTTTAGTTCTATTAACTATGTAATTTGGATATTAATTACTCTCTCATTTTTATTTATTTATTTTTTATATGCATATAACATGCATAATCAATCTTATAATAAGTTTTTGAGCAATAGATAGTCATGCTTTGTGAGTTATTTGTAAGTATATAATTTATATAATAATCATATCCTTTATTTTAGTTATTTGTTTATTATATATGCGCTTTGAATGACCTGTTTAGGACATGGAAGAAATATTAGTAGAGGAGCAAACTTCGAAGGAAACATTGACAAAATATCAAGAATCATCTGACATAATAAAAGGTATAGGAAGAAATAATATGGAACTAGCCAAGGAATAGTTGAAATCAATGACGATAATTTAGTACCAAAAGTAGGAATGTAGTTCCAATCAATAAAGGATATTCATGAGTTCTATAACAAATATGCTCAACGGGTAGGCTTTGGAACAAAGATTAGAGGTACATGGAGAAATGAGAACTGCGAAATAAATAGACGTGTTCTAGCATGTGCTAGAGAAGGTAACTGTGATCCAAGAAAGAAGTAAGTGTATACTAACACAATCACATCAAATTGTAATTGTAAGGCTAAAATAGTTGCTAGGCTCAAATAGTTGCTAGGCTCAAGTCAGATGGTTTGTGGTATTTGATAATTGTGAAGCTGGGGGATAATCATTTGGTTAGCCCAAAAAAGAAAAGATTCTTTCGAAGTAATTGAAAGTTGAATCCTCGGATTAAGAAGTAACTTGAGCTAAATGATGAAGCAGAAATCTCAATTGCAAGGTCATATCTTACATTTGCTAAAAGAGTTGGAGGCTACAAAAAATTAGAATTTGGCGAGAAAGACTTGAGTAATCATGTTGAAAAGGTCAGGAGATTGAAACTAAGTGCAGGTGATGCAGAGACAATACACATATACTTTATGCATAGTTAGAAAAAAAAATCTAATTTTTTTCCTGTGATGGATATAGATGATGAAGGCCATTTAAGAAATGTTTTTCGGGTTGATGCCAGGTCAAGGGCATCATATCATTATTTTGGGGATGTGATATCATTTGACTCCACGTATTTAACAAACGAATATGACATGCCATTAGCTAACTGATGATAAGAGATAAGAGAAAATTGGGTTAAGGACTTTGAGCTGATTTAGGCATGAGATTAATGAAAGAAGCTATTGTATAAGGGCTTCTATCATTATGCTGAAATTAATTTAAGGCATGAAAAAGTTTATCTTGTTAAAATGTAGTGACATGCCTAACCATCAAGACAAACATAAATTAGAATGGTATAGTTTATTTTTGGAATGATCACTATGGATATTCTGAGACTGATAAGGATCTAGAATAATTTTGAAATCCTATACGGCAGGGTTGATATACCTATATGTGCAAGTTGTTAGGCAGCCTATAAATTTTAGGTCAGCCAAAACTGTGGTGAAATTGTTAATCCCAGCAATTATGAGATAGCTTGCACTGCCGTTAGAAGCCGAGTCACAGTTAAGATAGGAGAGTCTCTTCTCCTGAAAGTTTCCATACCTTTCACATCTTTTCATTTCATCTGGCTTATTATTGAGACCTTCTCTTTATTTTATTTTTACTTCAGTCTAAACTATATATGTTTTTACAGAATACTCACACCATTAGCACCCACATCTGGAGCTATCAATGGTTCAAGCCTCTGTCTTTCTCACATTACAACTTTGCCACAAGCTCATAAGCTGTGCATTTCGTTGTTGTTGGGTAGTTACTAGCCATATATAAGCTGTGTCATTTCTTATCACTGGATTACATCCAGTTCTTTTTCTTTCAGCCTTCTGATCCTTTCTTGATCAGCAATTTCCGTTGTTAATCATGACTGGTCTTTTCCAAATTCTCAAAGAGTTTGAAAGCCTTGGAAAACGATGATTGAAAAGTTTGAACTTCAAGAAAATGAGTGGTTAAAATTATTATTTGAGATACGTCATAAGTGGTCGGGCTCTTGATTATCTTAAGGACACATTTTGGGCTCGAATGTCAACTACTCAATCGTCTGAAAGTATGAATGCTTTTTTTGATGGCTATGTCAACTCGAAGACATCATTAAGATCATTTATTGCTCAATATGATGTGGCTTTGAGTAGGAAGTATGAAAAAGCATGGGCTGATTTCAATTCATTTCATAGGCAATTAGATTTATTGTCGAAGTTACCTTATGAGAGTCAATTGCACAGTATCTATACTAATGACATCCTTGTGAAGTGTCAAGAAGAGATAAAGAATATGTTGAATTGCAGAGTTAGTCATAAAATAGTTTGGGCAATTAACCAAATATGAGGTTAAAGAGAGAATAACCAATGATGAGGTATCAGGGTCTAAGGTGAAGACTTTTGAAGTGTGGTTCTATGCAGTAGAAGCTCAAGCGAAATGCATGTGTCGATCATTTGAGTTTTGAGGTACTTTATGTTGTCATGCACTTTGCATTCTTGACCATAATGATGTACCAGGGCTTCCCATTCAGTATACTGTTATGCGCTAGAGAAAAGATTTTAAACGGGTTCTTTCTCTTGTCAATTCTTCATGGAAAGTACATGATAGTGGTTATGAACCAGTTGATCGTCATGATGATATTTACCAGCAATGTCATAAAATAGCCGAAATTGGTTCAATATCTAAGGAAATGTTTGAGAAAGCTTCACGTGGAATTACTAAATTACATCAACAACTACTTGACGAAAATGAGTGGAACAAAGACAATGATCAAGAAAGATCATGTAACGACCCACTTTCCGCACCTGACATCATGATGACGTGGACTGCCCAATACGAGGTCTTGTGCACGTAGTCGATGGGTATAATACTCGTATATAGTGTGTACGAGGTATTTTAATAAATTGTTGTGGTTGATATGTATTAGTGTATAATGGTCTAATACATAAAATAATCATGTGTTATGATCACTTAAGTATAATAGAGGGGAGTATGGAATCAAATGAAAATGGGTTGCTCACCTTTTATTATTATTTTTCATTTAACAAGTGTTACACTTGTTATACTTGTTATACTTATTATAAACGTTTAAAACTTTTCATTTAACAAGTGTTGAACTTATTGGACTTGTTGGACACTTGTTATACTTATTATAGACTTGTTGGACACTTGTTATACTTGTTATATTTATTATACACGTTTGACACTTTTCATTTAACAAGTGTAAACTTGTTGGACACTTGTTATAGTTGTTATACTTATTATACCCATTTGAAACTTTTCATTTAACAAGTGTTAACCTTGTTGGACTTGTTGGACACTTGTTATAGTTGTTATATTTATTATACACGTTTGACACTTTTCATGTAACAAGTGTAAATTTGATTGGACACTTGTTATACACGTGACACCCTTCATTCAACAAGTGATTAACTTGTTAGACGTTGGTTATACAACGTTGGAAACTCTTGAGTTGTTGGATGAAATAAATGAATATATGAACCAAACTGAGCAACAAAAACAAAAGTTCAGCAAACGTTGAGGAAGAAGAGCAGTGGGTTTGGGAGCTTCAAACCAAGGTAAATTCGTGGTATTTTGAGCTAACTTTTCCAATTTTGTAATTTTCTTGATGAGTTATCCAACATACTTGATTTTGGCTGATCTTCAATGGGTAGATGGGATGATTGGAAGAGTGGGTTTAATGGCTGGAAATTCATGATGTTCTTACATGATTAATTTGATGATGAAATGGTAAATTTTATGATTAATTTGGGTATTCCAAATCTCGTTGAGTAGGAGTCTTGGAGTCAAATTTCAGTGACTGAATTATGTGATTTTGATGTGTCTAAATGCTAGAAACTAATGTTGAATATGTTGTGATTATGGATGATAGAGATTAGAATTAGGAAAGTGAATTCAGCCAATTCAATGACTAAACCCTATGTGCTGGAAATTTGAAACTGTACAGTATGTTGGTGAAGATTATGGTGATCAAAAGGATGTTGAGAATTATATTAATATACTAATATGTACGTACGCTAATATATGAATGAATATAGTAATATATGAATGGACATATAGTAATATATTAATGTGTATATATGAATATCAGAATGAATATATTAATATATGAATGGGTATATATTTATGCAGTAACGTGGATATATATATCTAGTCATATATGCATGAGGATGAAAAATATATTAATATATGAATGAATATATTAATATATGCATGGGTATACATTAATATATTAATGTGTATATATTAAGATCCGAATGAATATATTACTATATGAATGGGTATATATTAATATATTAATGTGTATATATAGTCATATATGCATGATGTTGAAAAGTATATTAACATATGTATATATGAATAGGCTTGAGATTTATTTGATGGCATGCAAATATATTGATGGAATAATATATAGGTGAGATTGAGATGTTTATATACAAATAAGATTAAGTTCATAATTATATACTGACACGTAGTACTTGTGGGTATATTTGAGAGTAAAATCATATGAAAAATAATTGATTATTGTTTGGTGAAATTACAGCAAAGTTTGGAATAGGTGGGGACAATACGCAGTGGTAGTGATATTTGGTCAACACTAGGCTGTGTTGGCATTAGGTGAGTATCCTTCCATTTCTTGGTTATTTTGTATGGCATTGTAGCTATGAACTGTTTGAAATGATAAGCATGTATGAATGACATGGTATAAAATTGCATTGATTAAATACATGAAAAATATTTCAAAAACGAAGCATGTCTAACCTGTAAGAACATGTTAGAACATGAGTCATTCCAGGAATAAGTCCCGCATGAGTAGTACCTTGAGTATTTCATGGGCTTAGTGGCTGTCTTGGAATTGATTGTGATAAAATTGAGTATGAGAGGACAGTTAGGCTACCCTTGTTTGGGCCGAACGAGGGATGAGTCCCGCTCTATACTTAGAAGGTGGGAGATGGATATGACTTTCAGTGGGAAAGTGAAATTGTTTTAAAAAATATTGCAGGAAGCTCCAAGCTATTTTGTGCATATATGTATTGTCTTTTTGCACTTGCATCTTTAAATGTATTTGATTATGATTTTATCAACATGTTTATTAAATGCATATGAATGTTATAGAATGGAACTTACTCACTGAGCTTGTTGTAGCTCACCCCATTACCTCCAATATTTCAGGTAAGGATCCAAAAGCAAAAGGAAAAGCAAAGAAAGGATAAACCGTCTTCTGGAAACTTTACTTGTTATGTATGTATGGAAGAAACGGTTACAACATGATTACTTTTGATATGTATAATTAGCATGTATATATATAGTATGACATAGACGAGTGAGTGGAGTGATATGAACCATACTTGACGTATTGGGGTATGAACTACTGTTATGATAATAAAGATCTGAATGTAAATGAGTATGAAAATGAATGAATGTAAATTTTGAATTAAAGGCTATCAAGGAATTTGAAATTCGTGTATTTACATTAAGGCTGACAGTGTATTGTACACTGTATACGGTGATGTACAGTGTATAGTACATTGTGCCGATCATGACGTCAGCCTACGTAAGGGGCGTCGTGACAGATCAAATCAAATTAAGGATGCTAAGCATGTGAACGTAAGAGTCGACCGCGTACACAAAGGCTAAAATCAAAAGATGAAAAAATTCATAATTCAAGAAAAGGAAAGGTATTTATTTTCTTCTAATTTCTTTCTTTTATTGAGTTAAGGAATTTTTTTTATAACAATATTTTGTGTTTGATGGTATTAATTCTTTCTGATAAAGTTTATTATTATTTTCAGAATAATAATTGAAAGAACAATTTTCAGTATCTTCAACAACCTCATTGCAACAATATTCATGAAGTTACAAATATAGAAAAAAGTGAAATGGTAAAATACTTATGAAGTGATTACCTTTATTTGATGCAATGTTTTGACATGTCTTTCTTCAATACGGGAGATGTTAATGTCTTCCCGAGCTTTTTACCAATCTACAATATTGAGCAACCAAGACATTTATAGCTCTCAATATTCTTCTTTCCAAGATTTGATGCATAATGTCCGTAGTTCACACAGGTACTATTGTTTAATTGTAGCTTATAATGATTTTTTAACTAAATGGGAGGTACCCTTTTTTTAACTAACAGGAGGAGTAATAGACTGCATTATCTTTAATTTTTTGAATGTATGTTTTTTAAGTGATTATTTAAAAAATTTCATGATTTTTTCTTTTTCATATCACTTTATCTAGTTATTGCATACACACAGTAGATAAGTGTTTTATTAGGTTTATTTTTAAGTGTATATTGTTAATTAACTTATATTTTTGTATGAAGTTTATATGTTGTTCAAGTAAAATAGCACTTACTGATATATTCATATAGTTAATAATTATTTATTTCATATTTATAAATTCTATTTTTAGAAAAAATAAATTTTATCTATACTTAATTTATGAAGTCATATAGCATTTGGTTGAGGAGATAGAAATTTTTTAATTTTTGTACTTAAAGGTCAAAAAAGGTTGGAAGAGAGCATTAAATGTTGGTGAAGTCATTTGAAGATGAGAGAGCAAAAGGTGTGATGATGTGTCTATTGACACATGAGTAGCGTTGAGAATACGTGTTGGAGTGGGCGTACCCCCAGCATTTGAGATAGGTTAGCGACAGAATGGTTGACCGATGAGTCCAACATCATCATATTGCGCGCAATTGATGAGGCCGACCATCCACATGCCGACACATTTCAGTCGGTGTGGCATGTTCGTTAATCAACCAAGACGAAGTTGACTGAAACCACGTGTCAACTGATCTTTACGCTAGCCAAACTCAATTTTTCGTGCAGTCTTTTTTTTTTTTGTATTTTTTTAAACTTTTTTTTTTCTCTTAAATCATATATATATATATATATATATATATATTGTGTGATATAGGTTTGTGTGACATAAAATAATAGTCTCATATTGAATATGAATAAAATTATCATATAAAATATAAATTAAGATTTTACTTTCACATAAATAATCTTTAATTATTAGTTTTATTATAATATTTCATTTAAAAATTAAACAAAATTTATTAAGTAAATTACACAAATTATGTGTAACTCGTGAATAAAATTATCTTAAGTTTAAGTCTACAAACTTATCTAGGGTACAATTTTTATAGTTGAAGACCTCCTTTAAGGAATTAATTGAGTTATAACATCAAAATGATGAGAGATGATTAAAAAAATGATAGAAGTTTAAAAGCTAAATTACTAATTATTAATTACCTGTGTTATAATATCAATATTTGTTTTTATAAAAATAACTATAAAGCTAATAAAATCAATATCAATTTTTAAAAATAAGCATATAGTAATTTTTTCAAGTAGTTTCATCATATATAATAGTGCACATTCACGCGATTTTTTTTAATATTTAAAAATTTTATTCAAAGTATGATTTAAATCATATTATACTTTTTTATATAAAATATCTTATGAATATCTTTTCTAATTTAAAATTTTAAAAATGTAAAATTAGTCAAAAAGTTAGGATTGAATGAGTAGGAAGAAAGTAGAGAATTGAAGGTTATCTATTCAAGAATTTGTCAAAAATAAAATATAATTATAACTAAGAATATAATCTAACTCTAAAATAATATAATTATATTGTAATTACTTTTTTATGTTCATTGAATAATTTATTATATACTTCAAAATGTATATATCACACATATTCAATAAATATTATCATATAATTATAATATAATTGGCCATATTTGACATCACTTCTCTACAGCTTCTCAATTGTTTTTTAAGTAAAATATGCGTAAAGGAACCTTTTTGAAAAAAAGCTAACAGTTTAAAATCATAAATTTTTTGTAATTTAAAAAATTGTCTGCTGTCAGCTTTTCGACTTCAACTTCTGCAACTTAAAAAAAAAAGTAGAGATTATACCCTAAAATACCTCAATTAATAAGAGAAGCACTTGTTCAAAATTTAAATAAATAATTTTATAATTTTTAAAATCATTTTTTTTCTAATTCACCAAACAGAATTAAAACAATTTTTTAAAAATCATTTTTATAGTAATAATTTTTCTATAAGCTAAACGCTATAAGTAAAAACTTTATCAAACAAGGTTATTCTATTATTTTATAATTAAATTAACAATTTTCAATTATAAAATGTATGTCACCGAAAGCAGGTTCCGTGCGGTGAGGTTGAGAAATAAGTCGTGTGCACGAGTCGACTATGCGCCACGTGTCTTGAATTCAGAAAAGAGTTGAAACTTGAAATGGCCGACATAGTGCGGCGCCTTCTAACCAATTCAACCCTCGTGGGACCTTTATTTCAAACGACTTTGACTTTATCAATCAGCAATCTGCTCCCCCAACTCCCTTCATTAAAATATATACAAATATGTGTATTATTGTTAAAGAAGAAAAAAAAAGCTTTTCTTTTCCATATATGGCACCGAAATCAATAATGCACGTGACAAAAAGCTAATTTATTTATTTTTTTAATATGTTCACCGACTTATAAGTTTTTTTTTTGATTTATTTATTTATTTATTTTCAAAGTGACAATCAATAGCAAGATTATTGCAAAAAATATATATATTTTTTCCAATAAAAAGATCTTTTACTAATGATATTTCTTATTTGATATAATCATAATTTCTAAAGTTGACCTCATCCACAAGAAAGATTTTCATCTGGTAATAAAATATCATAATGCTTTTGAATTCATTCTCATGCCATTTTCTTATTTAGTATTACATATTTGAGTTACGACATTGATCAATTTTCACTATGTCAATTTCTACTGCTTAGGCAATGAGAACTAGCTTTTATTGTTGGGGTATCCTTCCTTTTATCATAAGTGAATAGGGTTTAAGTTCTAATATATGAGACAAGTCTATTATCAATGGCTCAATGGGTACTCAAGTTGTGAAATCTAACCTTATGAGGAAGAGGTTGCGAGTTCGAACTTGGGGGAGGCCCTCCCTGTGCTGTGGATTGTGCAAGGGGATAAATGATCTCGGTGACCGGCGTCCTTGTGTGGCGTGGCTGGCCGAGATGAGACAATATTATGGATCCATAATGGCTAGGCGTTCTCCACTGCAGTGGTGCGCCCACACCTGGGTAGGGGGCACGCTGTGCAACCCAGGGTGTGACATCTATGGTCCTTGCTGTTTGTGTTTCATGAGCCATTTCTTTGAAGGCTACACCCTCTTGTTATCGAACCATTGTTTGAATTTTTAAGGGGCTTATGAGTCCACCTTATTTTTGTAGTTCTTAAAAGGGGTCGCTAGTTGTTTTTGCATGTTTTTTTAATAATTTATGATTCAATTGGTAGGATTTACTCCAAAATAAGAGAATTGTTCTTAATTTAATAAAAAAGAAATTTTATTATTATTTTGACTGTGTTTGATTTGTAATTTGGATATAATTTTCTATATCTAAAACTTTAGAAACACATAAAATGTGTTTAGTTGGTTAAAATTCGAAAATAATTTTTTGAAATTTTAAAGAAACACATGTTATTTTCAAAAAAAATTATAAAAAACATTATTTTTTAAATTTTTACTTTTTAAATTATATTTTTATTTTTAAATTATAAATCAAAGGCGAGCTTAACCTTTTATAATATTCTTTTAAGAAATAATAATAATTATAAAAAGATTACATATCATGCATATGAAAGAACAATAATATATATCTATGTCATTATTGGATGGTGGAGTTTTCGTACAATATATAATACTTCTATTTTTGGACAAGTAAAAGAATAAAAGAAAAATAAAAATAAAAAATTCAAACTGTCAGACTCTTATTTAAGCTAAGGGTTAAGATGAGTTAAGTTTGATTGGGTCGGTTTAAGGCTAAAATCTAATTTATTCTAAATAGTTTGGATTACTAAATTTGAAGCCTAATCCAACCTAATCTATCCTTCAACCCAATCAAACTCAAATAGTTCGGGTTTGATTTGGGTTGGATCGATAGATCGAATTGGACTTGGGCCTAATTTTAATAACTTTGAACAATAATTTACAAATTAATTGCTACAAAAGTAAATTATGATGACCATTTTCTTTTACCCAATATTTATAATATGCTATTAAAATGATTTAAATTGGTGACTATGAAACTCATGCTCATGATGATGATTCAATTCTCTTGTTGGTTTCTATCTTTAAAACTTGATATGAACATAACTTGTTACAGGGGTTTACTTTTAAATTGCTAAAAAGTATTAATGATTAAAACTAGAAATTCTTATCGAATAGTTAAAAAAACACACATAAGAACAGATAAGTTAAAATAAATAAAAGACACAAATGCATAATTAAGCTAAAAAATACACAAAAAAAATAAAAAAAATAAATTTTAAATTATTTTTTATCATTAAAACTAGCATTCAAAACCAACTCAAAAACTTCCATATTCGGCATTAATAAGGAACACCTTATTTAAAACTAGCAAAAGGACACCGTACTTGTGTCAAGAAAAGACACCATACTTTTGAAAAGTACGCTTCTGGGGCTTTGGGTGGGACTATGCGTAAGTTCCGCGTCTGAGTCGTGGGATTAGCATTAAGCCGACCGTAATGCACACCAAGGGCCCAACACATTTAATTGGTAAAATCACATACGTACATTAGTTAAGTGGGTATATTTGAAAAAAATATGTGAATAAATTAATTGTAAGAAAAATGCAATATTAAGATGAGTATTTGATAAGGCATTAAAACATAGACTTAGATATGATTAACATATTTAAAAAATGGTAACAACATATAAACTTATTTGAAGATCAAATGAAAGAAAACTGATTAAGGTTATTTGAATACATACAACAAAAACTCTTAAATGTTCCATAGTAATAATAAAAATAGAGTAAGTCCTAAAATAAAATAGATAAAAATAATTAAGAAATATATAGATACTTGTATGAAAGTAGAATAAATAGATTCACCTAATTCACTCGTACAGTTAAAAAAAAATGCTTAATTAAGTTAAGTTATAGCTATTTTGACACCCCACCCCCCTTTAACAAAAAAAGAAGTTAAATCATAGCTCAATCTAAAATGTAATGTGTTCTTGCATCACGAATTAGTGCACGATTCAAGAACATTCAATATATATAATAAGTTGGGTTGAATAATACTAGTCTTTCTCTATATATATGTCAGCCTTCCTCGAAACAGCAAATTTATATCCGATGTAGGTTGTGATGATCATGATGATAATCAAACGGATGGGAGTAGAGGAAAGCAAGAAAGAGTAAAGAGTGGTGCCACATGGAATCATATATCCTTCCCTAATACGTTGAACCCACGAGCATGGAAAATGCGAGAAACGTGACTAGAAGAAGAAAGTGGAGGCAAGCGGAAGAATTCTACATTACGGGTGGCGCTAGCCTTGACCTTGACTTCTCCATCCGATCTTTAATTCTTTTCCTACGCACCACACACCCCTTTTACCTCACAAGTGACGCCATTATAAAAAGCAATAGCAGAACAGAACCGCCATCACTGAAACATCGAGCGAGGACTTTCAAAAACGGTGTCTTCTCAAAGCTACTTACTACTTCGTCATCGTCTCCGGATTCATTTAATCTTCTTACAATATTTAGTACTACGTACCAGTTCAAATCAGCTTTATTACTGATCAGATCGAAGAGAGACTTGTTCTTGTTCTTGTTCGGCGGCGATTGATTGACATGGAATCGGCTTCTTGGGCTGATAATTCCCTCAAATTCGACCTCAACATCAATCCCATCCGCTACCCAGATGATAAAATCCAAGTAAGATTACAAATCAAGCTTGCCCATCTTTTAATTCCATCTTTTTCCAAGTACCCATTAATCAAAAATTGTTGTCGTTTAATAATTAGGTTCAGAAGAAAGAGTTCGCGACCCACGATTTAATCAATATGGGCATCAGGAAAGTTTCATCATTTGAAGAAGATGTGAGTAAATTCTGTTTAATTTTGATGAAAAGTGGAATGTTTTATAAATCATGGTAATGGGATTTTGATTTTTTTATTTATTTTGTTTTTAAAGGCTGCTGGGAAATTATTGGAAGAGTTGAATCGAGTGAGTGCAGAGAATAAGAGATTAAGCGAGATGTTATCTGTAATGTGCGAGAATTACAACAATCTGCAGAGTCATCTTGCGGATTTAACAAACAACAACAACAACAACCATTCTTCAGGATCAGGAAGAAAGAGGAAGAGTTCTGAAAGTGATGATAATAATAGAATTAATGGAAGCACAGCTGAGAGCAGCTCTAGTGATGAAGATTCAAGTAAGAAACTACCAAGGACTGATCTCAAAGTTAAAGTTTCCAGAACATCTGTGCGAACTGATCCATCTGATACAAGTCTGGTAAGTCCAATTAATTAGAATTTTTAGAAGATTTTTCTAAATCATATACTGTCTAAAAATTGATGAAATTAAACAGTGTTTTTTTTTGTTTTGTTTCTGGGTTTGAATTTTCAGGTGGTGAAAGATGGGTATCAATGGAGGAAATATGGGCAGAAAGTCACAAGAGATAATCCTTGCCCTAGAGCTTATTTCAAATGCTCCTTTGCTCCAATCTGCCCTGTAAAAAAGAAGGTAATTAGTTAATTTATTAAACTAAGGACAAGTATAGTTTTTTCAAGAAATAATTCCTTAAGTTTAATTGGGTATGAGAAAATATTTTTTTCAAATTCATGTGGTGCAAACAGAATGGAAATAAGAAGTTTTATTAACATAAACATGAATATTATCAATAATGTCCTATTTTCTTAGCTCTAGGGCGTGAGAAAATAGGGGATTTGAGAAAATTTTCTCAAAAAATATTAATAATTAAATACACAACTTGTATTTTTTTAAAGAAAAAAAATAAAAATTATTGTCTCCTATCAAACAGGTCCTAAGAACAAATTGAAATCTTCAATGGTGTCTTTTTTTTAACATAATTGGAGGACTAATTGGGAAATTGTTGTTGTTTTAGGTGCAAAGAAGTGCTGAAGACAGATCACTTCTAGTGGCTACATACGAGGGAGAGCACAACCATACGAACCCATCTTTAACTACGGACGCAACAACATTGGGCTTGACCCTTGGCTCGGTTCCTTGCAGTTCAGGGCCCTCTGTAACACTGGAACTGACTCGAACAGGGTCGAGTCCAGATGCCAAGAAAGCTAACCGAGAAATTATTGATCAATCAGAAGTGAGTCATCATCAGCAGTTTTTGGTTGAACAAATGGCTAGTTCTCTGTCCAAAGATCCTGGGTTTAAGGCAGCACTTGTGGCAGCCATTTCAGGAAGGATTCTCAAGAATTCTGATGTTCATAAATGGTGAAAGAATTAGGGTTTAGGGTTTATAACAGGGAAACTAATTTCCAGTGTATTTACTTTGGTAGATAATTATGTTGTATATAGAAATTTGGTTAAGGTGTAAGCTGAATATATGTTTGGAGAAATGTTTTCCCAACATAAAAATTATATAAAAAAATTTGGGTATATATCTTGTGTCATTTTAACGTTCCTCTATTTTAATTCCACAAGAATATTACAAGGAAGATGTAAACTTGGAATGAATGTTTACGCATTGTATATTCTATGTGGTGAGTTTACTTATATATGATGTAGAATGTTTTTCTGCTTACACATCCAATAGTTTTTACTATAATCAAAATTCAAGCAAGTTCTTATATGTTTAATTTCTACCTTGATATTGTTATAAACTATTCAACCCGAAAGCTATATAGCCCTATTGAATAAGAGTACAGCCTCATTTTTTATGTGGAGAGCCAAAAGATAAATAAAAATTAAAAAAATGTCAATTATGCAAATGAGGAACATATAAATATCAATAACGAGACTTGAACTCAAGACCTCTTGTAAAATTAAGGCTTTGATATCATGTTTGAAACCACTCGATCCAAAAGTTATGACGTATTATCAGTGTAACATCCCGTAATTTTAATTAAATAAATACGTTGAAGTACGCGTATATCGAGATGTATAATATACGTATTTTATACGTATAAGCTAAATATACACGTGATACTACACGTATTTGATACGTATGCGTTAAATATACGCGTGTATAAATAATTAATTTATGGGGTTGGTTAATTAAAAATGTGAAGTGGAATATGATTTAATGAATTATGAATAGTATGATTGAAATTGAATTATTAAATGATTTATATGAATGAGATGAGTTGAATTGAATGGATTTGATGGAGGAGTTGGTTATTAAGGGGAACCTAGGTGTATTGAATCACTTGTATATATTATATATAAATATCAACTATCATGTTAACCAATCTCTCAACGTTGAATGAATAAGAAAAAAAAAACAAAAGAATAAAAAAAAATGATGTATAAAAAGAGAAGAAGAGATATGAAAGGAGTGGAGTTGCAAACAAAAAAAAAATATATATATAAATAAATTCACAAGTTGGTTCCAACGTGTGACAAGCAATACAATAAAAAAAGGGTAATAAAATATAAAGAAGTTGCTGAATGTTGAATAAAAAAAAAAAAAAACAAGAAGGAGGAAAAGAAGGAAACGAGGTTTCCAGAGAGGGAAAGAGAAGAAGCAGAGAGAAGAAGGAGGAGAAAGAAAGGGGGAAACGCGGAATTCGCGTCCAATCAAGCCTCGCGGTAAGTGATTTTCACGCTATTTCTTCGTGAAATTACTATCTAAGCTAGATATAACGATTCTAGCGGATTGATTTTGACTGTGGGAGCCGTTTTACAGCGTTTTGACAAATTGGGGTTTTGACCCCAACGTGAATGAAAACCCGCTATGAAGCTAGAAAAATGCTTCCTGGACTGTTAGAAACCCGAATATGTGGTTAGATTCAATTTTATGATTTTTGGAGCCGTTGGACAATTTTAATACAATATACATCTTTCGGATGAATAGTAAAAATAAATGGTAATAGTGAATAGTGAATAGTGAATAGTGAATAGTGAATAGTAAATGGTAATAGTGAATAGTGAATAGTGAATAGTGAATAGTGAATAGTGAATAGTGAATAGTAATAGTGAATAGTGAAAATGAATAGTGAAAGTGAATAGTAAAAATGAATAGTATTGTGAACAGTGATGTGCATCCAATGAAACTCCGGTTTGAGATCACAGAATCATAGAGAACTGAATTCCGGACGTTTCGATGCTAAAATTGTGATTTTTGGATATGAGGTGATAGTTTTAGTAACTAAGTATATGGTGTCAGTGAAAATCTATTTTCACTGTTCTTTCTTTTGAAAATATCTAGATTGACCACAGAAACGAGATAGTAGTTTCTTCAACTGCTTATGAGTCCTAAATGGATTTATTATTCGTGATTTGAAGTGAGTTGAGAAATGAAAGATGTAAATAGATATGAATACAAGAAATTGAATTATGGAGTGATTATGACAGGTTAAATTCGTTGGATTTAACTTGGAGCTGGACTCGAAAGCGACGATGATTGGGTTTAAGTTGAACGTGTTGTACTGTGAGTATAGTTTTCTTGATTTGGTTCTTGTATGGCATTGTACGCATATAAACTGTTTGATTGTACGCATGTGATATTATATATAAGGCATTGAGTTTTATGGATCATGCAAACTAATTTTAGCATTGGAGTTTGTAATGATGAGGCTTTGCGATTCCTCATTGTCATTTCGTTAGGTCTGTCCTAACAAGGGTTGCGATCCTTGAAATGACTGTTACTTGGGTAATGAGATGTTGTGGCTACCTTGTAACGGCCATACAAGGGTTAGACCCGCTCTCGTGCCTTGCGGAGGAGGGAGATTGTGTGAATTGGGTCATGAGAAGTTGTGTCTACCTTGTACGACCATACAAGGGTTAGACCCGCTCTCTTGCCTTGCGGAGGAGGGAGATTGTGCATTATGATATTGAAAATCATGCAATTTATGTTGTTGGCATGTATAATATATTTGTTGAATGATGCATGTGTTGAATAAGTGTTTGAAATGATTTTAAATGTCATATTTCTCTAAATGCATATAATTGTCATCTCAAGAACTATATTCACTGAGCTGTTGTTTGCTCACCCCATTTCCTCCAATCTTTCAGGTATTGAGTCGAAGGGAAAAGAAACTTGTCTGGTATGTGTATGTATGCTTGGAGGAAATAAATATTATTTACGTTATTTTGATATGTATAATTATCACACACGATATATATGTAATATCACCTAGATGGGTTGTGTGGTAAGATTATATAATGCTTGGGATGATGAAATGAGATGATCATAGATATTTAGTTGGTGAGAATTTCATTTGTGGAATGAATGGAATCAATGTGAATGGAATGATCATCTTTATATATATGGAATTTGATTTGATGTGTGGTATAGAAAAAAAAAATATTCTGTACATTTTGGGAATGTTTGTAAGAGTACGTGAAGGCTGACAGTGTATTATATACTGTATATGGGTTTGTACAGTGTATAGTACGCTGTGCCGGTCATGACGTCAGCCTACGTCAGGGGCGTCGTGACAATCAGATAAAGATTCAACAATACATATCAAGTTATCATCAACAAATATATATTTCATGCTCTAATTAAACCATTACCTGTGCTCCTAATTGTTGGTGGGGGTAGATCTCAAGTAACACTAATATTATCTTTTTATCACCTATTAGCCAAAGCGTAAAAGGTTTACTTTGAAAAGCGTTCTTAGTAATGACGAGAACATTTATATTTATATTTTACATGACAAGTTAATTTGTATTTGATATGAAATTATTACTTGAGAAGTGTTATTCATACATAATTTTAGTACTCATTTTCAGCCCATAGCTTATCAAATACATTAGATGCCCTCAAATCATACATCAGTATATAATTCAAGAATATTCAATATGCATTAAAGAGCTCTTGGCTAAAAGTGGATGTTGAAATTATGAGAACATTCAATATGCATTTTAATCCACATATATATCACATATATACAACACTGATAGAAAAAACATTTTCGATTCAGATCACGTATTTGTATATGATTTAAAGTAATTTAATAATATATAAAAGTGATATACGTTTTAAATATATATTTTAGATGTCAATGTAGCATCACTCAAATCAGAATATCCACTAGACTTTTAATATATAATAGATGATGACCTACCAATAGGTATACGTCTTATAAACATTGGGCTTTTCTTTTATCAAGTTTCTATTGAGGTATTTTATCAAATTAAAAGATGAGGTAATGACATACAGCATATATACATTGATTACGTACAGCTGTCTCTCCAAGCAAAACGTGTTCATCCTTATCTGCATGGTTTAGATATATCATGCCAACAAGATTGGAAAATATGATTAATATTAGAATCATTTGAAATAGTTAATTAAAAAAGAATTGACAAAAAAAGAAAAAAGAGATAGCGAAGACCCAACTTGCTTTATAAATAGAGAGAGAGATTTAGGGTTGGAATTTATCCTTCTTTTGCTTTCTTGCTCATGACCCTTTAAGTCAATGAAAGAATCCTAACCGTAGTAGCACTTTAATATAATAGTTTCGAAGAAGATTTGGACAAAATTGACTGAAGAACCCACTATGAAGCTCATGCTTAAACAACAATTCTCTAAAAAGAAATAATACTCAGCCTCATAGAGGATGTCTTTACTGCCACGCTAAGCAGTGATTAACGGGTCGAAATCATTTTTGCAGTACTCATTTAATCTGGTTGGTATCTGAAAACAGGTTTTCTGTTTTCACAATACTCAAAAATTAGTGATATTAGCAAACTTGGGTTCCCAAGTTTTTTTTTTCTTCCTTTTTTTTTTTTTGTGTAGTAGTGTTAGTAGTAAATTTGATTTTTTTTTACTATTTAAAAATTGAAAACAGTTTTTGAATTGAAAATCAAATGCAGCCTCTTGAATTCCATTCAAAATGGGCTTAGACTTGGGGCTAGAAGAGAGTTTAATGGATTTTCATGACTAAATGTGTTCCTTTATTTAAAAGGTCAAAAAGAGAATGATAGTGTTAGGCTCGTTCAGTTTAAGACTTAGATAGAGTTTTCTATATTTAAAATTTTAAAAGTATAAAAAATTTGTTTGGTTTGAGTGAACTAACAAATAATTTTTCACTTTTTATAAAAAAATAAATTATTTTTAGAAAATAATGAAAGATCCTTTTCTGGATTTTTATTTTTTAATTTAATTTAAATTTTTAGATCATCATTCAAACATAACCTAAATATTTTAAAATATATATTTAAAATCATATCTATACTGGCATGGTGAGTCACCATATCACATTAATTAATAAAAAAAAAAGATAAAGAAAGAAAAAATCACTCGCCACTTAACATATGAGTGATTACTAATACCGTAATCGTACTTATTTTTAACATTATTCTTTATTTATGTGTGACAATTTGTAAGTTTCAATAAGAATTATTGATAATGATGCTCTCAAAGGGTATTTCCTATTTATGCGAGACTACAACGTTAATGGTCTTTGTTTCTATCTATAAAACTTGTTTTAACCATCAAAACAAAGACATAACAAAGACAAGCCAATTAATTAACATAGGATGTAAATTTATAATTAAATGTTTATATGTATACTCGATTATAATTATAATATATATTTATAAAGAACATGACTAGTCCACAACCAATCATTTTCAATTTTTAAAGAAAACCCTCAAAACTCAAACTTGCATGCAAATTGAAAAGTCATTTGTTGGAAGTTTTCAAGTATCTCAGAAAACCGCCCGAGTCAATTAATAACTATTAAATTATATAAACAGTGACATATCAACACATGTATTGAGAAATTGTTTTTTTAATTATTTATATTTAAAAGTTATATCTAGATGACTTGACTTTAATTTCTTCGTCCTCTTTAAAGTCGTTTTGGAACATTAATTTTTTATTAATCTGACCCATTAATTCGTCCATCAAAGTACGTACATGAAATATAAAAATCAATCTCTTTTTTTCTACTCATTAATTGTTGCAATTCGTACGTGTCACCTTTGTCCATTCTTCGCTGTCTCCTTTTGTATATCTTTTTATTTATAATTTTTTCTGCCTGATTTTTTTTTAATTTTTTTTAATTTTTAATTTTTTTTATAGGTGATGTTCTATTTTTTTTAGATGAAACTAACCTACGTTCAAACACTACATAAACATTTAACGACTTTTCTCAAATGAGTGTTATTAAAATAAACACGAATTTCTATTCATAAATTTTTATTCCTCAATTATTTTTAACACAAAATACTAATTATCTTTGCTGCATGGTGTTAAGTTTGTGACTGCTTCTGTTATAATAATAAATAAGATGTGTAAAATAAATACCTTCTTAGCTAGCAATATTCGTGTCACACGTTTTATGGTACGTAGGAGTAGTTGTTATCGTTGCTTTAGTTAATTGTAATTGAACCCACGCAAGCGCTCTGATGCAATATATCTTACGTCATAATGTATACTTCGGCTTTCGTTTCTCACGCTTTCTGCTGTCAAAGTATTACTTGAATTTTTCTTGCGTCTCCATTTTCCACACGAAAGATTAGATGATTTCTTAATAATTTTGAATAAGAACAGTCTTTCTTTCTTCTAGTAAGATTGTTTTGTCCAGCACCCTTTTTGTTTTTCCCCTTTCCCATTTATTAAGATGTATGTGTTGGAGTGCTACTTCTTTTACATGTATAATGTCATTATGTCGCCAGTACCACGAGAGAAAGTCACAATAAAAAAAAGAAAGAAAGAAGAGAAAGTCACAATAAAGTCAATATTTATTTACTTTTTTAGATAATTAATTGTAAAAAGAATAATATTGTAGTTTAATTCAAGTTGGATGGGTGGGGATCAAACTAATAGTTTTCACATTAAGAAGAATGAATAGGAATATCAACATAATGGGCCTAAGGTTGTTAAGTTGAGAGAATATTAATAATATTTGGGATCCAGGGTCATCAATAAGTGGTGTATATGGTTGACCTCTTAAATTTTGGTTCAAAGTAAAGATTTGAGATTTAGGCTAAAACAACCTAATTTGAGTGATTGAGGTATCTATCTACCTTAAATAAGGTTAGGACTGAAGTCTCTTTAACATCAAAATTAGAGAGATAAAGAGCAGTTGTGGCCTTGTTGCAATTTCGGGCTACCCACTATTATTATTATTATTATTATTATTATGACTTGTAGAGTTTTGGTAGTTTGAATGTATAGATGTAGTCCAATATAAATGTTAAAAAAGATTTGAGACTAGGCTCCCAATAATTGACCAACAACTTTCTATTTAACTATTTAAATAATTAATTAGATTACGAATAGATTGTAGGTCATTGGTTAAGAAACTAAGTATAACTGAGATTTGAGTGCCAAAAAAAATCAATAATAAAATACAAATTAATTAGATTAATTTGTTAATCTAATTAATACACCACTTTTCGCATGAGACAATGGCACCGTGGAAATTTAAAGAAACGAATAAGTTGTAATACTAATAATGGATTCTGGATTTTTTTATTGAGTTGACCCTGACTTCCACTTTTCTTCCCTCTCCCAACTTTACAACTGCAAATAGTGTATGCTGTGATATGGAGTGCTCAATCATGTCTCTCCAATCCTAATTAAGGCTTCTTCATCCTATATATTACCATATATTTAGCTTCATTAGAGAGGTCAGCTAGAGCTCAGCTCAGCTGATCTGTATGTTAATTTCTAGGTACTTAATAGTTTTTATCATCATCTCCTCCGTCTTCATTCACTTTATTAAACCATTAATCAAGACCTAGTTGGTGTCAATCTTCTACGGGGCCGATGGACCTCAACAATGATCCAATCACACTTTGTTCCTTTGATGAGATTCAGGTAAGATTAATAGTTAGCTAACACTTGATTCTATTATTATTAATTAAGATTGAAGGGTGTTCAGGTTTCTTAGAGTAACCGACTAGTCTCTTTGTTTTCCTTAATCGCTTTTAATTTTAAGAATAACAGATTTTGTTTTGTTCAGGAAAAAGGGTCGTTGGAGGAGGACCATTCGAAGGAAGAGGTAAGAATAGTTAATTAGTTTTTTTATATTATATATATAGGGTATAGTTACATTAATTAATTATTGTTAATTAATTAATTAGGCAGCTGGTAAAATAGAGGAAGAGCTGAATCGATTGAGTGAAGAAAACAAGAAGCTAAGAGAGATACTTACGGTAATGTGCGACAACTACAATGCTTTACAGAAGCATCTAATGGAGTTGATGAACATGAGCCTCGCTGCAGCTGGAACAAAACGCAAGTGTGAGAGTATGGAGAATTCATGCTCTTACAATGAAAATTCATGTAATAAACAATTAAGAAAGGCCCACATGATCAAAATCTCCAAAGCTTTTGTGTCCACTGATCCATCTGATTCTGATCATACAAGTCTAGTAAGTCATTTTCTATACATAAGCACTGATAATTCATAGATATATATATAGAACTGATCACACAACTACTTAATTTGTTTTCTGGGTTTGTGACACAGGTGGTGAAGGATGGATATCAATGGAGGAAATATGGTCAGAAGGTCACCAGAGATAACCCTTATCCTAGAGCTTATTTCAAGTGCTCCTTTGCACCCAACTGCCCTGTTAAAAAGAAGGCGAGATATATTATAACTTAAAATTAGCTTTGAATTTATTGTTCATCATGTTCATCTATTAGCTATAGCTTAATTGATCTTTTGCATGACAATTAGAAACACACCTCTTGAATTGAAAGTACTAAAAGATACTAGGTTTTTTTATTTTTTATTTTTATTTTTATAATATTTACATTGGACCTAACTATAAGTTAGATATGTCCCTCAAAGACCTATTAGTCAAAGAAAACTAGACAAATTAAACAATAGTGGGGCAGTCCCAATATAAAGGGACGAAGGCTTAAAGCCACGATTAGGTCTAATAGACCACAACTACTCGCTACCTGAGCTTTCGATGTTAGAGTGTCTCGAGCGCCTTGACCTCTTAGAGGCGCAATACTTTTGAATTACATAAAAATCAAATTAATGATAGATGTTAAAAACTATTATATAATTGACTTAAAACTATTGTTTATAAGTAATTAAAAACCCAATTTTGTATATCAAATGAACATAACCATTAATAACCTCCTTTCATGCACGATTTTTATAAAAATAAACAAATGCTTATAAGAAGGTTTGAACATTAGACCTCCACAATAACAAAGCTCTAAAATCATGTTAAAAATAATTTCACCCAAAGGTTATCTATATACTATTTATAAAACCAAAATTTTTTTACGTGCCGTGTGTTACTTTTATCATAAATTACTAAATTATTCACTACTTTTACCATAAAATTGTCAATAAATTTATATATATATATATATATAATTATGGATAATTTCGTAAAAATGTACTAAAAGATTTCTTTTGTAATATTAATAAATGTAAGACTTATTTTACGAATTATTTATTTTTATTATTTTCAGCTCTATTTTATTTATTTTTTGATAATTTTCATCCCCCCACCCTTTTTTTTTTCAACTTAATTTTAACCCCCTTTTATTCTTTTTTGGTAACTTTTAACCTTTTTTATTTATTTACTTTTTGTTAACTTTTACCCCATTTACCATTTTTTTTTTTGTTAATTTTCAGGCTTTCAACACCTTTAATTAACGTGTAATGCACATGTTCGTAGACTAGTAATTAATAATAAGTAAACACCCATCTATGCATATTGAGTGAACATAGAATTCAACAGTAATAATTAATCTTCTTGATCATAATTAGGTACAAAGGAGTTCTGAAAATCGATCAGTTCTAATAGCAATATATGAGGGTGAGCACAACCACCCGCTTCCCAGTAGACATCAAGAAGCAGCAATACTGGGTTCCACGAGTACTACTACTCTAATTCATGGCTCATCTTCAAGTCCTTGTTCGTTATCAACTTGGCAGGGCCCCTTTGCTGCACATGATACTGCTCAGCCTGGTCGAGATGCCTTAAAACCTAGTGTAGAAACTGAATCAGTACCACATCATCATCAGAAATTGTTGGTTGAAGAGATGGCTACTTCATTATGCAATGATCCTGGTTTCAAAGCAGCTCTTGCTGCTGCTATTTCAGGAAGATTTCTCCACCATTCTAATATTGACAAATTCTTAAAGTAGTAATTGATCATTCCAATTGAGGATTAATTTTTCATTTTAATATTGTTTTATGTTGATTTAATACAACGGACTTTTGTAAAGCGAATTGAACCCTGGTCAATGATAAGGATCCGGGGCAATCGCTAAGGCAAAGTAGTGTAATATATGGCTAGTGTCGACATTTTTTTTGTACGCTTGCTCTCAATCTCATTTAAATGTTTTAAAGATGCACATATATTTAAAAATATGATGTAATTCATGTGCATCTTCAAAACGTCTAACGAAGTTTGCTAGCATCCGAAAAAAGTGTTGACACCCGGCATATATAAAACATTTTTCTTAGAGAATTAATATACCTTTTGTTTATCTATCTATATGTGGTACTGGGATGAATTTTTCAACAAACGTTTTGCTTCAACAATTTCATCAATCCTAGGGTTTTTCATAGAAATAAACAGACCCTACAATTAAAGAGTAGATAAGTACAAACAACATGCAATTATATATCTAAAGTAGAGAAAATTAATGCAATTCAATTCAATTCAATTGGACAAAGCTTTTTTTCTTTCCAAGTCAATAAAGTGTTTGAATCAAATAAACGAAAACAATAAAGGGGCTCGGGTAGCAAACCAGTTGCTGTTGAATTTATTAATCCTAATCGATTAATCTAAAATGCAATAGAATATTCAAATATCTAGTCAAGTAATTACACAATTAATTTACATGGTTCGAGCACGGAGAAATTCATATATTATACTAAAGATGTAACAATACAAGAAGGTTATCTTCTGTCACTCACGTCTTGTTAAACAATTAATCACTCCTAAACCCTTAATCTATAACATATCATTTTACTGCAAATCAATCTACTCTACCTATCTCATATTTACAATTAATAAATTAGACTTGTCATATAACACAAACTAAAATTAGAAGTCTATCACAAATGTATATTATAGTTTAAAACTTTCTCTCAATTTAATTACAAGAGTTCATGTCAATCCCATTAATGGTTGGCGTACTCAAGCGCTCGCTCAAGTCCCTAGCAATGGATCATCCTAAAGTCAACCATGTGCAGTAGGTTACTCTAGAATCATCTCAAGGACTTCGATACTCGAGGACACCAGTGGATTTTGTTATATATGGTGTGGCTGGATGTAGCTAATGGGTTATTTTTATTAGTGTAATAATTTTCTACTCTAATAGTTTTCTAGTTTAAATTGAGAACTTTCCTATTTTGTATTGAAAAATTAATGTTGCGTTTGGTTTAAAATTTTGGATACAATTTTTTGTATCTAAAATTTTAAAAACACGAAAAAAATGTTTGGTTCGTTGGAATTCCAAAATATTTTCTGAAAATTCACAAGGAAAAGAAGTTATTCAAGAATGGTTCCTGAGTTTTGAATTTTTGAGTTGTATTCTAGTTTTGTATTCTGAAAATTTACAAGGAAAAGAAGTTATTCAAGAATGGTTTGTAAGTTTTAAATTTTTGAGTTGTATTATAGTTTTTAGATCACGAACCAAACGAACTTAATCTTTTGTGTTGTAAATTAATTCTAACACTTAGTATTATATAAACCCTTATTGGAGTGTGTGATAAGTGTGTGTGAGAATTTGATATTTGTGTGAGAGCACTTTGTCATTTGAGAGAATTTGTTTCAAATATGATTATAGGTTGTAACTTGTTTCATGAATGTAAGTGTATATTCACTGATGAACCACGTAAAATCTTTTTATTTTTGCTTTGGTTTATTTTTTGCTTTCAATTCGAATAGTTTGGATGTGTGCATTTGATATTTGGCTTCCACTTCTGCTATGCACAACATATTTTGCGCTAAAATTGATCATTTAGGATGATCTTAAGCTAATCATCAATACATTGAAATAATTATGGCCTGGCCATATGACAACAATGCAATTGCCTACAGAAACTATGGAATGGATTTTTATACACAAATAGGTAGCATGTAAGACCCATTTTAAGATGGAAATTGAAAGGCTTAAGCATGTCAAAAAGATCAAATATACCTATATGTATATATAATATACTATACTATATATATAACATATATAACATTGATCTCTACTATATTTGTTAATATTGTCAGCATATTTCTGGATCCCTTTGTATCGATATAAACATCAGATTGAAACAAGTTCAAATTTGGTAGATGCATTAAATCAAGTCATTGCAAAATTACTGCCTGAAGGTGGTAAACAAGAGCAAGCATTAAGTGAAGTAAGATATGATTACATTAAAATTTTATAACTATATAGTACGTCATAACTTCTTTAATTGAGATTTATTTGGTGTATATTTATTCTTTGTAGTTAAAACTCTTCCAAGATGCAGTGTGATCATTTGGGTCGCCATTGGCTCAAAGCAGAATAAAAAATACGATGATAAAATCATATTATATGTTTTAATATCATAATTTTTTAAATTCTAATATTTATTTATTTTTTGTTTTTTTTTTGCAGGAGAATGGTGGAATTTATATGAGAGCTCCGTCCCTAATTTAAGGGCACTTGCTATATATAAAAATATTGTCACAAATTGCATCTTCTTGAGGGTGTGAAAGAAATTGGAGTATTTTGGATCGATTTACACCAAACAAAGAAATAGGTTATGGCACGAAAAGTTGCAAAAGTTAGTGTTTGTTCACTATAACATGAGACTTCCTACAAAAAATATAAGGACAAATACAAAACTTGGTCTTCCTCAATATCTCATTGATTTGATAGAAATATTTTTAGAAGAAGGAGATGAGAATCCCTTATATAAGTGGGTTAAGGATGCAAATCAACCTTTAATGGATGAACCATGTATCGTAAAAAGGATAAACATGACAACAAGGAGACTTCGTCAACTTTGGTAATAAGGGGTAGATCTGAACAGAAGCAAGGAAAGAAAGATAGAAAATCTCGATCTAAGTCGAGAGGGAAATCATCAGAAAGAAGAATTCCTGCAAAGAATGAATGTGGATATTGCTACGAGACGGGGCATTGGAAGAAAGACTGTCCGAAATTGCAGAATAAAAATCAGAACAGAGTTACTTCAAATATTGCACAAGTGAAGGATTCTGATTCAGATATTTCACTGGTTTGTTCATCTTTGGTATGTCAATCTGAGGATTGGATTTTGGATTCAGGCTGCACCTATCATATGTGTCCAAATAGAGAATATTTTTCTACTCTCGATGAATTCGTCGGTGGATCTGTTTTTATGGGTAATAATGATATATGTGAGCAAAAGGGATAGGTACAGTACAATTGAAATTACATGATGGAACAATCAGGGATTTGAAGGAAGTTCGGTATGTACCAGACTTGAAGAAGAATCTAATTTCTTTGGGTGCATTAGAATCAAACGGCTTCAAGATCACAATTGAAGACGGTATTTTGAAGATTGTTTTGGGAGCATTGATAGTGATGAAAGGTACAAGAAGAAATAACTTGTATTTTTTGCAGGGTAGTACAGTTATGGGTAGAACGCGCACAGTTGCATATGTATTTACAGATGATACTACTGAGTTATGGCACAGGCGACTTGGACATGCTGGTGAGAAATCTTTGCACGCACTGGTTAAACAGGATTTGTTGAAAGGTGCTAAAATTTGCAAATTGGAATTTTGTGAACATTCTGTTTTGGGGAAACAGACTCGAGTCAAGTTTGGTACAGCTATTCACTGTACTCAAGGTATACTTGATTATGTTCACACAGATGTTTGGGGACCTACCAAAGTGGCATCTTTGGGAGGTAAGCATTATTTTGTTTCATTTGTTGATGACTACTCTCGGAGAGTTTGGGTGTATACAATGCGTCAGAAAAGTGAAGTTTTGGAACACTTCTTATCATGGAAGAAAATGATTGAGAATCAGACTGGCAGGAAAATTAAAATGCTTAGATCAGATAATGGTGGAGAATATACTTCAGATCCATTTATGAAGGTATGCCAGGATGAAGGAATTGTCAGACACTTCACAGTTCGAAATACACCACAACAGAATGGAGTTGCTGAGCGTATGAATCGTACTTTACTAGAGAAAGTTCGATGTATGTTATCTAATGCTGGGTTAGGCAAACAGTTTTGGGCAGAAGCACTTCGCTATGCATGTCATCTGGTCAACAGACTACCATCAGCTGCACTTGACAAGAAAACACCTATTGAGGTTTGGTCAGGTAAACCTGCACATGATTATGATTCATTACATGTATTTGGTTGTTCTGCTTTCTTTCATGTCAGGGAAGACAAGTTGGATCATAGAGCCAAGAAAGGTATTTTCTTGGGTTTTGAAAAAGGTGTGAAGGGGTTCAAGATCTGGTGTCCTGAATCAAAGAAGTCTATCATCAGCAGAGATGTTACTTTTGATGAATAAGGAGTTCTAAATAAATCTCCCCAACAAGGTCTTCAGTCGAAACAGAACAATCAAGATGCTCCTGAGCAGGTGGAGTTTGATGTTGCTATGAAGACATGTCCCAACCGCACAGGTGTTACAGATGGTGAAAGACCAGATTTTGAGAATTCAACCCCAGCAATCCTACGACAGTCAGATTCTATTGCCTCCTGTAGACAGCGAAGAGATATTCGCAAACCTGCTCATTTTGAAGATATGGTGGCATATGCACTCCCAGTTATTAAAGATGGTATTCCTACCAGTTATAAAGAAGCTATGCAGTATTCTGACAGTGCAGACTGGACAAAGGCTATGGATGAGGAGATGCAATCTCTTCATAAGAATCAGACTTGGAAATTAGTTCGACCTCCAGTGGGTAAGAAAGCTATTGGATGCAAATGAGTTTTCACCAAAAAGGAAGGTTCTGCAGAGATGAATAATGTGAAATACAAAGCCAGATTAGTTGCAAAGGGGTATGCTCAGACTGAGGGTGTAGACTACAATGAAATATTTTCACCTGTTGTCAAGCACTCGTCTATTCGTGTTTTGCTTGCTTTGGTTGCACATTTTGATTTGGAATTAGCACAGTTGGATGTGAAGACCGCTTTCCTCCATGGTGATTTGGAAGAAGAGATTTATATGTCTTAACCTGAAGGTTTAAAGGTACCTGGTAAAGAAAATCTCGTTTGCAAATTGAACAAGTCTCTTTATGGTTTGAAACAGTCTCCCAGACAATGGTACAAGCGATTTGACAGATTTATGATTGGTCAGCAGTACACTCGGAGCAGTTATGATCATTGTGTGTATTTTCGTAAGCTTCCCGATTCATTGTTTATTTATTTGCTCTTATATGTGGATGATATGCTTATTGCATCTAAGAGCAAGGTGGAGATAGAATATTTGAAGACTCAGTTAAATACTAAATTTGAAATGAAAGATCTTGGAGAAGCTAAGAAAATACTTGGTATGGAAATAAGAAGAGACAGAGTGAAGAGTACAGTGTGTTTGAATCAGACACAATATTTGAAAAAGGTTTTGCATCGGTTTGGAATTGAAAAGGCCAAACCTGTTAGTACACCGTTGGCTCCTCACTTTAAGCTCAGTGCTTTGATGGCTCCACGTACAGATGAGGAACGTAGTTTTATGGCTAAGGTTCCATATGCAAGTGCAGTTGGCAGTTTGATGTATGCAATGGTGTGTACGAGACCAGACATTTCACAAGCAGTTAGTATGGTTAGCAGGTATATGCATGACCCAGGAAAAGAACATTGGCAAGCAGTGAAATGGATTTTGCGGTACATTTCATGTACTTTGGATGTTGGATTGGTATTTGAAAAGGATGACAGACTTGGTTTACATTTGGATGGATATGTGGATTCGAACTTTGCAGGTGATTTGGATAAGCGTCGTTCTACTAGTGGGTATGTGTTTACACTTTCTAGAGGACCGGTGAGTTGGAGGTCTACGTTGCAGTCTACAGTTGTTTTGTCTACTACAGAGGCAGAGTATATGGCTATGACAGAGGCTATTAAGGAGGCCATTTGGCTATTTGGTTTGCTTGGTGACGTGGGGGTTACTATGGATAGTGTCACAGTTCATTGTGATAGTCAGAGTGCTATTCATTTGGCAAAGAACCAGGTGCATCATGCAAGAACAAAACACATTGATGTCCGTTTTCATTTTGTTCGAAAGGTTATCGAGGATGGTGAGATTTCATTGATGAAGATCCATACAAAAGATAATCCTGCAGACATGTTGACCAAGATTGTACCAGCGATCAAGTTTGAGCATTGTTTGAACTTGATCAATGTCATTAGAACCTGAGCGCTTTCGGGCGCATTTGGAGATGAGATTGGTGATTGGTTTGTTTAGCGATCTCGCCAAGGTGGAGATTTGTTGATTATTTGGCTCGTCCTATTCGTGGGCGTTTATGTCATTTTATTATGAAGTTAGTATTTGAAGCAAACCCTAATTTCTATTAGTGTT